>CM035836.1:231245450-231845450 GCA_020510985.1 Pholidichthys leucotaenia
ATGAACCATGTGGTCTTGCACGAGGGAGAGTGAAGAAATGTCCTATGATCAAATAGCCGGGTTTTTTTTTCCTTTGCTGCATCAATAGTGAGCATAAATTAGGTACTCCAATACGTTATAAGACTCTCAAACTTAATCATGAGTGAGTAATGTAGCAAGCAGCCACAAGAAACTTTTTTTAAGACCTTTTAGTGAGTGGTAATAAAAAAGTGCAAGAATCTTTTTAACATCAATAGTGAGCGTAGATAAGGCACTGTAATACATTATAAGAATCTCAAACTTAATCATGAGTGAGTAATGTAGCAAGCCACCACAAGAAACTTTTTAAGACCTTTTAGTGAGTGACTGATAATAAAAAAATGCAAGAATCTTTTTTTTTACATCAATAGTGAGCATAGATAAGGCACTGTAATACATTATAAGAATCTCAAACTTAATCATGAGTGAGTAATGTAACAAGCAGCCATAATAATAATAATAATTTACAGTACACAGCAATAAAAATAGTTTGTTAAAATCAGTATAATACTGAACTTTATGATACGATACCTCTTGTATCGATGACCTGGCAAGGTCTCGATGAAAGTACCCTCTACATAAAGTTAAGCTATAAGGAAATGAGTACATGCAAATCTGCGGCATATTCTCCACTTCGTGCAAGCTGATCTGTGTTAATTTTGTGTCTTTAGGGGATAAAAGTGTGGTTTGAGAAATACCAGGGGTGGAAATATCTATTAACGTTTTTCATAGTATAATTTATCTAATGACGCTTTTCTGCCCACGTGGCTAGAACAAAGGCAGGTGTGTGTTTTTTCACAAAGGAGGGAGGTAATTTGCCCCCACTCATGAGTGGGGGTGAGACTGGTAAAACAGGTTACTGAGAAGAGATTATTTGAGGTAACAGCATTAAAATGAAGCACTAAATTAAAGTTGTAAGGCTATTCTGTCATGTTTAAAGCTGAAGTTAAGGAGGCAGCGCTCCATTTTCTTAAAAAAACAAAAAAAACAAAAATGTCGTTTTTGTAAACAATAGACTCCGGAGCCATCTTGCGCGTTCACAATTGCGCATGTGCGGGTAGCTGCGGCACAGTGCCTCCATCGTGTGGCCGAATGTAGGAAGTGCACTCTCATAAATTTACTGCAAATTAGGGCTTAAAATCGTCCTAATAAATGTGGAACTTTATTTCTCTGGCTGAAAGGAAAGCTTTAAGTCTGTGTATGGCAAACAAACATAAAGTCCTCCCTCACCCACCTATGTGGGTTTGATTGTAGTGAGGCAAAAAAGCATGCCCATTCGGCTGGAGAGAAAAGGCTCAACTTTGAATTAGGCAGAGGGAGGTATAAGAATAATAACTATTCCTACTTGTACAATAAAACTGTAGATAAGGAGATTTATTCCTCAATAAGAGTGTAGAAAAATCCTAGGTGGACAATATATAAAGATGAGGTAATCTAAATGAATGAATAAGGAAAATTGAAATTGGAATAAATAAATGAATAAAAAAAAATAACTGAATAAAAATAAATAAATAGGAGTTTTTTGTTGTGGAGATGAACCTTGTGGAAGTGAGAGTGGGCAGAAAATGGAAAGGGAAATTTGTTTTTTGAGAAAATTGAAAGCTGATGAATTGTTAAAGTTTTGTGCAGGACACGAGAAAATATAGAGAAACGATTGGAGGAAGGAAAGAATAAAAACAAAAGAGTAAGAGACTTATGCTGCAACAGTGAGAACAAATGCAAAATAATCAATAAACATGATAAAATGGAAAAGGACAAAAACACGTGGTTTAATAGATTTTCTGTTTCTCTATTAAATCTGAGATGATAGCCATGGTGGCTGTGAACCCTCCCTCCCCCAGCGACCATGTGGAACCCATCACCTGTTCAGATCTCCCACTCCACACCATCGCCTAGCGACCCCCTCCTCCCTCCGCAGCAACAGTCAAAGAAGGCAAAACAAAGGGACATAGAGGAGCGATTGAGCATATGTAAGTACAGTAAAATTATATTGTTGCTTTCCATTTACCTTAGGACATAGTCTCAAATATTGACTCCCATTCATGAACATTTAAGTATCTGCCTAAGCCGTATATATATATTTTGCCAGGAAGCTGTGTTGGTGCCAACAAGCCATTCCAGATTCAGCAAACTACTCACATATTCTTTGAGTCATAAACAATATTTGTGAATTAGCTGTACCCAGCACATGTTCATGAGAACTGAGGATTACATAACTGGTGCCTAAAACTACCACAAGAATTGAGATGTGATTTCACTAAAAGCCCTATCAGAGTGGTGCCAAAAGTCACATTCATCAACCTACTGTCTCGGCACTGGTGCCGACTGAATCTACCCAATCAACACCCACAATAATGGACCCCCTGGTAGTGATTGAAAATGGACTGTTACAAACAGCTCCGGCCCTGGGGGAGCCAGGAGATAATGAGAAAACTGAAGTATTTTTAGAAAAAGCTGTACCCATGCCCCACCAAACTCCATCTATGCACCCCAGGACCCCACATCACAACAATATGGACCTTACCCAGACACCCCACCTAATCTGCCCTATCAGTATCAGCTGCAGGGCCGCAGGAGGTCAGAGTTTTAATAATAGAGTCAGAGGCCCCCATGGCACTAATACTTCCTATGTCAGCAATTTGGCCACTGGGCTCAAACACCCACAAGGGCACCCAGGGGGGTCCCCCAATTAGTAACACAATGGGTATCCTTCCCTACAGGATGTTTAAAAAGAACGGCTTTGATATTAAGCTGTTCTGTTTCAAAGGGGGAGAGTGGGACAGGGACGAATAGAAAAGTTACTAGGTCATTCAAGGTTTGCTGTCTTGAAGTCTTAAATTAGGCATTTTGTGAGGTGGCATCCTCTTTAACAAGCACGGAGTGAATTTAACAGTAAAACTAAGATAATTGATTACAATGTTCTCAGCCTTATAGCTGAGAGGTCGGTGTGCTTTCTCATCTAAAATGATACCATGTATGCAAACTATTGAGTAGCTACATAAAGAGCGTATAAATATCAGGTTGAATGAATCTTTATTTTTTGGACAGATTAGATTAAAAGATTAAAAGAAAGGAACAGAACAACATATCAAGAAAAAAAATCCAACAAGGTCGAATTAAACATTAACGCCCCTGACTGTACAATTCAACATAAGTTATCCGAAAAGGGTGATGGCTGAAGCCGCAGCTTATATTGCCCACCCATGTTCCGCCTAAGAAACATCTAATTAAAAGAAGGCTTGCAATTAAGGCCAAAATCTGGAAAATTCTTGATGCTTGAAAGGTCATTTTTCCACAGAATATCAGGCAGTCTGACCTTTTACTACAAGAAAGCTAGCCACCTGCTGACCAAGAGGAAGGATGCAGGTTTAGGGCTCCTTTATACTCAAGGGTCAATACATATTTGGATATTCCCAGACTCTCCTATCTGTATTTTTTGCACATTTCCCAAAACTTTATGGATATGAACCAAACTTATTAGTGCTTTTTTGGTCTCAAGGACCACCACTGGTGCTAGCTCTCTATTCTAAGGGCCTATAGGAGAAAGAGGTCTGGGGACAATTTGGAACAACCAATTAACCAAACATGTGAGGGCAGTGCAGCCAAGAGTTCAAGAAAAGCTAGTGAAAAGTATTGCTTATGCTTTACAAATTTGTTGAAATCTAATCACATTGTTAAAGTAAGAGATTTGCAGTAGCCATTTTTTTTAACTTGACATAAGGTATGAACATGTAAATGTCAATCAAGTACAAATTTATAAGATGGAGGTGCAAAATATGATAAAAATGCTTATTTACAATCACAACTTAAGACAAAGGTTGAAAATTTATGCAAAAAAGCTGCAAGTTTCAGAGAAAATTGCACATTTGAGGAAATTTGCCAAATATTAGAAAATGTCACAAATTTCTGAAAAAACTTGCAAATTTACAAAGAAAGAAATCCAAAATTTCTTAGGAGAAAAATGACTATTTAGAGAAAAGGTTGCAATGTTACAAGGAAAATGTTTAAATTTATGAGGAAGGTGCAAGTTTGCATGAAAGTCACAAATTTGGGAGGAAAAAAGTCACAATTATGACAAAAAGTGAGCTGAAATAGTTTTTTAAAATTTGCAAGTTTTCCTAAATCTTCAATATTGTACATTCGCAACTATACTCTCACTAACATATTCTATCCTTTACACTCATTCTTTACACAGTTCCTTACACCTTGTATGGGGATGGGGGATGGCAGCGTAACAAGGGTGATGGCTTTTGATCATCCAGAGAGGAGTAAAAAAGCGTTATGAAGAAGATGAATTAAAACAAACATGACTAGAGTAGACTAGAGAAAAAAGAAGATAATTTGAGGTAAAAGCAGCAAACACTCGGCCGAGTAGACTCAAAAAAAAAAATGAAGCATATACATACATATAGCTGTGTGCGCACCGACCTTATCCAAACGGTACAAGCATCATAGACGCACACACAGAGCGAAGGTGGAGCATAAACAAGGCTTTAATGTCCTGTGCACATAGATCTGCAGCTCTAACACACACAAGACAACTAGTGTAGCTTGATAAACAAACCAGCGTTTCACACACGAATGGTCCGCGTGTCATGTGTTTGTTTATTCTTGAAGTGAGAGCTGGTGCATTTAGTCTTGTTTACTTTTTCCTTAATATTTAAATATTTTTAGAACTGTTTTGAAGACAAAAAACTCCACCACATCAAGATACAGATGACTCTATTAATACTTTAGTTTTCAGAGCAATCAGCAGACGTCTTATTTTTATACATTCCTCGAAAGGCAGATGTTCAAACCCAGAGGCATTATTTAATACCAAAACAAATCGAAAGGTCAGTAATGAGAAAGCATCCGACGCCAGGGTAGAGATCAAGAGATGACGAGTTTTGTCACGAGACAGAATTTTGAAATGAGCCACATTGGTTTATTATAAAGCTGACTTTTCAGAATGAAACCGATCACTTTTATGTGCAGGGTTTTGCATGGAGCATTAGCTGTGGACAGCAGAGTCAGTAGTATGAACGACGGGACAGTGAGTCATGAAGAAGACAAGCAGGCGGGAACAGAATGTTGATGAAGACTGAAGAGAACCGAGACCAGATGAATGAAAGGAAGTTTTAACCCTTTGAGTGTGTATGGTGCAGAACTGTGACATACCCCCTAGTGATCAAGAGTGGTAAATATTTTTTGTTAATAAAATAGTTCAGATTTCCAAAGCTATAACTTGAAAGTGGTAAGAGATAATGGCTTACTGTCAATTAGAAAAATGTAAAATATGATTCAAAGTTTCAGATAGGAATACATTTATGCATCTAATTTGCATAATGTCACAGCACCTCTTTAACTTCCATAACTCAGTCAAAACTGGACTTTGGATGTATTTACACAAAAAATGGTTCAATCTTTTGCCACCATTTTTTATACAGAGGTACCTCATCATCTTATCTTCAAAGTATATGAACAAGAAACCAGTACATTTAAAAAAAAAACAAAACAGAAATTTCTCACTTACTTTTGACAAAGTCAGAGTGAGAAGACAGGCGCAGTGCCGCGCTCTGCTACTAGAGGCACGCAAATTCTCACACTCAAAGGGTTAATTACCCTTCCTTGTTCCGCCCTGGGGGTGCGTGGGATTCCTCTTCAAATCAACTGAACTCGGACTTCCATTGCTTTGTGTGCCAGACTGTGCCTCAATTGAACTTTTCCCCTGTATTTGTGTATTTTTGAGTTTCCCCTTTCTGTTAATAAATATGTTCACCTGCATTTTGGGCTCGCATTAATTCATATGTTCACTGTGCAATTACGCAGCGGACATGACACAAACTAGAAGTTATTATTGTGTAACAGGAAAATAAAGTTGAACTAACCAGAAGACTCTGTCCTTGGTCACTCGCTCCTGAAGTAGAGTCCACTTGCGGCCCAGATCTGATGAAGCAAAGAGCTGGACAACCAAACACAGAGAAGGGCAGGTTAGAAACACGCTATTTGAAGTAGCTGACAAACACAACAAAAACATTAAAGGTTGACTCACCTCTTATAAGATGCTATGTTTTAGACCTACTGTATACACATTTTGGCTACGTATATGCTATAACATTTCATTGTATATAAAAGTTTCTTTAACTATTTGAAGTTTCTGAAGTTTAATTGCACAAGCATTCAGTAGCAATGCAACTCTCCAGACGAAACTAATTTTACTCTACCTTGACAATTTACAATGACTCATTTTTAAATCAGAGAATTGCTCTTTACTTTTACATGAAACATTTAAATGGGATTAGCATGCACTTTTGATCTACATTAAGAAAACTTTAATTACTTTCAAGATTTTCTCTTCTCCAATGACCAAAGCTTGATTTATTTAATAACTTAATTAAAATATATTTTGTGTAGTTTGGGAACATACAGTATATTACATTTGTAAGTATGCAGTAACAGTGTTGTGTTTCACATTCATTTTCATTCCTTGAATTGGCTGCCACATGAAGTACAAGGGTGTCTAGTTTGCTGCAGCCCCAGTGTACTATGATTGGTTGCTAATGATGACAAAGTGTTAACATCAGTCACCAGAGTTCTTGTTTCTCCTGAGGGAGAGGGATTTTTTTGTCATACTGTGGTGACCCACAACACTCTACAAGAACATTCCTCACACTCAGCATGTCTGGAGGAAGCAGAGGATAATCTGCATACAGGCAGAGAACCCCTGGGGGGACAACCAGAACAATGGGCTATTGTTTATACATCCCCGGATTAAGGAGAAGACGTCCGGGTGCCAGTTGGTCAAGCTAATCATATGTATTGACTGATATGTATATCAATATGCTAATGTGCCATGCATTCTCTCTGTTTGTATAACGTACTGTATAAAAGAGCTGACGATACATGCCTCAGCAACACAACACGACGCGGGACAGCAGCACAGTAGCGCACAGCGCTACAAGTGCGTCTCATTTTGTTGGAGGAAATAAAACTCTGCAACCTTCCAGCTCGTCGCATCTCGCCTGAACTTATTTTCCTCCACAATACCACCAAAAAACCTGAACTGTTAAACTATAAGAATCTACAGTTTTCCTTCCGGCCAGATGGAGGTTCAGATGGAGTTAACAGAGAAGAACTACAGAGACTTGATGCATGGAGATAATCCTGTGTGTTATGGCCACTGATGGGCAGTAACACGTTAGAAGTAACACGTTACTGTAATCCGATTACTTTTTCAAGTAACGAGTAAAGTAAGGGATTATAATTGCCAAAACAGTAGCTAGATTACTGTTACTTTCCGGCAAGCAGGCTGCGTTACTGTGTTACTAAACTGTGATGTTGTTTTGTGAGACTGTCTCGTGACAATGACGTATGAGCGGCACGACATCAATGGTAAACAACAGACACGTGTAGTGATCAACAAGAGACAACATGGAGCGCGGGGGAGAGCAGGGCCATGCAGCGTTTAATGCTTGGAAGTACTGACATTACTTTGAATTTGACTCGGTAAAAGGCGACAAAAACATTAGCGTCCGCTGTACACTCTGCGTGGGAAGAAAACTTTTATCTACAGCGAAAAATTCCACCTCAAATCTGAGCAAGCACCTAGCAAGCCGGCACAGGAATGTGAAACTCACTGAGAAACCCCCGGATCCACCCACTGACATGCCCACTGCGGCTACCACATCCAATTCCACCGGGCGAACCTCCGAGGGCCCCTCTCCTGCTAAACAGGTGAAAATAGACTTAAAAGCGACAGGACTTAGTGCCGCTGAACTGAATAAGCTCGTCGCTGGCTATATTGTCGAGGAGATGTTGCCCATTTCCACTGTAGCCA
Source organism: Pholidichthys leucotaenia (assembly GCA_020510985.1). Lineage (NCBI taxonomy): Eukaryota > Metazoa > Chordata > Actinopteri > Cichliformes > Pholidichthyidae > Pholidichthys > Pholidichthys leucotaenia. The sequence goes on from CM035836.1 coordinate 231,253,288, forward strand.
GCCTTCCAGATGTCATTGTAAAGGTAAGATTATTATTTGATAATTGATTTGGGTGGATTTGTTGAATTTATTATACCATTTATGGTGGGCAGATGTTACACTTTGTTTGTTTTAAGCAGTGAGTACAATTATTAAAATGATAGAATATAATAAAAGATCAATTATTCATCCCCTGTTCAATATCAGGGATATTGATCATCATTAATCATGAATATTAATCTAACATCAACAGAAGATTGAAATAAAGAGGTCAAAACAGCCTCAACCAAAATTAAATCTCATACAGTACTGATAGCACATGAGATGGTTTAGGTCAGTAAAGCCCACAAAATAATTAACCTGTTGCACTCCGGGATACCGCGGGCGGTCACGTCTCTGCGACCTAGTGCGCACTGAGATGCACAGTGCGTACTGGAAAAAAAAAAGCTGCATTTCCGTTCTTCCAGTACAGACAGCCGCGAACAGAAAGCCAAAGGAGTGTTTTGATTGGTTTAGATTTGATTGACTTCTCATTTGACTAATAAGAGCCTTGAATTGGGTTTCTGAAACCTTGACGAACCAATGACTGAAAACCTAGCAAGAAGGTCCCGCCTACCAATGACTGCAAATACAACGAGCCAATTGAAGCAGAGAAGTTTGACGAAAAGCGTGTGTCCCGTGCGTAAAATCTGTTTTGTGTAAGCCGCTGTGTGTAACGGTAGCGTTCGCCAGTCTTTTTTTATTACTACTGTTCTTATTTGTTTTGAAAAATCGTTCGCCAAAACCGCAATCATGGTTTGACCGGGTCGCGTGACCAGAACCACGAGTTGTAACAAGCAGACCAGCGTCATGTTCGTCTGACAATGAGGAACAGATGTTCGCTAACGACACTGCTGTTGTGGACAGGTAAGTGTAAGCTAAATTATTCTTTATCACTTAAAATAGTAATAAAAATTACTTTTGACTGATCGGTAAATTACAACGGTGCGTCATCGCCACATGACGGACCGTTGACGGACCATTTTTTTGTGCGCCGAGCTCCTCTGTAGCGGGGGGGGGGGAGTTGTTATCCTCTACATTGCAGATATTTTAGTATAATTTTTATTGCACTGTAGGTTATTTTTTCTTGTAAAAAAAGGCCACACATTTTTTACGTGGCATGCTTCTTTGTGTGTGGGGGGCTTGTTTGTTTATTCATTCATGAATGAATAAACAACCCCACAAACACACACACACACACACACAGCCCTGAGTGTCACCTTTCATTAGAGCCCAAGATCAAGCTTCTATATTGAATCATTCAAAAGCTATAGACGTTTTTCCAAACTTTGCCATTTGGCACAATTTGGCCCAGTTCAAAAACGCCTGGAACAACCTGAGGAAAAAGCTGTGTAATATCTTCATTTTTTGTGGTATTGTTACAAAATTTTGACCTCAGCTTGATAACACTTGGTTCTACATTTCTGTTGCATTTTCCAGCCAGTATCTGACAGCTGTGTGTTATTTGCAAGCATTTGTATCTAAAAAAAAACCACCCAGGCAAACTTTATTTTCCTCAAGTTCAGTATGTTTAGATGACTGTTACTCAGTGGCAGGAGCACTTACAGAGATTATGACTGTTTTGCCAAAAAATTCAAAGCGTTTTCTTTTAAATGAGACCAACCCCATGAAGATGCTGCAAATGGCTGAAGAACAGCTTTTGATTTACTTTGGGTATGTTATTTTTAGGCGTTTTTAGGGAAACTGACCAGAGTGCAAGGGGTTAAAATAGCTGATTATATAGCAAAATAAATATATTCTTAGTTATCATATTGTATTTTGCAGGCAATCAAAATTTGTTTTGATGCTGTACTGGATAGCCAAGAAGGACTTCTTGCAGCGGCCACTTGTCCCAAGTTCAAACTTCGGTGGCTGACAGCTGAGCGTAGGAGAGAGCATGTGGAGGAGCTTCTGACAACTGAGTGTCGTAAAGCTGCTCCTGCAGCTGACAATGCTAATGTATCCCAACTGGTAGCCAGCCCAGCTGAAATGGACTGTTTTGATTTTGAGAACCAGCCCACAGAAAGCGGGAGTGGTGGCTCAGTTGGTAGAGCATCTGCCTCCACACCCGGGAGGCAGGGGTTCAAATCCCAGCCAGGTCATGCCGAAGACCATATAAAAGTGGAACTTCCTGCCGTCCAGCTTGGTGCTCAGCAATAATGGAATGGAGGAGGGAAATGTGGCGGCGCCTTGCATGGCAGCGGCCCTCTGATTCTACACATGGGGTGTATGTGATTGACACTGTAGACAGGATAAAGCACAATTTCGTTCTACTGTACATGATTGGTTGTACGGTTGAATGACAATAAAGGGTGATTTAATTTAATATTTGATTTAAAAAGGTCTGGGTATGAGCTTGAGGTTGTGAATCAGTTCCCATACCTCAAAAAGATGTACATGAAATACAACACTCCACCCCCATCCAGTGCACCAGTGGAACGGCGGTTCAGTTTAGGTGGCTTGGTGCTTTCCCCGAAAAGGAACAGACTGTCTGATAGGAGGTTTGAGAAGCTTCTGCTGATGCGATATAACCACTGTTTCACTCCCAAAGAAAACAAAAAACCATGGGGCCTTGTCAGGGTAGTCATAAAATGAGACTGGACTAACAGCCTAAATGTGGCATGCAACAGCATTTTTTGTTTTGGTAAACTCATTTTTACTCCTCCGCACTTTACCAACTGTTAAAAGATAGATGATAAAAGATGTTAGTAATTTGGAATACAGTCAGGAGAGACTTTGATTTTAATTATTTTATTGCTGTATTTTATTTACATCTATTCAAATGAAGGAGTACACACACAATAAAGATTTTTATTTTATATGCTGGAATATGCAGAAATATAAGTTAACAGACTTGCTTTATTTTATTAATATATGGTGGAAGGTGCAGAAAATAGGTTTAAATGTTCAACAATTTTCTTCAACTCAGACTGTTGCATTTAATTTAATTTTTGCGTTATGCTTGCTAGAAGTTAAAATATTGAAACTAATAAAACAACAGACACTTTCATTTGATTCAATTTTATATGATGGAATATGCAGAATGAATAGAATTAGGCTGAAAGGTCTATTGCTTTATAGTGTATTTAGGTTGTGCATAATGTTTTTGAAAAGTAAAGTAATAATGTACCTAATTACTTTTGAAAATAAGTAATCAGTAAAGTAACTGGATTACTTTCTTGGAGAAGTAATCAGTAACTAATTACTATTTCAAAGTAACTTGACCAACACTGGTTATGGTCCCACTTCTTCTGGAGTGGGACCTGTGTTTGCCCCTTTTTCTTATGCTGTAGGCAGAGCTGTGGTGGACTGCCCCTGGCCAAGGGGTTCCCTATTTAAGCCACACCTGCGGATCTGTCAGCAGCTTTTGGCTCCCGCGGAGGCCGGTCGCCTCTTTGTTGGGTTCGCTCTGCCCTCTGTTCCCATTTTCTGTGGGCCTGTCCTGGGCTGGCTGCTTTTGCCAGCACTGTCTGCTGCCTGAAGGATTCCGTTTGGGGCTTGCTGCCGCCATTGCTGTTATTGGGGAGCTCAGGGAGATGCTGAAGTCCGTACAGAGGGAGCTGAGGAGAAAGATCAGAGAAGGCAAGGACAGCTTCAGGAAGAAGATGGAGGACAAGCTGCAACAGAGCGACATCAGCGGGGTCTGGAGAAACCTCAAAACCATCTCGGGGCTCCAGAATACCTCCCCCCAGGCCACGGGGGGCAGGGAGTGGACGAACAACCTGAATCTGTTTTTCAATAGATTTGACCAACCGCCCTCCCCCCTGTCTGCACAACAACCACTGCTGCCTCTAAGAAATCAAGTCCTGCTACCCACTCCCCACTCCACCGACACCCCCCCCCACTCCCAACACACAGCCCCCCATCCTGACCCTGACCAAGACCCAGGTGAGGACGGAGCTGAGGAAGATCAAGGCGAGGAAGGCGTCGGGACCGGACGGCATCAGCGCAAAGCTCCTCAAGTCCTGTGCAGACCAGCTGTGTGGGATTGTGACGTATATCTTCAACATGAGCCTGAAACTGGGGAGGGTACCACAGCTGTGGAAAACATCTTGTGTGGTACCTGTACCAAAAACTTCCCACCCCAAAGACCTGAACAGCTTCAGACCGGTGGCCTTGACGTCCCACTTGATGAAGACCCTGGAGAGACTGCTCCTTGCTCATCTCCGCCCCCTGGTGGAACCAGCGATGGATCCACTCCAGTTCGCCTACCAGCATGGCATTGGGGTGGAGGATGCGGTGATCTTCCTCCTTCACCGTTCTCTGTCCCACCTGGAGAAGCCCGGGAATATGGTGAGGATCATGTTCTTTGACTTCTCCAGTGCTTTCAACACCATCCAACCGATGATCCTGAAGGACAAGCTGCTGCGCGCAGGGGTGGACCAGCACCTGTCATCATGGATCCTGGACTACCTCACGAACCGGCCTCAGTTTGTGAGAACCCGGGACTGTGTTTTCGACACGATCATCAGTAGCACGGGGGCCCCCCAGGGAACGGTGCTGGCTCCCTTCCTGTTCACTCTTTATACTGCGGACTTCTCACACAACACAACACATTGCCATCTACAGAAGTTCTCTGATGACTCTGCGATCGTTGGTCTCATCTCCAGCGGAGATGAAGCTGAGTACAGAGGGCTTATCCAGGACTTTGTGGACTGGTGCCATCGGAACTGCCTCCAGATCAACGCGAGGAAAACTAAGGAGCTGGTGGTGGACTGCCGCAGGCATGGGCAGCCCCTCACAGTACCAGTAAATATACAGGGAACAGACATCGAGATGGTGACATCTACAAGTACCTGGGTATTCATCTGAACAATAAACTAGACTGGTCACACAATACTGACGCACTCTACAAGAAGGGACAGCGCAGGCTGTTCCTGCTGAGGAGACTCAGGTCTTTTGGTGTACAAGGGGCGCTGCTGAAGTCATTCTATGACACGGTGGTGGCATCAGCCATCACTTTTGGAGTGGTCTGCTGGGCCAGTGGCATTACTGCAGCCGATAGGAAGAGACTGAACAAACTGATTAAGAAAGCTAGCTCTGTCCTGGGGCAACGCCTTGATCCGATGGAGGAGATAGGAGAGAGAAGGACGGTGGCTAAACTGTCATCTCTGCTGGAGTCCGAGTTCCACCCTATGCAGGACATACTGGATGCACTGAGGAGCTCATTTAGCAGCAGACTACATCATCCCAGGTGCACAACCGAGAGGTTTCGTAGGTCCTTCCTACCAATGGCTGTCAGACTGTACAACCTAAGCAGGGCTGCTCGCAGAGATAGCAAAAAGACGTAACAAACTAATAGTTTTTTTTTGAATGCAAAAGATGCAATAGACTTACACAATGGTCCTCTCCGGCATACAACTAGGAACATACCGGTCGCTATGGAGGGTGAGAATATGTATGGGCACATAATCATACCATGTAGGATAACTAAACAGACGGTTATGCTGTTTCATCCCACCTAGCAACAATGCTCTGCACTGTGTGTGTTTATATATTTACATATTTATTCCATCTAGCTACAATGCTCAGCACTGGGTGTGTTTATATTTATATATCTATATATTTATTCCATCTAGCTACAATGCTCCGCACTGTGTTTTTATATATCTACATATTATTCCATCTAGCTACATTGCTCCGCACTGTGTGTGTTTATATACTTGCATATTTATTCCACCTAGCTGCAATGCTCCGTACTGTGGGTGTTTATATATTTACATATTTATTCCATCTAGCTACAATGCTCTGCACTGTGTGTTCATATATTCATATATTTATTCCATCCAGCTACAATGCTCTGCACTGTGTGTCTGTGTGTGTGTGTGTATATATATATATTTTATAGTAATATGTACATATGTATATTAGCTGCTCTTGCTTGCTTGTTTTTTTTTTTTTTTTCTTGCCTTCTGATTGTTGCTCTGAGTGTTGCTATCCCTGTGCTGTTGCAATCCTGGAATTTCCCCGTTGTGGGACTAATAAAGGCTTATCTTATCTTATCTTATCTTATTGCTGCCGCTCATGTGCCGGACAGAGGCGTGTAGTCACTGGGTTGGCTAGTGACTGTCTGTTTTTGTCGTCTCGTGCATCCAACACACATTCACCACTTATACTTACAGACACTTTTATTTTCTTTAAATAAACTTTTGGCTAATTGGTACCTCCATGTGGTCTCCCCTTTTGTCCAGTCTTGAGCCAGGTTGTGACAAAGCGGGGGCTCGTCCAGCCGTCTGAACTCGGGACCGTCTGTTTGAGCCTTAGGTCCATTTGTGACAAAATGGGGGCTCATCCATTTGTTTGAATCTGGGATCTGTGTGTTTGAGCCTTAGGACCATTTGCGACAGAATGGGGTCTCATTTGTCTGTTTGAACCCGAACCATCTGTTTGAGCCTTAGGTCCATTTGTGACAAAGTGGAGGCTCGTCAGGCCGTCTGAACTTAGGACATCTGTTTAAGTCTTAGGCCCATTTGTGACTAAATGGGGGCTTGTCTGTCTGTTTGAACCTGGCTCATCTGAGCTTTGGCCCATTTGTGACAGAATGGAGGCTCGTCCATCTGTTTGAACCCGAACCGTCTGTTTGAGCCTTAGGTCCATTTGTGACAAGGTGGGGGCTCGTCCATCTGTTTGAACCCGAACCGTCTGTTTGAGCCTTAGGCCCATTTGTGACAGAATAGGGACTGTTTGAATCCAGACCCGTTTGCTCATCCACCTGTTTTAGAGTGTGTCATATCCGGCTCTAGGGAGCCGGGCAATCAGAGCCAGGGGCAAGCCAGTGAGTCGTGATATTTTATTCAGGGTAAAGGGGAAGGGATGAGGAGAGCACAGATACTCATGCAGACGTACACTCACAGGTTGCACAGCGCAGAGGTAAGCAGCTCGTACCGGACGTGGGGGTAACAAGACGTACATACTCACAGCAGGATACAAACACAGGAATGCTGCAAGAGGAGTATAAGCTGACACCAGACGAAGGGGCTTCAGCTTAGCAATATGTTTATGTCGCAGCCCCGAGTCATCGAGGCTGCTCCTATTTATCCTCATTGGCAGCGCCCCAGCTGATGAAGACTAATTGGCCCCAGCCGTCCATAATGCTGCCAGCTGGGGGCCAGCTGAGACGCTGCTCAATGGGAAGCAGGGATGAGGGAAAACATGGGCTGAGTGCCGAGACGGCATCTCAACCCATGGTGACAGAGCCCCTCCCTCAAGGTCGGGCTCCTGAACGACCAGGAACATCCCAGCCCCCCCCCCCCCCACCTAGGGTGGGAGGAAGGGAGGCGGACCGGAGGGGAAGAAGCCAAGGGAAGGACAACACCAATGGGGCAATGTAGGGTAGCGGGAAAGAAAAACCCAAATACAATACTGACAAAACAGAATAATTAACCCAGGTACAGATGGGGAGAAGAACTGGGTCAGCACGCCGGTTACATACTATCCAGAGAGTACCAACCATGCGTGACCCAGAGCAAGGAAAAAAGAACCACCAAAAAGGTACAGGGCAAAAAATGCTGAGTACGGTTAAATAAAGGGGAACCTATACACAGTGCTAATTTAAGTACATACACACAGTCACCAAGAAAAGTGAGGGTGACTGGAACAAATGACAATTATAGAGCATGGTGTTACGGAAAACAAGGCACATGACTCTATAATGAACCAGCAGGACAAAAAAGAAATACTGAGTGCAGGCAAAGAAAAACCCACACACACGAATATATAAATACCCAGTCACCTAAAGAAATGAAAGTGACTGGAATAAATGGATAACTGCAGAGCATGGTGTTACGGAAAACAAAACATAATTCTACAATACAAAAAACGAGGCTAAAAACATGGCACAAAAAGTAAAATGCTGAGCATGAGCGATGGAAAACAGCACTATAAAAACGAATCCACCAACAGGACAAAACATTACACCCGAGTGACCTTAATAACAAAAGAAAAAGTGACACCCGAGGTGAATGGCAGGCAGAGTCCAAAAATGGCCGAGATGGCTCCGGAGATCTCCCCGCCCATTGTCCAGCTGGCGAATCAGGGAAAGAGAAGTGTTCGGACGGCGAACTCTGGACCCAGATCCCAGGAATCCAGTCCACCGGCAGCCGAACCAGGCTGCCCAGAGGGAAACACAGACCAGTGGGGGGAACCAGATCACCGAACCGAAAGTTCTGTGGGTCGGGTCGTCGACCCGCATCACTCAACCACCAGGACCGTTGAGACGGGCGAAGGATCAGAGCGGATCCCGGTGGAAGAGGCTCAGGGGAGAGCCGATGACGAGGGCGGCGGGCGTCAGGCCACAGGAAAACGGCCACCTCCTCACCGGACCTAGACAATACTGGGGCAGCACCCACGTCAGACCCTGATCGGGCCTCAGGCGAACCCACGTTGGACCCCGACTGGGTCTCGGGCGAACCCACGTTGAATACTGCACCAGAACCGACCTCCAACGTTGAACCCGGACCCTCCAGCACCACGAGGAACAGCAACTCCTTGCCGGTGACCCTGGAAGAAGGCTCAGAAGAGAAAACAGAACCGGGATCAGGATCACCGGCAGCGCCAGAACCCGGCGAGACGAGCTCAGACGCAGCGGACGGCTGCACCCGGCTCGTCTTCCCTGGAGATAGGCTGAAGTGCTCGGGGATAAAAAGAGAAAAGAAAGGAGAGCACTCGCCTGATCTCGGGTTCTGACGCCGTCCAGGACTGCGAAGATCCAGGATCCGTCGTCAGGAGGTCGTTGTCAGGCTCCCATCTAGCCGCGTCGGGCCCCGCAGCCAGCACGATGGTCAGCGCAGCTTGAGATCCCTCCAGCTCAGGTAACCCCGCCGACGATCCACTCGGCGTGAAGCCAGAAGAATCTCGTCCCGCCGGACCGAACCGCTCCTCCGTGGAGACCCGGGGACGCTCAGTCGTCGGCGTAGACTCCACGCAGCAGTCAATCCCCCTCCTCCGTCCGCAATGTAGCTGCGGAACCACAGGCCCTCTCCATATCCCACCACGTTGACCCGGAGCCGGGGACCGCTCAGCGGAGAGAGACACAGAGGATGCGGGATTAGGCATACAGGTTACAGCAGGTGGGGAGAGTTCAGGGAGCTGCGAACCCTGAACTTCTCCTCCAGGGATGTGACAGAGCAAATCATTAAGCAGGTGTGAAAAAACAATGACTTGCCTGCCCCCTGGAGGTTGAGTATCGCCTGCTGTAGTGGAATCTGCTTCTTCCTCTCCCCGCCCGGCGATAACGGAGGACCCCCCGGGAATTTGTCTGAGGGTCGCTCGCGTTGTCTCCAGCAGAGAGCTCACCAGGCCGGGATTCCAGGCACACACAGCGGTCAGGAAGCGCGTCGAGGAGGAGGGGGAAACAGCCGGGGTGAGCCAGCCCGAATGTCCAGGAATGACAGCGGGGGAACGAGGCTCAGGGGACGAGGCTGTAAAATCTCCACACTGACGAGGCGAAGGGATGACAGCTGCGTGGGAGGAACGGTCCTGACGATGACCCAGAACTGGATCCGGACGAGGTTTGTGCAGAGGTGACTCGGCGATGTGATGACGACTACTCCCAGGGGACGAAGCGAGGGGGAAACCCAGGATTCGCCGCTCCAGATCGGAGATCGAGACGAGGAAGGCGTCGAGCACGGGAAAGCTTCGTAGCCCTGAAGTCCTCACCATCAATCTCACTGCCGCCGCCACATGCCTGAAGGTGGTGACAGGAAACACAGTAGAGCTCGCGACAGCCACTCGACCCCGGACATAACTGCTGTCAGCTGCGGCTCCTTGAAGGGAATCCCGAGTGACGTGGCGCAGGTCGGGGGAAGTCCTCTGGTTGGCGCGAACTCCCGGACTGGAATAGCGGCAGGAACGGGACTCCGAAGCGGGGAAAGACGTCGCCCACTTCGACTCCCTGCCGGGATTTCCATCCACCCCGTGGAGCTTCTCTCGCTGTGTACCTGCAGCGTCTATCCTGGCACTGTCCTCCAGATGGTACAGAGAGTGAGGGTGACAGTCCAGGAGTTCCTCAGCACGGCCCGGATGCCAGCGTCTCGCGTTGGAGGCGTCGTGCAGGGTGAAGAACGTCCCGTCGACAGCCTCCGAGATGGACCTCAGCTCGTCGCCCTGGCGCCGGAAGTGACTCCTGGGAAACGGCATGCTAGCAGCGCTGACACCCGGACAGAAAGGTACATTTCCACGGCGACTCACGGCCGCCGGCAACTCTTCTGGCTGCGACATACTGTCATATCCGGCTCTAGGGAGCCGGGCAATCAGAGCCAGGGGCAAGCCAGTGAGTCGTGATATTTTATTCAGGGTAAAGGGGAAGGGATGAGGAGAGCACAGATACTCATGCAGACGTACACTCACAGGTTGCACAGCGCAGAGGTAAGCAGCTCGTACCGGACGTGGGGGTAGCAAGACGTACATACTCACAGCGGGATACAAACACAGGAATGCTGCAAGAGGAGTATAAGCTGACACCAGACGAAGGGGCTTCAGCTTAGCAATATGTTTATGTCGCAGCCCCGAGTCATCGAGGCTGCTCCTATTTATCCTCATTGGCAGCGCCCCAGCTGATGAAGACTAATTGGCCCCAGCCGTCCATAATGCTGCCAGCTGGGGGCCAGCTGAGACGCTGCTCAATGGGAAGCAGGGATGAGGGAAAACATGGGCTGAGTGCCGAGACGGCATCTCAACCCATGGTGACAGAGTGGACCTATTTGAGATAAAGTAGGAGGTCGTCTGTTCGTTTTAGCAGATTCGTTCGTCTGTTTTTTTAACTGGGTTTAATCTGGGTAAGTGTTTTCCATGTATTTTGTTTTGATATCACTGGAAATTTCTCCTGTTAGCTTTAACAGTGAATTCCATTGGGGGCTTACTGTCTGTGGTTTAGTGTGGTGGTGAAAGTGGCCTGGCTGTGTGATGTCAGCGCTCATTATTGTGCAGCGTTTTTTTGAATGAACGCTCACCTGTTGGGGAGACACGGAAGTTGTTGAGTGTTTGAGTTAATTTGTAAATCTGTTTGTGGTGGGGTTTTTTGTGTTTTGGAGCATGAGTTAATTGTTTTTGGGTTGTTGGGCAGATTGTTGCCCCTGTGTTAATTAATTTGGCACATCAGTTTGGATTTGTTTGTATGTGTTGGCATTTGCGTTTTTGATGTCTGAAGCGGATTTGACTGGGAATGCTGCCAGGTTAACTTTTGAACAATGGAAAGAGTTGTTACTGTGGTAAATAGAGTTAAGATGGGTACGGATGGAGAAACTCAGGTTGAGTGTTGGTGCTGCTGGTGGTGCTGGTTTAGGTCCAGACAGTGCTCCTAGTCGTCCACACTCATTTGATGTTTCCTCTAATTTACACCTAGTTTGTTCTGTTTTGGAGATGGTGCACGATCAGAGTGTCTGTGAATTGTTTCCAGCATGCGCCGTGACACCTGTGGCATTGGCAGCTCCAGTAAATTATATTAGTTTGTTTGCATAAAAATGAAATGCAGCTTTGCCAGGTTAGTTAGTTGAAACCAGATTACTCCCGGGGAAAGCTGGTTTTTGAACCGAGGGAGGAGTGTGACTCAGCAGCCTGCTAGCTCAGTAGCTGCTGTGGACAAGCATGCTCCTGATTAGTGTAGGTTGCAGGGCGAGCTGAAAAAGTCTGAGTCACTGCAAAACCTACATGAACTGTGGTTCTTTGCTCCTGAGCTGTTCCACCTTGCTCCTAGGCTGAAACCTCTGCTTGTGTTGTTGGGTTTTGATAGTGGTCGTCCCCTTGATGGGCACCTCTATTGTGTCTGGCTGGCTGTGGACTTGGGTCAGCCTCCTGGCAGGTTTTTTCTCCTTGTGCAGTTAACCCTGGATTTTGGCCAACCCCCCGAGGGACAAATACTTGTTACATCTTGTTCAATTCTTTAACAGCAGCAGGAACAAAGCTGTTTTTGTAGCGCTGGGTTTTACTTTTTGGGACAGCAAACCTCAGTCTGGAGGGAAGAAGCTGAAGTGGCAGTGCAAAGGGTGGGAGTCATCATTTAAAATGGAGGTAGCAATCCCCTGTACTTGTCTGGTGTACAAGGATGTCAGGCTCAGCTGTGACTCACCAAGCAAACGACTGGACCATCTAACTACCTGATCCAAGGATTTCCTCTGTTTCAGTTTTATCTGACCAAACCATGACACTAAAGAAAAGGATAAAACAGATTCAATAAAAGCCCGATAAAACATTGTCATTATGGTCCAGTCAATTTGGAAGCGTGCAAGTTTCCTTAAACAATGCAAATGTTGCTGACCCTTTTTGCACACCCTTTCACAGTTCTCTTCTAAGTTTAAATTACTATTAACAATTGTCCCAAGATGTCTGTAGGATTGTACACATTCAGTGGTCTGGCCTTTTAGTACAGTGACTTCGTGCCTGGGAGTTTTCCTCCTAAATTCAATAATCATATCTTTAGTTTTTGTCGTATTCAGCTGCAGGTAGGAATCCTCACACTAGTGAACAAAATCATCAACTACTGGGCCGTGGCCACTCTCACCATCCTGGAGGAGACTGACAACAACTGAATCATCAGCATACTTTATAATGTGTCTGTTGTCATGTCTGCTCCGACACATGTTTGAATACAGGATGAAGAGTAGTGGTGACAACACACACCCCTGAGGAGAGCCAGTAGAAGAACACTTTTGGTCAGACAATGTACCATTGACCCTTACTCTCTGTGTCCTGTTGGTTAAAAAAAATCCAGAATCCAACCCACCAGATTATTACTCAGATCAAATTGTTGCAGGAGCCTTTCAACTAAAATATGAGGTTGGATTGTATTAAAGGCGGAAGAAAAGCCCACAAATAAAAGCCTGGCGTGTGTCCCATTAAAATCCAGATGTTTAAAAAGCATGTTAAACAGAGTGACAGTGGCATCCTCTACTCCTCTGTGAGGCCTATAGGCAAACTGCAAAGGATCCAATACATGCTCAGTCTGCTTTAGGACCTCAAATCTGACCAGTTTTTCAAAAATTTTCATTAAAATTGAAGTCAAAGCAACTGGTCTAAAATCATTTACTGTATTAGGACAGCTGGATTTTGGAACGGGGACAACCACAGCATCTTTCCAGATCTTAGGCACATGTTGTGTCTGTAAGGACTTATTGAAAATGTAGTGAAATACAGGACTCAGCTCATGTGCACAGGACTTTACCAAGTGCCCACATACATATATTATCAGGGCCCTGACTTTTGTTCACTTTTACAGCACAGAACGCCCTTTTAACATCCTGCACCTCAATATTAAAGTGCTGATTGTCTTTGAGTTTCTGTTTCAAACCTTGGGTTTCTGTGCTAAAATCAAAGGAGTCAAAACGACCATAAAAACAATTAAGAGCATTAGCCAGCTCTGTGTCTGGACTAAAACCATCTAAAAACACACGATTACTGCGCTCTGTGCTCTGAAGGCCTGCAATAGTTTTCATACTGGCCCAGGCTGAACCAAGTTTCTTTGTTGCCATCTTGCTTTCCAACTCTGATTTATAATTCTGTTTTGCTCTTAAAATTTCAGCCTTCAGCTCTTTTGTGGCAACCTGCAGCTCAGAAACAACCCCGTTTAAAGGCAACTGCTTTCCTCTGTAAGCAGGATTTAACTGATTTTGTAACCCATGGCTTGTTGTTGGGATATATTTTGACACGTTTACGTGGAACGATCATGTCTCGACAGAAAGCCATGTATGAGCATGTCACGTCCACTAACGAGTCCAAATCTTCTCCGCAGGCTAGTGTGAACACCTCCCAGTCCGTACAGTTAAAGCATTCCTGGAGGCAGCACACTGAATCCTCTGTCCACATGTCTGTGTCTCTGGTCTTCGCCTTGTCTCTTCTGAGAGCAGTTTTTTATGTGGGCAGCAAATGTACCCAGTTGTGATCTGAGGATCCTAAAGGAGGAAGGGGAAGTGATTTGTAGGCCCTCTCAATGGATCCATAGCACAGGTCCAATGTCTTTTTTCGCACGGTTGGGCAGGAGACATACTGATAAAAGTTTTTAAGTGTCTTCTTTAAAGAAACATGGTTAAAATCCCCAAGGATAAAGTTTGGAGCCTCTGGGGAAATCGACTGCAGCCGCAGTACCACATCAAAGATGGTGCTGGAGACGGAGGAAGCATCCGCTCTCGGGTGAATGTACACAGTCGTTATGAAAAGTTGGGGGAACTCACGGGGCAGATAAAAGGGGCGTAGCGATACAGACAGAAGCTCCACATCGGGTGTACAGATGCGCTCTCTGACAGATGTACAGTACTGTTTATTAATATATAAACATATGCTGCCCCCCTGACGTTTCCCCGTTACCTCTTCCTGCCAATCCAAGCAAAGTGGGGCTCCAAAGCCATCAATACACAGGTCCGCATCCCGGTCATGCGCCGTAAGCCATGTCTCCGTGTAAGCCATGACACAGCAGTTCTTGAAATCCTTCTGATATCGTACATTCCCTTGAATTTCATCCACTTTATTTCTCAGGGATTGTACGTTCCCCATAATAATGGAAGGAAGAGGAATGTGGTTAAGCTGACGCCTCCTCAGGCTTAATCTTACACCTCCACGCTTTCCGCATTTCCTCCTCTTGTCTCTCTTTTCATTGCTGTGTCCGTGAAAATCTCTTAAAATAAAGTCCGCCAGTTGCGGCATGGACTCAAACACAGATGCTGCATTATCGATGTTTAAATGCAGTAACATGTCTCTGGAATTCTGTATTCTTCCCGGCATGATCACGCTTACCTCCAAGACAAAGAGCCGGTAGAAAAAAAAGCGACAGTGCAAAAATAAGGAGGAAATCCATACTGATGGAACCAGGGAGCTCTTAGCGCTTACCTAGGCCATCTTTTCTGCTTTTTCTTACTCTTAAATTGCTTCTCCAGGTGCCGAAGTTGCTGGGTAGCTGAGGGTCATGATGTATTGGCTGGGTCCCTACATTAAGGCTTGGTAAGGCAAATGGTAGACCTGTATTTGTAGTATTTTAAATGTGTATTGAGTATATATAGAACTGTGTATGGTAATTAAAGAAAATTAGGAATATTTATTATTGGTTAATAAATATCTGTACTAATAGTTTTGTTTGTAGATCAGTTTGTGCTGGCCTTCCTGGTGGGAAGACTATTCTTTGTGTGGGAGGGTGTACATAGCAAAAATGTTTTCATTATTGCTATGTACATATTGTATTCAACTTTTAGGTAATATTGTTTCTAGCATTATTTACTGTTGTAATTATAAGAATGTTAAATGCATGAGTGAACTGTGAGTGTGATATTTTGTTTTTAGGGAGCAGCATCTCAATTTCGTTGCATTGTTTATTAGCAATGGAATGACAATAAAGGCACTTTGACTTGACTTTGAAATTCAGCAGGGGATACAATAATTATTTCCCCCACTATACACACACACATTATATATATGATATAAAAAGTCTACACAGCCCTGTTCAAATACCAGGTTTTTGTGATGTAAAAAAAAAGGGGCCAAGATAAATCATTTCAAAAAATTTTCCACCATTAATGTGACCTAAAACCTGTACAACCCAATTGAAAAACAAACTGAAAACTTTTAAAGGGAAAAAAAAAAATTACAATAACCTGGTTGCATAAATATGCACACCCTAATCTAATACTTTGTTGCATCACCTTTGGCTTTTATTACAGCACTCAGTCCTTTTGGGTAGGAGTCTATCAGTGTGGCACATCTTGATGTCCCAATATTCGCCCACTCTTCTTTGCAAAAATGCTTCAAATCTGTCAGATTGCGAGGGCATCTCCTGTGCACAGCCCTCTTCAGATCACTCCACAGATGTTTGATCGGATTCAGGTCTGGACTCTGGCTGGGCCATTCACAAAACCTTAATCTTCTTCTGGTGAAGTCATTCTTTTGTTGATTTGGATGTGTGCTTTTGGTCACTGTCGTGCTGAAAGATGAAGTTCCTCTTCATCTTCAGCTTTCTAGCAGAAGCCTTAAGATTTTGTACCAGCATTGACTGGTATTTGGAACTGCTCATAATACCCTCCACCTTGACTAAGGCCCCAGTTCCAGCTGAAGAAAAACAGCCCCAAAGCATGATGCTGCCACCACAATGCTTCACTGTAAGTACAGTGCATCTGGAAAGTATTCACAGCACTTCACTTTACACACATTTTATGTTACAGCCTTATTCCAAAATGGAATAAATTCATTTTTACCCCTCAAAATTCCACACACAATACCTCATAATGACAATGTGAAAAAAAAGTTTTTTTTGAGAAACAGTCTAATATTGGATGTCCCATTCATTTTCAATAATTCTGTAATTAATATTCCCACAATCAAATAAATCTTAGTGCCGTTCATGTGGTTTATATTAATCATATATCCCATAACCTACATATGTATAAGCATATGAGAATGTTTGGTGATTACATATGTACAACGACTTCACACTTCAGAACAGGACAAGAGGTCTCAACCGCCAGCGAAGATCAAAGAGCATCCGAGGAGCTGCGGTGGAGACCAGATCGATCGCCCTGACCACCCAGGGTCAGGTGGAGGAGTACGAAGACAAAGGAGGGGGATTAAGATAATGTGGGATGTCAGCTTTGATATGCATGTCTTTTGTTATGTGTAGGTATAAGTATGTAGAGCTGAATGTGTTCGCTCTCTTATTCTACTTCTGCTTCTGCACTGAGATGAGACTTGTTAGAGGAGCGAAGCTGATAATAAACTTTGGTTTATAAGTCACATCGCCTCGTTATTCCAAGCTCTTTTACAGTTCAGTCCCTTTTATATTTGTCAAAGTCTAACGTGTGAGTGCCTACATATAGGTTACACCTCTTTGTATTCTACTTTCAAATACAGCCTACATTTGGGCCTGTAAAACCTAATTGAGCTACCTGTTTTCAGACAAGAATACTTGCTTTCTATGGGCATGCACTAGTTTAAGTAGAAGCATGCAATGGTGATTTCCTCATCTCAAACAATTTATTGAAACAAAAGTCAACAATACTGGTGGGTATACCACAACAAAAAATGTCAGTGTATCAATAACTTGTCATGTGCCCTTGGGCATCAATTAAAGCTTGACAACAACGTCTCAAGCTGTTCACAAGTTGACTTATTGTCTGCTGAGGCATAGCATTCCATTCTTCTTGAAGGGCGGCCCTCAGGTCATTAAGGTTGTGGG
Source organism: Pholidichthys leucotaenia (assembly GCA_020510985.1). NCBI lineage: Eukaryota > Metazoa > Chordata > Actinopteri > Cichliformes > Pholidichthyidae > Pholidichthys > Pholidichthys leucotaenia. The sequence goes on from CM035836.1 coordinate 231,270,452, forward strand.
GTGCAGGGTTCAGAGCCCTGTACCCCACAACACGGCAAGTCAGCTGATCTCATAGGATTTTTATGGGATTCAGGTCTGAAAAAAGTGCAGGCCACTCCATTTGAGGTACCCCAGCCTCCAGCAGCCATTCCCTAATAATGCAACCTTGATGAGCTGGAGCATTGTCATCCATGAAGATAAAATTAGGCCTGAGTTATTCATGCAGGGGCACAATGACTGGATTAATGATGTTGTTCAGGTAGTATTGGCTTGACATTGTACCATTCACAAAGTGTAGGGCAGTTCTGTATTGACTAGACACACCTGCCCAGACTGTAACACCACCCCACCAAATGCTCGTCTGATGACAACAATGGCTGATGCATAGCACTCTCCTTGACGTCTCCAACATTGTTGGCAGCCATCATTTCTGCTCAAAGTGAATCGACTTTTATCAGAGAACAGCACTGAGCCTCACTGCTCCCTTGTTCAGCGTAAATGCTCCCTGGCCCATTCAAGACAATGACACCTGTGCTTGATGATGTGGTCAGGTACCTTTCGTATAGCACACAGACCACTCTGATGTAAGCGGTTTCGAATGGTCTGATGAAACACTTGGGTGTCTCTCACCTCCCTTAAATGTGCCTGGAGTTGAGTAGCATTCATCATCTGATTCCACAGGGCACTGTTCACAATGAAGTGGTCATCAGTGTGGGATGTGGCCAAAGGACATCCACTTCTCTGCCTTTCTGTGACTCATCCAGTTTCTCTGTATCTCTGTTGCAACCTGCTGATGACACTCTGTGCACTTTAAGCTCAGTGGCCACTTCCCTCTGAGAACATCCTCTTTGAAGCCTTGCTAAGATGAGGTACTGTTGATCAATTGTTAGGTGTCGTCTTGGTCTCGTGATATCAAAATGTGAACAGCATGATGAAGAGGACTGTTTAAATACCAATTCTAATTGAACCAGAAAATGTATTGGTCAATTCATGGATCAAACACCTGTTGTGAATTTTGCCGTTAAGCACCTTGTTAGACAACAGCAAGTTATGCAAAAAGTACTGAAACACTGAACAGTTAGACATGTGCATTCAAAAGGTTAGAGAAGATCAAATTAAGTTCACCTGTAAAGGTTATAGTGCATTTTAGGTACAACCTGAAATTTCACCCAAAAACCTAATATCCCTAACTTTTTGTGAGTAGTGTATGTAAAAATATAAGAAATTAGTATAAAATATAAAAGTATAAAAATACTTTTTTCACAGCACAGTGTGTGTGTGTGTGTGTGTGTGTCTACAGCATTGATTGGTCCATAATGAAAATCTATTGATTTCCACACCCGGGCTAGCCTTGGTGTCTAAAATAAAAAATGAAGCTGAAAAAAAGGAATCCAACTTACAAATGTCCTCTGCCATAGAAATTTAAGTGTTCATCACTAATGTTAGTTTACCTACATCCTGCATTCAATGCCCTTTCTCTCTCATCGTTATCAGAACGCAAACATCATCAGTGAGCAGAATAATTTTTTAAATGTGTTTTTAAGCAAAAAAGAAAAAAGAAGAGCAGACCGATTTTGACCTTGGAAAAAATGCTCCCACCTTCGGAAACCTTAACTCACACATGCTGCTGTGCATTCTCAGCAAAATCATCCTCATTTCCATCTGAAGCAGACTGCCCATATGGAACACATTAAAACCCATTTGAATTCCTGACATAATTATGTGTGAATTAAAATTATGTAGAGTTAGGCTTAAAAACAATTCAAACTTTACATCCCTCCAGTATATGATATATCTTTTAGGCTTGACTTGTACATTTTGGGACATAATTTATGATTGCAGGTTTCATGGCTGCTAAACAAAACAATCCACACTGAATTCTATAAGAACACTTGTAGCGTCATCAGCTGGATCCAAATTAAAAATTATCCTCTTCTCCCTGAAAACACCTGCTGAAGAGACTGGGTGGAAATAATGGCCCTCCATGACACATGATTGTCCACCCCTGATCTAGATGGACAATAAATCTTACTCAAATTGATCTATTGGACCTTTTGCAATAAAACTGAACCATATTTGTTGGACTATCATTAATTATAGGACTCCAAGAAAGCTTCGTTGGTGAGTAAATGTGATGTTGCGCTACCTTGTTTGATGCTCTATTTAATTTCAGTGTTATGATTGTACCTCAGATCTGTTTTAATATCCAAATAGATGATATTCTAAGCTTTCAAATGATGTAAGGCATGACTACCCACTCTAAACATGTTCACCACACTTCACTGTGTTGCAGCAGAAATATTAAAACATCCGCGGGCGGGACACCAGAAGGTTAAGACAAATCAACTTCACTGAGTTGATTTGTCTTCATCAGTAGTTTCAGTGGATATGAACAAGCCAGTGATCATCTTGAAAAGAGGAACATGGTGAAGGGAAAACGTATTTGCCTTTGTATGTGGCTGAATTAAAACAATTCTACAAAGAAGAGTGGGTTAAAGTTCCTCAGTAATGATGTAAAAACTCGTTGCCAGTTCTCGCAAATGTTTGATTGCAGTTGTTGCCACTGTGGTGATCCGAGCGCGGAGCAGATCCATGCTCGAGTCACTCTGTATTTTCCCATTTTCTTCGTATTTCTAGTCCTGGTTAGTATTATTTGGAATATTATTTCCTGGTGCTTTTACTGTGACAGCGCCGCGGCCAGACTTCCGGCTGTCAAACCGGCTCGCGGGCTGCCACAGCTGATTGCAATTCTGTGATTACGTTTCTCTCCTCACCTGGGGGTCATTAGCCCGGTTTAGTATTTAGGATCACGGCTGAGGCTGACTCCTTGCTGCGACCTCGCCTTATGCAGACTGGAGTCCCCATGCCCGGCTCCAGTTCTTGATTTACAGTGTAAGGTTTTGCCCTGGCTGTGTTATATGTAAGTGACTCTTTGATCTTTTATGTGCTTAGTTATTTTACCCTCCAGGGTCGCCTGTGTTTATAGTTGTTTACATTTTGCCCCTCGTGGCTTGTTCTTTTGTTATCTTTTGTTAATAAATCAACAAACTCGCTGTTGGCATTTGGTGCCTCATTCCTGCCCTACAAAGGGCATTTATGATAGTAGGTCGCAGCCAAGCGAGATGCCAGCCTCAGTGAGCTTGTTTTTTTTTTTTGCTTAGTTTTTCCTTTTTCCAGGTGCCAGCTTTGTTTGGGAGTTATGACATCTTATACCAGGTGGTGTCCCATGAGCCTGGGATTTGAGCTCTGCCAGGCTCTAATGGAAATAAATGACCTCCTGGCCAATGCTTGTCTGTGCGCCACTCCCAGAAATGCCCGTTGGTACCTGGACCTCACAGAGGACGGCTGTGAAGCGCCATCCTCACCTTGCCGAGCATACTGAGGGCAGGGAGAGGATATCGGCATTATCGGCATTGCAGAAGAAGAGCTGGGAGCTGGCGAAGAAGCCTGCCAGGAGGCCTAAATTGGAGCTGACGGCGAAGAATCCCCATTCCTCGGCCCATCTTCCAGCTCCTGTTAAGGCTCCATCTCTGGTGTTGCCATCACCAGAAAGCCGTCTCCCTGAGCGCCGTAGGAGGAGGGCAGCTGGGTCACCCAGTATCAAGGAATAACAGGCCGCTGAACTCATTTGGAGCCATCTGGCTGAAGCCCGTTCCTCCTACTACCCGAGCCCGGTTCTTAAGAGTGTGGTGGCAGCAGTGAGGATTGTGGAGGCACATCGTGGAGGCACACTGAGCAACTTCCCCGAGTTCGCCGAGCTGCTATCCACCGTCTCCGCCCAGCAGTGACGTTTTCCCCAGTTGGACGTAAGTTCCTCCGCAGCTCGAAGACGACGCCGCCCGGCACCAAACCTTTCTCCTCCCAGTGACTCATCTGCTCCTAAGCTGAAGGAGGAGAATTACAGGGTCAACACACCGCGAGGCTCCCGTCCAGATCCAGCTACGGGCCCTCAGAAAGAATCTTCCGCCTCCCAGCCAGCTGTTCTTTCGCTGCATGAGCAAAGAGGTTTGTCAGCAGCTGGCCGACCACCTGAAGGACTGTTTCGCCGGATCTGGGATTTCAGTCAGCCCCCTGAACGTTTCCCTTTATTTAGAGTCAGGATGCCGGTAGGCCTCCAGAACTGCCTTTTTTTTGCCTTACCTGCTGGTATTCCTTGTACTAGTTCATTTGCTGTGTTTTGCTTGCTTATTGATAAATTTTTTTGTATAAGATGCCTCTGAGTTTATGGTATATTTTTTCAGTTTGCCTTATAGCAGGGTTACTTGTGGTTATATTTTTTTGTATTTACAGTCTATAATTACTTTGCTCTTTGGCATTTCTGTAACGAAAAAAGAAAAGAAAAAGAGGAAGTCTCATTTTGTATTCGTAGTTTTGTAGTTAGCCATTTGTATTTCTACTGTTTGGCTATGCATATTTTTGTGTTTGGACTTTTTTGATTATTGCTGCTGGCATTTCTGTAAGATGGGAAGGAAGAAAAGAAAATGTAGTTGGATGATATCCTTGAGTTCTTCATGATTTTTTTTCCTGTCCTTCATTCTCTCTGAGTGTTTAGTTGCATCTCTTTTGACCTTGAAGTGGTGTAGTCATCTATTTCCCTTTGGTAATCAAGTAATTGTTGTGTTAGTTTGGTAATATGTACCCTTTGATGTATTTCTTGAAGTTTTTTTGTGCATCTTGCTGTTTGGCACTTTTTGGGCTGCAGCGGAGTTTTGTATAAGATAAGATAAGCCTTTATTAGTCCCACAACGGGGAAATTCCAGGATTGCAACAGCACAGGGATAGCAACACTCAGAGCAACAATCAGAAGGCAAGAAAAAAAAGCAAGAGCAGCTAATATACATATGTACATATTACTATAAATATATATTAATACACACAGTGGAGAGCATTGTAGCTGGATGGAATAAAATATATGAGTATATAAACACACAGTGCGGAGCATTGTAGCTAGATGGAATAAATATGTAAATATATAAACACACAGTGCGGAGCATTGTAGCTAGATGGAATAATATGTAGATATATAAACACACAGTGCGGAGCATTGTAGCTAGATGGAATAATATGTAGATATATAAACACACAGTGCGGAGCATTGTAGCTAGATGGAATAAATATGTAAATATATAAACACCCACAGTACGGAGCATTGCAGCTAGGTGGAATAAATATGTAAATATATAAACACACACAGTGCGGAGCATTGTAGTTAGATGGAATAATATGTAGATATATAAACACACAGTGTGGAGCATTGTAGCTAGATGGAATAAATATGTAAATATATAAACACACACAGTGCAGAGCATTGTTGCTAGATGGGATGGAACAGCACAACCGTCTACTTAGTTATCCTACATGGCATGATTATGTGCCCATACATATTCTCACCCTCCATAGCGACCGGTATTTTCCTAGTTGTATGCCGGAGGGGACCATTGTGTAAGTCTATTGAATCTTTTGCATTCAAAAACTATTAGGTTGTTACGTCTTTTTTGCAATCTCTGCGAGCAGCCCCGCTTAGGTTGTACAGTCTGACAGCCGTTGGTAGGAAGGACCTGCGAAACCTCTCGGTTGTGCACCTGGGATGATGTAGTCTGCTGCTAAATGAGCTCATCCTGAGTATTGATACATTTATTTTGTGTTGAGAGTTTTTGAGAGTTTCTTTTGCTGTTTAGCTTTTCCGAGTATTTTCCATTTTTTGTGTCATGCCCTCCTGGCCTGTATTCCCCCTCCCCCGTGGTTGAGTTTAATAGTTTTTCTGGTTGGGGTGGGGGGGGGCTCCCTTTTTGCCTGGATGTCACAGTGGGACGTCTGGAATGCGTCCCTTAAATGGGGGGCACTGTGGTGATCCGAGCGCGGATTTGCTCCGCGCTCGAATCACTCTGTATTTTCCCTTTTTCTTCGTATTTCTAGTCCTGGTTAGTATTATTTGGAATATTATTTCCTGGTGCTTTTAATGTGACAGCGCTGCGGCCAGACTTCCCAGCTGTCAAACCGGCTCACGGGCTGCAACAGCTGATTGCAATTCTGTGATTACGCTTCTCTCCTCACCTGGGGGTCATTAGCCCGGTTTAGTATTTAGGGCAGGCATGGGCAAACTACGGCCCGGGGGCCATATGCGGCCCGTTAAGCTTTTTAATCCGGCCCGCCAAACTTGAAGAAATTATATTAATAAACCTTGTTAATGTTTTATTTTCCTTGCAATTCTCACGCTTTTCCACTAGATGGCGCACTCTAGATACATTGACCCTTGTTGAGGTGCAGTGTATTACTCCACATTTGCGCTTTACTCTTTGACCCCTCAGTCCTTCTGTAAAGATGAGCGGACCTAAGGGTCAGTTTGTGCATGACATGAACACAAACGTGAAAACCTTTAAATCCAAGCTGGCTTTATTCTCCAGACAAAGTTTAAATAAGTCATTCCCTCATTTTCCCACACGAGCCACGGTGAAAGAGACGCAAAAGTGAAGAAGCACAGCGAGTCGCTGGATGTGCTGCACGGAGAATTCTGCTGTTGGTTTTCTGATTGTGAACAAACTGACAAGTGACTTCAGCTGGTGGCCTGTCCACTGTCACAAGAGCCTGAAAGAGAACCAGAGGAGCTGCAGCTGGAACTGATGGCTCTTCAGTCTGACCCCGTCTTAAAAGAGAAGTTCAGCTCTGAAACTGAAGGACTTTTATGCTTCACTTAATGAAGCCTCGTTTCCAAACCTCCGGAGGACGGAACAGAAGATGGTGGCGCTGTTTGGCTCCACCTACGTGTGTGAACAGACGTTCAGCGTCATGAACATGAACAAAGGCAGCCGCAGGTCCAAGTTCACAGACCAACATCTCAGATCCATCCTGAGAATCGCCACAACTAAACTAAGTCCAGACTTTGATGCTCTGGATAAAAATGGAGACCAGCAACACTGTTGCCACTGAAACTGAAAGTAAGTTTCTCCCTTCTGTTATGGGAAAAATGCATTTGAAAAATAATTTGTTCAATAAGCCTTACATGTTGCACATCATTTCTGTTAAGGGGTGCATATAAGAGGTGCACAGGTGCACGTACGTTCTCCAAATAAACAATGTGCACCAGATCAAATATAACGCGCTCCGCATACTGGCGCGCCGTGACTCTGTTCCGTCTGCGCTGGTTGTTGTTGAGTTTTGGAGCTGGGGACGAACATTGAATAGAAGAAGAAGGACAAGAGCATATGCATCTCCTACCGTTTAGAAATAAAGACTGTCAGAAGGAGAGAAATGATGATGAGATCCTGACAGATAACAGAACTTTAAGTGCTTTTAAATAGTAATTGTTCCATTTCAATAAAGAGCTGAGTACTGTAGGGCTTCAAAGACAGATATTTTGTTGTAATGCCTTTGTTCATTTTCAGTTGATATTAAAGCACATGTTTTCTACATATCCCATGATATATTTTGTTCTCCTATGAGGCGGGTCACCAAAATACTCCATCCATCTGCTCCTGGTGTGGCCCCCCTGTCAAATTCTAGAACCCGTTGTGGCCCACTAGTCAAAAAGTTTGCCCACCCCTGATTTAGGGTCACGGCTGAGGCTGACTTCTTGCTGCGAACTCGCCTTATGCAGACTGGAGTCCCCATACCTGGCTCCAGTTCTTGATTTACAGTGTAAGGTTTTGCCCTGGCTGTGTTATATGTAAGTGACTCTTTGATTCTTTCGCACGGATTTCGCACGCCGCTCCCATCGATCCATCTGGCAAATATCCGCTCTTTGGCGAACAAAATGGATGAACTGCTGCTCCTGACTCACAAAAACCGGGATTTTAGCAGATCTGGCGCCCTTTGTTTCACGGAGTCCTGGCTGAGTGAACACATCCTGGACAGAGCGGTGCGCCTGGACGGATTCCAACTGTTTCGCGCTGATCGCAGCCGAGAATTCTCTGGAAAGACTAAAGGTGGTGGAATCTGCTTCTACATAAACGAAGGTTGGTGTACTGATGTCACAGTGTTGAAGAAGTTTTGTAGCCCTAACCTAGAGTCACTGTTCATAAACTGTAAACCCTTTTATTCACCGCGAGAGTTCTCCTCCTTTATTCTGGTCGGAATTTATATCCCGCCTGCTGCTTGTACAACGGAGGCACTGCAGCACCTCGCTGACCAGATAGCAGACGTGGAGGAAAAACATCCAGACTCTCTGCTTATCATTCTGGGTGATTTCAATAGAGCTAATCTCACAAATGAGCTTCCTAAATACAGACAGCATATTAAATGTCCCACCAGGGACACAAATACACTTGACCACTGTTACACAGTTTTAAGAAACGCCTATCATGCCGTCCCCCGTGCAGCTCTGGGTTTTTCTGACCACTGTCTGCTCCATCTTATTCCAACATACAGACAGAAACTAAAAACTTCCAAGTCTGTTGTAAGGACTGTGAAGAAATGGACTGAGGAATCAAAGCTGGAGTTACAAGCCTGCTTTGACTGTACAGACTGGTGTGTTTTTGAAGCTGCAGCCATTAACCTAAATGAATTCACTGACACTGTGACGTCATACATCTGTTTCTGCGAGGACATGTGTGTGAAGACCAAGACCTTCTGCACATACAACAACAATAAACCCTGGTTCATTCCTAAACTGAAGCAGCTACGTCAGACCAAGGAGGAGGCCTACAGGACTGGTGACTGGACTCTGTACAAGCGGGCCAGAAACATGCTGACGAAGGAGATCAGGCTTGCTAAGAGGAGCTACAGTGTGAAGTTACAAAAAAACTTCTCAGCCAACAACTCTGCTTCTGTCTGGAGAGGCCTGCAGAATATCACCAACTACAGGAGACCATCCCCCCACCCTGTGGAAAACCTCCAGCTGGCTAACGACCTAAACAGCTTTTACTGCAGGTTTGAAAAGAACCTACAGTTCTCACCTCCCACCCACACAAAAGGATTATCTGCAGCCCCAGGAACTCCATCCCTCCTCCACTCTGACCTCCCACCAGCACTAACGATCTGTGAAGAGGAGGTGCGCCGGGTCTTTCAGAGACAAAAGATCAAGAAGGCTGCAGGACCTGATGGTGTGTCTCCGTCCTGCCTGAGAGTCTGCTCCAACGAGTTGGCCCCCATCTTCACCTGGATCTTTAACAGACCACTGGAGCTGCGTGAAGTGCCTTCCTGCTTCAAACGCTCCATCATCATTCCAGTTCCCAAGAAACCCTCTGTTACGGGATTAAACGACTACAGACCTGTTGCCCTGACCTCTGTGGTCATGAAATCCTTGGAGAGATTGGTGCTGAACCACCTGAAGGTCATCACAGGCCCCCTGATGGACCCACTGCAGTTTGCCTACCGGTCAAACAGGTCAGTGGATGATGCAGTGAATATGGGACTACACTACATCCTGCAACACCTCGACTCCCCAGGGACGTAGGCCAGGATCCTGTTTGTCGACTTCAGCTCAGCGTTCAACACCATCATCCCAGGCATTCTTCATCAGAAACTCCTCCAGCTCAAGGTGCCCCCCTCCACCTGCCAGTGGATCTTCAATTCAACTTTATTTTCAATTCAATTCAATTCAACTTTATTTATATAGCGCCATTTCACAACAACAGTCATCTCATAGCACTAGCAACTGTAGGGGGGACCCCCACAGTTGCAGAAAGACCCCAGCAATCAGCAATCATCTCCAGCTTTCTGACTGACAGGTGGCAACAGGTGAAGCTAGGAAGATTTACATCCAGCTCCCGAAAAATTAGTACTGGCGCCCCCCAAGGATGTGTCCTTTCCCCACTGCTCTTCTCCCTCTACTCCAACGACTGCACCTCAGAGGACCCTTCGGTGAAGCTCCTGAAGTTTGCGGACGACACCACAGTCATCGGTTTGATCCGGGATGATGATGAGTCTGCATACAGGCGGGAGGTGGAGCAGCTGATCCTCTGGTGCAGCCAGAACCATCTTGAACTTAACCCAGCCAAAACGGTGGAGATGACTGTGGATTTCAGGCGACACCCCCCTTCATTCCCCCCACTCACCATCCTCAACAGCACAGTGTCCACTGTGGACTCCTTCAAGTTTCTGGGTACCACAATCTCCCGGAACCTGAAGTGGTCCTCCCATATTGACACTGTCCGGAAAAAGGCCCAGCAGAGGTTGTTTTTTCTGCGTCAGCTCAAGAAGTTTGATTTGCCTCAGGAGCTGCTGGTTGTCTTCTACACCGCCATCATCCAATCTGTCCTCTGCTTTTCCATCACTGTCTGGTTTGGATCTGCCACTAAACAGGACAAGACCAGACTGCAGCGGATCATTAAGTCTGCGGAGAGGATCATTGGTACCGACCTACCCTCCATTGAGAACTTATATCGGTCCATAACCAGGAAACGGGCGGGAAACATCTGTGCTGACCCATCACACCCCAGCCACAAACTGTTTGAACTTCTATCTTCTGGTCGTCGTTACAGATCACTGAAGGTCAAAACCACCCGTCACAGGAACAGTTTCTTTCCTCAAGCCATCACTCTGATGAACTCCTAACATTCACCTAGTCCTACCTGTTGCTGTACTCATGACTTTTCATCCATTATTACATTGCACATAACTCTCACACTGCTTTATTCACACATAACTCTCCACACTTCATTCACATTATATCACTGAATCTGAGTTCACATTGAAATACTGTGTGACTGTATATTTTTTCATATATTTCTGCAAAGTGTGGTTAGTCTGAGTAAATAACTGCATATATTCCTGTATATATTTGCATCCTTTTATAGAAACGTGGACAGACTGTAATTTACTGTACATACTCTGTTGTCATTGAATCCTTATTTAAATCCTCCACCTGAACAACGAGAGCAAGTTTTTAGCCAAAGTCAAATTCCTTGTATGTGTTGTGCATACTTGGCCAATAAAACTGATTCTGATTCTGATTCTGATTTATGTGCTTAGTTATTTTACTCTCCGGGGTCGCCTGTGTTTGTAGTTGTTTACATTTTGCCCCTCATGGCTTGTTCTTTTGTTATCTTTTGTTAATAAATCAACAAACTCACTGTTGGCATTTGGTGCCTCATTCCTGCCTTGCAAAGGGCATTTATGACAGCCACCAAGGGTGGCACAACCAGTTATTAGGTTTAGAGGGAAATTAGTTCTTCAAATAGGGCCAGTTAGGTTTGAATAGCTTTTATCCCTTAAAAAAAATGAAATCATTTTAAGAAACTGCATTCTGTATTTACTCTGGTTATCTCTGTCTAATATTAAAATTTGTTTGATGTTCTGAAACATCTGTGCCAAACAGGCAAAAATATAAGAACTTGGGAATGGGGCAAATACTTTTTCACAGCACTGTATATGTTGATAAACACATGTAATGGCTATCCAATGGGCTGATCAAATTTACGGTGGGTGAACACTTTTGGCATTTTGGAAGAAACAATAATTACAGTTCTTGAGTATTAGTGGTAAATACAGTTATTGGAGGAAAACAATCTAACGGAACAAAATTAGATACTGTTTCAACCAAAGACAGTACAACATATGCTGAATAATGAGTATGATGCATGCTAAATACTGTATAATGAGATAAAGCTCATTTAAAATTGCTAAGACACGGTTGTATGAGCAGGGAGATGAAGTGTCAGATTTCTGTGGACACACCATCATGGTTCAGTGGTCCGTGCATCATTTTCAGACCCCACTAAATCACCCTGCCGTCTGATGTACTACCTTTGTGTTATTACCATAAATAAATGAAACCATGGATGATGATGATAATTGGCCTATTTAGTTTCACACCAGTGGTTTTATTAACATGGGTGTCTCAAAAATGACATTTGCACAGTCACGATGCTGACCCCCTTCTGCTAGTAAAAGATTATCTTTTTGTAAAAAAATAAAATAAATTGGATTTAGCAGCAGTTGACAGTTATGTTGGTTTGTTATGACATTTATGACCCTTTGTAATGTTGGCAGGGTTCTATCTGAAGATGTTTCAAGGACAGGGCTGAGAAAGTAATCTAGTTATTTACAAGAGTAATACAAGCCAATTTTTTTTTCAATGCTAAAAATTTCTACCTCTAAATTTATTGTAAGCCACATTGCAGCACTGAATACAATTTTGTAAGACACCAAGACTTATTGTGTTTAGGCCAACACGTTCCTTCTAAATGCAGGCAATATGTCCCTGCCCCCAGTTTGTTATATATTATCACAGCTGTCCCTGTCAATACCCACCCCCCCAGCACATATTATCCACTACACTGGTTGGTAAAAAAGCATAGCAAACTATACAGGACCCAACAGAAAAACCCGTGTCCTCAAAAAGTCACAAACTGACAATAAATTGTGGCAGCAATGTACGTACATAGAGAAACCTGCAGTGAAGTTTACTATACATGTGAAATATGGGGACATTATGGGCCTTTGATGGTCATCAGTGGACTTTTCCACCAGACTTTCCACCGTATGCCAGTGTTTTTGCTGGTTTCTGTCAGCGTATCAGCTGTGTTTTACACTTTGTGTCACGCCATCTAATTATCAGTAGACAGTGTGCCTGCTTTGTGCTGGGAGGTGGAGGCTCATTTCAAAGAGGTGTGGGGGCGCGCAATCTAATGTGTATCATTATTATGGGACATTTCATGACAATCCACTTTTGATCAGGCAAAAGGAGGTCTGTCATCAGAAGTGCATTGTTTAATGATATTTCAGTGGCGTGTTTTGAAATCGTGCAGCTCCGGAGCTCATGAGGAAACAGCAGCGATGGGATCTTCTGTTATTTTAACAAAGATAGCTGTAACAGTCATAATATTTTACTTACTACTACATTTTGTCCTACTACTACATTTTACTTATAATATGATAACACTGTGGTGGACACACATACTGGACCTGTTGGACCTATTTTGTGACTCACATTTTAGGTCAGAACAAAGGCAGGGCAGCTCCCTTAGTGATTACAGGAAGCTGCAAGAATCATAGCTTTGGTATGCAAGTCTTGAGACTGTGGGGGGTTTAATTAAGGGATTAAAAAGGGGATGCATTGGAGACAGTGGAAGTGATATCATGGAGAGAAAATGCATTGCGACTTTCTTTATAATGCAAGGTGGTTTGTGAGACATGTGACCTGTGAAGTGTAAGAGTCCTGATATTTAAGGACGAGAGTTTACTGTGTGGATCTCTATTTCTGCTTTGATATGATGGTGTTGTGAATAAAGCTGACTTGAGAGAGAACTCTGCCTCGTCATTTTCACATCACCACACTGGTGACCCGAGATGTATCATGCAAGAGGAGAATTCCCCCGGGCCAGCCTCGTCTGGAGCCCCCAGCCAAGGGAATGCCGCCACAGTCCAGCTACCGGACTTCTGGCAGAACCATCCGCGCTCCTGGTTCAACGCGGTTGAGGCGCAGTTCAACCTCCAGGGGATATCGGTAGACGCCACAAAATTCTACCACGTAGTCGCAAAGCTGGACAACAACACAGTCCAGCATGTGGAGAGCCTGATCGACCAGCCGCCGGACAGCAACAAATATGGCACGCTGAAGGCTGCACTCATCCAGCAATTCACCCCCTCGGCGGAGGAGCGAGCTGAGAGGCTCCTGGCGCTGACGGAGTTGGAAAATGACATGCCCGCGAACCTGATGGAGAAGTTGTTGAGGCTGAAAGACTCTGACAATGATCACTTCATTTTCACCCACCTTTTCCTCAGGACTCTACCGTCAGCAGCGAGAGCAACCCTGGCCAGTTCGCCACTGTTGGTCCAACGGGACTTACCGCACGCTGGGCAGAGAGGCGCAGCGGATTGTCAATGCCACCAAGCGGCGTGCAGCCACGGCTGCGGCAGTGGAACTCGGAGCGACGACCGGAGACGACAAGGGGCCAGAGGCAGCGGTGCCAGACTCACCGATGACGGCGGCGGCAGGGGCCAAGGAACGCGGATCAGACGTCCTTTGTTTCTATCATTGCCGTTTCGCATCGAGGGCACGCAAATGTGTACCACCGTGCCAGTTCAGGTGTTCAGGAAATGCCAAGACCGGGGGTCGGTAGCAGCCGTGGCCCTCGGGGAAGAGAACAAGCTGCTCTACTTGTCGGACACACGATCCGGGAGGCAGTTCCTCGTGGACACAGGCTCCCAGTTGAGTTTCATCACACCTTCCTACGTGGACAGACTAGCTGGTTCCGGAGGTCCCCGGGTGACGGCAGCGAACGGCTCGGAGATTGAGACCTTTGGTGAGAAGACTCTGCTTCTGTCTCTACACGGCCGTGCATTTGAGTGGACTTTTGTTGTAGCAGCAGTAAATTTCAATATGTTGGGGGCTGATTTTTTGTGCTCACATGGTTTGTTGGTTGATCACGCTAACAGGCGCCTGGTTAATGCACTTTCTTTTAATTCTATCCCCTGTACAGCGCGAGTGACTCCGCCAACAGCACAAGCCAACGTCACAGCTGCAAGCGGTAAGTTCCACACACTGCTCACTCAGTTCCCAGCACTCACGGTCCCCACATTTTCGGCAACAGTCGCTAAACACAGGGTGGAGCATTTTATTACCAACTACCAGACCGCCCGTTTTTGCAAAAGTTCGGCGCTTGGACGCAGTTAAGCTGGCCATAGCGCGCGAGGAGTTTGCCAACCTGGAGAGGTTGGGCATTACTGACGTTCAAACAGCCCTTGGGCTTCCCCACTACACATGGTCCCGAAAGCTGACGGAGCATGGCGACCTTGCGGGGATTTCCGCCAGTTAAACAACGCTACAGCGCACGACCGCTACCCAATCCCACATATCCAAGATTTTTCCGTTCATTTGGCGGGGGTGCGCGTTGTTTCTAAAATAGACTTGGTCCGCGGTTACCACCAAGTCCCAGTGCGCGCTGAGGACATACCCAAAACAGCGGTAATAACTCCGTTTGGCCTATTCGAGTTTTTATCCATGCCATTCGGACTTAAAGGGGCTGCTCAGACGTTCCAACGCATGATGGACGCGGTGCTTCGCGATCTCCCTTTCGTGTTTGTTTACTTGGACGATATTTTAGTAGCCAGCGCGTCCGAAGACGAACACGAAAAACATCTGGCCACAGTTTTCCGAAGGTTGGGAGATGACGGGTTAATAATCAACCCGGCGAAGTGTCAGTTCGGGGTGGCGCAGATCGATTTTTTGGGACAGCGCGTCTCCCCCGAAGGGGCAATTCCGCTTCCTGACAAAGTTCGCGCGGTAGCAGATTTTCCCCGGCCGCAGATGGTCAGGGCGTTACAAGAGTTTTTGGGAATGGTGAATTTTTATAACCGTTTTCTCCCCCACGCGGCGCAACTCATGCAGCCGCTGTATGCTGCGCTCAAAAAAAAGGAACCCGTGGATAAGATCGAGTGGCCCCCGGAGCGGGACCAAGCGTTCTCGGAGGTGAAAGCAGCCTTGGCAAAGGCTGCGTTGTTGGCACACCCAGACCCAACGGCCCACATAGCGCTCACCACTGACGCATCAGAGGTGGCCATAGGGGCGGTCGTAGAACAACACGTAGCCGGGGTTTGGCAGCCCCTCGCATTTTTCAGCAGGACCTTGTGCGATAGCGAACGTAAATACAGCGCGTTCGACAGGGAGCTACTGGCTCTCCATTTGGCCATCCGCCACTTTCAGTTCTGGCTAGAAGGACGCTCTTTCACTGCGTTCGTTGACCACAAACCGCTAACATTCGCAATGGCCAAGGTTTCTGAACCGTGGTCAGGCCGGCAGCAGAGACAGCTGGCCGCGATTTCAGAGTTTACCACTGATATTCAGCATGTGGGGGGCAAACAATGTAGTGGCAGATTGCCTCTCGTGCGCCGTGGCGGCCCCAGTGAGCGTAGGGGTAGATTATGCAGCCATGGCCGCGGAGCAGGTTGGTGACGCGGATGTGCGCGCGCTTCAGTCTGGACCAACAGGGTTAAGGCTGGAGAGCAGGGTGCTGCAAGACAGTATGCCCCCCCTAATCTGCGATGTCTCCACGGGACAGCCGCGTCCAGTAGTACCGGCCGCGTGGCGCCGCCGCGTTTTTGACTTGGTTCATTCCTTGGCGCACCCTGGAGTGCGCGCGTCGGTCAAAATGGTAGGAGAGAAATTTGTGTGGCCGAGCCTCCGCAAACAGGTTAAGGAGTGGGCAGCAGCCTGCACGGCGTGCCAACGAGCCAAAGTACACAGGCACACGAGGGCTCCTTTGGAGCGGTTTCACATTCCGGCCAAGAGGTTCGATCACATTCATGTGGACCTCGTGGGCCCCCTCCTGCTGTCACAAGGGTGCACACATCTTCTGACAATGGTGGACCGCACCACGCGCTGGCCTGAAGTGGTCCCGCTGGCATCAACCACAGCCGAGGAGGTGGCGTGCGCGTTTTTAACAGCTTGGGTGGCACGCTTTGGTGTACCGTCGGACATTATGTCCGACAGAGGCCCTCAATGTCTGTCCGAGCTTTGGTCGACAATGGCCCGCAGCCTAGGTGTCACAATTCACCGCACAACCGCGTACAATCCGCAGGCTAACGGGTTATGCGAACGTTTTCATAGGTCATTGAAAGCGGCTCTCAGGGCGTCACTGACGGATGCAAATTGGGTTGACAAGTTACCGTGGGTGTTATTGGGGTTGCGTTCTGCGCCTAAAGAGGACTTAGAAGCCTCCCCAGTGGAGCTCGTGTTTGTGCAGCCACTCCGGCTGCCTGGGGAGTTTCTCCCAGATAATCCTGCGCCAGACGCCTCCCCGTCTCAGCTGTTGCAGAGAACATAGCACGCTGCCCGGCCCCGCGCACCACAGTTGTCCGCACGTTTTTGTGCCCAAAACTTTGAAGAACGCAGAGTTTGTTTTTGTTAGACACGATGCGCATCGAACCCCGCTGCGACCGCCTTATGACGGACCATTCAGAGTGCTAGAAACAGGGGACAAGCAGTTTTTGCTAGATTTGGGGGGTAGGAAAGAGAAAATTGGCATAAACAGACTCAAACCCGCTTTTGTGGTGGCAGATGAGCAGGTGCTGTTGGTGAGGGCCCCGCGGCGAGGTAGACCACCGCAGGGGGCTTCGCAGAGTAATGTTTCCCCAGAACACCCACAGGTGCTGACAAAAGGTTTCCACCCCCAGGCGGCAAACCCCCAGGACAGTGCCGCAGAGACGTTGAATCCCAGCTACAGCAGATACTGCAGGAGGCTGAAGCCTATACGGCATGTGGACTGATGTGTATTGATATTATCATGGCATGCATGTGGTTATTCTCTTGTTGTTCTGTGTATTCTAAAATGCTGGGGGGACTTTGTGTGGTGGACACACATACCGGACCTGTTGGACCTGTTTTGTGACTCACATTTTAGGTCAGAACAAAGGCAGGGCAGCTCCCTTAGTGATTACAGGAAGCTGCAAGAATCATAGCTTTGGTATGCAAGTCTTGAGACTGTGGGGGGTTTAATTAAGGGATTAAAAAGGGGATGCATTGGAGACAGTGGAAGTGATATCATGGAGAGAAAATGCATTGTGACTTTCTTTATAATGCAAGGTGGTTTGTGAGACATGTGACCTGTGAAGTGTAAGAGTCCTGATATTTAAGGACGAGAGTTTACTGTGTGAACCTCTTTTTCTGCTTTGAGATGATGGTGTTGTGAATAAAGCTGACTTGAGAGAGAACTCTGCCTCGTCATTTTCACATCACCACAACACACTAAATATTTTTTTATTCCATTCACACTCTCATTTTAATTGCAGACTTCCTGTTGGAGTCTATAGATTAGGCATTAATGTAGGATTTGTTTAGAGGAGTGAATGAATAAACAGGGAGGATGTGCACATTCCAGTGTGAACGTGCGGCACACAGGGGGAGGCATGTCAGTCTTAAGATTTTTATTCCATCCACATTTTCTTTTCCAGGTGGGCCGAGGCTGCCCACACCACACTTACGTTGCAGTTCACCCCCAGCAAGCTCCTGGACTACCACCCGTCATAGGCTACCAACAAAGGGCTCGCTTCATGGCAGGAGTCAGTGGCAGACAAGAAGCTGCACCAGATCTCCTCCTATCCTCCTGCCCTGGAGGCACTGGGATAGAGAGCCGCAAACCTTAGCAGACCCCCCCAATGCAGGAGACCCTCGGTCGGTGAAAGCAACAGGAGACGGAGCACTCCATCTCCCCATGGCCCAGGGGCAACTTTTGCACCATCGTTAGTGAAAATTTATGAAAGTTTGCACAGGCATCATCCTCTTTTGCTGGAGTTGTGGATTATCCAAAACACACCTCTGAATAATTTGTCTGGCTTCTTCGCTCCTTGCACCTGGCATAAAGTTTGCTTCTGCGCTGCTGTAATAAGGGAATGAACTTGGTAACGCCCATAAATGCGTTCAGCGTCACTAACAACAGACCGCATCATTGTAATATAGCCCTATAGCTGTCTGTGGTCATTATCCAGAACATCTACAGATCACACATTAACTAGCATTCCAGCAAATTTCCTGAAAAACACCTAAAAACAGCACCCCAAAAGTCAATCAAACACTGTTTTTAAACCATAGTATATTCATGGGGCTTGTCTCATTCAAAAGGAAACACTCTAAATTTTCTGTCAAACAATCATAATCTGAGATGATCTGGTGAGCGTGCTCCCCCTCCCTTTCTGTGGGAGCTTCCTTTGTCTGTCTCCTGGCTCCGCAGGTCATTAGTGCACCTGCATGAGTGGGTGCACCTGCTGCTTCCTCGCTGCCAGCATATAAAAGAACCAGTTTGTGAATGCTCCGGCGCTGGACCATTGGGTATTGCTGCCTTTAATTTGGTCAAACTCCTGAAACCCAAACCCACGACTAATATTCCTTCTCCCTTCTCTCCTCAGGTTGCTGCAATCTCAGCGGCGTGCTCCTGGGATTGGTGCGTGCTCACCTGCTCTCTATCACCCTCGCCGGAGGCTCTCCTACGCCACCCTGTCGGTCCTCTACTCAGCTCCACTCCTCCTCCACTTCCCTCGTCTGCTCCTCCTGCCGGTTCAACCCCGCTGGCTTCTTCTCCCTTCGCTGTGTTTCACTGATGGGTCCTCTGCACATTTTTGTAAGTCTTCCCCTGCTCACAGTCTATTTATCCCAGTTCCATTATCTGACTTGAACCGGCTCTCTGTCTCTCTCTCTCCCTAGGCTCTGTGTCCTCCAGCGTGTGTTATTTTCTGTACGTTTGTGTTGTTTAATAAACTCTATGAAACGTCTCCCCAGTGTCTGTGTGCTTCCTCTGGTGACAGTTGCCTAGCGTTTGAGCCTTAGGCTAAACTAATTATCACAGAACGGTCCAGCCAGGGACGAGGCTCAGCAGGCACTGCACCAGAGGAGCATTCAGTTCTCTTCCAGTTAGATGCCATGGAGCATCAAGTTGCAATTCTCACCGATCACTTACAAACCATTACACAACAATTGGCCACCATCTCGGAGCACCTGTGTCATCTGTCTCGTTCAGGGCCCTCCCCTCCTCCTGCTGCCCTAGTAGTGTTGACCACCCGCCAGACCATTACTGTTCTGTCACCTGCCCAGTATGCGGTGGTGGGGGGATGTAAGGGTTTCCTGCTTCACTGCCGACTCTATATTCAGCAGGTGGGAGGGGAGTACCCGGACAACACATCTAAAATTCATTTTATGACCTTGCTGCTCTGGGATTGGGCACTTAATTGGGCTCAGTCCATTCTGAGCAGTCAGCCATTCTGACCATGCCAGCCCCTCCTCTCGGGATGAGTTGATCGAGCAGGCCATAAGCCTTGACAACTGTTACCGTGAGTGCACGAAGGTTCAGAAGGCCCTCTCCGCCTCATCCTCTGCGCAATCAATCCCCCCGCTACGCACTCTGCCAAATCGGCTTCCTCCACTGAGCCAATGGTCCTGGGCCGAACCCATTTGATTCCGGAGGAGAACCAGTGCCAAAGAAAAGCAGGCGCCTGGAGCACATGCTGGCAAACTGTCCAATTAAACTAAAAGATTCAGCTCGTCAGTAGCTGTGGGGGGTCTGGCGAGCGGGTCTTCTATTAATCCCCCTGGTAACTTTTCTTTGCCAGCCCTCATTCAGTTACCAGGGGCCGAGAAGAAGGTCTCGGCACTAACTGACTCAGGGGCCGAACAAAACTTTATCTCGCAGGAGCTTGTTCAGGGTCTAGGTATCCCCACAAAAAACTACCAGCTCCATTAAATGTCTCAGCCCTTTCCGGTTGTAGGCTAGCCTCCGTGTCCCTTCAGACCAAGCTGGTGTCTGTCCTTCTTTCCGGGGACCATCAGGAGGTCCTCTCTTTTTTGTGCTGCCCAGTTCCTCCTCTCCCGTGGCCTTAGGCTATCCCTGGCTCCAAAAGCACAATCCCATCATTAATTGGACGCACAACTCAATTACCTCTTGGAGCTCCTTTTGCCTATCTTCGTGTCTCCGTTCGGCCGCCTGTTCGCCTACGCTCCCCATCTCCTCTCCTCCAGCTGAGCCGCCGGACCTCAGCCTCGTGTCCAAGATCTATCATAAAATTTGGGGAGGTCTTTAGTAAGTTGAGGGCCCTCTTGTTACCACCTCACCGGTCCTATGACTGTGCCATAGACCTCCTCCTGGGTGCGCGGTTGCCATCCAGCTGGCTCTACAGCTTGTTTGGGCCAGAGAGGGAAGCAATGGAGAGCTATATTAAAGATTCTTTGAACGCTGGCCTCATTTGGCCCTCCCTGGCTCTGCTCGGAGCGGAGTTTTTCTTCATCAGGAAAAATGACGGCTCTCTGCGGCCCTGTATCGACTACCGCGAGTTTAACGCGATAACGGTTAAGGATAAATTTCAATTGCCCTTGATCAATTCAGCTTTTGAGCTCCTTCAGTGTGTGTGGGTTATCACCAAACTTGATCTCCACAACACCTATCATCTGGTGCGTATTCAGGAGGGGGATGAATGGAAGACGGCGTTTAAAGCTCACTTAGGCCAATTCGAGTGCCTAGTGATGCCCTTCGGGTTGACCAACACCCCCGCCGTCTTCCAATGCATGATTAGTGACGTCTTCCTCAACATGGTGAACCAATTCGTTTTCATTTACTTGGACAATATTTTGATTTTTTTCCCACATGCTGGAGGAACACAGTCCATGTCCGGGTTGTGTTACAACGGCTACTGCAGAACCAGCTCTACGTGAAGGCTGAAAAGTGTGAGTTTTCCTCCCGCTCCACTTCCTTCCTGGGCTTTATTGTAGCTGAAGGCAAGCTTAGGGCTGACCAGGCCAAGATGAAGGTGGTGCTAGATTGGTCTTGCCCCCAATTAAGGAAATACCTCCAGTATTTCCTGGGTTTTGCATATTTTTACTGCCAGTTTATCCGGAATTACAGCAAAGTAGCCCAGCCCTTGACTTAGCTGACCTCAACCAATATTCCGTTCAAATGGTCTGAGGCAGCGGAGCAGGCCTTTGCCAAACTGAAGG
The DNA here is from genome assembly GCA_020510985.1 of Pholidichthys leucotaenia. NCBI lineage: Eukaryota > Metazoa > Chordata > Actinopteri > Cichliformes > Pholidichthyidae > Pholidichthys > Pholidichthys leucotaenia. The sequence continues at coordinate 231,291,786 of CM035836.1, forward strand.
TTCTGTTCTCCAACACACCCGTCTTGGCACAGGACGACCCTCAGCTACAGTTTGTGGTAGGCGTGGATGCTTCTGATTCAGGAGTGGCTGCTGTCCTCTCGCAGCGCTCAGCCTCCAATCAGAAGCTGCGCCCATGCGCGTATTTCTCTAGACGGTTGACCCCGGCCGAGAGGAATTATGACGTAGGTGATCAAGAGCTGTTGGCCATAAAGTTGGCGTTAGTGGAATGGAGGCACTGGCTAGAAGGAGAAACTCATCCCATCATTGTGTGGACTGATCACAAAAACAAAAAAAAAGAATATTTAAGATCAGCCCATAGACTAAATTGCAGGCAGGCTTGCTGGGCCTTATTTTTCCTCAGGTTTCATTTTTCCATCACTTACCGTCGTGGATCTCATAACATTAAGCCCGATGCGCTCTCTCACCAGTTTGCCTCCGACCAGTCACCTTCTTCTCCTCATCCCTCTTCCTCTTCTCCTCCCGAACTCATCCTGCCTTCTTCTTGCATTGTTGGCGCCCTCTTTTGGGAGATTGAGCAGAGGGTCCAGCAGGCCCAGGTCACGGATCCCATTCCTGAGGGAAGCCCTAGTGACTGCCTGTTTGTCCCTTCTGCCCTACGAAGTGACGTCATCCAGTGGGGGCACACCAATCACTTCGCTTGTCATCCAGGAATCTCCTGCACCATCGAACTCTTGCAGCGAGTGTTTTGGTGGCCCATTCTGCGGGCAGATGTGCGGGACTATGTTAGAGCATGCCAGGTTTGTGCCACTAACAAATCTGACTCCTCACCACCAGCCGGCCTTCTGCATCCCCTGCCTGTTCCAAGTCGCCCCTGGTCACACATCACAATGGACTTCGTTATGGGTCTCCTTCCTTTACAGGGCAACACTGTGATTCTCTCTATCATCAATCGTTTCTCCAAAGCAGTCCACTTAGTGCCCCTACCCAAACTGCCCTCTGCTGCCGAGACTGCCAATCTGCTCACCCTACATGTCATCCGCCTTCACAGTATACCTATCGATATTGTCTGACCAGGGTCCCCAGTTCACATCTCAAGACTTGAAGTCCTTCTGTCGCTCTCTCAGCACCTCAGTCATCCTCACCTCTGGATACCACCCACAGAGTAACGGGCAGGCTAAGTGTGCCAACCAATCCCTGGAGGCCGCCCTGAGATGTGTGGCTTCCTGTAACCCCACCACCTGGAGCTCCCACCTGACCTGGGTGGAGTATGCCCATAATTCGGCCGTCTCGTCTTCCACCGGACTGACACCGTTCGAGGCCTCTATGGGTTATACCCCCCCCCATTGCCTATGGCAGAGAGAGAGGTTGCTGTCCCATTGGTGGAGGCCCACGCTTGCCGCTGCCACCGGCTATGGAGATCTACCTGGGCTGCTCTTCTCCGCTCGTCCAAGCGGAACCAACAATATGCCAACCGCAGGCGGGCACCAGCGCCTAAATACTCTGTTGGCCAGATGGTGTGGTTGTCGGCAGATCAGATTCCTTTGAAGACCGAATCGAGGAAACTGTCACCCCGCTTCCTGGGTCCCTTTCTCATCACAAGGATCATTAACGACGTGACGGTTTGTCTCAAGGTACCTCCGGCAGTCCCCATCCATCCTACGTTCGATGTCTCCCGGATAAAGCCCCTCTCCGCCAGCCCCCACTGCCCCCCCCCAAAGCCTCCTCCTCCTCCCCGGATCCTTGACGGCCAGACCACCTACACCGTGCAGAGGATTCTGGATGTTCATCGTCGGGGCCTGGGTTTACAGTACTTGGTACATTGCAAAGGTTATGGACCAGAGGAAAGATCACGGATCCCCGGTTCCAACTTCCACGATAAGGGGTTGGTTTGAGCCTTTCACCGGGCGCATCCTAACAAGCCCGGAGGGACACCAGGAGGCGCCCCTTGGGGGGGCACTGTGATGATTTGGTGAGCGCGCTCCCCCCCTCCTCCTGTGGGAGGTTCATTTGTCTGTCTCCCGGCTCCGCAGGTCATCAGTGCACCTGCGTGAGTGGGCACACCTGCTGCTTCTTCGCTGCCAGCGTATAAAGGAACCAGTTTGTGAATGCTCCAGTGCTGGACCTTTGGGTATTGGTGCCTTTAATTTGGTCAAGCTCCTGAAACCCAAACCCACGACTAATCTTCCTTCTCCCTTCTCTCCTCAGGTTGCTGCCATCTCATCGGTGTGCTCCCAGGATTGGTGTGCGCTCACGTGGTCTCTATCATCCTCGCCGGAGGCTCTCCTACTCCACCTGGTCAGTCTTCTACTCAGCTCCACTCCTCCTCCACTTCCCTCGTCTGCTCCTCTCGCCGGCTCAACCCTGCTAGCTTCTTTATCTCCCTTCACTGGGTTTCACTGCCAGGTCCTCTGCTCATTTTTGTAAGTCTTCCCCTGCTCACAGTCTGTTTATCTCAGTTCCATTATCTGACTCAAACCGGCTCTCTGTCTCTCTCTCTCTCCCCAGGCTGTGTGTCCTCCAGCGTGTGTTATTTTCTGTACATTTGTGTTGTTTAATAAATCCCATGAAATGTCTCCCCAGTGTCTGTGTGATTCCTCTGGTGACAGCTGCCTAGCATTTGAGCCTTAGGCTAAACTAATTCTGACAGTAACTACTCAAAGGGGCCCATCAGCCCAAACTCATTCTCAGAACATCCTAGCCCTCCTAAGAAATTGATGAAACAGGATGAAAACGGGCAATTAGAGGCAAAAAAAATACCTCGAATACAACACTACTTCATTACACGGTTCGAGACAAGTCCAGCTCATTTTCATCTTGACTGTAGACAGTTCTTACAATGCTAAAAATGAAGAAAAGTAGCTTTCCATCTCTTTTCCAATCAGTTTCTAATCAGTTATTGACAAGTTCAGCACAGCCCTTTCCCAGTTAAAACCTGTCCCTGACCGGTTTCACTCCGTTCTAAATTGTTGTTACACCGTTCCTAAGTTGACCATCTCAATCAAACTAGTTCTTACTAAGTCCAGCACATCATCTGGAATTTCCCCATTGTGGGACTAATAAAGGCTTATCTTATCACTGCATCCTCACTGAGTCTCTAGTACGTTAAAAATGGATATCTCCATTGCATTCTAGCTGAGCGGTGCCACATTCTTGCCATTTATCATTCCCATTCACTGCTTTGAGCTGTACACGTAACAACTGCTTCTACTGTTTTTACATCATCATTTTCATTATCATAACTAATGGATGACACGTACAAGCTGCACTCAGAGGGACTTTTAATTAACTACAACTATAAATGTCACAAGGGCAGCACAATTGCGCAGTGGTGAGCACTGTGTAAGCACAGCAAGATGGTCACGGGATCAATCGATCCCACCCCCTGACCATCGGTGACCCTTTTGTGTGGGGTTTGCATGTTCTCCCCGTGTCTGCGTGGGTTTACTCCGGGTACTCTGGTTTCCTCCCACAGGCCAAAGACATGTAGGTTAGGTTAATTGGCATCAACTGTGGATTCTAAATTGTCCTTAGGTATGAATGTGAGAGTGAATGGTTGTCTGTCTCTCTGTGTTGGCCCTGCCATGGACTGGTGATCTGTCCACGGTGTACCCTGCCTTTCGTCCAAAGATGCAGGGATAGGCTCCAGCCCCGATACAAATGCTACATTCCTCCAAAAAATATGTGCTTTTGTAAATTGAAATAATGTGTGAGTCATAAATAAATAAACTGTGTACACTCCAGGTAATAAAAAAAATCTGACTTACTGACAGCTGGTTAGAATATTTGCTAGGGAGTCTTCAATCATAACGTTTAGAAATGGATTAGCCTACAACTCAGAAAAAAAGGTGGTGTGATGTTGCAGGCAGCTGCACAAAACTGGATTCAAAACATTTTTATTTCTTTTGCTCCATAGTGATTTTTTTCATCATTCAGTAAAGGCAAGAAGCATTTTAGGGATGTTTTTCAGCCTGTAAAAACCTCCTTGGATATAAATTTGATGATTACACTGGTCAACACCAAATTTATTGTCTAAGGTTTTTTTTTAGCTGATTTAGGACAATTTTGATGTGCTGAATCCAAAAATCACATTGGTTTTGCTCAGTCAGATCAACATTTTGAATTATGGCCACATGTTGTTTTATACATTTTTGTTTACATGTACAGGTATTTTCGCTTTATATGATACAAAATTCTTTTCTATGTCTTGAAATTCTCTTAATTTTGAACAATGATGACGTAACATTCAATTTACATGTACTTACCTTTATATAAAGGTAAGTACACGCACAGTACTAAGTAAGTACTAAGTAACTACAGGTTTTTACTTGGCACCTGATCGAGAGAAACGGATGTCATTTTCGGATTCAGCGGTGCAAAATTGTCTTAAATCAGTTGAAAAAACACAGACAACTTACAAAAAAATTATTTTTGTAACCCCGTTATTTTTATATATAAGGGTTACCTGTCGCATTGAAACCCAATCACTGAAGTTGATCATTGATTAGTGTGGGAAAAAAAAGACAGCAGTTATACTAGGAAAATATCTGATACAAACTGATTTTTTTTTTATTTTAATATTTTTTTTCTAAATGAAAAACATCGTTTTCTAACAAAAATACTTGTAACTAATGATAAAAAGATTAATATGCCGTGCCGCATTTTGCTGGTTCTCAACATGTTTCTATCAAATTTGAAGTGTGGCAATTCCATTTGCAGTATGGCAATCACGTTTGCAGTATATCCTCCCTCAGTCTTTTTTTCTTTTTTTGGATGAGATGGTCGCGAGACATTTTTGAACATGCTCAAAGTTCTGGAGCGCCCTTCCCGTCAATACTCGTCCATGGGGTTCTTACTCAGATCATAGGTAAGTGTCAACAACGTCCATTCAGTTCCCACTCTGTTTTACCCCGTCCTGTCAAATGTTCCAGAACCTACTGAGAACTACATCAGTGTGATGCCCCCCTAAGTGCTTCTGCCACTGAGTAACAGTAGTTTGAACGTACTAAATTTGAAGAGAATAAATTTTGCCCTAGTTATTTTTTTTAAATGCATTCTGTAAACAGCATACAGCTGTGATATATTAGCTGGAAAGCTGATTAAGGAATGTAGCACCAAGTGTTGCCAAGTTCATGCTAAATTTTGTCACTTCTTTCAGCTGCTCCCTTTCGGGGTCTCCACAGCAGACCATCTGCCTCCATCTCACTCTATCCCTTCATCTTCCTCTGTAACACCAACCCTCTCCATGTCCTCCTTCACTACATCCATGAATCTTCTCTGTGGTCTTCCTCTTTTCCTCCTGCCTAGCAGCTCCATCTTCAGCATCCTTTGTCCAATAGATCCACTATCCCTCCTCTGCACATGTCCAAACCATCTCAGCATTGACTCTCTCATTTCTTACAGACCCCTAAGGCAAGTCAGGCAGCATGGTAGATGAGTGGTTAAGGCTGTGGCCTCACAGCCCATAGATATAGAGTTGGCATGTTCTCCCTGTGCTGCATGGGTTTCCTCCAAGAGTTCAAAGAACATATTTCATGGCAGTGGCTGGTACAGTTCTAGATGTGAGTAATGCTGTAGCTAGACTAGATGTAGTGTTCTTCAGTATATACACTGAATGACAAAGTTGGCTTCTTTTTCAAATGACTATTTTGTTTACAATTTATCTGTCATATAGTTATGCTGTTGTTTGGTTTACTGACTACTGTTCTTTTAATCAAATGCTTTATTATTGTGATATGACTGTTTTTGTACTCTTCTTATTAGTTTTTCTTCAACCATTTTTTGCCATGTTTGCAGAGCTGCACGTTACTCACCCTGCCCTCTTTGCAGTAAGCCAGCAGCTTGTCTTCTTCTTTGGGGTGGAAGATGAGTGTGTCTGGGGTGAAGGCGATGGACTGGCGCTGAAAGGAGGAACCCTCGTCTGTGCTGATAAACAACATCTGATCTCTTTCATCGATGGATGAGCCCACCAGCACTACCTGGAAGAGAGATGCATAAGAAACAAAGGGTCAAAAGGGGAATGGTCAAAGGGCGATGCTCTGAGGTGCATTTGTCACTCGGTCAGGAGTCTGATGAAGACATGCAAAGACACTTCCATCACAACATCAATACTTGTCTGAGAGTTCTCCCGCTAGCACCAGAAAACTGAATGCATTCATGGCCATGCACGCACATTTATTCAAGGCCATTCTCCCCCGGTCATAAGAACTTTCCATCAACTTTACGGGCTGTGTCAACTGTGGCGACACTGTATTGATTAGCTATTCAGACTTTTATAGCTCATAAAGTGAAGGCATTAAACATGGGGCATAGCAGGAACTGCCAACCCACTAATCACAATTATGTCTGGGACATCCAGGAAGGAGCCAACTGATAGGTGGGGGATCAATAGGAGCTAATGAACCAGCTATGTTAATTAAGAGTTTGTGAGAGGTAGCAAGCTGTCCAGTGACCATTTCTGGCTAGTTTACAGCTGATCTTTACAGGAAGTCTTTATTATCCTGTATGTGAAACTTCTCAACAGGTTCTTCAGTTGGAGAAATAACGGTGGCTGGCTGACAGCTGGGTTATTTCTGAACATCTGCTTCTCATTCTTGCAAAGCAAAATTCCAAATGCCAAACAGCTCTCATTCAAAGGGTGCCATATGTCACAGCGCAACACCACATAATGATGAGCAGGTAGCTGCTGTAAAAGGGATGTTTTAATGCCAGAGGTGGGTAGCGTAAGCAGAAATTATCCCGCCATCCATCCATCCATCCATCCATCCAGATTCAGATTCAAAGGCTTTACTGTCATGTGCACAGTTAAGAAATGCAACATTTCCTGAGCAACAAAATTCTTACTCTGCTTTCCGAACAATTGCCAAGGTAATAGATAGACATCAATACTAATAAAGGTAATAAATACAAATAAAGGTAATAAAGATAATAAACACTAATAAAGGTAATATATACAAAACTTAATACTAAATACTAATACTAATAAATACACATTAGGCAATTAGGACATTTAAAGCAGTTAAACTAGAGGAAACAAACAAAAAAAATTCACTGGATGACTATAATAGACAATGGTATTTTAATACCAGCGATGATATGAACCTGAGATGGCATAAGCCTATATACAATATGCAAATAAGCAATGTGCAAATTAGCACCCAGTGTGAGAATTTCTCTGTAATGATAATACTCAGTAGACTGTACAATGATAATTCAGCAACAGAGATGATATGGCCATGAGACGGGGTGAGACTATGTACAGTGTGCAAATGAGCAATATGCAAATTTAGCAGCCAGTGTGTGAATTCCTATTTGCAAAGCTGCGTCTGGATTTTGTTATTTATTCAGGAGTCTGATGGCAGTGGGAAAGAAGGAGTTTTTAGTCTGGTTGTCCTACATTTTACACTTCTGTACCTCCGGCCTGAGCGTAGAAGTGTGAACATCCTGTGCTGAGGGTGGGTGGGGACCTGGAGGATGGAGGCAGCGCTCCTTTGGACTCTGAGGTGATAGATGCACTACAGAGAGGGGAGTGGAGTCCTGATGATCTTTGCCGCTGTCTTCAAAACTCTCTGCAGGCATCTGCGGTCTGATGCAGTACTGCTGCCGTACCACGCAGTGATGTAGTTGGTCAAGATGCTCTCAATGATGCAGCTTTAGAAGTTGTTGAGGATCTTGGGGGACATGCCGAACTTTCTCAGCCTCCTCCGAAAGTACGGCTGCTGTTGTGATCTCTTAACCAGCTCTGTGGTGTTGAGTGCCCAAGCAAGGTCCACACTGATGTGGATGCCCAGGTATTTAAAGCTGCTCACCCTCTCCACCTCAAGCTCCCGGATGAACAACGGCCGATGAGGTCTCCTCCCTTTCCTCATGTCCACCATCATCTCCTTCACCATCCATCCATCCATCCATCCATCCATATATCCATCCAATCTTCTACTGCTTTTCCAGAGGTCCGGGTTGCGGAGGCAGCAGTTCAAGAAGAGAAGCCCAGACTTACCTCTCCTCAACCACCTGCTCCAGCTCTTCAGAGAGCCCCCCAAGGCGTTCCCAGACCAGCTGAGAGACACAGTCTCTCCAGCATGTCCTGGTGTCTCCTCCTAGTGGGACGTGCCTGAAACACCTCATGTGGAAGGCATCCAGGAAACATCCTGATCAGATGCTCATACCACCTGAGCTGGCTCCTTTTGATGTGGAGGAGCAGTGGTTGTACTCTGACCCTCTTCCGGATGACTGAGCTCCTCACCCTATCTCTAAGGGTGAGTCCAGCAATCCTAGGGAGAAAGCTCATTTCAGCCGCTTGTATCTGTGATTTCATTCTTTCAGTCATTACTCAAAGCTCATGACCATAGGTGAGGGTAGGAACGTAGATGAAATGGTAAATCAACAGCTTTGCCTTTGAGCTTTGCTCCCTTTTCACCACAACAGACTGGTACAACGTTCACATCAGTGCAGATGCTGCTCCAATTTGTCTGTCAATATTCCCCTCCTTTCTCCCCTCAGTTGTGAATAAGACCCCAAAATACTTAAACTCCTCCACTTGGGGTAGGAGCTCATCCCAGACCCGGAGAGGAAAATCCAGTCTTAACCGGCTGATGACCATGGACTCGGAGGTGCTGATTCTCTTCCCAGCCACTTCACACTCAGCAGCAAACCGTCCCAGCAAGACCTGTAGGTCATTGCTGGATGAAGCCAACAGGACAACATCATCTGCAAACAGCAGAGACGAGATTCTGTGGTCATCAAACACGACACCCTCCATTCCTTGGCTGCATCTAGAAATCCTGTCCATACACAAATATGTTTAAACACTTTTAAGATGACTAAAAACTCTAACTTACAACTTATACAGTATGAAGTTCTACATAGAATTCATTACACAGGACAAAGGACGTTCAAAATGGGCCTGAGTCACACAAATATCTGCTCTCACTGCACCCGCAATGTCCCGGATAGCTATATGCATGCTATGTGGTCCTGTGCACCGGTTCAAAAGTTCTGGCAGAAGACATGTGAGGACTTGTCGGCATGGCTTGGGTATAGTGTCCCATCCTCACCCACACTTTGCATATTAGGTGATTTAAGTGAAATAAATATAGATACAAGGATGTCACACATGGTTCTCACTGCCTTATGCATCGCAAAGAAAACTATCGTCATGAATTGGAAATCAAGAAATAACTTATGCATGACTTATTATAATAACTTACTATTGGATTATATTAGCCTGGAGAGATTGTCAGCCTCCTCAAATAATCAATTGGCAGAATTCAATTCTCTCTGGTCCCCGCTTATTAATTCTATAATCTGAGGGGTGGCGGGCGGTGGCTCGCTCTCCTTGGCACCTCTGGCGGCTGGCTGTGCCCTGACCGCGGGTGTCCGGGGGGCCTGTTCCGAGGTGGCCGTTTGTCTGACCCTGGAGGGGGAGTTGGTTGGGCCCCCCCCAACCAACTCAACCCAACCACAGCCCAACCCCCCCGGCCCAACCCCCCCTGCTTCCCCCCCCCGAGAGGCGAGGCGCCTCGCCTCTCGGGGGGGGGGGGGCTGGGTCTGGCACTGGGCCCCTGGTGCTGGGGGTGGGGGCGTTCCCCCCCCCCCCCCCGGGCCGGGGTCAGGTGTGCGCTGGAGGTGCAGTCCCTGGGGCCCTGGCGGCACCCTGGGGTAGGTGCCTAAATCCTGGGTCGCCCTCCCGTCCACTGGGTCTGCGGGTGTGGGTGTGCATGTGTGTATGTGTGTGAGAGTGGGTGTGAGTGGGAGCTTGTGTATGAGCGGATGCGGAAGTGGGTGTGTGTGTTGTGAATGGACAGGTGGAGCTGTGTGTGGGTGTAGGTGGGCATGTGTGATAGTGGGTGGGGGTACGTGTGCGCATGGGTGCGGTTACCTGTGGGTGGAGGATGTGTGTATGGGTAGGAGAACTTTGTTGGGTGGCAGGGGTTGGGCAGTCCATCTAGTGGCATGGGGGTTGGCGTTTCAGAGCCTCCTTGTCCCGGCCGCCCTGCTGTTGTGTCGCGAGGTGAGGCGCTTTGTTGCATTGCCCCTGGTGTCATTGGCGGCGGGTGTGTGTTGGTGCTTGGGGGTGGTTGGGGGGCCACTGGCGTGGGTTGGTGGCCATGTTTCCATTGGGTTGCTCCGGGGTGGCTGTGGTTGCAGGGCGGCCTGCGGCTGTCGGTGTGCATCTGGGGTGGGTGGTCGTGGGCCTGCGTGGCCACTCGGGGGTGTTGCTTGGCATGTTGGGCGCCGTGTGGGTCCGGCCCATAGTTCACTATTGTGACTATTGTTGTCGCTGTTTGTGTGTGTGTAAGATGAGTGGGAGTTGGTATGCCTGCCCCATCATGTTTGTGGTGCTGGGAGCACCGAGGCGCGATGCTGGTGAGTCCTGGGCTGCTTCCACTGGTGGCCCTCGCCCTGGGTTGGGATTTGGGGGCAGTGGATGGCCTCATGAACCAGTTTGCAAGCTGGCTTCTGGTGGGGGGGGGGGGGGTCTTGCTTTTAGACCGCCTACCTCCCAGTCTTATTTCCCGCCCTCCCCCTGACTCTGGGTGGAATATACATCTTCTTTGATACATTTAGGGCTTTGGGGTGGGGGTGTGCCGCACTCTGTCAGCGAAGGGGATACCTTTGGTGTGCGGTGGGACTGCACTCACCTCAATTTTAATTGCATTTTAGACACTGAGGGCTTGGGGGGATGGGGGCCCTGCTGCCCATTGCAGTGGCTAGCGGTGCTCCAATCACTATCCCCCAAATTTTAATTGCACTTTGGTAGTCCACACATTTACACACAATTAAATCATATAACCGACATACACCCACAATGTTTTGTGCGGGGGAAAGGGGGTGGGGGTCTTCCCCCACCCCTGTAGCCCTGCTCCTGCTGGGGGCGTGGGGGCCCGGTGGGGAGCCTGGGACCTATCATGTTGTCAAAATCCCTGGGTGCTACTGAATGTATAGATACAACCAAGTATCTAGAGAGGGGGATTGAATATGAGCGTAAGTGGCAGTGAGGGGGTGATGAATGGAGGTGGTGATGGTGGGTCGGTTTTGTGCTTTACATGTTGGGTGGCATCTCGGGGCGCCTGCGGTGGTCTGCTGATTGGTCGCTCAGGTGGACGCCGAGGGTGGGGGTCTGCTTCTGTGGCCTGCGCCGGTGGTCTCCCTGGTCACTGCCGGGCACTGGTGCATGTTCAGGCTCGCTGCATCTGCTTCGCAGCTGCCTTATGAAACAAGGGTGAATGAGGGGTGAGTTTGAATGGGTACAGAAGTGAGAGAGAATGGGTTGGTCTGGGTGAGTGAGAGGGAGTTAGTGCATATGGATACGCATGGGAGCATGTGGGTGTGAAGGTGTGGGGAGGGGTGTGTCTGTGAGTTGGGAGGTGCTGGATTAAGGGAGGTAGTGCCTCTCGGCAATGTGGGCTCCCCTGGGCGGGGGGACTTCTTTGGGCATGGGGGTTCCCAGGGTGTGCGGCAGTGGCGCTGGGGCAGGCTTGCGTCGGGGGGCGCGGGCAGGTCTCCGCCCCTGGGGTTGGGGTCGCTGGCCTCCTGGTGCCTGGGGCCCGTGGGCAGGCGTTGGCCCCGCTGGGGGGTGGGGGGGTGCAGGTAGGGCGGGTCCCGGGGTGTGGGCTCGCCGCACCGGCCGCCGAGCAGCCTGGCCTCCCTTGATCATCCCTCCGGGGCCAGATCCCTGGCTTTCCTGGAGCTTGCTCGGACATTTGTGCCATGTGGGGGTTGGTGGTGCTGCCTTGCCTGCTTGGGGTTCCTGGGGGGAGAGCTGCTGCGACCGTTCCTCCGCTTTGTATGTTTCCTGACAAACCACTCACATGCACACACTTAGTTTGCACGCGCTCTCATATATATGCATGCAGACGTACACGCACAAGTGTCTCTCCTTTAACAGGTGCAGAAACCAGACTCGTGTTGAGACATCTTCGGTGGAAGAAGCAGTTTGTCTTTTGTTTATTTTAGTTGTTGGTTTGTTTGTTTTTTGGTCTGTTCCCCTCCCTTCTCTTTCCCCCTTCCACATCCTGCTGGGTCTTCCATGGGTAAAATAATTAAAATAAACTAACTAACTAACTAACCTGCACTTATATAGCGCTTTTCTAGTCACAAAGACCACTCAAAGCGCTTTCATTAATACTAACCCTCTATTCTAAGGGCCTATAGGAAACAGATATCTAGGGACAATTTAGAACAGCCAATTAACCTAACATGCATGTTTTTGGCATGTGGGAGGAAACCGGAGAAATCCCGGAGTAAACCCACGCAACACGGGGAGAACATGCAAACTCCACACAGATCACTGTTGGTCGGGGGCTGGGATCGAACCCACGATCCCCACAATCCCCCAGCCAAGGGTAAACTGTGCTGCCGCAGTGCCCAGTCCTGTCCATACAGTTGTAAAACATGTAATTTTGACAAAAATGATCCAAATCAAAATCTAGGAATATGTACATCTTTAATACATGTACAAACACTATGTGAAATAAGAAAGTTGTTGCTTGAAAACTGGTGATGAGTTTGAGAGACGATCCATGAAACTCCTATTGACACTGCATTCAAAAAATGACAAAGTTTTTACAACTGTAATTTTGACAAAAATGATCCAAAATCAAAATCCTTGTAATATTCACATCTTCAATACATGTACAAATAATGTGTGAAACAAGAAAGTTGCAGCTTGTGTGAGAGAAATTTGCCGAACAAGTTGTAGGGATGGACAGACAGACTGGCATACGGACATTATCCTACCATAATACATCCCATCTTTAGAGACAGATGTATAATAATGACAACCACAAGTTTGTTTCTTTAGCACAAAGAAGTCCATTATGAAATGTTTACATTTAATGAACCATTCTTTTACAAATGATGAACTTTTTAAAGAATTTTTTAAAGAAAAAAAAAGTATAATTTCAACAATAATACACCTCAGTTAAACAACTATATTACACTTAAGTATATTATTAACATTACACTTATTTTAAGTCTACACTTAAAATTTGATTGGGCAATCCAGTGTCAGTAATGAAAATGAACAGTGCTTCAAAGGCCGGTGCAGCAGCGATCCTTGAAACCATAACCTAGAACGTTATATAATCAGCAGCAGGACGGTGACCTAAAACACACCAGCAAGTCCACCTCTGAATGGCTTAAGAAAAACAAAATGAAGACTTTGGAGTGGCCTAGTCATAGTCCTGACCTGAATCCAATTGAGATGCTGTGGTATGACCTTGAAAAGGCGGTTCATGCCCCCAAACCCTCCAATGTGGCTGAATTACAACAATTCTGCAAAGATGAGTGTGCCACAATGCCTCCACAGCACTGTAAAAGACTCATTGCCAGTTATCGCAAACGCTTGATTGCAGTTGTTGCTGCTAAGGGTGGCCGACAGTTATTAGGTTTAGGGGGCAGCTACGTTTTCACACAAGGCCATGTAGGTTTGGATTTTTTTTTCCCTTAATAATAAACACCTTCATTTAAAAACTGCATGTTGCCAACCTTTGCACTTATCCATGGCCACACAGGGGCCAATACAGAAAAAAATTTAAAATCATTCAGATACAAATCACAAAATGCAATCAGTTCTTTTAAAGAAGACTTGCTGAAGCAGGACTGGACAAAAGTCTATGTATCAGATGTAAATGAAGCCTATGACACATTTATGAACATTGTAACCACTCTTTATGAAAAAAAAAATGTCCATTAGTAAAGAAAAAGCTGAAACATAAATTTGTCGATAAGCCATGGTTAACCAAAGGATTACAAAAGGCGTGTAAAAAGAAAAATTTATTATATAAAGCTTTCTAAAGAAAAGGACAAAAGAGCAGAGCAGTGGTATAAAACATACAAAAATAAGTTAACATATATATTGAGATGTAGTAAAAGAGACTATTACAGTAAAGAACTGGAGAAAAACAGAGACTGTGGAGTGTGTGAAATCAGAGGCGGAATCATTTCAGACGATTTATTACACACTCACATCTTTCAAGCACAGAACAGAATGAACTCTCAAGCAGAAACTCCTCTCTTAAGTTTCATGGCGTTTACATCACACACAACATGACATTTGCATCACACTGCATTCAACCCCCTCATCCTTGACTCCTTCATGCTATCTCACCAGGAATCCCCTGCTCTTTGTTCTCCCAAGCTTATCCACTGTCTCCTGTCTGAGATGCTAGACAATCTGGCTCTCCCAAGGTGCTACACATCGCTACAAGACAATATTAAAAATACAAGGACAATACTTAACAATACTCTTGGAAATAAAAACAGAAATACAAGCTACCCAACCGATTTTTCAAAAAAATAATAAAACGACTCAGAGTGTGAATCCAGCTTCACCTGCAGATGAATTTAATAACTTTTTTGTTAACATTGGTCCTAATTTGGCTCGAGAAATACCCATTACGGCACCTACGGGTGATACAATAAGCAAAAACATTGCTATAAAAGACTCCATTTTCATAAAGAACACAGATGAGAGAGAGGTCATTGAAATTGTTAAATCGTTTAAAAGTAAAACATCTACGGACTGTGATGGTATTGACATGCTCTTAGTCAAAACTATTATTGAATGCTTAGTGAAACCACTGACATTTATTTGTAACGCTAAAAAGCGCTATATAAGTGCAGGTTAGTTAGTTAGTTAGTTAGTTAGTAACCTGTCTCTCCAAACAGGTATATTTCCCAATGCAATGAAAATAGCTAAAGTAATTCCGATATACAAGACGGGTGACAGAGGGGAACTTTCAAACTATAGACCACTTTCACTATTGCCACAATTTTCCAAGATACTTGAAAAAATATTCTGAGAGAATTGACAACTTCATAATTAAGAATAATTTATTGTGTGAGCAGCAATATGGGTTCAGATACAAGAGGACAACTGCATTTGCTCTAATGGAATTTATAGAAAAAATATCAACTGCCGTTGAAAATAAAGAGTATTCAGTTGGGGTATTCCTGGATCTTAAAAAAAGCATTTGATACAGTGGGTCATAATTTATTATTAAAGAAACTACAAAATTGTGGTATTAGGGGGGTAGCACTGTCCTGGTTATGTAGTTACTTAAAGAATAGATATCAGTATGTATGTGTTGGTAACAAAAACTCACAGTTACTGAAGGTTACTTGTGGAGTCCCACAGGGTTCAGTTTTGGGGCCATTGTTATTCAATACGTATATAAATGATAAATGTAAAGTCTCGGAAAAAATGGATTTAATATTGTTTGCTGATGACACTAATCTATTATGCAGTGGAAGCAATTTGGAAGAACTTTTGGATACACTCGGAAAGGAATTAGGAAAGCTTAAACTGTGGTTTGATTCAAACAAATTAACGCTCAATTTAAGTAAGACAAAATTTATAGTTTTTAACAACCATCACAACAACTTAGTATCTAAACTCAGTGTAAATGGTGTACAGATTGAAAGGATATCTGAAACTAAATTTCTTGGAGTAATAATTGATAATAAACTGTGTTGGAAGTCACATATTAATTATATTAAAGGTAAAATATCTAAATCAATCGCAATACTACACAGAGTGAAATATTTGCTGAATCAACCCACATTATATACTTTGTATCATTCATTAATACTCCCATACACGACATATTGTACTGAAGTATGGGGAAATACATATAAAACAAACATATATCCAGTCTTTATGCTTCAGAAGAGAGCTATTAGAATAATAAACAAAGCTGCTTACAGGGAACCAACAAACCCACTTTTTCTTAAATTAAAAGCTCTCAGGTTGATAGATCTGGTTGACTTTAAAACTGCAGTAATAATGTTTAAAGCGAAGTATCTGTCACTGCCCACAAATATCCAAAAGTTGTTCCAAATAAGGGAGAAACAATATCATTTCAGAGGAACATGTATATTTCAAAAACCTTCAGTGAGAACTACCACCAAGCAACACTGTGTTTCAGTGCAAGGAGTCAGATTATGGAACGATTTTTGACCTGAATTAAAATCATGTACAACTCTTGGACAATTTAAACAAAAACTAAAGGAAGAAATACTCCAAACATATATACAAGATGACATGTAAAATCACATAAGGATTGTCATATCCAGTCTGTGTTGTGTTGTTGCTTAGTTTTTTTTTTTTGTCACATTTTGTCTTAGCTTTGTTCCGAATTGTAATCGCTCTTGTTTTGTTTTTCTTTTGAATTCTTGGATGGAATATGGGTGGGCAATATAAGCTGCGGCTTCAGCCATCACCCATTTCGGATAACTTATGTTGAACTGTATAATCAGAGGAGTTATTGTTTAATTTGACCTTGTTGGATTTTTTTCCCCTTTGTTATATTATTCTGTTTCTTTTTTAATTTTTACTTTTAATCTATCTGAAATAAAGATTCATTCATTCATTCATTCATTCATTGTTTGATGATCTGAAACATTTACACTACCGTTCAAAAGTTTGGGGTCACCCAGACAATTATTTTGTGTTTTCCATGAAAAGTCACACTTATTTACCACCATGAGTTGTAAAATGAATAGAAAATATAGTCAAGACATTGACAAGGTTAGAAATAATGATTTGTATTTGAAATAATAATTTTTTCCAGATACTCAACCTGCTCAAAGGAAGGTCAGTTTTATAGCTTCTCTAACCAGCTAAATTGTTTTCAGCTGTGCTAACATGATTGCACAAGGGTTTTCTAATCATCCATTAGCCTTCTGACGCAATGAGCAAACACATTGTACCATTAGAACACTGGAGTGATAGTTGCTGGAAATGGGCCTCTATACACCTATGTAGATATTGCACCAAAAACCAGACATTTGCAGCTAGAATAGTCATTTACCACATTAGCAATGTATATTAGATATTAGAGTGTATTTCTGATTAGTTTAAAGTTATCTTCATTGAAAAAACAGTGCTTTTCTTTCAAAAATAAGAAAATTTCTAAGTGACCCCAAACTTTTGAACGGTAGTGTAAGTGTGGCAAACATACAAAAAAATGAGAAATCAGGAAGGGGGCAAACATTTTTTCACACCACTGTACTATCACAGTACTTAAGGAATTGCAGTATCCTGATAGTACTGCATCGTGAAACAAGTATTACGATAGTATTGTATTGTGAGGTCCCTCACAATACAGTATAATACTCCCACTCCTATGTAGTGGTATCGATTTTCAAGAACAAAGGTGATGCTTAGAGCTGTAGTTACAACAGAGGCACAAAGTTGAGCAGCCACACTATGAAGATATAGGAAAGAGTTGTTGAAGCCAGGTTAAAAAGAGAGGTCACAATCAGCAAGCAGCAATACGGTTTCATGCCAAGAAAGCATTGCAGATGCAACATTTGCTTTAAGAGTAGGTCAGAAGCAGCTGCAATGTGTCTTTGTGGCTTTACGATAGGGTGCCAAGAGAGGAAGTATGGTTCTGTATGAGGAAGTCAGGAGTGGCAAAGAAGTATGTGACGATGATGCAGGACATGTATGAGGACAACAAGACGGCGGTGAGGTGAGCTGGAACAGTGACAGATGGATTCAAAGTGAGGGTGGGGTTACATCAGGGATCAGCTCTGAGTCCCTTCTTGTTTGACATGGTGATGGAAAGGCTGACCGACGAGGTCAGGCAGGAGTCTCCATGGACCATGATGTTCAGAGACGGCATTGTGATCTGTAGTGAGAGTAGAGAGCAGGTGGAGGAGAACCTGGAGAAGTGGAGGTATTCTCTGGAGAGAAAACCCTCC
Organism: Pholidichthys leucotaenia; assembly: GCA_020510985.1. Lineage (NCBI taxonomy): Eukaryota > Metazoa > Chordata > Actinopteri > Cichliformes > Pholidichthyidae > Pholidichthys > Pholidichthys leucotaenia. Next base: position 231,309,453 of record CM035836.1, read on the forward strand.
CTTAGTTCTGCTGCCAATAGATTGCTCACACCTGCACCGGCGTCTGTAAATGTCTCGTCGCGTCAAAGTGCTATCTTGTCCGCTTTTGTTTGTTTTTATTGATTTTGTTTTTATTTTTTTATCTCTTTTTGCTGATATTAGTTTTTGCTTGGTGTTAGCTTAGTGTTGGCCTAGCAGAAAGCCCAATCATACACACGGGTGCATCGGACCCCCAGCTGGGCTGTTTACCTGGCTAGGCTAACTTGTTTTTAGTTGTTTTTAGCTAACCTGTTTTTAGCTGTTTTTGGCTGGCTGGCTATCCACCTCTCGCCTGGAACATTATGACTCCATCCCCGACGTGTGTCAGCTGTGTGTCCCTCCTTAGGAAGGTTTCTGAGTTGGAAGTGAGACTCTCCAACCTCTATAAGATTCGGAAGGCTGAAGATCACCTTGACACCATAATTCTCGGGCAAACAACGGCCCCGGCAACCGACTCGCAGCTGGCAGAAACGGCTACTTACCTGGGTGAATTCAGCGCATCGCCATTCACCTTCACCCCTGCTCCGGTTTTTTCAATGTCCATGACCACAGCAATAATCACTGGCTTCAACTCGGAGCTAAACCCAAAGCCCCAGGTGGGTTTTCTCATCCTCAATGTGCGCCCTGGACCGTGGTTGGGCCAACTAGTAATCATCGCCGATCGACCAGACAGGGCCGTGCCTCTTCTCTTCCCTTGCTTTTGGAAAACAGATTCGACATCCTTTCTCTGGAAGATTTTCCCCACCTGGACACAGACCATCCGCCCATGACCGCTCCTCCCCCTCCTTCTCCTCCTCCTTCAGAAGGTGGTTCAAACCTGCACACCCCAGATTAAGAATACTTTAGGTGTGCCAAATTACACACCGGCTCCAAAAAGAAGAGAGCGCATCACCCCACCATCACAACAACAACATCAACAAAATTATCCACCACTTCAGAAACCACCGACAAAGCCTCCCCAGATGACGCTGGTAATTGGTGACTCGATTATGAGGAAGCAGGTACTGTATCACTAAATTTTTTCCTGGGGCTAACGTGTCTGATATTGAGGCTCTTACCCCTGACCTATGAAATGAATTCCCCCACACTAAAACTGTCATAGTTCATGTTGGATGCAACAACATCCCTGATGAAGCATTGGAGATCTTAAAGAGTGACTTCAGGAGCCTTCTGTCCACTCTTATGAACTGTGGCAGATGTGTGTTTACCTCTGGGCCTTTGGCCCCTTTCAGACGAGGTTGTAATTATTTTAGCAGAACTCTAAGTCTTAATACTTAGTTGCGTTCTACATGTCCTACTTTTAACATTGGTTTTGTTGACAATTTCAACCTGTTTTGGAACCGCCCATCACTTATGAGGCCAGATGGCATCCATCCAAATAGACTTGGTGCACGTGTTTTAAGGGACAATCTGTTCTATTGCATTCAGCGTTTTTTAATACAGTGACTGAAATTTGGTGCGTTAACTCACCCCGAAGTTCCTGGGCCTGCCAACCAGCCCTTCTTTGTTCCCACTTCTCATGTTAATCCTATTAATCCATATATTCCTCACTGTTTAGATCAGTCTTCGATTTGTAACCCCACAGAGATTGTGTCTGTCTCCCGTTACCCAAAATATTATAACCCAAGACAAATACAACACAACTTGATAAATACACATCTTTCTGCAGCTCCTCCTCATCCACCACCCCTCAACTTTGCCCCTGTCTTCTCCCTTAGAGAACCTTTGTCTACTCCCCCTAAAGTCAATAAAAATATAATGCATAAACATCTCAAAGTGATTAAACAAAATGTTTGTAAAACCCAAATCAAACCTCAAGTCTCTAAATTTAATAATTTGGCCTCTGTTCCTCCTCATAATTTAAAAATTAAATGTGGTTTGTTAAATATTAGGTTTCTAACTCCCAAGTCTCTACTAGTTCATGATCTATTAATTGATCATCAGATCGATTTAATATCCCTTACAGAGACTTGGCTAGGGCAAGATGATTATGTTGGTTTGAATGAATGAACTCCTTCTGGTTATCTAAACTATCACAATCCCAGAAGTTCTGGTCATGAAGGTGGAGTAGCAGCAATTTTCCTTTCTAAATTACTAGTTAATGTAAAGCAAAAATCATGTTTTAATTCCTTTGAGGGTCTGGTCCTCAGTATGGGGCATGTTGGCTATCTTGGCTTGAACCCAATTTTCTTCGCCATAGTTTACCGTCCTCCCTCGGCCTAATCTGAGTTTTCATCCGAATTTGCTGAATTTTTAGCTGATTTAGTGCTGAAATCAGATAGAATAATTATAGTAGGAGATTTTAATATACATGTTGATGTAGATAGTGGCTGTCTCACTAAGGCATTCAATTCAATTTTAGACTCAATGGGGTTTTCCCAGAAAGTAGAAAATTCTACCCATTATCTGCACCACACATTGGACCTTGTTCTGGCTTATGGTATAGAAACAGAAAATCTGGTAGTATCTCCTCATAATCCTGTACCGTCAGACCATTGTCTGTTAACCTCTGATTTCACTATTTCTGATTATTTGACTCCTAAAGAAAAATATTACTACAGCAGATGTCTTTCAGATGATGTTGTTACCAAATTTTTGCTGATTGTCTCCTCTATACCATGGGTCAACACAATGGAAATAAAAGATGGAGAGCCTGTTCCTTCCGTAATTGATAGCATGGTAGATAGTGCTACAGCCTCTCTGCATCAGACTCTAGATTTGGTGGCCCCTTTAAAAAAGAAAAAGTCGAACCAGAGATTTCTAACCCCTTGGTTTAACACAGAAACTTGTAGCTTAAAACAGAAGACTCGTCAATTAGAAAGAAAATGGCGTTCTACTAATTTAGATGAATTCTATTTAGCGTGGAGAAATCATCTCTTAATTTACAAAAAATCTCTGAGAAAAGCTAGAACAAGTTATTACTCTGCATTAATAGAAGAGAATAAGAATAATCCCAGGTTTCTTTTCAACACTATAGCCAGGCTGACAAAGAGTCAGGACTTGGTCAATCCTTGCATCCCCCCCAGAACTTTCTACTCAGGACTTTTTGAACTTTTTCAATCATAAAATTTTATCTATTAGAGATAAAATCAGTCAGATTCTCCCCACTGTAAACTTAAGTACAGCAACTTCCACAACTCCTTCAACTGATATCTGTTTAGATAAGTTTACTCCAATTGACCTTTCAGAGTTAAATAAAATTATCTCCTCATCCAAGCCTTCATCCTGTTTTTTAAACCCTATCCCTACCAGGTTATTTAAAATAGTCTTCCCAATTATTGGTAGCCGTATTCTTCATATAATTAATTCTTTAACTTTGGGTTATGTACCGCAGGCTTTTAAAATTGCTGTAATTAAACCCTTACTCAAAAAGCCAACGCTCAATCCAGGAGTTTTGGCTAACTATCGACCAATCTCTAATCTGCCTTTCATTTCAAAAATCTCAGAAAGAGTTATTGCTGCACAACTGTTTGACCATTTGCAGGGAAATGGTTTATTTGAAGAGTTTCAATCTGGGTTCAGAGTTCATCACAGCACTGAAACAGCCTTAGTGAAGGTCACTAATGACCTCCTTATCGCATCTGATAATGGACTTGTTTCTGTACTTGTCCTTTTAGATCTTAGTGCAGCCTTTGATACTATCGATCATGACATTCTACTTGATAGATTAGAACACTATGTTGAACTAAATGGAACTTCGCTGCAGTGGTTTAGATCTTATTTGTCCGATAGACTTCAGTTTGTTCACATCAATGATGAGTTTTCTTCCAACTCTAAGCTTAGTCATGGAGTTCCACAGGGATCTGTGTTAAGCCCTACTCTTTTTAGTTTATATATGTTTCCGTTAGGCAATATCATTAGAAAACACTGTATACATTTTCATTGTTACGCAGATGACACACAATTATACCTGTCAATGAAGCCCGATGATTATAATCAGTTAGCCAAGTTAGAAGCCAGTCTTAAGGAAATCAAAGCTTGGATGACTTGTAATTTTCTGCTATTAAACCCAGATAAGACTGGTCATTCTAGTTGGTCCAAAAAACCTTAGAAATACCTTTCCAAATCAAACTCTTAATTTGGGTGCCGCTACTCTCACTCTGAATAGTTCTGTGAGGAACCTTGGAGTCATTTTTGATCAAGATCTGTCCTTTAATTCACATATTAAATTTGTTTCTATGACTGCCTTCTATCATCTGTGCAATATTGCCAAGATTAGGAGTATCTTGTCTCTGAATGATGCTGACAAACTGATCCACGCTTTTGTTAGTTCTAGATTAGATTTCTGTAATTTGTTATTATCAGGTTGTCCTAAAATATCTTTAAAAAGTCTTCAGTTGATCCAAAATGCTGCTGCAAGAGTTTTAACGGGTTCCAGAAAGAGAGATCATATCTCTCCGGTTCTGGCCTCCCTTCATTGGCTTCCCATAGAGTTTAGAATTAAGTTTAAAATCCTTCTTCTCACTTACAAAGCTCTTAATAATCAGGCCCCCTTATATATAAAAGATCTGATATTACCCTATCATCCTAACAGAGCACTACGCTCCCAAAATGCTGGATTACTTGTAGCACCCAGAATCTCCAAAAGTACAGTGGGAGGCAGAGCCTTCTGCTATCGAGCTCCTTTCCTGTGGAACCTGTGGACCACTCTGGGTCCGGGAGTCAGACTCGATCTCTGTTTTTAAGAATAGGGTAAACTCCTTCCTTTTCAATATAGCCTACAATTAGGGAAGGATCTTGTGTCTCTTAACCCCCCTTTTGTTTTGCTGTTAATAGATTCAGACTGCCGGGTGACCTCCAATAATGTACTTGGCTTCTCACCGTTAATGTTTGCTCTCTTTATGTCTGTTCTTTTCTTCTCTTCTATCCCCTCACCCCCAGCCAGTCGCAGCAGATGACTGCCCCTCCCTGAGCCCGGTTCTGCTAGAGGTTTCTTCCTGTTAAAAGGGAATTTTTCCTCCTCACTGTCGCTAAGTGCTTGCTCACAGGGGATTGTCTGATTGCTGGGTCTTTCTGCAATTGTGGGGTTTTCCCTACTTTTGAACTGAAGCTGAATTGAATTGAATGAAAGTCACACACACAGTCGACACAATGACAAAGAGGTGCAAGAAAAAAAAAATCCTTATTCTTACTCTAAATCATTTTTGACTTTACACTGTGGTCATTCCTCTGAATGTTCATTTGAAAGTGCAAGTTCTGGAAAACAGTGTTGATCAGAACAAAATTCTTTTAAACCCTGAACTGATGAAAATATATTGACTTATGGCAAATAAAAGATGCATATCTCTGTCTGTGATGGGCTTGAATTAAAGCTGCGAGTCCACTCAATGCAACACAGATATCCTGCCAATAATAAAAATAACCATTTCAAGGACAACAAAACATTTTTCTTTTCATTTTATAAAAATGTTTTGCACTGTTTCTAACACATTTCTGGCAAGTGTTACTCACACATTCCTTTTATTAAAGCCTCAGAATCAAATTCACACTGCTTGACGCTCGGCTCACAATGAACTGACTGCAGCTGACTCTTCTCTTTATTGGGCATTAAATTAATTTGAGACACTGAGGTCAGGAGCACACCTGCAAATCCCTTTTACCCCTCAGCCTCTAAAGGCTGAAGGGGCACTGTTGTCATCCCACTGGTGGATGAGCAGCAGTGGCAGCGTTAACACTCACCTTGTGAACGTGATAACTAGAAGATGAAATGATGTGGGCTTTTCAAATTGATACCATAATTGTATCTCTGAAAAATCTCGGACAACTTTGAATTTGGGTGACCTCTGACTTTTAGGTCAGGGTGAGAGGTCAATTTTCCCCAAATCTTGTGAATGTGTGAACTAGAGAAAGAAATGATGTCGCCTTTTCAAATCGATGTTAGCGTATTTAAGATTTGGGGTCAAAGATCAACACTAACATTCCCTTTGCACGATTACTATAGAAAGAGTAAAGCTAGGGTCACCAAACTTGTTACACAGGTTCAACCTGAGACCCTTACCCCTGACTATGGGTTTAGGGCCAAAAGGTCAAAGGTCACAATTAGGTTTCCCTATGCCCTATTACTACAGAACAAGTAAAGCTTGAGTCAATAAAACTTTGTACACAGGTTCACGTTGTGACCCTGCACTCTGACTATGGTTTTGGGATTGTAAGGTCAAAGGTCAAGGTGAAATAGCCATTTAAACTACAGCTCAACAACAAAAACAGCTAGGGTCACCAAAGTTGGTACATAGGTTCACTCTAACACCCAGACCCCAGACTATGGGTTTGTGGTCAATCAACCAATTAATCAATCAATCAAAACTTCATTTAACACTTTTCATACAAAAATTTGTAGCACAAAGTGCTTCACACATTGTAATAAAACACAATTAAGACAATTACCCCCCCCCCCCCCCACACACACACACACACAAAGAAACTTTTGGCTGTATGATGTTTATGGCTGAGCACCAATGTCAAAAAGTCAAAGGTCAAGGTTAGCATTCCCTATGCCCTATTACTATTGAATGATTAAAAGGTAGGGTCACCAAACTTTGTACACAGTTAGATCCTGTCACTCTGAACTATCACTTTGTTTTTGGGTATGCAAGGTCAAAATTCCATTTAAACTATATCTCAACAACAAAGAAAGTTAGGATCACTAAACTTAGTACACAGGTTTACCTTGGGACCCCGAACTACAACTAACTGTGGGTTTGGGGTCAAAAGTCAAAGTCAAAATGCCATATAAACTATATCTTCCCACCAGACAGTGGGAAGACAAGGGGTGGAGGTGTAACCCTTGATACATCACGGTTAAAGAGCAACACTGCAGCAAAGACATTGAGTTGCTAGCTGTTAGCATGCGGCCTGTTTTCCTCTTGAGGGAATACTCAGACGTAATCTGCATTGTTATTTATGCAAATCCGTCTGCAAATGCTGGGGCAGTGCGTGACGCCATCCACTCAGTCACCAGCAGGCTGCTGACACAACACCCAAATGCTCTCCTCCTCATCTCAGGTGATTTTAACCACACTTCACTGTCCTCCATTCTGCCCACGTTCACCAAGTATGTCACCTGCCACACCAGAGACAATAAAACACTGGACTTATTCTATGCAAATGCTAAGGAGGCGTACACCTCATTGCCACTCCCCCCGCTCGGGAGATCGGATCATCTCCTGCCTGTGTACAAACCCCTAGTGCACAGACAACCTCCGGTTACGCGCACAGTGAAGGTATGGTCTGAGGAGGCAATGGACACACTAAAGGACTGTTTTGAAATCACTGCATGGGAGCAGCTCTGTGGCCCACATGGTGGGGATATCAACAGCCTCACACACACCATCACAGACTACATCAGCTTCTGTGTGGACAACACCGTACCCACCAAGACGGTGGGTGTTGCTCAAACAACAAACCCTGAATCAACCCTGAGACAAAGTTCCTACTGAAAGAAACGGAAAGGATCTTCAGGTTGGGAAACAGGGAGGAGCTGGAGTCTGTACAGAGGGAGCTGAGGAGAAAGATCAGAGAGGGTAAGGACAGCTGTAGGAAGAAGATGGAGGACAAGCTCCAACAGACTGACATCAGTGGGGTCTGGAGAAGCTTCAAAACCATCTCTGGGCTCCAGAATACCTCCTCCCAGGCCATGGGGGGCAGGGAGTGGGTGAACAACCTGAACCTATTTTTAACAGGTTTGATCAACCACCCTCCCCTCCATCTGCACACCAACCGCTGCTGCCTGTATCGTTATCTAGTCCTGCTGTCCACCCCCCCCACCAACACCCCCCACTCCCAGCACACAGCCCCGCTGCCCCAACCTGACCCTCACTAAGACCCAGGTGAGGGTGGAGCTGAGGAAGATCAAGGCGAGGAAGGCCCCGGGTCTGGACTGCATCAGCTTAAAACTCCTCAAGTCCTGCGCAGACCACCTCTGTGGTATTGTGGAGCACATCTTCAACCTGAGCCTGAAGCTGGGGAGGGTACCACAGCTGTGGAAAACATCCTGTGTGGTGCCCATACCAAAGACTCCCCCACCCCAAGGACCTGAACTGCTACAGACCAGTGGCCCTCGCGTCACACCTAATGAAGACCCTGGAGAGGCTGCTCCTTGCCCACCTCCGCCCCATGGTGGGACCAGCGATGGATCCACTCCAGTTCGCCTACCAGCATGGCATCGGGGTGAAGGATGCAGTGATCTTCCTCCTACATTCCCTGTCCCACCTGGAGAAACCTGGGAGCACGGTGAGGATCATGTTCTTTGAGTTCCCCAGTGCTTTCAACACCATCCAACCAGTGATCAGAATCAGAATCAGAATCAGAATCAGGTTTATTGCCATTGTTCATGTAGTACACAAACTAGGAATTTGTCTCGGTACAATGCTGCAACATTAAACATGATAAGATAAGAGAAATAAACTATACATGTAATAAAGTGTAGGATAAGATTAAGTGATACTGGTCAACAGTTAAAATATATATTAGCCAGCAGCAGATACTGTGGAGAACTATATAGTGCAGTCGGTAATGCAGGAAGAAAAACAGTGATGATTGACATGAGTCTGGTTGAACTGCTGTACATGGTGCACGAGAGTCACTTAGTGTTCAGCAGTCTAATGGCAGAGGGGAAGAAGCTGTTCATGTAACGGGAGGTTTTAGTCTGGATGGACCGAAGTCTTCTACCAGAGGGGAGGGGGGCAAACAGTACATGACCAGGGTGTGAGGGATCGGCTATGATCCGGCCAGCACGCCTCCGGGTCCTGGAGATGTACAGATCCTGGAGAGATGGGAGCTTGCAGCCGATCACCTTCTCAGCAGTGCGCACGACGCGCTGCAGCCTTAGTCTGTCCCTGGCAGTGGCTCCTGCGTACCACACGGTTATGGAGGTGGTGAGGATGGACTCGATGATGGCTGTGTAGAACTGCACTAACATCTTGGTGGGTAGCTTGAGCTTCCTCAGCTGCCGCAGGAAGAACATCCTCTGCTGGGCTTTTTTGATGAGTGAGCTGATGGTCAGCTCCCATTTGAGGTCCCTGGTGATGGTAGTGCCTAGGAAGCGGAAGGAATCAGCAGTGGTGATGGGAGAGCCTGAGAGGGTGAGGGGGGGCAGAGGAGTAGTGACTTTCCTGAAGTCTACAATCATCTCCACTGTCTTCAGAGCGTTCAGCTGCAGGTTGTTATTGCTGCACCAGGACGCCAGCTGGGCCACCTCTCTCCTGTAGGCGGACTCGTCGCCGTTGGAGATGAGCCCGATGAGGGTGGTGTCGTCCGCAAACTTGATCAACTTGACAGACTGGTGGCTGGAGGTGCAGGAGTTGGTGTAAAGGGAGAAGAGTAGGGGGGAAAGTACACAGCCCTGGGGTGATCCGGTGCTGATGCTAGTATAGTCTGAGACAGTCTTTCCCAGCCGCACATGCTGCCTCCGGTCCGTCAGGAAGTCGATGATCCACCTGCAGAGGGAGTCAGGCACGTTGAGCAGGGACAGCTTGTCCCGGAGCAGAGCGGGGCGGATGGTGTTGAATGCGGAGCTGAAGTCCACAAACAGGATCCTGGCGTAGGTTCCCGGGGAGTCCAGGTGCTGCAGGATGGAGTGGAGGGCCAGGTTGACTGCATCGTCTACAGACCTGTTGGCTCGGTAGGCAAACTGCAGCGGGTCCAGGAGAGGGGTGGTGATGGACTTGAGGTGGGACAGGACCAGGCGCTCAAAGGACTTCATGACTACAGAGGTGAGCGCTACAGGTCTGTAGTCATTAAGTCCAGTGATCCGTGGCTTCTTGGGGACAGGGATGATGGTGGAGGATTTGAGGCAGGACGGCACGTGGCATAACTTAAGGGAGGTGTTAAAAATGTCTGTGAATACAGGAGCCAGCTGTTTCGCACAGAGTCTCAGGGTGGAGGGAGACACGCCGTCTGGGCCGGGGGCCTTGCGCGGGTTCAGTCTGGAGAACTGTTTGAGCACATCCTGCTCACTGATGATAAGGGGAGGGGGGGAGGTGGGGGGGGGTGCCTTAAATGAAGTAGGGAATGTGGAGGCTGTGGAGCTGGAGGGAGGGGGGGAGTTGGACACAGATGACGAGGTGTCAAAACGGGCATAGTGTTGGGACAGTCTCTGACAAAGGGCTTTGTCATCCTGACCTTTAGGAGCCTGAGGCCGATAGTTGGTGATCTGCCTCAGTCCTCTCCACACGGAAGCCGAATCATTAGCAGTGAACTGCTGCTGGAGTCTCTCTGAGTACACAGATTTAGCCCTCTTCAGCTCTCTGTTAAACCGGTATTTAACCTCCCTGTAGCAGTCCCTGTCTCCACTTTTCAGCGCTGCTTCCTTCTCCTTCCTGATCTGTCTGAGCTTAGCTGTGAACCAGGGTTTGTCATTAGAGTAACTCACCCTGGTGCGTGATGGAAGAATGTTCTCTTCACAAAAGTGGATATATGAGTTCACAGTGTCCGTGTACTCATCCAGATCATGCGTGGCTCCTTTAAGCATGCCCCAGTCAGATATTTCCATGCACGTTTCCAGCTTCTCCTCAGCATCACTGGTCCGTATCTTCGTAGTGCTCACAACAGGTTTAGTGAGCTTCAATCTCTGTCTGTATGTGGGAATGAGGTGAACCATCACGTGATCAGATAATCCCAGCGCAGCTCGAGGGACAGCGCGATATGCGTCTTTCACTGTGGTGTAACAGTGATCCAGTGTGTTTAATCCTCTGGTGGGGCATTTAATAAACTGTTTGTAGCGGGGGAGATCGTGGCTCAGATTGCACTGATTAAAGTCGCCAGCCACAATAATCAGCGAGTCTGGAAAACTCCGCTCTGTGTGTTGAATGTGATCCGCGAGCACGCGCTGAGCTTCGCGCGTGTCCGCGTCGGGAGGGGCGTACACAGCGATCAGTATAAAAGAAGCAAACTCCCGTGGGGAATAAAAAGGCTTGCAGTTGATAACAAGAAATTCCAAGGCAGGAGAACAGTGTTTGGAAATTTCCGTTACATCAGAGCACCAGCTACAGTTGATGTAGAAGCAGACTCCGCCTCCTGTGGTCTTGCCGGAAAGCTCTGTGTCACGATCAGCACGGAAGAGCTGGAAGCCGTCGAGGCGCAGCGCGCTGTCCGGTATATTTTCCCGGAGCCAGGTCTCAGTAAAGCAGAGGACAGCTGAGGAGGCGAGGTCCTTAAAACGCATCAGCAGTCTCAGTTCATCCACCTTGTTAGAGAGAGAGTTGGTATTGGACAGAAATATGCCAGGCAGCGCCGTTCGCGAGCCTCTCCTGCGAAGTCGTACGAGAGCGCCCGCTCGTCTTCCTCTCTTCCGCCGTCTCACTTTCCGAGCCAAACAATAAACCAGATCGGCGGCAGGGGCTAGAAAAACTGGGAGGAGGTCCGTGGGGGTGAAAGTCCTGATATTTAGAAGTTCTTCACGGGTATAAGTGCAAGCAGACACACAATTGACAAACAAAAACAAACAAAGAGCGCAGCGAAGCACCATGTCGACCGCTGTGGGCGCCATCTTGGATATATATGAGGGATCCTGAGGGACAAGCTACTGTGCGCAGGGGTGGACCAGCATCTGTCATTGTGGATGATGCACAATAATGGTCCCCTCCATTATACAACTAGCACAATATCAATCGCTACAGAGGGTGACAACTAGGCTGATTCAAATACGTAATATACTGTATGGGTACATATTCCTACTAGGTGGGGTAACTGAATAGACCATTATGCTGTTTATTCCATCTAGCTACAATGGTCCGCACTGTGTATATTTCTGTCTACATATGTACAGTATATTCACTGCTCTTATTTATTATCTTATCTTCTGAATTATTGCTCTGAGTGTTGCTATCCCTGTGCTGCTGCAATCCTGGAATTTCCCCATTGTGGGACTAATAAAGGCTTATCTTATCTTATCTCAACAACAATGACACCTAGGGTATCCAAACTTTGTACAAATGTTCACCATGAGACCCTGACCTCTGACTTTGGGGCCATAAGGTCAGAGGTCACAGTAAGCTTCCCCTATGCCCTATTACTATTGAATAATTGAAGCTAGAGTCAAACTCTGAAGACAGCTTCACCCTGTGACCTTGACCTCTGACTATGTTTTTGGGATTGCAAGGTCAAAGGTCAATGTCAAATTACCATTTAAACTGTATCTAAACAACAAAGAAAGCTAGGGTTGTCAAACTTGGTACACAAGTTCACCCTAATACCTTGACCTCTTACTATGAGTTTAGGGTCAAAAGGTCAAGGTTAGCATTCCCTATGCCCTATTACAATAGCGTGAGAAAAGGTAGGGTCCCCAAACTGTGTACACAGGTTCACCCTGTGACTCTGAACTATCACTAGGCTGTTGGGATCACAAGGTCAAAGGTCAAGATCAAAATGTCATGTACGGGGGGGGTGGGCTGAAAAGTTCATAGTGGTCAAATTTGACCAAATGTGGTTTATTTTTCAACCACAGGGATCCAAGCGCTGTAATACTGATAGAAGAAGTGTGTGGACAGAAAGGAAGACTACGTTAAAGATGAACCACATTTGGCCAAATTGACCACTATGAACTTTTCAGCCCCCCCTCGTATCTTAACAACAAAGAAAATGGCTGAGGTTTACCACTGGCAGCCACCAGTATTTCTTGGCATTCTTGTCATTGCTGTAGTTAGGCAACATTCGTTACATGATTCAAGTCATCACATTTCTGGCTGCTGTACTTGGGAGCTGTGACTCTGCTTGTGCGTGAGACTTTCAGTGTGACTTCACAGAGCAGCACGGTCAATTAAAAGTTTAACTTTTGTTTGGCAGCCAGAGGGATGCCAGCAGGGAAGATGAGCAGAGTGGTGAAATCCGTAGGGTGGGATGAAAGACTTATTTCTCTATATATGATAGTTTTTATTTTACACATGTAGAGGGAGCACATCTGTTTCTGTACTGGGTGGCTGCTCCAGGCTGTTTGCACAGCTAAACAGATCTTCTGGAAAAATAACATTTCAGCACCTTGCTCAAGGGCACCTTGAGCTGCTCCAGCAGATATTTTTGTTCATAAAACAATCCCAATTGTGCATCCCCCGCTGTTGCTAATAAATGACTAATGATCAAAGATGGCTGATGGCTCAGGCTAGACCGTGGTGAGTGTATTTACACATTGTGGTAGTGAACTCATTTTACTTCTGGTGTATATGCATGTTTGTGTTTTTTTATTTCCTGTCCTCCTGTTCAATCAGTCACTGGGTCTCTATTTAAAACGGTGTCACTCAGGTTAAACTGGTCTGGCTCTGACAGCTGGAAAACTTCAGAATACATTAGCATAACTGCCCTGTCTTTGCTAAGCATAATAAACTGTATATAGTTATCCAGGTAGATAAACACTTTTTGTCCTTCATCCACAAAAGACAGTCCATGTTGTCTTTAACAGGCTTTAATGATTCAAGTGTAAAACCGAAAAACACAATACAAAATATGTGGATTGTTAATTATATAGCTCGAATTCTCCTGCACTGTGTATACAGTATAACTGTGTACATATGTATATTCATTTACTGCTTTGGCTAACAAGTTCTTATCTTATTTTCTTATTAAACTATCACTCTGAGTGCTGCTATCCCTTTGCTGCTGTAATCCTGGAATTTCCCCACTGTGGGACTAATAAAGGCTTATCTTATCTTAAAATATCTTTAAAACAATGATCAAATTACTTACAGACGATTCCAAGTCTGATCAAAACTGAAGGGAAAGGCAGAAAGTCCAACCTCATGGTTGAGCACATGCTCACATTATGACTGCACACATGGTAACTGAAAATGAAACTTAACTCTACAACAATGTAGGTGCTATACCACTTTTAATGACTGTGTGGCAGAAAAGAGCACTTTAACACAAGTGGTTCCATTACACTCCTCACCTGGCGTCTTTAGGAGATGCCACAAACTTAAATGTCCATTTCACTGGGGGATTAAGAGAAGGATGACCTCCTTGATTGACCTAGAGAAAATCTTCATAATCTGATGCCATGTGGCCTTGACGTCAACTTTCATCAGCTTTCCTTACCAGTCCATCTTTACTTTCATTGCACAGTGCGTATTATCAGATGCTCTACTTTGGTCATTTCCATGGGTGAAATGTTCTTACAGTAGTGCCAGCCGGCACAACTACGGTCTCTGGGGCTGTGAACAGCGCCCTGGGCAATATAGATGAGTTTGACCATAGCTTTCACAAGTGATCTCCAATCCGAAAACCGCTCAGAACATCTGGAATCAAGTCCATGCCCTGAGATCTGTGAAGTCATGCTCAATGCTTTGGGATGGATTTCAGCATCTTGGCCTGGGTCCACCAGGTCATAGTGTTTTTCTTGATTGAGTCTTATACATTCAGAGTCTGTGAGAAAGCTTGGTCCTGTAAGCCAAGATGTGCCAGTGAGTTGAGCTGCCGTAACAGACCTTGGACCATATTATGACAGACCTATGGACACTGACATAACATAACACCACCCCCCCACCACTGGTGAGGGATATAAAGGTGGGTACCTGGGAATCAGCAATAAATTCCCCCTGACATCTGCAACTAACAACACTGCTCAGTGATTAGAAGTACAGTAAATGCTTTCATTTAGTGCTAAAGCTGGGTTCACACTATAGCGTTTGGACCAACTTTTACTGATGTTTTGAAAAATCAGAGAAGGTAGTCCAAACGTTGGTGAAATTACGTTCATGAGCAGTTTTTTTTTTTAATCCAGTGCACACCAACTTTTACAAACCTTTACAAACTTTTATAAACTTTTGTTAGCATTTGCCGACGTTGCATTCAACGTTGGTAAACTTTTGCCAGCTTAGGCTAGTGTATGTGTAGGTGTTGCCAACTTATGTTAACTTAAGCAAACCAATCAATACTCAGCGCAGGTCAGCTGACATCAGCGTCAGGCGACGCTCATATAAAGATCAGCATTTGTGGAGGTTTCCTGCCATTCTAAACCTGCTTTTTTGGATGGATTCACACTACAATGTTTGCACTAACTTTTAGTGACTGTTTGGCAAACGTCTGGCTCTGCTGGCAAAAGCTGATAAAAGTTAATGGTGGTTGGTGTTTGTTGGCAAATGCTGGCGAAAGTTGTATTTCTTGAAAATTTTCAGCATGCTGAAAATTTGCTGATGTTTGGAAATAAATGTTGGTGAAAGCTGTGCTCAGTTTGTAAAAGTTCCTGAGCGCTGGGCTAAGTTATGCAGAGCTCACCTAAGTCAGCCTAAGTTAAGCTCCATTGGCAAATGTTGACTGAAATGTCAGTGGAAACAGATGTTTTTAGACCAAAACTCACTTCAGACATGCACGGATGAAAGAAAAATGGAGAGAACGGGGAATTTAAAAAAGAAAATATAGAATGGAGAATGATTACAAACGGAGCAGAAAATTTCTGAAAGAGGAGATTCTTTTTTTCTTTTGGGCTGTCACATTTTTGGGAGATTACATATATATGTGGCAGGCAGAGAGCAGACAGTCTCTGACCGAAAATTTCATGAAAAAAACTTTATTCCACAGACCAAGAAAATGTTTTTTCAGACAGCAAAAAAAAAAAAAAAATGATCGGCGTCTCCAATGGCTGTTGCTTCCAAGGCAACCAGTAATCTGTACTGGCAAAAGACACATTTGTGCAACAGCAAGCAAACCCACAAACAACTCAGAATTAATCAATTGCCCATATTGTGTGTGTATATGTGTGTGTGTGTGTGTGTGTGTGTGTGTGTGTGTGTGTGTGTGTGTGTGTGTGTGTGTGTGTATGTATATACAGTATATCCCGTAGATAAAAAAAATGTCATACACACCATGTTATCACCAAAAAAATACCGTACATTGTCCTCATATACAGTATACAGTTAGGCCCAAAAATATTTGGACAGTGACACAAGTTTTGTTATTTTAGCTGTTTAAGAAAACATATTCAGGATACAATTATATAATCAATATGGGCTTAAAGTGCAGACTCTCAGCTGTAATTTGAGAGTATTCACATCCAAATTGGAGCAAGGGTTTAGGAATAACAGCTCTTTAATACGTAGCCGCCACTTTTTCAAGGGACCAAAAGTAACTGGACAATTGACTCATAAGGCCGCAAAAAAAAAAATAAAATAAAATAACAAGGCTGCATGGGCTCTTCCCTTATTAACCTGTCATCAATTAAGCAGTTAAAAGGTCTGGAGTTGATTCCAGGTGTGGCGTTTTGCATTTGGAAGCTGTTGCTGTGAACACACAACATGCGGTCAAAGGAGCTCTCAGTGGAGGTGAAACAGACCATCCTGAGGCTGAAAAAAAAGAAGAAATCCATCAGAGAGACAGCAGAAATGTTAGGAGTGGCCAAATCAACAGTTTGGTACATTCTGAAAAAAAAAGAGTGCACTGGTGAGCTTGGGAACTCAAAAAGGCCTGGACGTCCACGGAAGACAACAGTGGTGGATGATCGCAGAATCCTTTCCATGGTGAAGAACAACCCTTCACAACATCCAGTCAAGTGAAGAACACTCTCCAGGAAGTAGGTGTATCAGTATCTAAGTCTACCATAAAAAGAAGACTTCATGAGAGTAAATACAAAGGATTCACCACAAGGTGCAAACCATGAATCAGCCTCAAAAATAGAAAGACCGGAATTGACTTTGCCAAAAAACACCTGAAGAAGCCAGCCCAGTTCTGGAACAGCATTCTTTGGACAGATAAGATAAGATAAGATAAGATAAGGTAAGCCTTTATTAGTCCCACAACGGGGAAATTCCAGGATTGCAACAGCACAGGGATAGCAACACTCAGAGCAACAATCAGAAGGCAAGAAAAAAAAAAAACAAGCAAGCAAGAGCAGCTAATATACATATGTACATATTACTATAAAATATATATATATACACACACAGACACACAGTGCAGAGCATTGTAGCTGGATGGAATAAATATATGAATATATAAACACAGTGCAGAGCATTGTAGCTAGATGGAATAAATATGTAAATATATAAACACCCACAGTACGGAGCATTGCAGCTAGGTGGAATAAATATGTAAGTATATAAACACACACAGTGCGGAGCATTGTAGCTAGATGGAATAAATATATAGATATATAAAAACACAGTGCGGAGCATTGTAGCTAGATGGAATAAATATATAGATATATAAATATGAACACACCCAGTGCTGAGCATTGTAGCTAGATGGAATAAATATGTAAATATATAAACACACACAGTGCAGAGCATTGTTGCTAGATGGGATGAAACAGCATAACCCTCTACTTAGTTATCCTACATGGTATGATTATGTGCCCATACATATTCTCACCCTCCATAGCGACCGGTATTTTCCTAGCTGTATGCCGGAGGGGACCATTGTGTAAGTCTATTGCATCTTTTGCATTTAAAAACTATTAGTTTGTTACGTCTTTTTGCTATCTCTGCAAGCAGCCCTGCTTAGGTTGTACAGTCTGACAGCCGTTGGTAGGAAGGACCTACAAAACCTCTCGGTTGTGCACCTGGGATGATGTAGTCTGCTGCTAAATGAGCTCCTCAGTGCATTCAGTACGTCCTGCATAGGGTGGAACTCGGACTCCAGCAGAAATGACAGTTTAGCCACCGTCCTTCTCTCTCCTATCTCCTCCACCGGATCAAGGTGCTGCCCCAGGACAGAGCTAGCTTTCTTAATCAGTTTGTTCAGTCTCTTCCTATCGGCTGCTGTAATGCCACTGCCCCAGCAGACCACTCCAAAAGTGATGGCTGATGCCACCACCGTGTCATAGAATGTCTTCAGCAGCGCCCCTTGTACACCAAAAGACCTGAGTCTCCTCAGCAGGAACAGCCTGCGCTGTCCCTTCTTGTAGAGTGAGTCAGTATTGTGTGACCAGTCTAGTTTATTGTTCAGATGAACACCCAGGTACTTATAGGATGTCACCATCTCGATGTCTGTTCCCTGTATATTTACTGGTGCTGTGAGGGGCTGCCCATGCCTGCGGCAGTCCACCACCAGCTCCTTAGTTTTCCTTGCTTTGATCTGGAGCCAGTTCCGATGGCACCAGTCTACGAAGTCCTGGATAAGCCCTCTGTACTCAGCTTCATCTCCATTGGAGATGAGGCCAACGATCACAGAGTCATCAGAGAACTTCTGTAGATGGCAGTGTGTTGTGTTGTGTGAGAAGTCCGCAGTATAAAGAGTGAACAGGAAGGGAGCCAGCACCGTTCCCTGGGGGGCCCCCATGCTACTGATGATCGTGTCGGACACACAGTCCCGGGTTCTCACAAACTGAGGCCGGTTCGTGAGGTAGTCCAGGATCCATGATGACAGGTGCTGGTCCACCCCTGCGCGCAGCAGCTTGTCCTTCAGGATCATCGGTTGGATGGTGTTGAAAGCACTGGAGAAGTCAAAGAACATGATCCTCACCATATTCCCGGGCTTCTCCAGGTGGGACAGAGAACGGTGAAGGAGGAAGATCACCGCATCCTCCACCCCAATGCCATGCTGGTAGGCGAACTGGAGTGGATCCATCGCTGGTTCCACCAGGGGGCGGAGGTGAGCAAGGAGCAGTCTCTCCAGGGTCTTCATCAAGTGGGACGTCAAGGCCACCGGTCTGTAGTTGTTCAGGTCTTTGGGGTGGGAAGTTTTTGGTACAGGTACCACACAAGATGTTTTCCACAGCTGTGGTACCCTCCCCAGCTTCAGGCTCAGGTTGAAGATGTACGTCACAATCCCACACAGCTGGTCTGCACAGGACTTGAGGAGCTTTGCGCTGATGCCGTCCGGTCCCGACGCCTTCCTCGCCTTGATCTTCCTCAGCTCCGTCCTCACCTGGGTCCTGGTCAGGGTCAGGATGGGGGGCTGTGTGTTGGGGGTGGGGGGGTGTTGGTGGAGTGGGGAGTGGGCAGCAGGAAATTGATTTCTTTAGAGGCAGCAGTGTTTGTTGTGCAGTCAGGGGGGAGGGCGGTTGGTCAAACCTATTGAAAAACAGATTCAGGTTGTTCGCCCACTCCCTGCCCCCCGTGGCCTGGGGGGAGGTATTCTGGAGCCCAGAGATGGTTTTGAGGTTTCTCCAGACCCCACTGATGTCGCTCTGTTGCAACTTGTCCTCCATCTTCTTCCTGAAGCTGTCCTTGCCTTCTCTGATCTTTCTCCTCAGCTCCCTCTGTACGGACTTCAGCATCTCCCTATTCCCCGACCTGAAGATCCTCTTTTTCTCTCTCAGAAGTGTTTTTATTTCAGGGTTGATCCAGGGTTTGTTGTTTGAGCAACACCGTATGGTCTTGGTGGGAACGGATTTGTCCACACAGAAGCTGAGGTAGCCCGTGAAGGTGTGAATGAGGCCATCGATGTCCTCACCATGTGGATTACAGAGCTGCTTCCAGGCGGTGGCTTCAAAACAGCCTTTTAGAGTGTCCATTGTCTCCTCAGACCATAACTCCACTGTGCGCATGGCCGGACGCTGTCTGTGCACCAGGGGTTTGTACACCGGCCGGAGATGAACCAAGTTGTGATCCGATCTCCCGAGTGGGGGGAGTTGTAATGAGGTGTACGCCTCCTTAGTGTTTGCGTAGAATAAGTCCAGTGTTTTATTGTCTCTAGTGTGGCATGCGACATACTGGGTGAACGTGGGTAGAATGGGAGACAGTGAAACATGGTTGAAATCGCCTGAGATGAGGAGAAGAGCATCTGGGTGTTCTGTCTGCAGCCTGCTGGTTACTGAATGGATGACGTCACGCGCTGTCCCAGCGTTCGCCGTCGGATTTGCATAAACAACAATGCAGATCACTTGTGAGTGTTCTCTCGGGAGATATGTAGGCCTCATGCTAACAGCTAGCAACTCAATGTCTTTGCTGCAGTGTCGTTGTTTAACAGTGATATGTCCCGGTCTGCACCAGTTGTTGTTAACATACATTATCACTCCACCGCCCCTTGCTTTGCCACTGTCTGGTGTTCGGTCAGCCCGTATCATGTGGAAACCCTCCAGCTCAATGTTAGCATCTGCTGCTAGTTCAGTTAGCCACGTCTCAGTAAACAAAAGGAGAGAGCACTAGCGATATGTGCTATCATAACGGCAGATAGCCGCTAGCTCATCTGCCTTTCCCAGTATAGAGCGTACATTTCCCATGACAACAGATGGAAGGGAGGGTCTGTACCTTATATTTTTTGTCCTCCGCTTTACTCCAGCCCGGCAGCCGCAGTGTTTTCGCCTCAGTTCTCGCGGTATGTCGAGTTTTTCCAATGGGACCGGGTGGCGGTTGAATGCTAGCAGCTCTTCCCTGCTGTATCGTATCCTGCTATAAACAGTGGCTCCGGCCACCAGCTCAGGAGACATTTGGAGACATCTGTGTGTCCGTGATATAAATGGAGTGAAAAAAAGGACGGATCAAAAAGAGAGAGGAAGGGAAAAAGACTCGGAATCGAGCCGCTGTTGCAAAAGGCAGCCGACTCGTGTGGCGCCGGGAGAGAAAAAAAAAAAAAATGAGACTAAGATGAGACTAAGATGAGACTAAGATCAACCTGTACCAGAATGATGGGAAGAAGAAAGTTTGGAGAAGAACTGGAACAGCTCATGATCCAAAGTACTACATCTTCTGTAAAACATGGAGGCAGTGTGATGGCATGGGCATGCATGGCTTCCAATGGCACTGGGTCACTTGTGTTTATTGATGATGTGACAAAAGACAGAAGCAGCCGGATGAATTCTGAAGCGTATAGGGATATACTTTCTGCTCAGATTCAGCCAAATGCAGCAAAGTTGATTGGACGGCGCTTCACCAATGATCCAAAACATACTGCAAAAGCAACCCAGGAGTTTTTTAAAGCAGCGAAGTGGAATATTCTGCAATGGCCAAGTCAATCACCAGATCTCAACCCAATCGAGCATGCATTTCACTTGCTCAAGACAAAACTTAAGGCAGAAAGACCCACAAACAAGCAACAACTGAAGACAGCTGCAGTAAAGGCCTGGCAAAGCATCACAAAGGAGGAAACCCAGCGTTTGGTGATGTCCATGGGTTCCAGACTTCAGGCAGTCATTGCCTGCAAAGGATTCTCAACAAAATATTGAAAAATAACATTTTACTTCGGGTTAATTTTATTTGTCCAATTACTTTTGAGCCCTTGAAATGAGGAGCGTTTGTATAAAAATAGCTACAATTCCTACATGTTTAATCATATATTTTTGTTCAACCCCTTGAATTAAACCTTAAAGTCTGCACTTCAATTCCGTTGTAGTTGTTTCATTTCAAATCCAATGTGGTGGCATGCAGAGCCCAAAACATGAAGATTGTGTCACTGTCCAAATATTTCTGGGCCTAACTGTATATATATATATATATATATACAGTATATATATATATATATGTGTGTGTGTGTGTGTGTGTGTGTGTGTACACACACACACGTGCATTTGATGGTGTGATGGGTGTGGTCTGGAGAGTGGTTTGGGGTTTCGTGTCTTTGCAGTGTTATTTTTCTACCACTAGGCTGTACTGTTGCGCAAATGTGTCTTTTGCCAGTATGGATTACTGGTTGCCTTGGAAACAGAGAGCAATCATTTTTTATTTATTTATTTTTTGCTGTCTGAAAAAACATTTTCTTGGTACATGAAATAATGTTTTTTGGTGAAATTTTCAGTCAGAGTCTGTCTACTCTCTGCCAGCTACATATATATATGATCTCATAAAAATGTGAGACCCAAAAGAAAAAAAAAAAATCTCCTCATTCAGAAATTTACCGTTCTTAATTTCCTGCTCTGTGCATAATCATTCTCCAGGATTTATTGGTTCGGCTTCCATTGTGGGTAATCTAACAGCCTGATGTGGTGTCAAAAAGTAAACGACATTTAATGGGATTTTATGTTATTTTAATGGAGATAGTTGTAACAGTCAAAATATAATCACCCACCATTTTATTTATATGATGATGACTAAATAGTTTTTCTATTCCATCCACATTCACATTTTAATTGCAGACTTAGTGTTGGAGTCTATAGCATTATTTTATTTTTTAGATGAATGAATGAATGAATGAACAGGGGGAAGGGGGTATGCAGAAGTAATTACATAGGAATATAAAACAAAAATAAATACTGAAACGTATGCCCAAAGGAGATGTGTTCACTCCAAAAGCAGAACGGTAGGAAGCCTTCACAAACGCTGATCTTTATGTGAGTGTCATCTGATGGTGATGTCAGCTAACATGCACTGATTATTTCTCTGATTTTTCAAAGCATCTGTACAAGTTGTCCAAATGCTATGGAGTGAACCCAGCTTTAACTTAGGCTGACTTAGGTAAACTCTGCATAACTGACCCCAGCGCTCAGAAACTTTTACAAACTGGGCACAACTTTCACCAACATTTATTTCCAAACGTCAGTAAATTTTCAGCAGGCTGAAAATTTTCAAAGAACACAACTTTCGCCAGCGTTTGCAAACACCAGCTATCATTAACTTTTGCCAGCAGAGCCAGATGTTTGCCAAAACGTCAGTAAAACTTGTTCCAAACATTGGAGTGCGAATCCACCTTAAAGGAAGAAAAAAACAGATCAGGAATTAGAAATATTAGGATGCATTACCCTGTGGTCGCAGGATCGCTGAAAATTTATGTCCCAACTTCTGCAGCTGAATATTCAGTAGTGCTCATGTTCACATGTGAAAGCTGCTTTTCCTTCCTGTTTAAAGATGCAGAGTGTAATATACTGCACAAGCTAGCAGTCAAATTTCACAATGCAAACATTCTGTCATGAGCCGAGCTGGCTTGGTTTTTCCCAGCTCGGCCCTGATCTCTTTGTGGGGTTTGGCTTTACTGTTTATGTGCATCTTGTGTTTTCTTTTCATCATTTTTGCCACTGCCTGACCGGCAGCTGTTAGTCAGCCTCTGATCATTTTCCCACGCTGCTGACAGTCTGTCGGTCCGACCACACCCCCTCGCTCTCTATGATTCCACCAGCTGTCCCTGCCCCAGTAATTATCTTTCCCGCGCCTCAGGTGTTCCCAATTTGTGTGACCAGTGGCGTTTGGATTTAAGCAGCTCTCCGCAAGACAAACGCCGTTGGGTCATTGAGTGAGTCACTCCTGCTCTCCACGGGGTAATCGCCACGTCAAGAAGGATTATTGTTTTCGTTCGCCTGGAGTACTGGACTTTTTGGGACTGCTCCAACTTGTGACTAAATTGTTAGTGTTTCCTTTGTGTTGCCTCTACGCTGTACCAGAAGCGTTCTTTTCCCGGTAGTATCCCGCTTTACTTCTGGCAGCGTTTCCTCTCTGCTACACAATTGTTACGCTTAGGCTGAGCCCAGTTTACGTTCCCCTCAAGTTCGTTGAGCTACCCGCTGTCCTCCCTGCTTTCCCGAGCGCAGCCATTTTGTATCACTATTCATTTGTCATCTGTATTTTTTCACTGACTGTCAATAAATGTGTGTGTGGTGAACTCCAGCGTTTAAATCCTCATTCTTCCTTCCTGCTCCACCGTGCGCAATGAAGGGTGCACGGGGGAGTTTATGGCACATTCAAATTTTATCAGTTATCACCCTCTCCCAAAGAGTACAGGAAATCCTGCAGAAATCATTTGTGTAATCAAAGTTTGATACAAAAATTTGGAAAGATATTTTCATTATCCAAGATGGCCACCTCCATGCAGAAGGACCCTCTTTATGCGTGTAAAAATAAATATATCTTTCGGTACAGAAACCACAACTTCACTTAAAATTGATTATATCCATCCATCCATCCATCCATCTTCTACCGCTTTTCCGGAGGTCCGGGTTGCGGAGGCAGCAGTTCAAGCAGAGAAGCCTAGACTTCCCTCTCCCCAGCCCCCTGCTCCAGCTCTTCAGAGAGGATACCAAGGCGTTCCCAGACCAGCTGGAAGACATAGTCTCTCCAGCGAGTCCTGGGTCTGCCCCGGAGTCTCCTCCCAGAGGGACATGCCCAAAACACCTCAAGCGGGAGGCGTCCAGGAGGCATCCTGATCAGATGCCCATACCACCTCAACTGGCTCCGTTCAATGTGGGAGAGCAGCGGTTCTACTCTGAGCCTCTCCCGGATGACTGAGCTACTCACCCTATCTCTCAGGGTGAGTCCAGCGATCTTACGAAGAAAGCTCATTTCAGCCGCTTGTATCCGCAATCTCGTTCTTTCAGTCATTACCCAAAGCTTGTGACCATAGGTGAGGGTAGGAACGTAGATTGACTGGTAAATCGACAGCTTTGCCTTAGAGCTTAGCTCCGTCTTCACCAGTACCAGTACCGGTACAATGTTTGCATCACTGCAGATGCTGCTCTGATCCGTCTGTCAATCTCTCGCTCCATCCTCCCCTCACTCGTGAATAAGACCCCAAGATACTTAAACTCCTCCACTTGGGGCAGGAGCCTGTCCCCAACCCGGAGAGGACAATCCACCTTTTTCCGGCTGAGGACCATGGACTCGGACTTGGAGGTGCTGATTCTCATCCCAGCCACTTCACACTCAGCGGCAAACCCTCCCAGTAAGACCTGTAGGTCATTGCTGGATGAAGCCAGCAGGACATCATCTGCAAACAACAGAGATGAGATCCTGTGGTCACCAAGCATGACACCCTCCATTCCCTGGCTGTGCCTAGAAATCCTGTCCATAAAAATTATGAACAGGATCGGTGACAAAGGGCAGTCCTGGTGGAGTCCAAGTCTCACTGGGAATGAGTCCGACTGAGTGTTGGCAATACGAACCAAACTCTCACAACGGTCGTACAGAGACTGAATAGCTCATAACAACAAGCCGATACCCCATACTTCCGAAGCAACCCCCACAAAAAACACGAGGGACATGGGCGAATGCCTTCTCCAAGTCCACAAAGCACATGTAAACTGGTTGGGCAAACTCCCACAAACTCTCAAGGATTCTCGAGAGGGTAAAGAGTTGGTCCGATGTGCCGTGGCCAGGACGAAAACCACATTGCTCCTCCTGAATCCAAGGTTCGACCAACGGCCGGACTTTCCTCTCCAGTACCTTGGCATAGACCTTCCCAGGGAGGCTGAGGAGTGTGATCCCTCTAAAGATGGAGCACACCCTCTGGTCCCCTTTTTTGAAGAGAGGAACCACCACCCCGGTTTGCCATGCCAAAGGCACTGCCCCGACCTCCACCCAATGTTGCAGAGGCATGTCAACCATGACAGTCCTACAACATTCAGGCCCTTGAGGTACTCAGGGCGAATCTCATCCACCCCCGGGTCCCGGCCACCAACGAGATTTTTAACCACCTTGGTGACCTCAGCCCCTGTGATAGGTGAGTTGTCCCTCTCGTCCACAAGCCCTTCTTCCTCTGTGGAAGGCGTATCAATGGGATTGAGGAGATCCTCAAAGTATTCCTTCCATCGCCCGACGATATCTCCATTCAAAGTCACCAGCGCCCCATCCGCACCATACACAGTGTGGACAGGGAGCTGCTTCCTCCTCCTGAGCTGCGGGACAGTTTGCCAGAATCTCTTCGAGGCCGACCGAAAGTCTTGTTCCATGGCCTCACCGAACTCCTCCCATACCTGAGTTTTTGTTTCAGCAACCACCCGAGCTGCACTCCGCTTGGCCTGCCAGTACACCTCAGCTGCTTTGGGAGTCCCACAAGCCAACCAAGTCTGATAGGACTCCTTCTTCAGCTAAATAGCCCCCCTCACCACTGGTGTCCACCACTTGGTTCGGGGGGTTGTCACCACGAGATGCCCCGACAACCTTGCAGCTGCAGCTCTGGGCCGCTGCTTCAACAGTGGAGGTGGAGAACCTGGCCCATTCAGACTCCATGTCTCCAGACTCCCTCTGAATGTGGTCAAAGTTCTTCTGGAGGTGGGAGTTGAAGACCTCCTGAACAGGGGCCTCAGCCAGACGTTCCCAGCACACCCTCACTATACATTTAGTTCTACCAGGTCTGAATGGCTTCCTCCCCTGCCATCGGATCCAACTCACCACCAGGTGATGATCAGTTGACAGCTCTGCACCTCTCTTTACCCGAGTGTCCAAGACATACGGTCGCAGGTCTGATGACACGATAACAAAATCGCTCATTGACCTGCGACCTAGGGTGTCTTGGTGTCAGGTGCACATATGAACACCCTTATGCTTGAATATGGTGTTCGTTATGGACAAACTGTGGTTAGCACAGAAGTCCAATAACTGAACACCACTTGGGTTCAGATCAGGCAGGCCGTTCCTCCCAATCACCCCCTTCCAGGTTTCACTGTCATTGCCCATGTGCGCAGTGAAGTCCCCCAGCACTCCAGTCAGAGACTCCAAAAAGAGTGGGTACTGTGAACCACCATTTGGTCCATAGGCACAAATGATGGTCAGGACCCGTTTCCCAACCCGAAGGTGCAGGGAAACAACCCTTTTGTCCATCGGGGAAAACTCCAATATAGAGGCAGCAAGGTGGGGGGGTTACAAGAATACCCACCCCTGCTCGTCGCCTCTCAACTCCAGAGTAGGCCAAGCTGTGAAACCTGGAAGTGATTATATAACAAAGAAAAAAGGTAAGACATTTTATGCTGTATTAAATTTCAGATTTCTAATTACCAAAAATTTTACACATTGCACCTTTAAAGACTGACCCAGGATTTACACTGACTCCGGATGCAGTACGTTGCAGATGTAGTGTAGATGGAGCCTTGCATTTGTCGCTACCAGCTCTGTTTGTGTTTTGCAGCGTATTCTCATGGATGAGAATAGAGTTTGAAATACAAGGTCATGAGAGAATTACACAAAATAACACAACATCTCAAGACCCAAGAGTGACCGAGATGAACCAATCACGATCACGTGATAACAACAAGGAAGTGTGATGTAGCGGCGGCTCCCCACCTGGATTCTTGGACTCTAAATAAAACATAAGTAGCCCATTAATTTTAATTCTATGAAGCGTTTGTATGTTAAGTAAAGTTTTTACCTTCTCTGACACAGTGATGGAGGAGTAGACCTCAGAAAATAACGGATGATCCTTAAATCGTTTTTTTAATGAACAAACGGCTATTTAATACCACGAGACACCGCGGGATTTCCTTGCGGATTGTATCCGGCATTTGGCAAAAACAGACTTGTTGCGTTTCATTAGCAAACCGAATCTGATGAGCCAGATTCATTCCGCAGTGATCCGGACCAGGTGGGGATTAGAAAATTGACAAGAATGGGAACTATTTGCTGTGGAGGCCAAATTGCAGCTGTAACGTACTGCATCCAGAGTCAGTGTAAATCTAGGGTGCCAGCATTGGTCCGAGTCTCTCACTGGAAGATAGCCAGCTTTTCTGGTTTGACTTAATGTCATTTTGACTTCTCTTTTGCCATTATGATCTATTAACTGCTGTTATGATTTTTTTTAAATTTTGTGATTTATTATTTGCTGCTGTGATTTGTCCTTAAGGGCCGCTGTATGCTTCTCTTAAATATTTTGTTCTCCAGATTTTTAATCTCCTTTTAAGAAAAAAATGGACTCATTATTGACTTCCATATTGGTTTGAACAAGTGGGAAAGGCAAATCCAGGGGAAAATCAGAGACCTTATATCAATCTCAGTCATTCAAACCATTCAAAAGAAGACATGAGAAATACACTGTAGTTGAGAAGCATAATAGCTTTTACTGACTCCCCCACTGACGTAGTAACGTCATTTACCATCAAGTGGCACTCTTGTCAAACCATAGTCTTGAAAGCTTTCCTTTTTCAAGTTGAAACTGAGCTTGACTCACCAGTTGACAGATAAGACACTGAACTTTTCTGGGGCGGGAGCGTAAAAAAAGGGTCTGGGATGCAGACAAGACAATTCATCTCCTGTAGCACAGCACAATGATCCTCCACAAACAAAGGACTTTGATATGTTCTTCCTTCATAACGATTTCCTCTGAGTAATAACTCAAGCTTAGAAAAGCACAGTGTACTATTGGGCACAGAAGATAAAAGCAGCCTCTAAACTTCCCATGTCTGCTCCGGAGACTGCCGAGGTGTGACACATTAAGGAGAATTATAGAAACAAAACTCAGCTCTTTTCAATCTCTAAAACGGCTTAAAGACCAGTGTGGCTTTGTAAAAGGTTTTGACGTTTGATAATCTTTCAGTCACAGTTGGCCCGACAGAGTTCAGAAGAGATCACTGCTGTCACACACCACATGCTATCAGCATAATCTGTCGTATAACAACAGAATCTATGTGGCAGCATATGAAGGCATATTGGCCTGCAGCATGACGTACACAAGAGGCTATGGCCCAGAGCAGTAAGAGTATACATTATCCCCTGCATTGCATGACTTCCTTGAACAGCTGACTGGTTTTTCTGATGCAAGGTGACTTGGCTGATGAAAACTATGAGAGCTTGAGAATCTAGAAAAACTTATGTAGAAAGGCAAGAGGAGCCACGGATTTCCAATGTCCTGACAATATTAGAACTGCATCCAGATATTTGATCATCTGGATATTTTTTCATTACACTGGAACTGGGTTTTTAAATTTGGTATTTGGATACTGGTTGTTCCCTCAACTAGCTTGAATTAAAATTTCACATTAACTGTAAAATTGTGTTTTTATATATTTTAATTTAAAAAAAAAATAGTCATGTTTCACGTGTATGTCATTAAAATATCATATTGGTTAAACTGTCAGAAGGGAAGGCTTGCACTTCCTTAGTTTTGTGTCACCCCCCCCCCCCACCAAAAAAAAGGTTCTCCAAGCAAATTAAGCAGACTCTGACTGTTTTGTTACATCTCACCTTTATATTGAGATTAAGGGCCCAGGCTTAATTTTAGACCAGGATGAAAGCTAATTCTGGAATTTAAAGATAGCTTTTTTTGATGACCTGTAAATCAACACAATTGGTCTTTGGTCATTAAAAATATATCTTTATGTCCTTGAGGATGTCAAAACTTGAAACTATTCAATGGCAAATGTGCAACATGGGACAAATTAAGTTGAAAAATGTCAATGGCTGCACGGTGGCGCAGTGGTTTAGCACTGTGGCAGCACAGTTTTACCCTCGGCCGGGGGATCGCGGGGATCATGAGATTGTGGGTTCGATCCCAGCCCCCGACCAACAGTGATCTGTGTGGAGTTTGCATGTTCTCCCCGTGTTGCGTGGGTTTACTCCGGGATTTCTCCGGTTTCCTCCCGCATACCAAAAACATGTAGGTTTAGGGCGCTCGCGCACGCAGCGACCAGCAGCCGGTGGCTTGTCACCAGACTGCAAACCGAATCTACCTACGGGTACAAATAAGTAACAAAAAAAAAAAAAAAAAAAAAAAAAATGGTGGAGATGAGTAGAGGGGCTGATTTGTTACAGAAGTTAAGCAGTTAGAGTGGAGGAGGAAGAAGATGGAAGAAGAAGAAAAAAGAAAGTGAAGAGAAGAAGGAAGGAAGGAAGAAGAAAGAAGGCAAAGACAAGAAAGAAGGAAGGATGAATAATAAGAAGAAAATATGAGAAAAAAAATCACATGACAATTCACATTCATTTATGAAGAAAAAGGTCTTAAAATTTACAAGAAAAGATGGAAATTTATGAAAAAAGCTGCAAACTGCACAAGGGGCAAAGTTTGCACAGAATATTTAGATATTTGCACTGGACTGCTCCTGAATTTGCAAATCTCCACAGTGGTAATCAGGATAAAAAGACTACAGTTTTTAGGATGACTTTTGCCCTTAAATATAATTTCTCTCGTGATTTTTTTGTGACTGGCAGCATGAGTTCCACAACAATGGCCAAACAGTGGTAGTAATGTGCCTACATAGTAGAGCAAAACAGCACATAGTGCTAAATACAAAATGTTAGACAGCTGCAGGATATAATAGGAAAACCTCTCCAGGTTCTCTGCCACCTGCTCCCTACTCTCACTACAGATCGCAATGTTGTCTCCAAACATCATAGTCCATGTAACTCCGGCCTGACCTTGTCTGTCAGCCGGTCCATCACCATAGCAAACAAGAAGGGGCTCCGATCCCTGATGTAATCCCACCCCCTCCTTGAATCCATCTGTCACTCCTACAGCACACCTCACCACTGTCTTACTTACCACCCTCACATACTTATCTGCCACTCTTGACTTTCTCATACAGTACCAGATTTGAGAATCTTAGCATCTTCAACTCTGCCACCTCCAGCTCCGCCTCCTGTCTTTTTGTCAGTGCCACCATCTCTAAACCATGCATCATGGTGACCCCTGATCTATGTAATTAATGGGGTAAGGACAAGTCATACAAATGTTTTATATCTGCTTAACTTCAATATTTTTTGAATTTGGCCTGTTGTTTTTCTGACACTTTGAAAGTGGCACCGTGGTGAATGAGCAAAGACTTGAACCAGGAAACGTGAAGGAGGAGACAATGCAGACCAATCACAGTTCTTGCAGTCTGTGTTGGTGTGTGGTGGGGGCTCTGGGGTGTCGCTTGGCATGTGGGGCGCTATATGGGTCCGGTCCATTGTTCGTTATTGTTAGTATTGTTGTTGTGTGTGTTCATGTGTGCAAGGTGTGTGGGAGTGGGTGTGGCTGCTCCATCATGCCTGTGGTGATGGGGGTGCTGGGGTGCAAAGCTGGTGGATCCTGGGCTGCTCGGCCTGGTGGCCCTTGCCCTGGATTGGGATCTGGGGGCAGTGGGTGGCCTCCTGAACCAGTTTGCAAGCTGGCTTCTGGGGGATGGTGGGGGTGGCTCCCTTTTGGACCGCCTCCCTCCCAGTCTTACCTCTCCCCTCCTCCCCTGATTTTCGGTGGAGTATGCATCTTATTGGATACACTTAGGGTTTTGGGGTGGGGGTGTGCCGTACTGTGTCGGTGAAGGGGATCCTTCTGTCTGCTGCCCAATGGGGCCGCCCTCACCTCAATTTTAATTGCACTATAGACACTGAGGGCTTGGGGGGATGGAGGCCTCGCTGCCTATAGCAGCGGCTAGCGGTGCTCCAACCACCATCCCCCCAATTTTAACTGCACTCTGGTAGCATCACACAACTAACAAACACCCATCATGATTCATGCATGGGGAGACCCCCACCCCTGTTGCCCTCCTTCTGCCGGGGGCCTGGGGGCCTGAGGCCTGTCATGTTGTCAAAATCCCTGGGTGCTGCCAAATGAATAGGTGCGAGCAAGGGAGAGAGAGAGTCATTGAACAAGAGAGTAAGCGAGAGTGAGGGAGTGATGAGTGGAGATGGTGATGTGAGATAGTTTTGTGTCACACTTTGCATGGCGTGTGGCATCTCAGAGCGCTTGTGGTGGTCCGCTGATCAGTCGCTTGGGTGGACATTGGGGTGGTGGTCTGCTTTTGTGGCCGCGGCCGCCCTGGGGTGGGTTGGCGAGGTTGTGGCTGTTGGCCCTGCGCCAGCGGTCTCCCCAGCAGCTGCTGGGCGCTGGTGTGCGTTCATGCTCACTGCATCTACACCGAGGCCACCCTAAGTAATAAGGATGAATGAGTGTGGGTGAGTATGTGGGGGAGAGCACGGGTGGATGTGAGCAGGTCAGAGTGTGAATGAGAGTGTGTGTATGGGTGAACGTGAGTGAGTGTGAGTGACTCTGAGAGCAAGTGGGAGCGGGAGTGAGACTGAGTGGGTACAGGAGTGGGAGAGACTGGCTGGGTCGGGAGAGAGAGTGTGGGATTGTGTGGAGGAGAGGGCGAGCGAGAGTGAGTGAGTGCATGTGGGTATGTATGAGAGCATGAGGATGTGAGTTGTTGGGAATGGGTGTGTGTGCTGGTCGGGAGGTGCTGGATTGAGAGAGTAGCGCCTCTTGGCTGCATGGGCTTCCCTGGACTGGGGGGGCGGCCCTCCGTGGGGCTCCTGTGCCTTGCTGCCGCCTTGTTTGGGCATGGAGGTCCCCGGAGTGTGCAGCAGTGCGGAAGTGGGTCCGCTGTGGGGGTGTCTGGGGGGGCTTGTGCTAGGGGCGCGCGCCAGTCTCCGGCCCAGTGGATGGGGTCGCTGGCCCCAGTTTGTCTTCTTTGTTTGTTTCTCTCCCTTTTCTTCCCCCTCCCCACCCCTCCTTTCCCCATTCCCCTCCTATCAGATCCTTCATGGGTAAAACAATTTAATTAAAGTATTAAAAATTATTCCAAGAAGAGTCTATAAACAATATACAGTCATATATATGTACTGTATAAAGCTCCTTTTGGCAAAGTAAATCTGTTTGGCACAATAAGGGAAGCAGATTTCTGTTCTGTTCACCTAGCTGCTTGACAGGACAAGGGGAAAAAAAAAAAGAAAAAACATACATGTCCTGCACCACCCTCAAATACTTATCTGCACCTCCTGACTTTCTTATACAGTACCACACTTCCTCTCTTGGCACTCTATCATATGCTTTCTCTAGATCCACAAGAACACAGTGCAACCCCTTCTAACCTTCTCTATACTTCAGCACTCTTAAAGCCAACATTGCATCTGTAGTACTCTTTTTTGGCATGAAGCCGTACTGCTGCTTGCTGATTATCACCTCTCCTCTTAACCTGGCTTCACCAACTCTCCCATACATTCATAGTGTGGCTGATCAACTTTATGCCTCTGTAGTTACTACAGCTCTGAGCATCATATCTTGTTCTTGAAAATTGGTACCAAAAAACTACTTCTCCACTCCTCAGGCATCTTCTCAGTCTCCAAGATCATGTTAAATAATCTGGCTTAAAAAGTCCACTGCCATCTCTCCTAAACATCTCCATACCTCCACAGGTGTGTCATCTGGACCAACCGCCTTTCCATTCTTGATCCTGTTTATAGCTGCCCTCACTACCATCTTGCTAACCCTTGTGAAATTCCTGGTTGACTATCTTCTCTTCACCAATCCCCCACTTTCTCATTTTCTCTTCAAAATACTCCTTCCATCTTCTCAGCACACTTGTCGCTCATTAACTCATTATCATCTTTGTCTTTAATCAGCCTAACCTGCTGCACATCCTTTCCAGCTCGATCTCTCTGTCTAGTCAATTGATACAAGTCCTTTTCTCTTTCTTTAATGTTCATGTTATCAGCCATCTCTCTCGCTTTAACAGTCATAATCCCTATATTTAAAGTCCCTATTCTCACCTCCACAGTTCTACCTTTCCCTTTCTCTCTCTGCCTCCAAAAACACTTTAACAGATATGCCACCAAGAGATCTGTGCCCAAATGCAACAATGGGTAGTGGGCCAGTCAAGGCCCAATGGGAGTCAGTCACACTACAAATTATTGTGTAGCACACATATTAATTTCAGCATGGAATATGAGGTCAACACACTGACTCTGTTTTATGGGGTTTTTTTTTCCCTTGACGAGTGCTAGTGTGAAATATCAAGCTTAATGCCTAAAAATATAAAAATTTGCTATTCCTTTTTTATGCAGTTTTTATGACCCATTATCTAATGATGGGTCGGCATATATGACTTGGAAGGGATTTTATGCCAGAGTGATAACAACTGCTTCATGAGTGATAAATAAAACCAAAACTGTAAAAACAAAGAAAAAACCATTATAGTAAAAGTGAAATGTCCTTTGTACACACAAACTGATGCATACATATGTGTACCAATAGCTACTTGCAGCAAGCAGCAGCTCCCAGCACAATTACTTTCCACTCAATTATGTATGAAAATTGCTTGGGTTCTAGTTTCCACAAGGAGGCAGAGCCCGCTGTGACGAGAGATCACTGATCTGTGGTCTCTTGGGAATTAAAGACCTAGGAGCGCACAGAGGCATGGGAGCCCAAAGAAACCCAACAGAACACAGGAAGTGTGATAGGATGTCTAAAGCTGGCATCATATGTCAACAAAATGGATGTGCATGCAATAGACCTTTTCACTGAATGTATTCTAATGAACAATGCTGTTCAAATGGAGGCCAGATATTATCTACATGTGCACAGCTTGTCTGCAGTGGTATAGGTATTTATGTTTAAGTGTTATAGCAACTCTCTGTCATGTACGTGCGCCTTTACGAGGCGCACCGAGGGAAAGAGACGAGCCCACGTGCAAGGTGAAGTGTGTGTTTATTAAACAGAGGCAGACGGGTTGGAGTCCATATAATGCCCCAGAGTCACCCTGGGCAACAGGAAGGGAAACCTGCATTATATGAACACAGGAAAACTTACAAATTGTGCCTCGGGGCAGATGAGAGCTCCGAGGAGGAAACTGCACAAACGTAGTTCAACAGGACGAAGAATAATACAGCGACAATGGTGAGTGAACTGACAGAGTCTAAATACTGAGTGGCTAATAACAAGGAATGAATACAGGTGTGTAGCTGCTGCAAGTGCACTGATTACAAGCTGTTCACTGCAATGGCAGGGTGAGCAGCCCGTGGGTGGTGCCTGGAGAGAGAGAGGGGCAGAAACAGAACATAGAATAATCCTAGATAATAAGCGGACAAAAACAGTGAAACAAAATACAACAATAGCCTGTGTCTGGGGTCCAGGATGACATAAGCCCCCAGACACATGACAGAGCCCCCCCCCCCCAAGAGTGGATTCCAGACACCCCCAGGTAACCCCCCTCCCCCCCCAAAGGAGTACAGCAAAACCACCCCGGGAGGGAGGTGGGGAAAAAAAAAACGGCCAGGAGGGAAAATTACAGCTCACTACACCTGTGCCCCGGCACCCCTAAGACCCCCCAGTCCCAGGGATCCAGGGTTCGAACGGCTGGCCAAAGTCCCAGGACCAGCAGGTGGCCCGCTGAACAGTGTCAGGCAGGGCCATCCGACCTGGAGACTCAGTCCTTGGGGCGGCTGGCCAGCATTGTCGAGCCACCAGCACCGGAGGGGTGAACGAGGAGGCGGCTTTCCGACCGGGAGGCTCAAAGCCAGGAAGCCAGGCCATAGGAGAGGAACCCCCACGTCAATTGGTGGCGGAGGACAGAGGACCCTGACGGCACCTAGAGGAGGAGGAAGAGGCACCCCAAAGGCCTCTGGAAATGGAGAGAAGGCGTCGGTGTCCTCAAGCTGGCCGACTGCCCCCTCGGTGGTCTTGGCTTGGGACTTGGCTGCACCCTTGGTGGACTGGAGCTCAGCTGCACCCGCAGAGACTCCAGCCTGGACCATGGCTGCACCCACAGTGGACACCGACTGGGCCTCGGCTGCACCCAGGGTAGCTCCAGGCTGGAGCTCAGCTGCATCTGTGGCGACCCCAGTCTGGGACATCGCAGCACCTGTGGCGGCTCCGGGCTGAAGCATTGCAGCACCAGCGGTGACCTCCACAGTGAGGGAAGCTGGGCTCACAGTGACCTTGGGCGGCCAACGTGGATCTTCGGAGGCTTCAGGTGGAGTTGACTGCTCTCCGGCAACCCTGGGAGGAAGCTCAGAAACAGAAGAGAGAGAGACGGGGTCAGGGTCACCGGCAGAGGCAGAGCCCGGCGAGGTGAGCCCGGGTGCGGCGGCGAGCTGTCCCTGGATCTCCAAGAGTCAGGCAAGATAGCTCCAAAACAGGCAGGAGAGAAACTATAGAGCAAACTTGCCTGAACTCGGGCTCCACCTCCGTCCAGGACTCCGACGATCCAGGTAGCGATGGCTCATCAGGCTGGGGAGGTGCTGCAGCCACAGAGGTCCACAGGAGGAGGAAGGCTTCTTCTGTCACGAGTGCCTCTTCTTAGATGGGGACAGCTCCAGTGCCGGAGATTCCCTCCCAGGCTCCTCGAACGGCAGGGAGAAGATTTCGTGGACCATACTGGCCGCTCCAGGATGACACCACAGGTTGGGGTAATCCTCCATAATCTGCACTGCCTCGTCCCGAGCCACGCAAAGCGTCTCAGAGGAATAAGGCTCCAGCGTCCATGAAAAAATGTTCTCTAACAGCCACAGCATGCGCAGCTCCTTGTCACCCAAGTTGTCCATGGCGCTTCAGCTCAAGTGGGTGAGAACACAAAAAAGGTGAAAAAAAACCCACACAACTTCACCGCTGGGCTCTCACTGATTGCTGTGTACTGTCATGTACGTGCACCTTTACGCGGCACACGGAGGGAAAGAGATGAGCCCACGTGCAAGGTGAAGTGTGTGTTTATTAAACAGAGGCAAACAGTACAGAAAATCCAACACAAATGGCAAAGGAAAAACAACCCTGCAATATGTCAGAGTGGCTCCTGGCTCTAGAGAGGCTGGATGGCACTAGCAGGTGAAATAGTTCAGGTTAGTACAGCTGGGCAGATGGGTTGGAATCCATATAATGCCCCAGAGTCAGCCTGGGCAACAGAAAGGGAAACCTGCATTATATGAACACAGGAAAACTTACATATTGTGCCTCGGAGCAGAGAAGAGCTCCAGGGAGGAAACTGCACAAACGTAGTTCAACAGGACGATGACTAATACAGCGACAATAGTGAGTGAACTGACAGAGTCTAAATACTGAGTGGCTAATGACAAGGAATGAATACAGGTGTGTAGCTGCTGCAGGTGTGCTGATTACAAGCTGCTCACTGCAGCGGCAGGCTGAGCAGCCCGTGGGGAGTGCCTGGAGAGAGAGGGGCAGAAACAGAACACAGAATAATCCTAGATAATACGCAGACAAAAACAGGGAAACAAAATACAACAGTTGCCTGTGTCTGGGGTCTGGGATGACATAAGTCCCCAGACACATGACACTCTCCTGATTGCCAAGCCTATTGTGTGAACACATCGCTAAAGATGATGACACGGCAGATAGAACAGCTCTCCAAAATTGTTGGTTGTTATGTCTACTCCCATGCAGATTGTAGTGCATGTAATTTTATTAATGTTCTCACACATTATTCAACAACTATAGAATTGACACTACCAAATATACAACAGTTAGGGCCAACCAAGCAATTTCATTGGTTTCCTGGTAACTGCACTCAAACATTTCACTGGATATGCATCGTTCTACTTCAGTGATGCTCTAATTATTGTTAATTACAGTAACTGTCATGATCTGAGCATGAGGGGTTCCACCGTGCTCTGTCTCATTGTCTTTTTCCATATTTGTATATTTGTTGTATTTTTTGGTTCTTAGTTTCCTGTCATTTTATCCTTGGTTGGTTTGCACATAACTTGTATTATTTCTTAGTTCTCCTCAGTCTTCTGCTTACGTTTATCACAGTCTTGTTATTTTTATATTTGGTAGTATTGTGGAGAAAAAGGAATGGGCGAGAGACAACGAGCTGGAATGAGACAAGGCTTTATTTTCTCCATCATACTGCAAA
This sequence comes from Pholidichthys leucotaenia, assembly GCA_020510985.1. NCBI lineage: Eukaryota > Metazoa > Chordata > Actinopteri > Cichliformes > Pholidichthyidae > Pholidichthys > Pholidichthys leucotaenia. The sequence continues at coordinate 231,346,519 of CM035836.1, forward strand.
CACGCTTCATAGCTTGTGTGAGCTACTGCGCTACTAATGTCTCCGTACATAGCTTGTATATATACCTGTTGCACAGACAAAGAGAATGTGTGGCACATTAGCATTTCTTCTGACAGTCAATACACATCATTAACATAACATCAGCTGGCGCCGCTTTGACCGCTGCTTCTGGTCTCCGCGACTCCCGGTTATTCTTTCCTTCCTCGAGGGGCACATAACTTAACAGTCCAGTCTGATTGCCCCCCGGGGCTCTTTGTCCTGCCTTTCCTCCTGCTCTGACGGGTGTGAGAGGATGTCCACCTGCTGTGTCTAGTGTCCACCACAGTATCTGTATTTATCCTTCAGTTTATTATTTGCCCTTATTGTAGTCCCCACTTTATATTTGTATTTTTGCACCTTTTTGATCCCGTGTCCTTTCTCTCTCTCTCTCCGGGGCTGCAGCTGTCAGTGGCACTTCCAGGTTTTGCTCTGTAGTGGGTGGTGCCCCTGTCAAGCTGTAAGTCCTGTCTCCTCTCCTCTCATGACTCACAGCTGATTCAAATCGTGTCATCACTCTCACTGCCTACTTAAGTCTTGTTTCTCTGTTTGTTAATCCCTGGATCATTGTTCATCTAGACTCATCCTGAGATGGCGTTCCCGTCTCCGTGATTACCTGTATCATGTGTCCAGCTCTGCTGGGATTTCGTAGTTCCTCTTCTGTTCAGCAGTGTGTGTTTGTGTGTGCGTGTCGTTATTAAATATGCAAACTCACTGCCTGCATTTGGTGTCGTCTAATTGCCCCGTGAATGGGCCATTCATGGCAGTAACTGTCAGTTGCTTCTTATGATTTGTGAAAATTGTAATGCTGTGTTGTGTACCCTAATTTCAAGAGCGTGGTGCTATTTGAAAAGAGACAGCCTTCACAACTCAGAAATTGTGTTGTTGTGTTGTAGGTTCATACTGATAATTTAGCTACTTTTAAAATTAGTTATGCCAAAAGTTTATGTAGATTAAAGCCTCACAGTGTACAATATCCATTGAATTCTCACATAATTTTTCCTACTGACTCCTTACTTCATCTGATACAAAACAATGGTGAAAAAAAACATGCATAACACCAGAGATAGTAGCATACTGTAGCTTCAACACAGACAACAGCTCCCCAATAGTTTGCTGCAAACATCAGGCCCCTTATCAAGAATAGAATGATAAATGAAAACGACCCTAACTACTTTGTTTTCTCAACTTTTGTCCTGTAGATTTTCGGTTCAAGTTTAACATTTTTGTCAGATTCTGGGCACGGTCTGGGACTGTGTCCACACCTGTTGTTCATGTTGTTCCTTTGTGATTATTATTATTATCATCATTATCATTATTATGTAGTATAGTTATTGTCTCCGGTGTCTCCCGGGGTTTGCTGTGTTACCCCCCTGTTTGTTTTTAGTGTCTTTATTATGGTCCTGTGGTATAACTGTTCACCTATTGTCTCTAGTCCCTCATGTTTCCGTATCCATCGCCACTCCCTCATGTGCGCTCCTGGTCTGCCCTTGACCGTTGCTCCAGCTGTCTTGTTTGTAATTATTACCCTATTTATGTTAGTTTATGCATGTGCTCTGTCTGATGTCATAGTCCTTTATTTTTGGTTTTCCTCTGTTGTTTTCTGCCCCCATGCACTCACTTATTTATTTTATGTTTTTATTCCTTGAGTTTATCTTGTTATTGATAAAAACCTCATGCTGTGGAGTTCAGTCCACACTCTGTGTCCTCCTTCCACTCATCCAGTACTGTCTGGAAGGCAGTACTATGACAGTATGACGCCAGCAACCGAGGACTCAGCAGGCTTGGACTTCAGAGGTTTGGGACTGGATGTGGATGAGGTGTGGGCAGTGCAAACTATCAAGGGTGGTGTCTTGGACACTCGCACCTCCCACACAACGGAATAGGCCCTGAGGAATCTGGACATGGCAGCCGCAGTAATGAAGACAACTCCAAGCTTGTGGAACTACCCTGACCTGCTTGGGCTGCTGATGTCCGTCCAAAACCTCCAACATATGTACCATGAGATGGTGGGGTATGTACTTGGAACGCTGAAGGCTGTGCCAATGAAGAGCGTCTCCTGACTTTGGCGTCTCCCTCATCCCATCATACTCCGGTACACACACCGTCTCGTCATCCTCCAGTGCCCACTCCAGTCCCAGCCTGTCTCTCTCCAGCCCTGCAGCCACCACATGGGCTTGAGGAGAGCTCATCCCCCGTGCCTCAGCCCATGCTGACAGGGAGGCATTCCAAGGGCTCTGGGGCTTCAGCTACACACTCCTCCTCACTCTGCTTCAGCCCTGTGGAGCTCTGCTACACCAGTTCACACAGCAGCTCCAATGCCGGAATCCACGACAGCTGCCCCGCATGCTGCAGTGTCAACTCCACGTTGCCTTGTACCTCCTGTACCAGCTCCATGTCGTCCCTCAGCTGTGTTGCTATCTGCAATCATGCCAGGTGCTTCGCCCGTCATCATGCCTGCAGTGCTGGCTCCCACGTTTCCAGTGTTGGTGCCCATGCTCGCTGCTGTGCTTCAGATCACCGCTCCAGCAGCAGAGTGAACAGGATGCTCGTTAGCGGAAGAACAGGAGCTAAGGCAGGTCCTCCTTTTTGTCTTTTTTAACATCTGTATTAGAGAGGATTTGTCTTGTTCCTGTCAGGGAGACCCAGTTGCAGCTTCCATCTGCTTCTGAGCTCTCCCTGCTGAGTTCTTCTGCTGGTGGTTATGTTATGGACCTGTTACCCACCCGTGTTTCTTCCTCCCTGTCTGAGGCAGCTATGTCAGGGATGGAGGAGCACCCCTCAATGCCTGTTTCCTCTGTGGTGCACGTACCAGCTCCAGCAGCCCCCGAGGTGCACGCTGCTGCTCCAGCAGTGTGCACTTCCCTGAGGTGCATGTAGCAGCTCCGGCAGTCTCCAAGGTACACAAACCTGTCCTATAATAAGTTGTTGCCTGTCAGGTCAGGCATTGGTTTGCTTGCTACCGGATAACCATGAAAACCAGTACTACCTGTCTCATGGGTCAGACTGTTGGCGACTCAACCGGCAATCCCGCCCATCCGAGGGCATGAAGGGTGAAACTGGGCATCCTGGCAGAACTAAAAACAATATCTGTCACAGGTCTGTGGTGGACCACTCTCAGTTAAATGGGGTGAGACTGGACATCCAGGCAGATAAGAACATCTGTCGCAAGGTCTGTGGTGGACTTTTGCCAGTCGGTGCATCGTGACATGCACTACACAAAGAGCAGAAATAAACAAACCTATCAGCTGGTCGGTCACTGCAACAGATACTGGAGTCAGTTTGTCTTGGCCTGTCCTTGCCGCTGATAATACCTCTATCTGCCAAGAATGTGCCGCTAGTCCAGCAAAAGCTAGTGGTACTCAAATACTTTGCAGTTTCATGAAATGGTCAGTCAAAAAGCAACTCATACCGGCTTGGACATCGCCCGGGTTAACAAGGTCAGGAGTTCCTGGCAGCGGAAGATGAAGGACAGAGCTGCGTGGAGGAATCTGATCAGACCTAAATGAAACAGTCATTGTCGCTCCCGACAGACTGCAATGATGAATACATTGTAAGAATTTTAGGTTGGTACCACAGGGGTGTAGGAGGAAAAAGTAGGACTGTGATTCAAATCTTATTACAAGCTTTTTATATATGTATTTGCTGAGATTGCTTTGCCTTCTTGCTATTTCTGAGATCAATAATAAGCTTTCAAACTTTACTTCTGGGTAGAATAAATATCAATCACTACATGTTTTATTTAAGAACAGTATGCAATTTTATTCGACCTTATGTTTAACTGTATTTTTCATTAAACTGAGTTGACTTGCAGAGCTCTCACCTGAACTCTATCAATACCTTAAATCAAGTCAGACTGATGCTAGCATTGACAAAAAAATGTCTCTGGATTAAGTTAATCCCTCAGACAAGTTGATATAATGTTGAATGTGCTCCATATGCATTAGTCTCACTGCATAAAATCAGATTTAAACACTAAACCAAAGGCAGGCGTTAAGCTCCCCATGCTGCATCTTGCCAGCGTCTTTGTTACTTCACAGTCACACGTATCTAAAGGCGAGGTGAGAACTGACTCACCTTTGAACAGAGGAAGTGAACATGAGTAACACATTGTCGAAAGAGGTGTTGGGTAGAGAATATGGAGGTATCAGGGAGTCTGAGAGCATTTTCACATACATCCACAACAACGCAAGTGCATTAGCCAGAGGTGTTCTTGTGCATTATACATATTAGCTGGGCAACGGTGCAAGGGGCACTTAAGTACTTCCCACTTCTAGGCTTAAGATCAGACACATTCTATAAAAAGCTTCAACTTATATACAAGACCAGGGGTAAACTAATATAAAAATTAGATGTGAATAAACAGTCATACTTATGTTCTCATTTTTTTCAGTTCTTGTACAGTAGATCACCTCAATATCAATAACTGACAGCTTTGGTGTGGGTGTTATACTGATAAATCATGCCTGACCCAATTAAAACTCAGCTAAAAGCAATGGGCACATAGTGAATGTGTGTGATAACAGTGAGAGTGACAGAGAGGGGAGATCGACTGGAGAGTGATGTGGGTTTTTATGTGAGTGTGTGGTACATAACTGCCTGTCCCAGATTCAGCCCTGTTATCTCCTCACTACTCCCTCCATCTGAAGTCTCCCAGAGTGCAGAGATTGTGAGTGACAAGCACTTGGATACCCCACCCACCACCCTCGCATGAAATGCATAAAATCCATTTCCACTTTTTATAAAAAAAAAAAAGAAACATACCTTCAAATAACATGCATATTATTTTCAATGGCTTATCAAACACACAAGCCAACCATGGATAGATAAAGAAGGTAGGCATCTTATCATGTAAAAGACAATGAGCAAAGTATTCCTTGGCAAACACACACTTGCTGCCTCCCACTCACTTCCAGCTCTCATGGTTTCTGAATGCAGATACTGTAGCTGACTTTGCCTTTGGACAACTCTGAAGGAAATGCCCCTTAAACACATTATCTTTTTTTAAAAAAAATGCCCTATCAGCTCTTCTGTAACTGGCCTACCTCCAATAAATGATTCTAAAGACCAGTGACAACCTCTTTTGACTTGATACTTAGACTGTGTATATGACATGTACATCTAGTGAGCTGTGCTTTGAAAGGCCACTCTGAAGCCAGTAGATTAGCAGTATTATCATTGTCATTTTGTTTTTTTATTGACAATTTTTCCATGAGAAGAGAGCCAAGTTAATGCTTGCATACTTTGTTAGCTAGCTGGACCCATAAACCATATTCAGATAATACAAATGATACTATTACAATTTTAAACATTTACTTATGCAAAAACACACCTTTCTGAAATCACATCTCAAAGGACCCTATTTTTTGACAGTCATCAGTCTTCAGTTTTGTTAGTTTCTGTCAGCACATTGTCTTTTTTTTACACTTTGTGTCACGCCATCTAATTACCAGTATACGGTGCGTCCACTTTGCGCTAGAAGGGGGATAGTCATTTCAAAGCGGTGTGCCAGGCAATCTCATGTGCACTGGTATTATGGTGCATGTTATGGCAATGCACTTTTGATCTGGAAAAAGGAGGTCTGTCGTCAGAAGCGCATTGTTTAATGCTATTTCAGCCGCATTCTCTGTCAGAGGAAACCGCATATGCTGGGATTTTCTGTTTTTTTAATGGAGAGAGTTGTAACAGTCATAATATAATCACCCGTTCTTTCATTTATATCATGATACACTAAATAGTTTTTTAAATTCCATCCACATTGTCATTTAAATTGCGCACTTACCATTGGAGTCCATAGATTAGGCGTTAATGTATGATTCTGTGCATTCTGGTGTGGATGCGACGTACGGGGGGAGGCGTCTCAGGCTGAAGATTTTTATTCCATCTACATTTTTGTTTTCATCACAAACTTATTAGGTATTAATGTGTTCATTTTTAGGCGAATGAAGGAATGATTGAACAGGGTTTTACCTTTCACTGTAATTCCCTAGAAAGACAGGAGATGCATTGTCATCTGCCTGCGACTGCGCAAATGTGGGTTCCGAGCTGGGCTGAGGCTGCCCACATTGTACTTACAGTCATGGTTCTTGAGCAGTGGGTGCCCCAGACCGCTGGTCCCCAGTGAGCACCCCGACTGCCATCCACTAGCCCCCTAGGAGGGGTTGCTGAGAACGGATTTGCTTCATTGCGAGAATCAGCTGTGGATGGGATGCTGAGCCAGAATTCCACCTTCCCTCCCACCAGGGAGGGACTTAGACAGAGAACCACAAACCTTGGCAGACCACTGCACAAGACGGGGGAGATCCTCAGTTGGCGAAAACAACAGGAGAGGGAGCCTTCCATCTCCCCATGGGAGTGATTTCTGTGCCACCGTTATTGATCCTTCCCTTTTATGAAAGTTTGCACAGGCATCATCCTCTTTTCCTGAACTTTCAAACCCATTCATTTTTCTATGTTGTACTACATTAAACCATTCAGCTCAATTTTTCAGTCCAGTATTATTTATTTCATTTGTTCTTTCTAAAATAACTAACTGGGCATCAACTGTGATTGATGTCTTCCCTGTTACCAAGTAGTGTTACTATCACATGCATTTTCGCTCATGCACATGCCTTTTGGCCAGAACAAAACCCGTCTTAAAAAAACCGTCATCATCAGAGCTCACTTAAGATAATCTGCTTCTTTGCATTAGGGGCGGCTGTGGCGCAGGTGTAATGTGGTTGACTACTGATTGGAGGATCAGGGGTTCAATTCCCGCTCTGTCTGCAGTCTGCATGTCGAAGTGTCCTTGAGCAAGACACTGAACCCCCCAGTTGCTCCTGGTGGGTCAGGCCAGCGCTGGTGTATAGCAGCTATGCCGCCATCAGTGTGTGAATGTGTGTGTGAATGGGTGGATAGCAGGATCTGTAAAGCGCTTTGGCCATCTAGAGATGAGAATAAAAGCGCTATATAAGTGAATGCCATTTACCATTAAAGGGATGGTCAGAGGTGCTTTGTCTTGGATTATCCAAAACACACCTCTGAATAATTAGACCAGCCTCTTTTACACCTTGTGCCCAGCGGAAAATTTGTATTTACGTTGTTGTGATAAGGAAATGAACTTGGAAACACTCACCAAAACAAAACTGATTATAACTGGATTTCTAGCATTATCTGATTATTCAAGTCCTCATGTAAATAAAGTAATCAGATAAAGGCCATTATCAGTTTGAGAAAAAACTAATTCAAGTAGTTCACTGCTCAGTGATCCATTTATTCAGTGCATGTAAATAAATCAAATCATTATCATTATCTGTTTATTTCCAGTAATCAGATGACTGTGACCATAGGCATAATTTATGGGGGGGTTGTAACCCCCCCCCCCCAAAAAAAAAATCAAATCCAGCCAATATACCCCCCCATAATCTTATAATTATAATTAATAAAAAATTATCAAGTGAGTATGAAGAAGTTGTTTTTTCATTTGCAAGCAACAAAAAGTAACATTTCTAATAATCAGACAGTGTACCCCCACCCCCCCTTCCCTGCAGACTTGGTATTGCCCATGCACCTTCTCTAGTGTGTACTCGCAATCATTTGTAAGGGTGGCAGGAGACGACGCTCGTCTACGTCTAGAATGCATTCAGCTCACAAGTGAGACAGAATGAAAAGAGCTCCACAACAGCAACAAACCATTTTAAACTGTTGGTTGTCAAATAAAAGGACAAACCCCTCTGTCCAAAAGAAGGTAAAATATATTATTGATTTAGCTCATGAATTGTCTGAAAGAAGCTGGTTGCTAGTTTGCTAATGTGAGTTAAAGCTATGGGAGTACACCACAGAATAAATGTGCTGCCTGGTAGGATTTAGCTTATCTGAGAAATGATTAGCTTTTCTAATGCAAATTTGGTCTTTACATTGTATTAATTTCATGAAATGTGATCAGAATGGATTTGTTCGTCAACTGTTAGAGTGAAATTTATGTTTCAGTGCTCATCAAAATGTTAGCAGTTCTGAACATTTATCAAGAACAAACAAAATCTACTCTGACCACCGGTCCTTAAATATAAATGTGTTTAAATATTGGTTGTCATCCCCGCAAAATTCAAGTTAACCTTAAACTGTTCTGTATTTTTAAAATGTCATGATTTTCATAATTATAAAATTCAATTAAAAGGCAGTTTTACCACTTTCTATTATAGACTAAAACTAGGACTCTATTCTTAAATATCCACGTTAAAAGAAATTGATTATTTTCCCTGCAGATCATTTTCAGATCTTCTATACTCTGTTAAAATACCACAACTGCACAAAACAGTATCTAAATGAATATATAAGAAATAAACACCAAATAGATGAATGAAAGAATATGTAGATGCATTTCATAGGCCTAAACTTTTTAAAATATCTCATTAAGGAAAATACAGCACTCTAAATTTTATTCATATGCATAATGTTACAGCCCTGCTCCTCTCCGGAGTGGGACCTCTGTGTGTTTTTTCTGTGTTGTAGGTGGAGCTGCGAAGGACCGCCCCTGGCTGAGGGATGCTCTATAAAAGCCACCTTTGCACACCTGTCAGTAGCGCTTCTGCTCCCGTTGGAGGCCAGTCGCCTTCTGTGTGTCTGCGCTCTGCCTGCTGCCTGTGTTTGTCATTTGGTCGGGGCTGTGCTGGCGGCCTGGTTTGTGTTGTTTGTGGAATGTGGGCTTTCTGGTTTTGGGTTTGCCACTGGGCGCATTTGCAGCCCTGACAGAGACACACGGTTGCTGGGTTGACCAGTGACTAATTTGTTGTTTTGTTTGTTTCACTCATCCAGTACTCACGCTCACCACTGATTCTAACAGACACCCTTTAATTTTGTTTTTTAAAACAATAAACTTGTGTTTAACTTGGCACCTCCGTGTGGTCTCCCTTTTTTGTCCAAGCCTCGAACCGGGCTTGTGACAGAAATGTGTTAAAATGAGTTCAAAAGTACAACAATACAGCATCACTGATTTATTTGGAATTTTAATTATTGAGCTTAAAATCACATTTCTAGTTTTCTGTTCCCATTTTATTTAATCACGAGACAGCATTACAGAAATTAGACAATGATCAAACACTGAGATATTGATGGATTATTATCACTGTACAGTGATTTAGCACCTAGTATGACAAGAGTCATCACCTGAGCACCGTACCTTTTGAGTTTGTTGGTGTTTAAGGGTTCATTTGCAATAAAGGGAGCGCAAAAAAAAAAAAAAAAGATAAATAAAAAGTTGCAATGCTTCTTTCAGCATTTTCTTTTCTTGGAGCATTTGTCATCTCCTCCAACCTGTTGCTTTTCCTGTATGGTCACTTTAGTACTGAGTGTGTGTGTGTGTGTTATTTATCAACTAAAAGCCTATCATAAACCCATTTAAAGTTAGAGCTGTCCTCACTACCAACTTTAGGAGCTCCAAATATTCTGTCCAATCTTTTTTCTTACTTAGTAAACTTCATCAGTGTTTTTTGTAGCATGTGTGACATTTCTAATGTCACTTTTTCGTGTGTGCAACTTTTTTGTCATAGTTTAACAGCTTTTCTTGTAAATCAGAGACATTTTTTTTTCTTATAAATTTGCCTACTATAAATATGCAATATTTCCCTCATGTTGTTTTCCCCCTAAATTCACAGTTTCTCACAAAAATGTAGCATTTTTCTCAAATTTGCAATTTTTCTCATGGAAAATAAGATTTTTCCTTACATATTTACAAAATCCTTTAAGTTTCTGATTTGATTTTTTTATATTTTTTGACTATCATCAAGTTGCCACTTTCTTCCTGTGAATATATACTATTTTCTCCTAAATTTGCATCTTTTTTTCTGGTAAATTTGGTAAAGGTAAATTTGTTGTTTACCTTGGGGGGGGGGGGCTATCTGAATCCTAAATTTGAAAACTGAATGCCTTTGTAAAAAATTAAGTGTCTAGATAATGAATCCAGAGTAAGTTTTAGATACCAGTGTGGGACACATATGTGGGTTTCATATGCACAAACGTATATCACCTTATGCTTCATATGTATATCACTGTATGCTTACTGTATGCTTCACGTCTCAGATAAACAAAGGACTGAGCCTCCTTGGAGATAACAGGAGGGTGTGAAATGTGATCTTTGGTATGCAAAGAGAGATGGCCGTGGGGGATTTCCTGGCTGCCAGTGACTTTGGGTGGGGGTGATAAGATCTGAAAGGGATGCATTGTGACTTGGGATTAAATGCATTGTGACTGGAGCTTTGAAGCTCCTGGGGTATAAAAAGAGATGGATGTCTGGTTTCTTTCTCTTTTTCTGTTCTGCTGATGTTGGAGAATGTGAATAAACCTGACTCGTGAGATAAACTCTGCCTCGTCCTTTCACATCTTCCACACTGGTGACCCTAAGACGTATCACGAGCAAAAGAGATTCCCCCGAACCAGCCGGGTCAGGAGCTCCCAGCCAGGTGTATGCCGCTACCGTCCAGCTACCAGACTTTTGGCGAGACAACCCGTGCTCCTGGTTCCACTTGGTCGAAGCACAGTTCGCCTTCCGGGGGATAACGGTAGATGAGACGAAATTCTACCATGTAATTGCCAAGCTCGACAACCGCACGGCTCGGCATGTGCAGAGCCTTTTGGAGAAGCCACCGGCCGACAACAAATACGGCGTATTGAAGGCTGCGCTCATCCAGCGCTTCACTCTCTCAGTCCAGGAGACAGCGGAGAGACTCCTGGCTCTGAACGACTTGGGTGATGGCACGCCCGTTGACCTGATGGAGGACATGCTGAGGTTGAGGGGCTCAGACGGCAACGACTTCCTCTTCACCCACATTTTCCTGAGAACCCTACCGTCGGCCACGAGAGCGACCCTGGCCGGTTCACCGTTGTTGGCCCAGCGGGACTTCCGCGCACTGGCCCAGGAGGCGCACCGGATTCTCAACGGCAGTAAACAGCGCGCGGCCACCGCGGCAGCGACGGAGTGCGACGCGACGGCCGGAGACGGTGAAGGGCCAGAGACAGCGGTAGCAGACCCACCGACGACGGCGGCGGCGGGGGCTAAGGATCGTGGAGGAGATACCCTCTGCTTCTACCATCGCCGCTTTGCAGAGAGGGCACGCAAATGTATACCACCGTGCCATTTCAAGCGCTCGGGAAACGCCAAGACCGGGGGTCGGTAGCAGCTGCGGCCCTCGGGGAGGAGAACAAGCTGCTCTACTTGAGAGATGCACGCTCGGGGAGGCATTTCCTCGTGGACACAGGCTCCCAGTTGAGTTTCATCACACCTTCCTCCGCTGACCGGCTGGCACCTTCCAGTGGTCCCGGGGTGTCAGCAGCGAACGGCTCGGCGATTAAGACCTTTGGTGAGAGGACTCTGCCTCTGTCCCTACACGGCCGTACATCTGAGTGGACTTTTGTTATAGCTGCAGTGAATTTCAATATGTTAGGGGCTGATTTTCTGTGCTCACATGGTTTGTTGGTTGATCTTGCCAACAGGTGCCTGGTTAATGCACTCTCTTTTAATTCTATTCCCTGTACAGCTCGAGTGGCCCCGCCAACAGCACAAGCCAACGTCACAGCTGCAAGTGGTAAGTTCCACACACTGCTCACTCAGTTCCCAGCACTCACGGTCCCCACATTTTCGGCGGCCGTGGCTAAACACAGGGTGGAACATTTTATTACTACCACCGGACCACCCGTTTTTGCAAAAGCCCGGCATTTGGATTCAGCTATACTGACCATAGCGCGCGAGGAGTTCGCCAACCTGGAAAAGTTGGGCATCATCAGGCGTTCGAAAAGCCCATGGGCTTCGCCGCTTCACATGGTCCCGAAAGCTGATGGCTCGTGGCGACCTTGCGGAGATTTCCGCAGGCTGAACAACGCTACAGCACACGACCGCTACCCAATCCCGCATATCCAAGATTTTTCAGTTCATTTAGCGGGGGCGCGCGTTTTTTCTAAGATAGACTTGGTACGCGGTTACCACCAGGTCCCAGTGCGCGCTGAGGACATACCCAAAACAGCGGTAATAACTCCGTTTGGTTTATTCGAGTTTTTGCGCATGCCGTTTGGGCTTAAAGGTGCGGCGCAGACGTTCCAACGCATGATGGACGCGGTGTTGCGCGATCTCCCCTTCGTGTTAGTCTACCTGGACGATATTTTGGTAGCCAGCGCATCCCAAGACGAACACGAAAACCACCTCACGGCAGTCTTCCGGAGGTTGGGAGAGCACGGGTTAATAATAAACCCAGCGAAGTGTCAGTTCGGAGTGACGCAGATTGATTTTTTGGGGCATCGCGTCTCTCCAGAAGGAGCGGTCCCTCTGCCTGACAAAGTGCGCGCGGTGACAAATTTTCCCCAGCCACAAACGGTCAAAGCGTTACAGGAGTTTTTGGGAATGGTGAATTTTTATAACCGTTTCCTCCCCCGCACAGCGCAGCTCATGCAACCATTGTATGCCGCACTAAAAATACAAAAACCTACAAATAAAATCGAATGGTCTCCGGAGCGGGAGCGTGCATTCTCGGAAGTCAAAACAGCCCTAGCAAATGCTGCGTTGTTAGCACATCCAGACCCAACGGCCCACATAGCGATCACTACTCACGCGTCAGATGTGGCCATAGTGGCGGTCGTGGAGCAGCATGTGGCCGGGGCTTGGCAACTGCTCGCCTTTTTCAGCAGGACTTTGCGCGATAGTGAGCGAAAATACAGCGCATTCGACAGGGAGTTGTTAGCTCTCCACTTGGCCATTCGCCACTTCCAGTTCTGGCTGGAGGGACGCCGTTTCACCGCGTTCGTTGATCACAAGCCGCTGACTTTCGCGATGGCCAAGGTTTCAGAACTGTGGTCAGGCCGGCAGCAGAGACAGCTGGCCGCGGTCTCAGAGTTTACTACCGATATCCAGCATGTAGCGGGTAAACTTAATGTAGTGGCAGACTGCCTCTCGCGTGCCGTGGCGGCTCCAGTCTGCGTAGGGGTAGATTTTGCAGCCATGGCCGCAGATCAGGTTAGCGACACAGAAGTGCGCGTGGCCCCAGTCTGCGTAGGGATAGATTATGCAGCCATGGCCGCGGATCAAGTTAGCGACGCGGACGTGCGCGCACTCCAGTCTGGACCAACAGGGTTAAGGCTGGAGAACAGGGTGCTGCAAGACGGTATGCCCCCCCTAATCTGCGATATCTCCACTGGGCGACCGCGTCCTGTGGTACCGGCCATGTGGCGCCGCCGCGTTTTTGACTCGATTCATTCTCTGGCGCACCCGGGAGTGCGCGCATCGGTCAAAATGGTGGGAGAGAAATTTGTATGGCCGAGCCTGCGCAAACAAGTTAGGGAGTGGGAAGCAGCCTGCATGGCTTGTCAACGAGCCAAGGTACACAGACATACGAGAGCTCCCTTGGAGCCGTTTCACATCCCGGCTAAGAGGTTCGATCATATTCATGTGGACCTCGTAGGCCCCCTTCCGCCATCACAGGGGTGCACACACCTTCTGACAATGGTGGACCGCACCACGCACTGGCCGGAAGTTGTCCCACTGGCGTCAACCACAGCAGAGGAGGTGGTGCGCGCGTTTTTAACAGCATGGGTAGCGCGCTTTGGAGTCCCGTCGGACGTTACATCCGACAGAGACCCTCAATTCGTTTCCGAACTTTGGTCAGCAATGGCCCACAGCCTGGGGGTAACGATCCACCGCACAACCGCATACAATCTGCAGGCTAACGGGTTATGCGAACGTTTTCACACGTCATTGAAAGCGGCTCTCAGAGCGTCGCTTACGAATGCAAATTGGGTGGACAGGCTACCATGGGTTTTATTGGGGTTGCGTTCTGCACCTAAAGAGGATTTAGAAGCCTCCCCGGCTGAGCTAGTTTTTGCGCATCCACTTCGGCTGCCCGGGGAGTTTCTCCCAGATAACCCTGCGCCAGAATGTTCCCCGGCTCAGCGGTTGCAGCGTGGCACGGAATCGGGCGCGCTGCCTGGCCCCGTTCACCACAGTTTTCTGCGCGTTTTTGTACCTAAGGCTTTAAAAAACGCGGAGTTTGTTTTTGTCAGACACGATGCCCATCGCCCGCTGCTACGACCACCTTATGATGGACCATTTAGAGTACTGGAAACAGGGGATAAGCATTTTTTGCTAGATTTGGGGGGCAGGAAGGAGAAGATTGGCATTAACAGGCTCAAACCCGCCTTTGTGGTGGCAGACGAGAATGTGCAGTTGGCCAGGGCTCCTCGGCGCAGCAGACCCCCTAGAGAACATTCCCCAGAACACCCACAGAGTTCGACTAACAATTCTCACCCTCAGACAGCAGCCCCCCAGCAGGAGGGCACACGGAAGTGTCGAAGCCTGCTTACAGCAGATACGGGAGGAGACTGAGGCCCAAGCAGCACGTGGGCTGATGTGTAATGATTTTATCATGACAGGCTGACTGTTATTCCATTGTTACATCTTAGACGTTTGGGGGGGGTCATGTGGGACACATATGTGGGTTTCATATGCACAAACGTATATCACCTTATGCTTCATATGTATATCACTGTATGCTTACTGTATGCTTCACGTCTCAGATGAACAAAGGACTGAGCCTCCTTGGAGATAACAGGAGGGTGTGAAATGTGGTCTTTGGTATGCAAAGAGAGATGGCCGTGGGGGATTTCCTGGCTGCCAGTGACTTTGGGTGGGGGTGATAAGATCTGAAAGGGATGCATTGTGACTTGGGATTAAATGCATTGTGACTGGAGCTTTGAAGCTCCTGGGGTATAAAAAGAGATGGATGTCTGGTTTCTTTCTCTTTTTCTGTTCTGCTGATGTTGGAGAATGCGAATAAACCTGACTTGTGAGATAAACTCTGCCTCGTCCTTTCACATCTTCCACACCAGAATGATTTAATCACAAATCTACTCACAGATTTACTATTATTTCATGAATGAAACAGCACACCTAAGGTGTGGTGTGCTGTGTTCATAATGTCTCTGCAGGCAGGAAAACTGTTACTTTTGTCATAGTCTAGCTGACTAAATCATAGTAGTTTCCTTAGTTCATCTGCTTGGTAAGAAATCGACATGGTGGCAAGTGGTGACATCATGAATTAATGCAAAACATTAGTTCTGTCAGAATAAATGTGTTAATCACCACAACTGATTAATAACAAAATAAAATCAGTTAAGAATAATGGTGATTAACCCTCATTCAGCGGCTAGATTAACCTCAGTTAATATGGATTGCACTGTTAAGATGTTATTAAAAGGGAAGAAGGGGTAAAGAATATTTTACAGCTTTCCGTTTTTGACACTGGAAAATCTAGCATGAATTACATCCTCCAAAACTGTCCATGAAGTACCTCTTTTAAACCATTTGAACATTAACTGAGCTTTTTTATATCAGGAGCAAGAATGTGGCAGCAGCAGGGTGAACCAAGAAGGAGAGGAGAGAGGAGATAAAAGTATCCAGAGAATCAGCACAGGTGTCCAACGGGAGAGAGAGACAGCTCTGATGATTAGAGTGAGAGAGAGGAGGCAAAGGAGGCACGCATGACCAGGTAACAATAGTCAAAACTTGATTTCTGCCAGTGCTGAAATAATTAACACATAATAGGTATTAAGTAGGCCTGCTGCTTCATACTGGCATAGACTATTACAAGGCTGAATATAGATTTGGTAAATCAGGGAAATCATTTTTACAACTGTTACTAATATGAGAATGCAAAAATGATGAGGTAAATTAGCCTTGTCCTTTAAGCAAAGTTAATGATTGTTCAGGTTCAGGTTCAGGTTACTTTATTTGTACCCGTAGGTAGATTTGTTTTGCAGTTGGTGACATCCATATTTACAAGCCACAATTACATTCAACATAGACACAAACACAGGCACACATCTTACAAAATAGGTAAATATAAAATATGTACAATATAATTTTTATAGCTTGTTCAACTCTTTGACAGCAGCAGGGACAAAGCTGTTTTTGTAGCGCTGGGTTCTACTTTTTGGGACAGCAAACCTCCGTCTGGAGGGAAGAAGCTGAAAGTTGCAGTGCAAAGGGTGGGAGTCATCATTTAAAATCGAGTCGGCCATCCTCTGTACTTGTCTGGTGTACAGGGATGTCAGGCTCAGCTGTGACTCACCAAGCAAACGACTGGACCATCTGACTACCTGATTGTGTGCTCTTCCTCAACACTAGGATACATATACTGTCATTTTTTGCTTAAAAAAAATCATTTTCCCTTAAAAATGAAAAAGAGAACATTGGAGACCACTGCCTGTACTGATGTGTTGACAGTCCTATGATAAAAAAAAAAATCCTTATACGGGCAGAGATCTCACCCCCCCCCCCCCCAATGTTTGAAACAAACATAAGGCCCTTGACTGTGACCATGTAACCATACCAACTCCTCTTCCACTATCCATTTCTCTAAACAGTTTTCCATTTCTTTAATTTTTTCTGCTTGCCTGATGTGTCTTTTGCTTTAGCCGCTTCCTGTTTGTCTCCATCACTCTCCTTCCCACTGACAGATCTCTATCTTCATAACTCTTCTGATGTGTCATCCTGTTCCCTCTGAGTCCCTCTCTTCCTGTCAATGATAGACAGGTCTAAGCTCTCCATTAGGTGGATGGCGACAATGATCAATCCTTGGGAAAGCACTTGCTCCTTTGGTAATTACTTTCTTCTATCTAGTGAAAAGAGGAAAGGATAATAAGGGGGAGGAAAGGAAGGGGGGGGACCTCTGAGCAATTATTTCACACTTAATTATGTAGAATTAAAAAGACACACCTATTGTCTGAAGCTGTGTGTGTGAGTGAGATGCATGGGCATACTTTTCAGTAGGCCAACATTTTCATTAAAAATCCTTTTATTCTTATTGGTCTTGTGCAATATTCCAATTTTCTGAGAAACTGAATTTGGCATTTTCATTAGCTGTAATATGCCAAGGTACTGGAGCGGAGAGTCCGGCCGTTGGTCGAACCTCGGATTCAAGAGGAGCAATGTGGTTTTAATCCTGGCCGTGGCACATTAGACCGACTCTTTACCCGCTTGAGAATCCACAAGGGTTCGTGGGAGTTTGCCCAACCAGTCCACATATGTTTTGTGGACTTGGAGAAGGCATTTGACTGCGCCCCTCGTGGTTTTTTGTAGGGGGTGCTTAGAGAGTATGGGGTATCAGGCTTGTTATTGCAAGTTATCTGGTCTCTATACGACCGTTGTGTGAGTTTGGTTCGTACTGCCAACACTCGGTCGGACTCATTCCCAGTGAGAGTTGGACTCCGCCAGGGCTGCCCTTTGTCACCGATCCTGTTCATAATTTTTATGGACAGGATTTCTAGGTGCAGCCAGGGAACGGAGGGTGTCATGCTTGGTGACCACAGGATCTCATCTCTGTTGTTTGCAGATGATGTTGTCCTGTTTGCTTCATCCAGCAATGACCTACAAGTCTTACTGGGACGGTTTGCCGCTGAGTGTGAAGTGGCTGGGATGAGAATCAGCACCTCCAAGTCCGAGTCCATGGTCCTCAGCCAGAAAAAGGTGGATTGTCCTCTCCGGGTTGGGGAAAAGCTCCTGCCCCAAGTGTTTAAGTATGTTGGGATCTTATTCACGAGTGACGGAATGGGCATCTGATCAGGATGAAGATGCCTTATATTATGTAATCTAAATTTAATTGCTTGTGCACAGGTAAACTAATATAGACAATGTAAACATCATTAAGTCAGAACCACAAACAGAACAACAATGTCGGGGAAAGTTTTATGACTGGAACAGTTGATGATGCTCATGTTTCCTGCAAAAATCAAAACACTGAGAACTTTTTCAAATGACATGAAACAGTTTGCAGTAATACAGTAGTGTAAGTGCTTTATGTTATAAAACATAACAGGTAATTCAATACATTATAACAACAATACCAACAAATATAAAAGACATAATATATTAGGTTAAAAACACACTGAGAAAACTTAGATTTTCAGAAGTGATTTAACCCCCCCCCCCCCCCCCCGGAAAAAAAAAAAGAGTTAGCTGCCCTGACCTACAGGGGGAGACTATTCCACAACCTCGGACCCAAAACTGCAAAGTCACAATTGCCTAGTGTCTTTAGTCGTGAGGGAGGTACAACAAGCAAACCTGAGAGGCCTCCAGGCAATATATGGTATTATGAGTTCTGTAATGTTTTCTGGTGCAAGATTATTTAGGGCTTTGCCAATAAGAAGGGTAATTTAAAGTTTTATTCTAAAACCTGAGCCTGAAGCTGGAGAGGGTACCACAACTGTGGAAAACATCTTGTGTGGTACCTGTACCAAAAACTTCCCACCCCAAAGACCTGAACAGCTACAGACCGGTGGCCTTGACGTCCCACTTGATGAAGACCCTGGAGAGACTGCTCCTTGCTCACCTCCGCCCCCTGGTGGAACCAGCGATGGATCCACTCCAGTTTGCCTACCAGCATGGCATTGGGGTGGAGGATGCGGTGATCTTCCTCCTTCACCGTTCTCTGTCCCACCTGGAGAAGCCCGGGAATGTGGTGAGGATCATGTTCTTTGACTTCTCCAGTGCTTTCAACACCATCCAACCGATGATCCTGAAGGACAAGCTGCTGCACGCAGGGGTGGACCAGCACCTGTCATCATGGATCCTGGACTACCTCACGAACCGGCCTCAGTTTGTGAGAACCCGGGACTGAGTGTCCGACACGATCATTGGTGGCACGGGGGGCCCCCAGGGAACGGTGTTGGCTCCCTTCCTGTTCACTCTTTATACTGCGGACTTCTCACACAACACAACACACTGCCATCTACAGAAGTTCTCTGATGACTCTGCGATCGTTGGCCTATGGAGATGAAGCTGAGTACAGAGGGCTTATCCAGGACTTCGTGGACTGGTGCCATCGGAACTGCCTCCAGATCAACGCGAGGAAAACTAAGGAGCTGGTGGTGGACTGCCGCAGGCATGGACAACCCCTCAAAGCACCAGTAAATATACAGGGAACAGACATTGAGATGGTGACATCCTACAAGTACCTGGGTGTTCATCTGAACAATAAACTAGACTGGTCACACAATACTGACGCACTCTACAAGAAGGGACAGCGTAGGCTGTTCCTACTGAGGAGACTCAGGTCTTTTGGTGTACAAGGGGCGCTGCTGAAGACATTCTATGACACGGTGGTGGCATCAGCCATCACTTTTGGAGTGGTCTGCTGGGGCAGTGGCATTACTGCAGCCGATAGGAAGAGACTGAACAAACTGATCAAGAAAGCTAGCTCTGTCCTGGGGCAGCGCCTTGACCCGGTGGAGGAAATAGGAGAGAGAAGGATGGTGGCTAAACTGTCATCTCTGCTGGAGTCCGAGTTCCACCCTATGCCGGACACACTGAATGCACTGAGGAGCTCATTTAGCAGCAGACTACATCATCCTAGGTGCACAACCGAGAGGTTTTGCAGGTCCTTCCTACCAACGGCTGTCAGACTGTACAACCTAAGCAGGGCTGCTCGCAGAGATAGCAAAAAAGACATAACAACCTAATAGTTTTTTGAATGCAAAAGATGCAATAGACTTATACAATGGTCCCCTCTGGCATACAACTAGGAAAATACCGGTCGCTATGGAGGGTGAGAATATGTATGGGCACATAATCATACCATGTAGGATAACTAAGTAGATGGTTGTGCTGTTTCATCCCATCTAGCAACAATGCTCTGCACTGTGTGTGTTTATATATTTACATATATATTCCATCTAGCTACAATGCTCCGCACTGGGTGTGTTTATATTTATATATCTATATATTTATTCCATCTAGCTACAATGCTCTGCACTGTGTGTTTATATATCTACATATTATTCCATCTAGCTACATTGCTCCGCACTGTGTGTGTTTATATATTTACATATTTATTCCACCTAGCTGCAATGCTCCGTACTGTGGGTGTTTATATATCTACATATTTATTCCATCTAGCTACAATGCTCCGCACTGTGTGTTTATATACTCATATATTTATTCCATCCAGCTACAATGCTCTGCACTGTGTGTCTGTGTGTATATATATATATTTATAGTAATATGTACATATGTATATTAGCTGCTCTTGCTTTTTTTTCTTGCCTTCTGATTGTTGCTCTGAGTGTTGCTATCCCTGTGCTGTTGCAATCCTGGAATTTCCCCGTTGTGGGACTAATAATGGCTTATCTTATCTTATCTTAAAATTGATTGGTAGCCAATGAAGCAAGTAGATAACTGAAGTGATATGAGAATGGGCTGGGGTTTTGTGAGTAACCTTGCTGCGGAATGTTGGACCAGTTGTAAAGGGCTGATGGCATCTTGACTGAAGCATGGGTATAGAGCAGGAGTGTCAACGTTACGGCCCGCGGGCCAAAACGGGCCTGCCAGAGAATCCAAACTGGCTCGTGGGATGAATTTGCAAAGTGTGAAAATTAAGTAATAGAACACACAAGCAGCAATTTTTCAATAAAATAACTGCTATTCCCAATTTATCCATTTGAGGTCGCACAAGAGTAGCAGACACAAAAGTGATCCCTGATTTCCAATGACTCCACTTGCAGTCTGTTATCCATTTTCCACCATAACAGATCGCTAACAAGTCTTTTGTCATGGATGGCGGATCCAGCACACACTGAAATGTCACGGTATTTACTGTATTTAATAACTGTTCTTTAAAAATACATTTACCCCATGTCTCACAGTGTGGCAAGTGCTGGGGGACGTTCACCACCGGTTCACTGGGGTTTGGGGGGGGTTGTTTACCACGTGTTTTTATGGTTGGAACCAGTTTTTCTGTTCACAAATTTTTTGAATATGTTCAAAACAAGAGAAGCTGCTGGCTGACAATAGCCAGCTGTTGGTATGTCGTGCCAAAAACTGATGGCATCCCAAAAACTGATTGGCTTGCTGCGGGAGCGCACCTCACTCAGCTAAAGCCATTTCTTTTCAGATTCTGAGGCCGATAGCTGCTTTTGAGCAAAGTGGATGTAATTTTTTGTTCATGCAATTAGAGAAGCTATGTCTGTGAATATTTAATGTGGTGAGGGATTAGTCATAATTTTAGACCCATGTGTTTTGTGTTCGAATAATCAGATACTGTATGACATTTTATCCTGTAGCAGCTTTGGGTTAAGAAAAGTGTGCTGAAATTAACAAAATCCATGTATAACGTCAAAGCTTTTCTTTCCCATGAGTGCTAGTGTTTGTACATTATTTGCCTCCTATAATTATATATTGTAAATAGAGTTCATAAAATGTGTCTTTCATCCGCCAAAAAAATTACTTCATTTGGTTCTTCAAGGTGGAATTGTGAAGATTATAACATGTTCTGTCCAACTTGTGAATAATCTCAAAGGGCTGTTATAGAAGAAGAAGAAGAACTAGAAGAAGAAGAAGAGTTTTGAGTATTAAAAAATCGCTTTATTGTACAATTCAAAAATGTAAGATCACCAATACCATCATTCCACCAAGTGTCTCACATTTCAAAAGTGCAAACATAACTCATCCCCCTCTCCCACAGAACACAAAATATTCTCTACAGTCCATCTATTGGTGAATACCTCCAAATTGTCCACCATTTTATAGTAAGAGTACTCCACCTGGAGTTTGGCTTTTAACAAAGCCTTGAAAACAAACACAGGATCCACATTGCCAGTGTTAGTAGTCCAATTTTTCCTTGTCAGCCAGATGGCAAGTTTAGCAGTACCAGATACCAGTACCAGTACCAGTAAATGAACAAACCAAAAGAGAAACATTCACCCAAATTATGAAACCACACTTTCAGAAGAAGAAGAAGAAGAAGAAGAAGCCAACTTTATTGTCATTCAATCCATACAGTCAATTATGTACAGTCAAACAAAATTATGTTTCTCCTATCTACAAAGTTAATCACATCTAGAATCAGAGGGGCTACTGCAATGCAAGGTGCTGCCACATAGCTTATAAATATGTTATTTCACCTTGATCAAGGGTCTTAAACTGGATTGAAACTCCAGAAATCCAGTCATAACTGGTTTATTCACATGCATAATAAACCGGGTATGATTGGATTTCTCCACTTATCTAATTATTCAAGTGGCCATGTAAACAGAATAAACTGATAAAGGTCATGTAACTGGGGTCATTAACGCAAGTGGTTTACCATCCAATAATCCATTTATTCAGTGCATGTAAACATGAGAAAACTGATTATTGGCATTATCAGTTTATTGCCAGTAATCGGTTTACTGTGACCATATAACCGGGGTCATTGTTCAAACTACAAACAAGTTCCAGGACTAAACAGTAGATTGTAGCAACACAATATCTGGTTCCTTAAATGGCATTTGTTTTGATTGTGATTAAGGTATTGTTTGTCAGCAGCTTCAGTTCAAAACAGAGAAGAAAAGCAAACAATTCAGGTTGTTCATTCTTTGATGAAAATTCATCATTCAGGTTGTTCATGTTTTGTAAAAGATCAATGGTTCAATAAATGTAAACATTTCATAATGTACTTGTACTTCTTTGTACTAAGACAAACAATGAAATTTGGAGTTGCCATTAGGTTGTTTTGCTATTATTTTTACTGGTCTGGCCCAGTTGACATTAAATCTGGCAATATGTGGCCCCCAAGCTAAAATGAATTTGACACTCCTGGTATAGAGCGTTACAGTAATCTAGACATGTTGAAACAAACGAATGGATGACAGTTTCGAGCTGCTGTTAAGAAAGAAGTGGACATATTTTGAAAATAGTGTAAAGAAGCACACTTATTTGGATACAACTAGCATCAGCTGCTTAATATTACCAATCCAACTATCCATTCCACTGTTAAGACAGTGGAGCAGATGCTAATCATCTGCCACAAGCCACTAACATAATTTTGGTACCACAACTTGGCAGAACACACAAATGGGTCATTGGATTGGTTGAAACACTTTTATTTAGTTCTTATTTGGAGTCACCCACCAATGCAGATAAAAAATAACTTTAGTAATGGACATGAGAGTTTGTGGTTTTCTGTCTCTCTGTGTTGGCCCAGCGATGGACTGGTAGTATTTCCAGGGTGTACCCTGCCTATCGCCCTATAAAACCTGGGATGGCTAAGCAGCAAATAAAATGGGTAGATGGATGCATGGATGGATTAATATGAATTTTACTTAGAAAAAAAATGCAAAAAAAAAATAGGGGCAAAAACCCTGTTGGATAACTTGGGGGACAACTTTCTTGATAGGCCACTCCAAGACATTTCCCATTGCTGCCACATGAGCTTCTCACCTCAAGATAAATGAAAATAATTTATCTGATTAATGCCAGTGGGGTTAAAATAAAGCAAGAAAGACAAATGAGACAAAAGACTGAGAGGCAGATGAGACAAAAAAGTCAAGTGGCTTCTTTATGGTGGACAGATGTCTGTGGAGTCCTTGACCAGCACAGAATAAAGCATTTATGCTGCTAGGACCCAGTCATACCAAAGACACATATACATAAACCAACACCCACGCAAACAAGCCTTTCATCCCAGCTCTGTCAGCTCTGCCGGGCAAAATTCAATTACCACTTATCACCAGTGACAGCAAGCATGGCTCTGACTGGGTAACAGATCCATGCTGCCGGACACTCGCTCACCAGTACACACACAGACACACAGTCACACACAGAACTCAGAGGAAAGCGGGGTCAGGCGCACATACAGTTTATCTCAATGTGTCTAAATGCATAGTGTGACAACACAGCCAGTGCAGGGTAATGTAAAGTAAGTCCACTTGACGGTCTTCCAAAATGGCCTTCATGTCCATTCTAACACCATCAGATATGGGTTACAGTTATGGTTTAGCCACAGTTGGACAACCTGCCTCAGAGTTACAGGTGATAAGAATTGTGTTCACTTTTTAAATTTAAAGCCAACCTGGGGTGTTAGCATTAAAAGTTTGTAATCTGTGTTACTGGTATAGTCTGTATCTTGGTTTCAGTTGCAATTCCTTGTTATTTTCCTTTTTGGTTCTCCCCGTCTCTCTGTTGATCTGTGAGACCTTCACTTTTGTTAGTTTTTTCACATGTCTTCATGTGTTTTAACTTAAGCTACGGTCACAAATACCCTTATAAATGGCTGTGAACACTGTATGAACGATCTTTAGACAATTTCATACAGCCTTCTTAAGGCAGCTGTAGGAGAATCAACACTAGGACGACTTACAAGATCACAAAAAGAAAAGGCAGAACAAGAAATCCTGAAATCAGCAATATCGGATCACTGCAAAAGGAACAATCACATCATGGACTGGGACAACACAAGAATCATTGGATCAGAGGGTAATAAATACAAATGCTGGATCAAGGAAGCCACAGAAATCAGAAAACATAGAAAGGACACCATGAACCGGGATGAGGGAGCATTTATGCTCTTCTACACCTGAGATTCCATCCTCTAGAGACCCCCTGGCGATGGGAGGCGTGGCCGCCATGGTGGCTCTGTAAGGTCCATCAGGCTGGCCATGCCTAAGGAAAACAGCTGATAAACGACACATCACAGTGATCAGCTGATGCTTCTGATGATGACTGCAGGTTCCAGTCTATTATGTTCTGGACATGGCTTTTAACCATGTCCATGCTTTTAGTTATTTTGGGGTTTTTGTTATCTCAAGGTTTTTTCTTTGTTCTTAGTTTTGGTTAATTTTGAAAGAAACTACAAAATTATGGTATTAGGGGGATAGCACTGTCCTGGTTATGTAGTTACTTAAAGAACAGATATTAGTATGTATGTGATGGTAGCAAAAACTCAGTTACTGAAGGTTACTTGCGGAGTCCCACAGGGTTCAGTTTTGGGGCCATTGTTATTCAGTATGTTGTAGAGAGGAATGAGCAGGCGAGGTAGTGGGCAGAGAAGACTTTATTAATCTATCTCTCTAAAATCAGTTAACAAGAAGAATAAACCCAGGTCGCCGGCATCTCTCTTTTATACCATACAACTCGCCTCACAACCTGGGGGGAGTTCACATTACAACACATAGACTTAACAATAATAATTCCCTTTGTCACCCAGCCTGTCGGCGCATTATTATGCAGCCCGGAGGAGAACGCATATTATCATGCATTCTTATGGTATTCCTGGATCTTAAAAAAGCATTTGATACAGTGGATCATAAATTATTGTTAAAGTCACTGTAGTTGAGCTCCGATCCGGCTCCTATCCAGCTGGGGCCTCGGTTAGCTCCTCCGCTGAGCCCCGCCACTGCAGTTGAGCTCCGATCCGGCTGGGGCCTCAGTTAGCTCCTCCGCTGAGTTCTGCTGCCTACCGCCGCTGTAGTTGAGCTCCGATCCAGCTCCTATCCAGCTGGGGCCTCGGTTAGCTCCTCCGCCAAGCCCCAATCACAAGATTCTAAGAATCTGTGCGGGAGGCTCAGCCATCATCTACTGGGCCAGTGTCGGGTTGGTGAGACGAACCGGGGGCAGAGTCACTCCTTTGTGTGTCAGCTATGACTAGCTGTAGTGTTAGCTCTAAGGCTAGTTAGCGGTTAGCTCCGGGTGAAGCAGACACTTGCAAATGCTTGCAAAACAGCAGGGCAGAGAGGCATGACCAGTCTGCGATTCTCCAAGCTCGTACCATCTAGTCAGAATACGTGCCTTTTCTGCCCTTAGTCCTAGGGTCATTGTGTATTCCCCAGGCACCTCATGTACAAAGGGTACTTATGCACAAACACATGGCATACGTCCTTTTCCATGGAAAATTTCAGATGTATCAAGAATGAAATGACTGTAGAAATATGTGCAGTCCCACGGCAACTTCATGGCTGGCATACGTACGTTTCTACTGTTATTGTTCCGTTGGCGACACTTAAAGGTGATGTTAGGAGACTGATAATGACGTGAAAATTATTGTACACACCAGAGACACATGATGAACAAACATCCACGTGTGGGCAATTAGGTGAGTGGATATAAAAGCAAGTGCAAAGAAGTGCAGAAAGTGCCTCTAACAACAATGGTGATAGCATTATTAGAGGATATTGCAAATCGTGCAGTGAGAAGAGAAAGGGTATTTAGAGACAGAAGATTCTCTGGCTAAGGATGATGACTGGCTTGTCAGCCAGTTTAGGTTTCCACAGGCAGTCCTTGTGGAACTGTGCTCAGAGTTATGGCCGCTCTTGGAGAGCGACACAGCGAGAAGCCGTGCGCTGCCCGTCCCAGTGCAGGTGCTGACAACACTGGGCTTCCTGGAAACAGGGGCATTCCAGAGGGAGCTGGCAGACCAATTAGGAATTTTCCAGTCGATCCTGAGCCGAGCTATGCCAGCTGTGTGGGATGGCATTATCCGGTTGTCACCCAGGTACATCATATTCCCATACAACACAATTGAACAAGCAAACATCAAAGCGCAATTTGCAGCAAGAGTTGGTTTTCCTAATGTAATTGGAGCTATGAACTGCACACACATTGCTATAAAATCACCTTCACAAGATGAATGTGTGTATGTTAACAGGAAAGATTTCCATTCTCTCAATGTACAAATTACAGTATATGTAATGCACAAATGCGACTAACCAACATTGTTGCAAGGTGGCCTGGTTCAACGCATGATTCATTCATTCTAATGAACAGCATTGTTGGGAACAAACTACAAGCTGGCACTGTGCGGATGGGTGGCTTCTTGGTGAGTAAATTCATGTAATTGTCCTAAATAACCCACCTCATGTGCAACACGCCTGTGCGCCTCCAAATATCACCCTGTCTTCAAGGCTTCATTACAAGTCAGTGGGTCGAGTAAGTGACTTTATTTTTTTGCTGATTAAACTACAGTTTCACAGCATTCTACCAAGCCCCCAATTGCCTCTGTATGTACAGTAGTTATGTCAATAAATATGTGTAAAGTTTGAAATGCAACAGTGTCACCCTTTCTCTAGTGCACTTCATTCATTTAGTAGTGTGTGTAATCCATGTAAATTGTATATTTATAAAGGATGAGATTTGCATTTTAGACATAAAATATGTACTTGTCGAGTCTAATATGATCTGCTTTCAACAGACTGGTGACTGTGGCTACCCACTAAATAGGTTCATATTGTCTTCTTTTTCGTAAGTGTTTTCCTTTAATTCGACCAGCTGATCCACCCAGCTGGTCACAAATCAGATAAATGACAAAAATCTTGCAAATTTACAACAGAAAAATCCTTAATTTATGAAGCAAACTATCATAATTATCAATAACTGCCAAGCCTAAAATCACATCAAATAAGCATTTAAGCTTTTTTTTTTTTTTTTTTTTTTTTTTTAAAAAACTCCCTGTTGAAAGTTTTAAGTACAGGCTTTATTGCTCTTATTCAACTAATTAAATCACTACTCTTACACTTGAGTAGTTAATATCTTAAATTAACACTACTTTAACTTGAGAAGGCTAAAGTTTCTGACTACTCTAGCCAGCTCTGACTATATAATTTATGGTTGTGTGTAAATGATTACATGTGCGGTTTTCTTTTTCTTGGTGTAACACCATCCTGTCCTCACATTTCCACAAAAGCGAACTGGCCTCTGCAGAAATCAGCTGTGCACCAGAGTTTGTGGGTTGCCAGGTCACAGTAATATGGGTGGATATTGTGTGTGGTGTGTTGGCTGTGTGTGTAGGTTGCATTTCAAAGGTGATCTGAAAACTCTGAATTACATCAGTTTTTCTGAAGAAACATGTTGGCATGTAGGAGAGAATGTTTTCTATTTGAAATGGTGTCCTATTGAAGCATGTTTTGGGACTGGATTGGCTGTTTTGATGGCACACAGCAAGCTTTTTGTGTATTAAGTTCTGAAACACAGTTTGTGCCGCAACACATCTGGAAGGAAAAGGAATATATCATACAAGAGTACTACAGATGCAAGGTTTGATGGAGAAGTATAGAGGAGTCAGAAGAAGCGGCAATGTTTTTCAGGGATCTAGAGAAAGCATATGATAAGGTGCCAAAAGAGAAAGTGTGGTACTGCATGAGGAAGTCGGGAGCGGCAGAGAAGTATGTGAGGGTGGTGCAGAACATGTATGAGGACATTGATGATGGTGGTAGGAATGTCAGATTGGTGGTTAGAAATGGTGGTTAGAAGTGACAACAGTAGCTGACCTTAACATTGAGTAGTCAATATGTTATAGCTCCGTGTGAGGTAGAAAATACACAGTCTCATTCCTGATGTTTAGCTTCCAATGCTGACTGACTGGGGTCTGTCTGTCAGGAAGTCCAGCACCCAGTTTCAGAGGGAAGGTATCAGTCCAAGGGAGAGGAGCTTTTCAGAGAGCCTGTGTGGTATAACCTTGTTGAATGCTGAGCTGTAGTCAGTGAAAGCATTCTTGTGTATGGTGTAGCCATAGCAATGTGAATGTTTTCACTCCTGAGGACCTGGATCACTGCTGGAGGTCATGTGACTGTAAAACCTGAATATGGCAGATCGAGCTGTTTGTGCAGTTGGCACACATTTTTTCTGGCTATTTTCATCATATTCGGTTCACTCTGCCAAACATCTGTGTTGCCAAGTGGCTCTTTAATTCACAGTTGATTATATATCTTGTGTCATTCTGGCTTAACTAATTATAGTTTAACCTGAATGGCCCATTATATCAGGCTGTTAGTGGAGTTAGGTCATGTCAAGCCATGGGCTGGACCCATGTCCTTGCCTTGAGTTTTTTATTGTATGATTTTTGACATGTTTCGGGACCCAGGAGACAGACACTGACACGAGCAGATAGTGACAATAATCTTTATTTAACAGTGAGTGAGTGTAATGCGAGTGTGAGTGCGAGGATATCGTTCTGGTCACTGGAGCTGAGCGACCTGGACGGAGACCCGGCAACCCTGGAACAGATAAGCAGAGACAAATTACTAATGCTCCTCACTAGCAAAGAGCTGCAGATAACAAGGCTTGCTTGAGAGCAGCACTGGCTTCGCTCTGTTGAGTTCCAGCGGCCGGGCAGCGTGGAGGTGAAGGCGTCCGTGACCGTGCTGGGGTTACAACCCGTGGCTGTGACAATGACAGTCCTGATGATGACACCGGCTGTGACTCCACAGACCGGGATGACGATGATCCTGACGATGACGCCGGCTGTGACTCCACAGACCAGGATAACGATGATACAGATGATGATGCAGACAAAGACGAGGTTAGTGACTCCACACACAGTGGCAATGACGACACAGCAGATGCTGATGACAGTGATTCCACCAATAACGTTGGCCAATACTCCTGTAATTGATACAATAATAGTTCTGGCAATTGAGGAGCAAGACGTACTGGTAGGCGTGGTGGTAGCGAGCTGCTACGAAGACGTGATGGCGTTACCCCGTCAGCTGGGGACGCAGGTCCGCCGCCAAGGTGGTCCACCTGTGCACAGGGGTATAGGTTTGGGGTTGAATAACAAATTGTGCGCTTACTTGCTTGTCGCTGGAAAGAGTTCCTGGATGAAGCAAGTGAGGTTCTTGACGAGACAAACGAGGTTCCAGACGAGACAGACAAAGTTCCAGACGAGACAAAGTTCTTGACGAGACAGACAAAGTTCCAGAGGTGACAAGAGATGTTCTTGACGAGACCAGAGAGCGCAGTGCAGATTCATTCTCCGTTGAGGAAGACAGACGACTCCGTGCCGGGCTGTCAGCGACACTGGCTTTTAACAGCCGTTGATTCACACCTGCTGGTCTGTGCGCAGCTGGGGCTAATGATACTAATGACGGCCCAGAGGCCGCCATGACAGTACTCCCCCCTCTAGCAGTGCCTCCAGGCATCTGCCCAATCCTACCTGGATTCGCCCGATGAAAATCGCGAATCAGCTGTTTATCCAAGATCAACGCTGGGCGAATCCAAGAGCGATCCTCCGGTCCAAAGCCCTCCCAGTCCACCAAATATTGAAGACCACGGCCCCGCCTGCGGACATCCAGGATAGCAGTCACCCCCCAGGCCGGATGGCCATCGATCATCCTCGGGGGCGCGGGGGGCGCTGGAGCAGGACACAGGGGATCCGAGACGTATGGTTTGACCTGGGAGACATGAAAGGTAGGGCAGATACGCATCGAAGAGGGGAGAGACAAGCGCACAGACACAGGGTTAATAATACGATTGATGGTGTAAGGACCAATGAAGCGCTTAGTGAGCTTCCGCTTTTCGGCCGGTACACCAATATTCCGGGTTGACAACCAGACCTTCTGACCCACCTTATAGTCCGGGGCGGGTCTCCTATGCCGGTTGGCCACCTGGATATTGCGTTTGGTAGTCTTCAGCAAGGCTTGGCGGGCGAGGAGCCAAACTCGCCGGCAGCGCTTGATGTGTGCCTGGACTGAAGGAACCGCTACCTCCTTTTCCTCCTCCGGGAACAGCGGAGGGTCAAATCCGAAAGATGCCTTAAACGGAGAGACGCCCGTAGCCGTGGAGATCGTGGCGTTGTGAGCGTACTCAATCCATGGAAGGAACTTGCTCCAGGAGGATGAGCAGGAGGAGATGACACAGCGTAAGGCGGCCTCCAGCTCCTGATTAGCCCGCTCACACTGGCCATTGCTCTGAGGGTGATAACCAGAGGAGAGGCTGGCTGTGGCTCCCAGTGCCGCACAGAAGGCCTTCCAAACCTGTGATACAAACTGAGGTCCCCGATCTGACACAATGTCAGCAGGGATGCCATGAAGGCGGACCACATGTTGTACAAGAAGATCTGCAGTTTCCAGAGCCGAAGGCAAACCCCGAAGTGGCACAAAATGGGCTGCCTTCGAAAACCGATCCACGATGGTCAAAACCGTGGTGTAGTCATCTGAAATGGGCAAACCAGTAACAAAGTCCATAGCTACGTGAGACCAGGGGCGTGAAGGAACCGGCAAAGGGTGTAGCAAACTCGCCGCCAAGGTGGTCCACCTGTGCACAGGGGTATAGGTTTGGGGTTGAATAACAAATTGTGCGCTTACTTGCTTGTCGCTGGGAAGAGTTCCTGGATGAAGCAAGTGAGGTTCTTGACGAGACAAACGAGGTTCCAGACGAGACAGACAAAGTTCCAGACGAGACAGACAAAGTTCTTGACGAGACAGACAAAGTTCCAGACGTGACAAGAGATGTTCTTGACGAGACCAGAGAGCGGAGTGCAGATTCATTCTCCGTTGAGGAAGACAGACGACTCCGTGCCGGGCTGTCAGCGACACTGGCTTTTAACAGCCGTTGATTCACACGTGTTGGTCTGTGCGCAGCTGGGGCTAATGACACTAATGACGGCCCAGAGGCCGCCATGACAATTTTCTGTGTTTTGATTATTATCATTATTATTATGGATTTTGTTCGGTCATTATGTGCATTATAATTGTCATGGTCTTGTCTCCCCTGATCCTCTGTTCATGTTCTTTGTCTTCCCCATCTGTGGTTGTGTGTGTATCCCCACCCGTCCTGTCACTTCAGTTCTACCCTTATGTCACTTGTTAGTATTGATTAGCGTCCTCACCTGTTCTGTATTCTTTGATTAGCCCTTGCCCTATTTAACCTTGTGTCTCCCTTTGTTCCATCTGGTGTCCTACAGTCAGGCTACGTGTACAACACGTACCCTGTTTTGTCAGTTAATCCTGCCTGTATCTGGTCATGCTTTTTGCCTGTCAAGCCTGTGCTCGCTGTGCCAGTCTGCCAACTTGTTGGTTTTTTGTTCAGCCCTCAAGCTAGTCAAGTGACTACACACCAGCTCAAAATAAAACTGTGAACTTGAAGTCTTGTGAGTGGGTCTTGTTTCCCAACTTTGACAGGTCAGAACTTGCCTTTTATTGATTCTGAGTAGTCTGTGTGCTTATTATGCCCCTGGGGCTGGCCACCCAAACCACATACCCCTGTCTTTGATAATGCTCTATTTGGGTTTTCACATTCTCAGATTCAGCCAATTTTATGTTAGCCAACTCAGGCTGTGTTTAACAATACATTTAACAAGCTAAAATTTGCATAGACTGCTCTGGAATCAACCAGGGTTGGTCAATTGAGTGTCATTAGCATTCAAAGCAACATTTCCTGAAGTAGGTCATTAAGTATTTAATCTAGGTGAAAACGATGCTCCAAATATTGTAGACTGGAGATATTTTGACCAAAGCATGCCACAGAGATGGAAAGGGTGCATAATATATCCTTTTTAAACATTTGAAGAAGTAAAGACTACCCAAAACAGTGTAAAATAATAATAATTATTGCCCTGGTTTTCAAGGACGCCTTTTCACTGTTAAAGGCCCTTGGTAAAACAGCAAACAATCAAACAGCCTCTGGTGGTCTCAATTAACCATATTTGCATTGCAATTCCTTTATCATTCATCACACTCTGATTCATTTGATATAATCTGACATCAAAATGTATTTTCAGCATATTAAACTGACAACTAAAAAGACATCAAGACATTCTGTAGTTTCACTGCAAAGTTGAGACTGACCACACTGAAGGTTTTCCCAAAGCTCCAGTCAGTAAGTCATTTTACAAAAACCCCTGCTCATTTTTAATAATACTAATTAACCACTACTAGTACTTCCACAGAAGGTCAATCATCCGTGCTGTAGAGAGCACTCTTGGGATGAAATAACAACAGCACTCAATAAGTGATGTATATTTCTGGTCACCTGATATGCTTCAAGGGGGTTGGAAGAACACAACCCGCTCAATCGGAGCTCAACCTGCGAGGGAGCAGACTAGACCTGATATGCACTCAAACAAAAACACAAGGGTGGATAATGATCTTAATTGCTGCGAAGAGGTTTGATACTGCATGTGTGGGAACAAAAACCCATTAGCTCATTTATTTCATAACAGTGTTGCAGGGCACTCGCGGGGTGGAGATAATTGATTTTAACAGATATGGAGTACTTAATTGGATGGGCTGACAGTGTTTTGGGAAATCTGACAAGAAGTGTTTTTTTTTTTGTGATGCAAATCCACTTTTTACATTGTTTAGGCATCAGAAGTGCAAAGAAAATAGTGGGCTTGAGTGGAGCTATAAGGCTTGTCCTTACTAAAAAAAATCTGATTACGATGTGCCCTTTAGGTATATTGTATTTCCTTTACAACCTTGTATTTAAGTAATGCATCTTCTCATTTTTCACATCAAACATCTGTGAAGCAACAAGAACCAAAGTTCAAGTGAGGACTCCAGGGCGTGACTGAACTCTGAGCTCCTGTGGATCTCCTCAGCTCCTCAATCTGCTACTACCTGAAGAAGAGGGAGGCACGTGCAAAACCATGACAGAGTTTTAAGACCAATTTTATTGACCCTGAAGCTCTATTACTGTAGTCACGACACCAGACCCAGCAATGCAGACAAGCTGAAGGTCGCTATCAAAGCAACCTGGGCTTCCATAACACCTCAGCAGTACCACAGGCTGATCGCCTCCATGCCACGCTGCATTGATGCAGTAACTCATGCAAAAGGAGCCCTGACCAAGTACTGAGCATGTACATGGACATACTTTTCAGCTGGCCAACTTACAGGATCTATTAAAAATCTTTTTTTTTTTATTAATTTCATGTAATAGTCTAGTTTTTTTTTAGAAACTGAATTTGTGGTTTTCATTAGCTATAAGCCATACCATCAAAAAGAAAAGAAATAAACACCTGAAATATATCACTCTGTGTGCACGTTCAGTGACCCTAGCCTTATTTATTGTGGACTACAAGTCCAGATGACTCTGTCACCTTTACCTTTTGATCCCCAAGCCATACAAGGGTCAATCTGCATTCACAGTTCAGTACCCCAACTTCATTTGTTTTGGAGTTATTGTCCAGATGTAATTTTGACCTTTACAGTGCATCCGAAAAGTATTCACAGCACTTCCCTTTTTCCACATTTTGTTGTTACAACCTTACTACCTCCGCCAAGGAGGTTATGTTTTTACCAGTGTTTGTTTGTTTGTTTGTCTGTCTTTTACCAACATAACTCAAAAAGTTATGAACGCATTTTGACGAAATTTTCAGGACAAGTCCGAAATGGGACAAGGAAGAAATGATTAGATTTTGGAAGTGATTCGGGTCACCGTCAGGATCCAGGAATTTTTTTTTAAAGGATTCTTTATCAATGCGAGATAGGGCCATTTTTAGCATATGTGTATATAACTCCACAATAAATGGTCAGGACGATTGCCAAAAAAATACAGGATAAGATCCCAATAGGTTCTAGGAAACTGATACTGTGATTCAGAACAGGAAATAATAGGGGATCTTTGGAATTTTCATCACTGTAAGGTAACAACTTAAGATATAAACATACAACAAACACCAAAATATAGCCAAGACACTGAGGAATCAGTAGTGTGCCATTGGATTTATTGTATCTTCAAAAGCTATGGAGCTATAGCCAGAAGAAAACCGCCATTACCGAAAAAGTGATTTTTGTCAATAACTACTGAACTAACAAAGATATCAGTGTAAATCCAATTGCTAAAGGTATGTTTTGATGGTGAAGGAATCTAAAAATATAGATAAAATAAATACAGGACTATTATATTTGGGGAAAATCCCAATATTAGGGGGGACTGAGGTACTTGGCGGAGGTCTGCGCTCTCCGAGTGCTTTTCTAGTTCCAAAAGGGATTAAATTAATTTTTTCCTCAAAATTCTACACACAATACCCCATAATGACAATGTGAAAAAAGTTTTTTGAGATTTTTGCAAATTTATTAAAAATAAAAAACTAAGAAATCACATGTACATAAGTATTCACAGCCTTTGCTCAATCTTTTGTTGATGCACCTTTGGCAGCAATTACAGTCTCAAGTCTTTTTGAATATGATGCCACAAGCTTGGCACACCTATCTTTGGGCAGTTTGGCCCATTCCTCTTTGCAGCACCTCTCAAGCTCCATCAAGTTGGATGGGAAGTGTCGGTGCACAGCCATTTTCAGATCTCTCCAGAGATGTTCAATTGGATTCAAGCCTGGACTCTGGCTGGGCCACTCAAGGACATTCACAGAGTTGTCCTGAAGCCACTCCTTTGATATTGTAGCTGTGTGCTTAGGGCTGTTGTCCTGCTGAAAGATGAACCGTCGCCCCAGTCTGACGTCAAGAGTGCTCTGGAGCAGGTTTTCATCCAGGATGTCTCTGTACATTGCTGCATTCATCATTCCCTCTACCCTGACTAGTCTACCAGTTCCTGCCACTGAAAAACATCCCCACAGCATGATGCTGCCACCACCATTGGCAGGGTTATGAGTGGTGCCTGGTTTCCTCCAAACATGACGTCTGGCATTCACGCCAAAGAGTTCAATCTTTGTCTCATCAGACAAGAGAATTTTATTTCTCATGGTCTGAGAATCCTTCAGGTGCCTTTTGGCAAACTCCAGGTGGGCTTCCATGTGCCTTTTACTAAGGAGTGGCTTCCATCTGGCCACTCTACCATACAGGCCTGATTGGTGGATTCCTGCAGAGATGGTTGTTCTTCTGGAAGGTTCTCCTCTCTCCACAGAGGAACGCTGGAGCTCTGACAGAGTGACCATCGGGTTCTTGGTCATCTCCCTGACTAAGGCCCTTCTCCCCCAATCGCTCAGTAAATGGCCGTCTAGCTCTAGGAAGAGTCCTGGTGGTTCTGAACTTCTTCCATTTGCAGATGATGGAGACCACTGTGCTCACTGGGACCTTCAAAGCAGCAGAAATTTTTCTGTACCTTTCCCCAGTTTTGTGCCTCAAGACAATCCTGTCTCAGAGATCTACAGACAATTCCTTTGATGTCATGCTTAGTTTGTGCTCTGACATGCACTGTCAACTGTGGAATCTTATATAGACAGGTGTGTGCCTTTCCAAATCATGTCCAATCAACTGAATTTACAACAGGTGGACTCCAATTAAGCTGTAGAAACATCTCAAGGATGATCAGTGGAAACAGGATGCAAGTAGGTTCATTTTGTCTTCTTATAATTATTTACCTTTTGTTCTTATTAAAGACAAAAATAGAAAGGAGATGTTTTTACCTTCTTTACATGTTTTGACTGTGCACTGCAGCCTTCGTCAGACGAAGGCTGACGAAACATCAGGAGAGACGAAACATCTCCATTCTATTTTTGTTTTTAATAAGAACAAAAGGTAAATGAAACAGGATGCACCTGACCTCAATTTTGAGCTTCATGACAAAGGCTGTAAATACTTATCTACATGTGATTTCTTAGTTTTTTATTTTTTAATAAAATTGCAACCCCCCCCCCCTTTTTCCATGTTGTCATTATGGGGTATTGCGTGTAGAATTTTGAGGGGAAAAAATGAATTTAATCCCTTTTGGAATAAGGCTGTAACATAACAAAATGTGGAAAAAGTGAAGCGCTGTGAATACTTTCCGGATGCACTGTACCTTTGACTTTTTGACCCCAAAACTATAGGCACAGGTGGGGTCCTGAGGTCAACCAGGGCATCAAGTCTGGTAACACAAGCTCTGTTTGTTCACCAGTAATAACACGGATGACTTTGTGACTTTGAACTTCTGACCCTAAAGCAGGTCAGGTCCAGAGCACCTAGAGTTCAGCCCCTGTACCAGGTTTGGTGATCCTGGTGGTAACAGCAGTAACAATGGTCATAAATGTGAAGTTCTGCTAAGGCTATATAACTTTGACCTTTTGACCGCAAATCTAGGTCAGGTCCAGAGCATATCCTGATAAACCATTGCTGCATGGTTAGTGATTGTAGTTCAAATGTCAAAAACATAATGGTCAGAAATGAGAAAAAAAAATATAATGAAACCCTTTTAATGACTTTTGACCTTTGACCTGAGGGGACCTCAAGTGCAACCCCTATATCAAAGTTCTCAAGGATCTCAAATTACAACTACAGAAATGCGGACAGACAGATGCCCCAACAGATCGGGGAAATGGCTATACCCCACCATACCCACACCAACAATGTGGCTGAGCGGGGGTAATAGGAGAGCAGAATTTCTGGGGCCACATGGCAGCTGTTATTGATGAAGATAGGAAGGAGTGGGTAATGAATGCTGAAGACAAAAAGATGAACCGAATGCAGAGCACTCCTATTTCCCTGTGACTGAATAGCACAATGTGTTTTAAATGCTGGCTCACTGAGCATCACTGGACTATGAGACTGTATGAATGTGTCTTTCCATTTCTGTTACAATGATTTTTAATTAATGAGACTTTCCTGTTCAAGAAGCTGGCACTTTACTGAAATTAAAAAGTACATGGGGAAATCTAAAGCTCACACTCCATTCAGTTTCCTCCACAGGTTCAAAAATGTTCCTCAGCATACAGGACTATTTCAAATACCCTAAACAGATTGGAATTTAGAATTGCTTTTGTGAATGCGCGAGAGGGAAAAAAACAAGTTTGGCATACCATAGAATACATTTAAAAGGCAGACAGTAAGCAGATGCTCAGTATTGTACATTATCACTTATTCAGTGGATAATATATTGGAGTTAGAAGAAGTAGTTTGCATTTAAATACTTCATTCTAGCAGGGGATGTTGGCATATGGAGATCATTTAGTTGTGAATTAAAAATGAAGACAGAACAACAGATCAGGATTTGACTCTGTAGGGATACAGTACAATTCCAAAAATGATGCTACTTGCCTAGAATTCACATTTTCCATGGTAAAAAAAACAAGAAAGATGAACTATTTATTGCTGAGAATCGGTTCAACTCTTGTTTGCATTAATTGGTAGAAGGATGAATCCGATTTTTCACTGCTCTGTAGTGAACTTTTAAAGAGGTTAAAATCCTAATTTCATATTTTGCTACAGTCAGCAAAACTCTCAGTTGAATAGATTGATAACTGGCGCATCTGATTCTGGCGGACTTCTTGTGGTAACGTATCATCACTTCCTGTTTTGCTGGCTGTTGGCGTGGTTAGCTACGCTTAGCTCTCCTTCTTCTCAGGATTATTGCTTTTAATTGCATTTTAATTGATTTTTTTTCATCTACCATCACCTCTCACTGCTATTTAATAAGACTCTTGCACTTGTGGGTGCACTGAGTGTCACCTAATCATCCTCTTTAGCTTTCTGTTCACCTTTCATCAGCGTTTGTGTTAGCTTTGGGTTAGCTACTAGCCATAGCTACTAGCGCTCCTTCCTCGTCTACTCTGGTGTGCTCTTTGTGTCAGATGTTGAGCGACACCACTGCCTCTTTTAGTGATAATGGTAAATGTAATAAATGTTGTCTTTTTGAGGCGCTCGAGGCGAGGTTGTGTGATTTGGAATCCTGGCTCCACTGCACTGAAACACTGTCAGAGCCAGTTAATAATGACAGCCCACCCTTAACCGCAGCAAAGTGTCGTAGCATAGGGCCTGCTAGCCATCTCTGGCAAAACTCTCCTGAGCAGCCAAGAGAGAATGAGTGGGTGACGATGAGAAGGAAGCATAGTCACAAGCCCGTGGTTTTTGTTATACTTTATTAATCCCAGAGGGAAAATCAGGGCATCCACCTGGACGGATGAGGCAGCCACGGTGCGGCACCAATCCCTTCACGATTCACACACACATTCACACCTAGGGCCACTTTAGAGTCTCCATTTAACCCAACTTGCATGTGTTTGGCCTGTAGGAGGAAACCGGAGTGCCCGGGGTAAACCCACACAGACACAGGAAGAACATGCAAACTCCACACAGAAGGGTCACTGATGGTCAGGGGGTGGGATCAAATCCACGATGGTCAGGGGTGGAATCAATCCCGTGACCTTCTTGCTGTGCTGCCACAGTGCTCACCACTGCACTACCGAGCTGCCCGTTCACCACCAACCTGTTCACATTCCTAATCGATTTTCCCCGCTCAGTGACACACCCGGTGAGAAAAAACCTCTGATCATTGGTGACTCTGTAGTCAGAAACGTAAACCTAGAGACTCCAGCAGCCATAGTCAAATACATTCCTGCAGCCAGAGCAGGCAAAATCGAATCAAATTTGAAAATGCTGGCTAAAAGTAACTGTAAATACTCCACAATTGTTATGCTTTGCCAAAATGATGTTGGCCTCTGTAGTATTCTCTGGGTCCTTCCCCAACCTGACCAGTAATGACATGTTTAGCCGCGTGTCATCCTTCACCTGCTGACTGTCTGTGTGGTGTCCTGTAAACAATGTGGGCTACAGAGATAACTGGAACTCATTGTTGCCGCTGCAAGAGTTCTAACTGGTTCTAGAAAAAGAGATCACATCTCCCCGGTTCTGTCCTCCCTTCATTGGCTTCCCATAGAGTTTAGAATTAAGTTTAAAATCCTTCTTCTCACTTTCAAAGCTCTTAATAATCAGGCCCCCTTATATATAAAAGATCTGATATTACCTTACCATCCTAACAAAGCACTACGCTCCCAAAATGCTGGATTACTTGCAATGCCCAGAATCTCCAAAAGTACATTGGGAAGCAGAGCCTTCTGCTATCAAGCTCCTTCTCTGTGGAACCAGTTACCACTCTGGGTCCGGGAGTCAGACTCGGTCTCTGTTTTTAAGAACAGGGTAAAATCCTTCCTTTTTAATATAGCCTATGATTAGGGAGGGATTTTGTGTCTCTTAACCCCGCTTCTGTTTTATGTCTGTCCGCTTCATCCTCTCTATCCCCTCACCCCCAGCCAGTCACAGCAGATGACTGCCCCTCCCTGAGCCTGGTTCTGCTAGAGGTTTCTTCCTGTTAAATGGGAGTTTTTCCTCTCCACCGTCGCTAAGCGCTTGCTCACAGGGGATCGTCTGATTGCTGGGTCTTTCTGAAATTGTGGGGTTTTCTTTGCATTTTGTAGCGCTATGAGATGACTTCTGTTGTGATATGGCGCTATATAAATAAAGCTGAATTGAATTGAATTGAATTTTGGGGAAAACCTTGTTAGGCGAGATGGCGTCCATCTCACTTTGGATGGTGCGTCTCATTTATCTAGCAATCTGGCATCATCTTTATCCAGTGTTCCAAAGCCTTGACTACTACTCAGAGTTGGGACCAGGAAGCAGAGTCACAGTCTTACACGCCTCTCTGCAGCTTCTCTCCATCCGCCACCCCCCAACTTAGCCCCTGTGTCCCCCATCAGAAAATCAGTCTGCTCCCTTTAAAGTAAATAAAAATATAATGTACGTATAAGCACCCCAAAATGATTAAACAAAAAGTTGATAAAACCCAAATTAAATATGTAGCCTCTAAACTTAATGACTTGGCCTCTGTTCCTCCCTCATAATTTAAAAATTAAATGTGGTTTGTTAAATATTAACTCATACCGGCTCAGATGTTGCCCGGGTTTGCAGGGTCAGGAGTTCCTGGCAGCAGAGGGCGGGGGACAGAGCTGCGTAGAGGAATCTGATCAGACCTAAATGAAACAGTCATTGTCGCCCGCGACAGACTGCTATGATGATGATGAACTCCCAAGACTCTCTTAGTCCATGATCTGTTAATTGATCATAACAGAGACTTGGTTAGGGAAAGAGGTGTCAGAACATCCAGATCCCCGTGGTTGTTTGTGCGGCTTCCTGTGGTAACGTATCGTCACTTCCTATGTTGCTGGCTGTGGTTTGCTCTTTGGTTAGCACTCCTCATTCTCCTGAGGATTTTGCCTTTAATTGTATTTTAATCACTTTTTTCCTTCTACCGTTAGCTCTCACTTCTGTTTATCAAGCCTCTTGCACCTGTGTGCGCACTCAGTGTCATCTAATCACCCTCTTTAGCCTTCTGTTCACCTTTCATCTGTGTTTTTGTTAGCTTCGGGTTAGCCACTTGCTATGGTTACTAGCTCTCCTTCCCCTTCTCCTCTGGTGTGCTCTCTCTGTCAGATGTTTAGCTACACCTCTGCCTCTTTTAGTAATAACGGTAAATGTAATAAATGTTGTCTTTTTGAGGCGCTCGAGGCGAGGTTGTCTGATTTGGAATCCCGGCTCCGCTGCATTGAAACACCGTCTGCACCAGTTAATCTTGACGGACGTCCTTTAGCTGCAGCGGAGCTCCCTAGCATAGGGCGGCCTGCTAGCGGTCCTCCAGTCCTCCTCAGCAGCGAGGAGACTGGGTGGGTGATGGTGAGAAGGAAGCCTAGTTGCAAAGCCCCGGTTAACCACCAACCTGTTCATGTTTCTAATTGTTTTTCCCCACTCAGCGACACACCCGCTGAGGAAAAAACTCTGATCATTGGCGACTCTGTAGTCAGAAACGTGAACCCAGAGACTCCAGCGGCCATAGTCAAATGCATACCTTGGGCCAGAGCAGGCGACATCAAGTCAAATTTGAAAATGCTGGCTAAAAGTAACTGTAAATACTCCACAATTGTTATCCACGCTGGCATTAATGACGTCCGACTCCGGCAGTCGGAAGTCTCAAAACTTAATGTGGAGTCGGTGTGTGACTTTGCCAAAACAATGTCTGCCTCTGTGGTATTCTCTGGGCTCCTCCCCAACCTGACCAGCGATGACATGTTTAGCCACTTGTCATCCTTCAACCGCTGGCTGTCTGTATGGTGTCCTGCAAACAACGTGGGCTACAAAGACAATTGGAGCTCATTTTGGGGAAAACCTGGTCTTATGAGACGAGACGGCGTCCATCCCACTTTGGATGGTGCGTCTCTTTTACTGTATCTAACAATCTGGCATCATTTTTATCCAAATTTCCAAAACCTTGACAACTCAGAGTTGGGACCACGAAGCAGAGTCGTAGTCTTACATGCCTCTCTGCAGCTCCTCTTCATCCGCCACCCCTCAACTTATCCCCTGTCTTCTCCATCACAGAATCATTGTGTGCTCCCTCCAAAGTAAATAAAAATATAATGTACAGTATAAGCATCCCAAAGTGATTAAACAAAAAGTTGGTAAAATTCAAATTAAACATGAAACCTCTAAATTGAATGATTTGGCCTCGCTTCCTCCTCATAATTTAAAAATTAAATGTGGTTACTAGGTCTCTGACTCCCAAGTCTCTGCTAGTCCATGATCTGTTAATTGATCATCAGATTGATTTAATATCCCTTACAAAGACTTGGTTAGGACAAGAGGATTATGTTAAAATTATTATGTTTAAATGAATCAACTTCCTCTGGTTATTTAAACTGTCAAAATCCTAGAAGTTCTGGTCATGGAGGAGGAGTAGCAACAATTTACCATTCCAAATTACTAGTTAATGTAAAGCAAAAAAGACATTATAATTCCTTTGAGGGCCTGGTACTCAGTATTGGGCATTTTAGCAATTTTAGGCTAAACCCAAATTTATTTGCCGTAGTTTATCGTCCTCCATCAACTTACTCAGAGATTTAATCCAA
This sequence comes from Pholidichthys leucotaenia, assembly GCA_020510985.1. Lineage (NCBI taxonomy): Eukaryota > Metazoa > Chordata > Actinopteri > Cichliformes > Pholidichthyidae > Pholidichthys > Pholidichthys leucotaenia. The sequence continues at coordinate 231,388,644 of CM035836.1, forward strand.
ATTTGCCGAATTCTTAGCTGGTTTAGTGCTGAAATCAGATAGAATAATTATAGTAGGGGACTTTAATATACATGTAGATGTAGATAGTGATTGCCTTAATATGGCATTTAATTCAATATTAGACTCGATGGGGTTTTCTCAGAAAGTAGGAAATTCTACCCATTATCTCCACCATATGTTGGACCTTGTTCTGACATATGGCATAGAAATAGAAAATCTGATAGTGTCTCCTCATAACCCTGTACTGTCAGACCATTGTCTGTTAACCTTTGATTTTACTATTTCTGACTATTTGGCTCCGAAAGAAAAATATTACTACAGTAGATGCCTCTCAGATGATGTTGTTACCAAATTTATGCAGATTGTTTCCTCAATGTCATGTGTCAACACAATGGAGATAAGTTATGGAGATTTTACTCCTTCTGTAGTTGAAAGCATAGTAGATAGTGTTACAGCTTCTCTGCATCCGACTCTAGACATGGTGGCCCCTTTAAAAAAGAAAAAGTCCAGGTTTCTTCCTGTTAAAAGGGAGTTTTTCCTCTCCATCGTCGCCAAGCGCTTGCTCACAGGGGATCGCCTGATTGCTGGGTTTTTTCTGCAACTGTGGGGGTTTCCCCTACAGTTGAAAGTGCTATGAGATGACTGTCGTTGTGAAATGGTGCTATATAAATAAAGGTGAATTGAACTGAACGTGGGTTGGGCCCATATCCTCACCTTCTGTTCTCGTTTTGAGTATTTCTGTTGTACCAGGACATGGGCTCAGGCCACGTTCTCACTCTTTGTTCAGTATTTTGAGATGCTCTGTTCTATTTTTGCAGTGGTAATTTGTTCATGATCTTGGTATTTTGTTATTATACCTGCTTCAGTCTTTGTCCTTATTTTGAAATATTATTATCTGGGTTATGTTCTATATTAATTATCCCTGCCCTGTTCTTAGTTGGTTATTACCTCCGCCAGGAGGTAATGTTTTTGCCGGGGTTTGTCTCTTTGTCTGTTTGTTTGTCTGTCTGTTGGTTAGCAAGATAACTCAAAAAGTTTTGGACAGATTTTGATGAAACTTTCAGGCATTGTTGGAAATGGTACAAGGAAGAACTGATTAAATTTTGGGGATGATCCGGATCACTGTCCACAAGAAAACCGCCATTACGGAAAATGCCATTTTCGTGAATAACTAGCGAACCACTAATCCTATCATTGTCAATCCAATTGCTAGTCATATGTTTTCATGGTCAAGGAATCTGAAAACGTACACACAAACACTGTATGGGGGGAACTGTGGCCGCCATTACGAAAATGCCATTACGGAAAATGCCATTTTCGTGAATAACTACTGAACCACCAATCCTATCATTGTCAGTCCAATTGCTAGTCATATCTTTTCGTGGTCAAGGAATCTGAAAATGTACACACAAACACTGTATGGGCGGAACTGTGGCCGCCATTATGGAACATGTCATTTTCATGAATAACTACTCAACCACTAATCCTATCATTGTCAATCCAATTGCTAGTCATATGTTTTCGTGGTCAAGGAATCTGAAAACGTACACACAAACACTGTATGGGGGGAACTGTGGCGCTTGGCGGAGGTCTGCGCTCTCCGAGTGCTTTTCTAGTTAGTATTATTATCATCTTGGTTCCTGCTGTCCGTGTCCCTGCCTTGTCTTTGTCTATTCAGTATTTGTCATTGTCATCGTGGTCTTTGTGGTATTCTTGTTCTTGTCAGTCATGTCCTGTTCGTGGTCATGTCTCCCCTGATCCTTTGGGTATGTTTCAAGTGTATCCTCTGTCCTCGTCTGCGTCTGTCTGTTCATTCCAGCCCATCCTGTTTCCATACCCATTGACACAGTTTTCCCCATGTGTCTATTGTCAGTCCTGGTTAGTCTCCCCACCTGTTCTGTGTTGTCTTGATTGCCCCTCGTCTATTTAAGTGTCAGTCTCATTCCGGTGTGGTCTCATTCTCATTATTCCTAGTCATGTTTCTCTCTGGTTCTCCTGTGTACTATTCCGTCAGTATGTTATGCCTAGTTGGCTCTGTTAATTTGCAGCCCCCGTGCTGTTTATTTAAGATAAGATAAGCCTTTATTAGTCCCACAATAGGAAAATTCCAGGATTGCAACAGCACAGGGACAGCAACACTCAGAGCAATATAAGAGCAGTGACTATACATATGTACACATAAATATATAAATATATATACACAGTGCGGAACATTGTAGCTAGATGCAATAAACAGCATAACCGTCTACTTAGTTATCCTACATAGCATGAATATGTGCCCATACATATTGTCACCCTCCGTAGCGAATGATATTGTCCTAGTTGTATACTGGAGGGGACCATTTGTGTAAGTCTGTTGCATCTTTTGCATTTAATACTATTAGGTCATCACTTTTTTTTTTGCTATCTCTGCGAGCAGCCCTGCTTAGGTTATAAAGTCTGACAGCCGTAGGTAGGAAGGACCTGCGAAACCTCTTGGTCGCGCACCTAGGATGATGTAGTCTACTGTTAAATGAGCTCCTCAGTGCGTGCAGTATGTCCTGCATAGGGTGGGACTCGGACTCCAGCAGAGATGACAGTTTAGCCACCATCCTTCTCTCTCCTAGCTCGTCCACTGGGTCAAGGCGTTGCCCCAGGACAGAGCTAGCTTTCTTGATCAGTTTGTTCAGTCTCTTCCTATCGGCTGCTGTGATGCCACTGCCCCAGCAGACCACTCCAAAAGTGATGGCTGATACCACCACCGTGTCGTAGAATGTCTTCAGGAGCACCCCTTGTACACCAAAAGACCTGAGCCTCCTCAGTAGGAACAGCCTGCACTGTCCCTTCTTATACAGTGCGTCGGTATTGTGTGACCAGTCTAGTTTATTGTTCAGATGAACACCCAGGTACTTGTAGGATGTCACCATCTCAATGTCTGTTCCCTGGATGTTTACTGGTGCTGTGAGGGGTTGTCCTTGCCTGCGGCAGTCCACCACCAGCTCCTTAGTTTTCCTCGCATTGATCTGGAGGCAGTTCCGATGGCACCAGTCCAAGAAGTCCTGGATAAGTCCTCTGTACTCAGCTTCATCTCCGTTGGAGATGAGGCCGACGATCGCAGAGTCGTCAGAGAACTTCTGTAGATGGCAGTGTGTTGTGTTGGGTGAGAAGTCCGCAGTATAAAGGGTGAACAGGAAGGGAGCCAAAACCGTTCCCTGGGGGGCCCCTGTGCTGCCGATGATCGTGTCGGACACACAATCCCGGGTTCTCACAAACTGTAGCCGGTTTGTGAGGTAGTCCAGGATCCATGATGACAGGTGCTGGTCCACCCCTGCGCACAGCAGCTTGTCCCTCAGGATCATCAGTTAGATGATTTCCCCGAGCTTCTCTGTTAATAAACATGTTGCTTTGGAGTACTGTCTGTGCAATGAGTCCTCCTTACCTACCCGCCGGAGGATTATGTTGGTTTAAATGAATCAACTCCCTTTGGTTATTTAAACTGTCAAAATACTACAAGTTCTGGTCGTGGAGGCGGAGTAGCAACAATTTACCATTCTAAATTACTAGTTGACGTAAAGCAAAAAACGTGATATTTCCTTTAAGGACCTGGTCATCAGGATTGGGCATTTTAGCAATTTTAAGTTAAAACCAATTTTATTTGCCATAGTTTATTGTCCTCCCACAGCTTACTCAGAGTTTGTATTTGAATTTGCAGAATTTTTATATGATTTTGTGCTTAAATCAGATAGAATAATTATAGTAAGGGACTTCAATATACATGTACTGTAGATGTAGATAATGATTGCCTTAATATGGCATTTAATTCAATATTAAACTCGATAGGGTTCTCTCAGAATGTAGGAAATTCTACCCATTATCTCCACCACACTATGTACGTTGTTCTGGCATATGGCATAGAAATAGAAAATCTGGTAGTGTCTCCTCATAACCCTGTACTGTCAGACCATTATCTATAAACTTCTGATTTTACTAACTATTTGGCTCCTAAAGAAAAATATTACTACAGTAGATGTCTCTTAGATGAAGCTGTTACCCAATTCAAGCAGATTGTTTCCTCAATGCCATGTGTCAACAAAATTGAGATAAGTTATGGAGATTTTACTCCTTCTGTAGTTGAAAGCATAGTTGATAGTGTTACAGCTTCTCTGCATCAGACTCTAGACATGGTGGCCCCTTTAAAAAAGAAAAAGTCTAATCAGAGATTTCTGACTCCTTGGTTCAACACAGAAATTCGCAGCTGAAAACAGAAGACTCGTCAATTAGAAAGAAAATCGCGCTCCACTAAATTAGATGAAATCTATCTAGCTTGGAGAAATAAACCTCTGATTTATAAAAAAAAAAAAAAAAAAAATCTCTTAGGAAAGCCAGAACAACTTATTTTTCTGCATTAATAGAAGAGAACAAAAATAATCCTAGGTTTCTTTTCAGCACTGTAGCCAGGCTGACAAAGAGTCAGGACTCTGTCAAATCTAGCATTCCCTTAGAGCTTACTAGTCAGGACTTTATAAATTTATTCAATAATAAAATTTCATCCATCAGAGATAAAAATCAGATCCTTCCCACCATTAACTTAAATACAGTAACAACTACTACTCCTTCAACTGATGTTCATTTGGATGAGTTTACTCCAATTGACCTTTTAGAGTTTGATAAAATAATTTCCTCATCCAAGCCTTCATCTTGTCTACTAGACCCTACTCCTACAAGGTTATTTAAAGAACTCTTCCAAATTCTTCATTAACATTAGGCCATATACCGTGGGCTTTAAAAATTGCTGTAATTAAACTGTTACTTAAAAAGCCAGTGCTGGATCCAGGAGTTTTAGCTAATCATAGACCAATCTCTAATCTGCCTTTCATTTCAAAAATCTTAGAACGAGTTGTTGCTATGCAATTATTTGACCACTTGCAGGGAAATGGTTTATTAGAAAAGTTTCATTCAAGGTTTAGAATTCATCATAGTACTGAAACAAGCTTTAGTGAAGGTCGCAAACGATCTCCTTATCTCATCTGATAATGGACTTGTTTCTGCACTTCAAGGCTGAAACGATTAGTCGATGTTGTCAATAACGATCATAAAAATTTGTCAATGCAGATTTTTATTGTCGACAAATCGTTTAATTTTAAAGTTTATATGCATGCCACAGAAATTTTCAGTTTAGCTGTTTCCATGAAGAAGAAGAGCACATCTTGGCAACACAGAGAGAAAATCTTGAAGCAGGCCAAAAATTTCCAAAGTATGGGAGGATTTTACTGAAAATTTATTAAATGAAACAAGTTAAATGTAGACTGTAAAGTAGTGTTGTCATATCACAGCTGCACTATAGAGATGCATCCATTCCCTCCTTCTCTCCGTTCCACCGTTTCCGGCCACCTGTCAGCGGACTGCACCGGTAAGGTTAGCAAGTAACGTTAGCATTTCTTATTTTCAATAAGCAACTCTCGCAGCTTTAGAAAACTGACCACACTATTAGTGTGTGCCGTTTAAATAGTTTACCTGCTGTCGGACAATAATCTCTCTTTGATGATGATTGTTGAAAGCTGAGCTGCTTCCGTTATGCTGGCTATATGTTAGCTGCAGTAAATGGGTGAATTACATGAGCAACTTACTGTTTTTCATATTCTCTATTACTGTCACCATAATATCAGCCTTCATTCTGAATATTAGTGCATCTCAGTAAATTAGAATATCATGATTTGTAATTTAATTAAAAAAGATAACCATAATCATCATAAATAAATTTAAAATGGCTTAAATATTTCACTGTAAGTGTAGTGAAGGCTTACATTCCTGCACTGATATTTAAAGTGTTTGTAAATTTATTTTGGACTTGAAGAAGTTAATTTAATTTTGATCTGAAGCCTAATTAAACTTTTAAACTTCTAGATCCAGAAAGGTTTCAAACAGGATGGACTAGCTTGTTATTTTCTTTTCTTTCTTTTTTTTTTACTTTAATGGAGTTGAATATTACTTGTTTGTTTTTAACACACAGTTACAACAGCCTTTATGGAGCAGCAGAGCTGCTATTTGAGTTTTTATACTTTAACATCTATTATTTAATTGTGTTGCTACAAACACTTCTGATTAAGCTGTCAAGTTCAAGTTTGCAACTCATGTTTGATGGGTCATTATTTTATTTAGCTATGGGAACTTTTTATAATGGGCTACATTATATTAAGGCAGCGACTGACAACAAAGTGATTTTCACAGGTGTGCAGGCTTAAACAGGTGAGGTAAAACATGACCTAGAGCCCTGAACAGGAGCCGTGCCAGCAGGAAGCTGAGCTGGCGGACATGACAGAAATAATTGCAATTAGTCGACAAATCTAAAAAAATAGATTAGTCCATACAGTCTACATCTTTGAAATGGGTAACGTGCCATTAATAAATCAGAGGTATTGTTTTGTGGTTAGCTTGTGTCAATGATTTGCTTATCATGAGCTGTTCTTTTTTCACAACTTTGCACCATCAAGTCCCTTTTGAGTCTCTATTAGACCCTGAATTGCCAATATTAATGAGCAGATTAGTGAGGAAACACCACGGGGACAAAGCAAGAGGCAGACAGATTAAAAAGTAACACTCTAAAGTGATTTCAGGGCCCAGAAAGGACAAGAAGAAACTCAGACAGGAATAGAAGTGAGCAAGAATTTAGAAAACCATCACTTTAATAGAGAAACTATAGAACATTTCCCGCTGACAAACTGACACCTGTAAGGAGATATGCCATGCTGATGAGAGTGAAGACATAAGATCTTCCATCCCTCCATCCTCATGATGCATCTTAAAAATAGAGCTCCTTATTACAGTATAGTGCAGGACCAGGATGACTAATACGGCTATTATTTCTCCTGCTCTCTTGTCTAGTTGCCTCGACTCCAGCAGTGTGTCTTTGCCTTAAAAAAAACAAAGAAACCTCACAGCCGCTAAACTGTGATGATGAAACAGCAGCTACATGAGGTACAAACAATATTGTTTACATGAAGACAAGCATTCACGCTTGAAGCAGTTGCAGGTTTTTTCCAATCACCAGTCTTTCCTTTTCGGTAAGCAGGGCATCTGATGTGCCCACTGTGTGTTTGGTGACTCATCTTTATTAATAGAAAGTCTTTACTCATGATCCCAGGAAATACATTGTACCCAGTGTATGGTCTATCATTATGAATCAGCCTGTCAGCCTTAACTATGTTAACAAGCACTGGATAACAGCTGGTGCAAAAAATAGATATGGTTGAAACTAGACGATAACATACACTGTATAAACACACACAGCCTTTTCCCCCCTCACTGTCAGACTAAACTAAAAGAAATCAGACAAGATATCAGGAAGAGAACTGGGGACCTCAACAAGCCTGCTTCATCCTTGGGTACAATTCCCCATCCTTGGGTACAATTCTCCAATGTCTGAAGGTGCCACATTCATCTGTTCAAACAATTTTCGCAAGTATAAACACTGTGGGAATGTCCAGCCATCATACCGCTCAGAAAGGAGACGGCTTCTTTGTCCCAGAGATGAACATGTTTTGGTGTGAAATGTATGTATAAACCCCAGAACAAAAGCAAAAGATCTTGTGAAGATGCTGGCTGAAGCTGGTAAAAGAGTGTCATTATCCCCAGTGAAACAAGTCCTATACACCATGGACTGAAAGGTCACTCGGTGAGGAAGAAGCCATTACTCCAAAATCAACATATTAAAAGCCAGATTACAGTTTGCTAATGCACACAGGGCCAAAGACCTTCATTTCTGGAGACATGTCCTTTGGTCTGCTGAAACTAAAATTGAACTTTTTGGCCATAATGACCATTGTTACATTTGGGGGAAAAAGGAGGAAGCTTGCAAGCCTGAGAACACCATCTCAACTGTGAAGCGTGGAGGTGGCAGCATCATGTTGTAGGGGTGTTTAGCTGCAGGACAGACTGGCACACTTCACAATATGGTAAATGGAAGCAGAGCTAGTGGATGTATTCTTCAGTTGTTTTGGTGAATATGGTGGTCGTCAGTAAAGTTGTCAGATAACATAGTTAGCAACTATAGACTGCCACTGATGTTGAGGGAATGATGAGGGGAAGCCCTACAAAAGCAGGAAGATTGAAGTTTGCTGGAAGAATTGGAAAAAGAAGAATGAAAGTTCATGGAGCTGGAGAAAAAGAAACAAGCACTTGCTATCGTTTTGGCACTATTAGATAGTTAGTGTAGCATCATCTCACTTAGGCTCATCAATAAAATTATTCTTCAGTTTAAAGACATTGTTTCACCCAGGAAAAGGACAGTCAAGAACTGTTCTCTCATCCCAGGACCACAGCTGAACTAGCATTCCCTTGTTAAACCAGTCTCAGGAATTCTTCCTGAACATTTTATTGGCCCATAAAACTTGGAGACAAAGAACAGACCTCTGTGAAGTACCTCATATGGTCACTACAAAATATCCACAACTCAACATTGCCCTCTACTGGCAACTCTGGGACATGCTGGATTTAACCAGTAAACTTTCAGCCAAATTATTGTTAAAAGACTCAATTTTCAACATTCTCTTTTTCAGGACACCATGGAAAAGCAAATGGACTCGATGTTTGATGTGGACAATCAATAATGGGTTTGAAATATATTAATCCTTGATTTTAGATATGTGCATGTTAAAATGTTTAAATGAAATGTTTATTCTTGCATGTTAATTTAAAAGCACTAGTTATAAAGTTGCATGAATCACTAAGGCTAGCATAGACTTTATACATAAGTAGGTTAAGGAATCCCCAGTGTATTAAAATTGTGTGTGTTTCCATGGGGACCAGTATCAAGTATCACTCAGCATTTACTGGGTTCCAGCTCCTCCATTCCATTGGTTCCTCGCAGACAAAAGCCTGTCATTGGACTAAAGTTCTTAAAGCCCGCCCATGAAGGAGGACTATTGGCCGGGGTTCCTGTCAATCAGAGAAAGCCCGCAAAAGTTTTCCACAGATAAAAAGGAGACAGACCCCTCTCTTCACCAGTTTTCTCTTTTGTCTCTTTCGGCTCTGCTCTTTGTCCCTTTGTCTTGGCTTCACACCAGATGACTGCACAGCACCACGGGAGAACAAAGGACATTTCTCCCATGTGTTTTCTTGTTTTTCTTTAAACGTCTAGGAACTAATCTTTTTCTTTCCTGAGCTCAAATCCTAAATTTGGAGTCAAACTCCACTTCTAGACGTTTATTTTTATAATTTTTTCCTGTTAAACTTTCTTTAAACTCGCCATTTTTAATCTTGATTTTATTTTAATTTCATTGACCAACTACGCACTAGAAGCTAAGTTCATCTCCACAAAGTCATAGAAGTCTGCACGGTGGCGCAGTGGTTTAGCACTGCGGCAGCACAGTTTACCCTCGGCCGGGGGATCGCGGGGATCATGAAATCGTGGGTTCGATCCCAGCCCCCGATCAACAGTGAGCTGTGTGGAGTTTGCATGTTCTCCCCGTGTTGCGTGGGTTTACTCTGGGATTTCTACGGTTTCCTCCCGCATACCAAAAACATGTAGGTTTAGGGCGCTCGCGCATGCAGCGACCGGCAGCCGGTGGCTTGTCACCAGACTGCAAACCAAATCTACCTATGGGTACAAATAAGTAACAAAAAAAAGTCTTTTAATTTTGCTATTGGATTAGATGTGTAATTATTCTCGAATTACCTCGTGAGAGGCCGCGGATCCATCAAGGCCAAGACGTGCAGCTGAAGAAATCCACACGCCACGAAAAGGAGACATCTTGGGCTGGACCGCAGCCCTTGTGGTCAAACATACAATTCTCATCTTGTATCAAGGAATATTTGCTGGTCAAATATTCCGGCTTTTGGCACTTTTCCACATCGAAAACTTCCAGACGGCGACACAGAAGGATTTTCAACCTGATCACGTGAGCTGCATTCTTCATTCACTTGCTGAATAAAACATCTGAGATTTGAGAATAATTCAGTATCTGATCAGATGCAAAATTAAAGAGCACTTAACATAACTCTTCTTTTCATTAAAGTTCCATTTTCATTTTCTTAAGAGTAATCCAGAGTTTTCCATATAATTAGTTTAATTTTCCCCGTAAATTTGCGTTCTGTTTTTCATAATCTGTTAACTTCAAACTGATCTAAATTCAGCTTCGAATTCACCAAAATTTTGAGACCGATTATTAATTAATTTATTGTGTGATTAAACAGGTATAAAGTGAAATTAAGAATTAAAGTGCACCTTAAAGAGGAGCTGGTGCCCCACGAGTGTTTATTAACTTTTTCTTTGTGTATGGACCCAGAGTTCATCTCAGATCCGATACATTAATACCAATTAAATAATTTTTATACCTGATCATAATTATCAATCACACATTTCTCTATGATAGATAGATAGATAGATAGATAGATGTACTTTATTGATCCCAAAGCATGGGAAGTAGTGATGGAGATACTGAGATGATTTGAATAAAGACACTCATAGGAAAACTTTGCTTTTAAAACCTCATGACCTCTTTTGAAAGAAGAAAAAAGCATTTATGAGGCCTACTCGAACTTTAACCAGACAAAGAAAGACAGCAGTGTGTCTGTGACACCCCGCCTCTCACACTCCCTCTTCAGCCTTCTGCCCTCAGGGAAAAGGTACCGGAGCCTCTGGGCCTGCTCCACAAGACTGCTAAACAGCTTTGTTCACCAGGCCATCAGGACCCTGAACTCCCCCCTCCCCCAGCCACCCCCGGACCATAACACACTCACCCACACAATAACTACCTCAGCTGTTTGCACAGAAAGACTTGGCACACCAACAGTAATACATCTGCTGTTGTATGTCTCTGCACCTCACTGCAACCATTTGCACAAATATCACACCTACTGTTGTCCATCTGTATTGCAATATTGATCATATGCAGTCCAATATGTCACTGTCTGCACCTACACTACTGCAATGAACTTGCAATTACGGGTGTTATGGCTCCACTTTTCTGTATATAGGATTGCTGGGTTTTATCTTTAATCTTTATTTGCACTATGGGTAGCATTACTGTACACAGACTGCTGTTGTTGTTTTTCATCCTTATTCCTTCTTTTCTTACATATTGCACACACCACGAAGAGAGAGAGAAATGGTATTTCAATTCTCCTGTATGTCCTGTGCTTACAGAAGTATTAACAAATAAAAATCTTTGAATCTTGAATCTTTGAAAGCTCTAAAGCCAGTAAGTTTTGCAAAAATGATCCAAAATGAAAGTCCTTGTAATATGTACATCTTCAATACATGTACAGTACAAAAACTGTGAAATGAAAAAGTCCTAGCTTGAAAACTGTGGAATGAGTTAGTAGGACAAACGATGTACCCTGTACTGACATTTCATTCTAAAAATGACAACATTCAAAAACCTGTTAATTTTCAGAAAAATTATCCAAAATCAAAATCCTTGTAATATGCACATCTTCAACACATGTATAAACACTGTGTGAAATAAAGTCATAGCTTGAGAACAGTGGGAGGAGTTTGCCGGACAAGTCCGACAGATGGACATCATCATACCATAATACATCCCAGGCACTACAAGCTATCTGCCGAAGCACATTTCACTGGGCATAAGACTGTCCATACAGAAGTGAACAAGTCAAACTTACAGAAGAGAGAGAATCAGGTAACAGAGGAGTGAAACTTTACCCTTTTTACTAAAGAATCAACCAGTGAAGCGGAAATATTTATGACTCAGTGTTTCGACTCTGTAATAATCAACACTGCATGCACTTGGACTGCGTGTGGACAAGAATGATTTGACTGTTACATTACAAGGCCAAGCCCAAGCGAGATAAAGAAGACAGAAGCAGAGTAATAGACCATTTAAATTTGGTGATGGAAAAGTGATTTATTCCACAAAAAAGTTGAAAATACCTGCAAAGATTGGACAGACAAAATATAGCATTGAAATTGAAGTAGTTCCTGCAAAAATCTCACTTCTTTTGAGTAAGACACCATTGAAAAGAGCAGGAACAGTGTTGGACATGGAAAATGACAGTGCAGTAATGTTTAATCAACCTGTGAAACTTGACTTCACCAGCTCTGAAGATTACTGTGTGAACATCATGGACAGAAAAGATAAACATGATCAGATTTCGGCAGAAACTGCTAGATAGCTTTGAAAGTAAAGATACAGCATGTAACATTATCCTGTATAAAACTGTTAGTGAATGTGACACCTGGAAAAGAAAGACCAAACCAAGGCCTGCAGTTTTATCAGTAGCCAGTCCCTCCAGGATTTCGCGATGTTGCGATCACACCAGTTCACGCAAATTAAACCAATCCCCTCAAATTCTGCATGACCTTGCAACTTTGTCCAATTCAGTGGTGTAGCCAGGAATTTGTGAAAGAGGAGGGCTGAACCCCAACCACCACCACCATTCTGAATGCCCAGGGCGAAGCTTTAGCTTCAGCCCCCTGTCAACTACAGATTTCTTAACATTTTCAATGCAAACTACTCAAAACCTGCTCTTTATTTACATTTTTCTTTTCTTTTTATGGGGGTGGGTGGGGGGTGCAGCCCTCTCAGCCCCTGCAATTGCCACAACTTTCTCGCAATTTTGGCCAATCATCGCCATCTTCCACAAATTTCGCCAATCAAATTTGTCCCCGAATAGCGCTCAAATGCGTATGTCATCAGTCTAACCAATCAAATGCGAAATTGCACTATTCTCACTTCCGTGTTTACTGCGAGTATGAATGGAATGCATCAACACCGGTGGACGTCACCCCGCGTGTCCATGTCGACCACATGTACGAAGTGCTGGGTTTTCGCTGAGAAAAGCACGCCTGCCTAAAAAGCACCCCCTTCGGACTGTAAAACTACAAACAAATAAGAAAATGTGACACTTTTTATTTTTAGTGGTAAAAGATCACAACTGTATCTTGTCAATGAGTTTTAAAGCTATGAGCCTCCAGTCTGGACGATCTGGACACGGAGCAACGCACACTCCAGCACACCCCCAGGGGGGCTCCTTCTCCCAGTGTGGCTCATATTGAAAGGAAAGATGAATATGTGATGAGACAGGTGTGTGTCAAGACATGCAGACAGACAGACGGGCAGGAGTGAGAGAGAGAATATTCTGTAATTTTTCAGAAAAAAACACAGACTTGAGAGGAATAGAGTCATTTATTTTTTCTCTGTGCTCGGTATACTGCTGGGTTGGGAAGCTGTCAGGGAGTTTTCAAATGAAGGCGATGCCACAGTTTCCAGATCTGTACTCTTAACATGCATTCAGTGCAATTTAATTGTTTTAATGCAGTAAACGATGGGCAAAAGACGTCTGCTTTAACATTTGTACTTCTTGCTACAACTTCTAGTGCAAAAAACCCCTCTGAAAAATATTGCAACGTTTATTGCAACTTTTTACAAAAGCTCCTGCAAATTCAGGCTTTTTAGGCCCCAACAATCATAAAAACAGCCCGCGAAATCCTGGAGGGACTGACTGACATCTCAGTATAATGAAACTGTGGCAGCTGATCTGCACGAACTTGATACACAATTCACTGCAGGCAGCATTCTCCCCTCAAAAAAAGGCCTCTGAAATAGTGAAACACTTCAATCATGTCTGGATAAATGTACATGGTTCACCACTAGGGTTGCCACCCATTCTGTAAAATACAGTATTGTCCTGTTTTTTACACTAATATAATGCCTCCTGTATTGATTCAATACAGGATGCAGTTTGTCCTCTATTTACTAGCTGCCTTCAACGCAGCATCATCTCATCGGTATTCTGCATGTTGCCCTCCTACTCAGTAGTTGTTCCATCCATCCATCTTCTTCCGCTTCATCCTTTTCGGGTCGCGGGGGGGCTGGAGCCCATCCCAGCATCTTTGGGCGAGAGGCAGGGTACACCCTGGACAGATCACCAGTCCATCGCAGGGCCAACACAGAGAAACAGACAACCATTCACTCTCACATTCATACAGTACCTCAGGACAATTTAGAATCCCCAGTTTGATGCCAATTAACCTAACTTGCATGGTTTTGGCATGTGGGAGGAAACTGGAGAAATCCCGGAGTAAACCCACGCAGACACAGGGAGAACAGTCCTCAGTAGTTGTTGGCTGATTTATTTTCTTTTACGCACCGCATGTGAAGTCATCGCTTGACAGTGATAGGGCGAGAGATAGCCGGGTGGGCTCAGCATGCTGTATTGGCTTGCCAGCTTCTCATGCTACATGTCCACTGGTCCATTTTTTGTCGAAAGGCATCATATAGGGATTGTGGTGTGGTGTGGAGATAGGCGTAACCAGGAGTTACAGAAAATGTGTGATATTATGGAAAACCAATAGTCACAGAGCTCTGTCCTGGGGAAACAATTTCATTTGTCCTGCTGCTAAGAACGCAGGCTGCTCCTGACTGGTCACTGGATCCGGTCATGGGCAGTCTTTCACAGACTGAAATCATCGGACAACATGATGGACTATGAGTCTCATATCTTTAAAACAAACCAGCGAAAAGTGTTTCTAACATCACTTCGTGCAAGAAATAGTAGGTTCAGTTAGTGAATCTGTCGTTATTTGACATCAAAAACTGTTGATTTAAATGTTCAGGACGAGAGCGCTGCCTCTGGTGCATGCCGGTACGGGAAACTCATTTGTATAGACATCTACGATTGAAATGTTTATGCAAATGACTGGTAGGGTAAACCACAGGCTACTTGACACACCGCAGCCCCGTTTTCACTGCACCGGAGCCAAATGCTTTCCATTGCATTTCCAATACACAATGAATAGGAAGCAGAAAAACGACGTGTCCAGTGGATACGTAGCATGATGTAGCATCATCAGGAGCAGCCTGCGTGTTCTCAGCAGCAGGACAAATGTGAGTGTTTCCCCCAGGACAGAGCTCTTTGACTATTGATTTTCCATAATGTCACACATTTTCTGTAACTCCACCTGGTTACGCCTATTTCCACACCACACCGCAATCCCTACTATAAGAAGCCTTTCGACAAAAAACAGACCAGTGGACATTTAGCATCACAGACCAAAATGTCTACAGCTGCACCGTGTCCCGATAGTCTGATCCATGCATCAGTCAAACGTAAACATTTGCAAAAGTACCGATGTGAGTGGGAAGAACTCATTGATTGGCTTGACAGTGTCAACGACGAGTACAAGGAAAACTGCAACGTACTCTCAACCTTTCGGAGTCCTGTTCAGAGTTCTACTGCAGTGTTTTGAAAGACAAACATTTACTCATGGCTGCAAAATGTGACCAGAAATACACGTGGAAAAAGAAGTAAGACAGGAAACAAGAAGGCTGTGGACTGTTTTACCACGGTTGTACTCTACACAAATAGAAAAAAATGTTGATAAACAAATTGTACAGCTCTAATGTTAAATAAATTATTATTTGCACACCCAGATTTTTTGAAGGGGCTCTTTCATTTGTAGTAAACAGGAACATTTTGACTTTCAAGCTTGAAAATTATAAACATTGTCATTGGCCTATGAATACTATGTTAATACTTTACTCAAACAGTGATTAAGTCATGATAAACCACAACTAGCGGTCCACACATCACCTTGGGGCAGGGCGGGGGGGTCCTTTATTTTTCTGCATTGAAGTTCAGTGATGATGAAGCGAGAGACATAGCAGAGAATTTCAAAATACGTAGAAGACAACAGCTGCTTACAGCCCATGGAGAAATGGACTTCTGGAGAGACATATGTAACCAGATACTCACAGAGATCATAATGAAAGTTAAAGCCAATAACTGTTGTGACCAAAACACTGCAATAGACTGGGTCCTCATGGCAAAAACAACAGCAAAAAGCCCATGATGCACAATGTCCATGGATGCAGCCCTTATCACCTAGTGTTCAGACGGAATCCCAACCTACTCTCTGCGTTAAGTGATAAATCCCCAGCTCTAGAGGGCACAACAAAGAGGGAGTGAATGGGCTGCAAAACACATCTCTGCTTTACATGCTGCAAGAAGGGCTTTCACAAAAGCAGAATGTTCTGGAAGGACACGAAAAGCACAATATAAACTAGGGCTCCAACAGTTACTCGAATAATTTGAGTAATTCGATTATATACACTACCGTTCAAAAGTTTGGGGTCACCCAGACAATTATTTTGTGTTTTCCATGAAAAGTCACACTTATTTACCACCATGAGTTGTAAAATGAATAGAAAATATAGTCAAGATATTGACAAGGTTAGAAATAATGATTTGTATTTGAAATAATATTTTTTTACAGATACTCAACCTGCTCGAAGGAAGGTCAGTTGTATAGCTTCTCTAACCAGCTAAACTGTTTTCAGCTGTGCTAACATGATTGCACAATGGTTTTCTAATCATCCATTAGCCTTCTGATGCAATAAGCAAACACATTGTACCATTAGAACACTGGAGTGATAGTTGCTGGAAATAGGCCTCTATACACCTATGTAGATATTGCACCAAAAACCAGACATTTGCAGCTAGAATAGTTATTTACCACATTAGCAATGTATATTAGATATTAGAGTGTATTTCTGATTAGTTTAACATTATCTTCATTGAAAAAAACAGTGCTTTTCTTTCAAAAATAAGGAAATTTCTAAGTGACCCCAAACTTTTGAACGGTAGTGTAAATTCCTCGATTCAAAAATCTATGATTCGAAGCGTTGTTTAACATAGCACTTCCACTCTATATAACCTTCTTCTGGTATCACCTTCTTCCAGTCACGCTATGTAAACAAGACGCAGGTTTGTTTAATGGCACGATGCCAGAGTGACAAAGCAACAGCAAAATGGAAGAAAGTCAGAGCAAACAACAAAAAGTATCTCAAGACTGGGGTCATTTCAAACTCAGATTGAAGGAAAAGCTTGTGCAGTGTGGATATAGTAAAGCCGAGCGGCGAGCTACCATACCATAACATCGTTGTTACAGTGTCTCGGCAGACGGTATCCAGCCACATCATGTATGGCCAGCGCACCGAGACAAGGTACGGGATTGAGATTTTAAATTAAGATGAATAGAATGTAGTCAGCCAAGCTAATTATGCTTATATTATGCTTTCTATAGCAGCTACCGCTAACAGTGGCAGCTGCTATGTTAGCTATGTTGTGAGTTGAAGGTAACACTAAAAAATGGAACTTTATGGTGTAAAGTAATGCTTACATTTATGTTCTATGCAATAAATATTGCAATAAATGTGTACCTTTGCTATTGAGTGATTTTTACAATTACTACTGCTCTTTAAGAAAGAAAGTTCCACACACGTTGGTCAAAACAAGTTTCTTCAATACCAAAAAAAAAGTATCCAATTACTCAAGTAATCATTCGATAACACTGACAAATTACTCAATTACTTAAATAATCAATGGCTGCAGCCGGAATATAAATAGATCTGTCACACAGAAGTAGCATATGAAGTGAGTGATAAAGCTTACTATAAAAGAGTGGACTGCCCATAGGAGCTGTTGGCCAGGATAGTGCATTGGTGTTTGATAGACACGGAGGAACCTGCATCATCTCAGACTGAGAAAAGTGAATCCTAAAAGTGATCAAGCAACAGATGGTAATAGAGAAAACACAGGCGGTGGTGAAAGACAAGGACGGGAACTACTAAAAAAACGACACAGAGGACACAGAAAATGAAAGCGAGGTTCAGAAAAATGTGTTTCAGCCCCGGCACACTGAAGAAACAACCAGAGTTGAGAGTGAGAATACATTTGACACATATAACAACAGAGACTCATCCTAAGTATGCCGTTATCATTCAACAACAGTCTCACTGCAGCGAACCACCCACAGCGATAGAGAAATGTGGTCTTTGTTTTTGGAGAACTCACATATCAGCCATATTTATATACAGCCTTTAGTTGCAATGTGATATTTATTCATCCAGCACTCAGAATTTGGGAAAACTGACATACAAATATAGGCATGAAAGTAGCATTTACCCTTTTAATAAAAGAGAGTATCTTGGTTTGGTATAACTATGCAATTGTGAGTACATTATTCAACATAAAACAAAACATCTCTGCACCTTAAACCTTGACATCAGTGTTTTAAAAACACTTCATCTGTTACAACTTCAGCAGAACAGTTCACAAGACTCCTTGAAAGATAATCTCAGCACAGAACATTCTTCTACATTCTTCACATGTGTTCATACTTTAATCTGGAAGACAAACGAAACATTCTACTGTTTCCCCCCTGGATAAGACCTGGGGGGTACTCCAGAAAGAAGGTTATGTGAAAACTCTGAGTGTGTTCACCCAGAGATGAGGGGAACTCAGGGTTATTGTTCTAGATTCGAGATAAGACAAACTCAGAGTCAGCCACCATGGTCACTGACTCTGAACATAATCTGCTCGCCGGCAGGTTTTCCTTCAGGAACCCAGAATTTCTTCTTGTCTCCTTCCAGTTGAAGCAAGCCAGACATGAGTTGTCAACCTGTTTGTAATCTGATAGCAGAAGGATTGTGCAAATAAATAAATAAAAAGGAAACAAAAAGACACATTTGATCTGGTTTTCTTGATTTTCTGCAAGAACAAATGCAAAGCTAGGATCTGTAATATTGTTCCAACAATTAACATTTACCCTTGGCAATGCACCCACCTCAACTCATGATCCAGTAAGTTCTAGGTCTGCCTTCCCTATAATTTGTCGATTGAAGTACATCATTTCCTAATCTATTTTACTGTTGTATATATGTCCAAGGTTTTGTTGCTTGGATACTTTGAGTTACATTTAACTTTTGTGCACCATGAGTGTAACTACTATGGCAGTGATACAAGACCCCTCCCACCCCGGTTGCCATGGTGACTCGGTGTATTGGGGCTCCACTGATGATGGTTTTTATTGTGCTCTTAACTCAAGGTAAACTTGCTTTGAGTTGACCATTAGTTATTGGTTATCCAGTTATACTAGATACTCAGAGTTCTGATGTCAGAGTCAGTCAACTGAGAGTTCAGAATTAGTCTCACAGTTTGTTGAACCTATTTTCTGGAATACCGCCCTGGTATCATGGGATAACCCGTGCCCTCTGAAATGTCTTTTTTGTCGGCCAACAGCACCCTTAATTCTCTTTATACACCAGCCGGCCAATTCGGGGTTTATATAAGTGTTTATTTGTTGAGCTAATTGCTTTAGGATATTTGTGTTACACTTCTTTAGTTTGTAATTATGCAAAATATATTCAAATTATTGACTGGATGTTACCTTTTTAGTTGTGGTGGGTGGGTTCCTCCATTTTGGTTGCCTGTGAGTGTCTGGTGTGACAAACAGCAAGAGGATGATTCCGGTCCCTTTTATAGCAGGAGGTAATTGGAAGAGACTATGTTGTGGAGAAACAGAGGGGGGATTTCCTGTTGTTTTTAAACATCCATCCATCTTCTACCACTTAATCCTTTTTCAGGTCGTGGGGGGTGCTGGAGCCTATCCCAGCATCTTTGGGCGAGAGGCAGGGTACACCTTGGACAGATCGCCAGTCCATCGCAGAGCCAACAGAAAGACAGACAGCCATTCCCTCTCACATTTAAACCTAAGGACAATTTAGAATCCCCAGTTGATGCCAGTTAACCTAACTTGCCTGTCTTTAGCCTGTGGGAGAAAGCCCGGAAACTCAGAGTGAACCCACGCAGACATGGGGAGAACATGCAAACTCCCCACGGAAGGGTCACTGATGGTCAGGGGGTGCGATCAAACCCACAATCATCAGGGGTGGAATCGATTTTGTGACCTTCTTGCTATGCTGACACAGTGCTAACCACTGCACCACCGTGCTGCCCAGTGGTGAATTAAAAGCCTGAAGAAAGACCCCTCAGGGTAGTGATATTCAAATAAAGCAATGAACCAGTATTGAACTACTTCATCAGTTGTATCGAAGATGTTTTCATTCGTTCAAAGCTTCATTTCAGTGACATGTAGTGGCTAAATACGAGACAGCAACACAATGTGTTAATAATTATGTGATGAATGTAACTAGGGTTTGTGTGAATGATGTAAATACATTTTTGTAAAAATTGATTGGTCAGTTGATTCTATAAATATAGTGGAGTACTAACTAGTGATGGTAAGATGAAGCTTCATGAAGCCTTGAAGCCTTCCAGCCAATTGGTTTGCAAAAGGGTTTATTTCTCGAGGCTTCATGTGCACACAAACCACACTGCTGGTCAAAAACTGTAAGGCAGGCACATGTACTCATGGTCATTTTTACTGTATATGTAATACTCTTAAAGTGGTCTTACCACAGTTTGGGCATGGGAATAATGACTGCCAGGAACAAGAAATAAATTGATTTTCATGTAACTATGTATTTTTCTCTTGTGAACATAACCCATTCAAACCATATGTTTTGTCTCTCCTTATTAATGTGTTTGTTCATAAATACTGTGCATGAGAGTTTCTTGGTTGATACTAGGGATGGGCATAATTAACCGATTAACCGATAATTGATCATTAAGAATTTCACCGAGGAAGTTCATTTTCGTCGACAAACCGTTTTTTTTTTTTAAACAATCCGAATGTAGGTTATTAGGCCTAGTGCACGGCCGTCCTCAAACAATGCAATGCATTTAACTGTGCCACTGGCAAAATTTGGGCACCAGGGGGCAACATTACACCATCGCCGTACCCTGGCGTGCCTCAGTTGATACATGCGAGCTTCCGTAGGGCAATCGCCAAATCATGAAGAGGTTGCGGCGAAGTGTTGCGTGGGACCATTTTAATTTAAAAAATGACCAGGTGTACTGCAATCACTGCAATGCAGCATACAAAAGAAAAAAGTAAAAGAAAGAAATATATGTTCCGTTATGTGTCCTGTACGTGTCTCCCGTTATTGTCTGGCTCGCAACTTGAAGCCTCCCTCGTTTGCGCAATGCGCATGTGTTCACGTTTTACTGCAAACTTGTCTTGTTAATAAATTCATCCTCGAAGAAAAACACACTGTATTTTTTTTATTATTATTCTCAATACATAAGAGTACAGTGATCCCTCACTTAGCGATAAAGAGCAATGAATGCGGTCTTCGTTTGCTGGGTGGCCGCTCGGCAGGGAGAGAAGCTGGGTAAAACGTCTCGGCCAATCAGCTTGCGGGGTGAAACGTCTCGGCCAATCAGCTTGCGAGATTCCCGAGCCGAGCCAACACGAGAACAGCGAACAGAGAGGTGGATTTGAGTTGTGCGGGCTCTCCGTGTTGATACCTGATGTTCTAATGTAGTCTACCTGCCTTGTTACCTACCTAAAAATGTTAATGATTAACCAATTATTAATCATTAATTCTCCCGACGATCGGCGAAGAAAATTTCACCGAATGCCCATCCCTAGTTGATACACTGATGTTCTGTTACTGAATTTAATCTGACAAAACTCATGTAGGAGTTCAGCTGAAGTCAAAGTCAATACATCTACTTGGAAAAAGTGATTTTACAGACAATCTTAAATTTAAGACTATAGCCTACGTGGCGATAGATCACTAGGATTCTTAATTCTCTAAACACTAAAATGTTGGGCAAATAAACACATGTTTAAACTCATTTTCAAGATGTAGTAAGATGTAGTAGCATTTTTTTTACTTCTAAAACTGTATAAAAGATTACAACACTGGCTATAATGTTATATTTGCTCATTTGCTCATGGTTTTACAGCATTGCTTCTCAGATGTGCGCTTTCAAGAAGGGAGATGTCTTCCATGGCAGACAAGCTGTAACAACTGCAATCACGATTTGCAGTAACTGCCAATGAGTCTTTTACATCACTGTTGAGGAATTTTTAGGAAGCATGGTGATGTAGTGGTTAGCACTGTTGCCTAAGAGCTAGAAGGTTCCAGGTTTGAATCCCCAGGCTGGCAGGGGTAGGAACCTTTCTGTGTGGAGTTTGCATGTTCTCACTGCGCTGTGTGGGTTTACTCCGGGAGCTCCAGTTTCCTCCCGCAACCTAAAGACATGCATGTAAGGTTAAGTGGTCATTCTAAATTGTCCCTTGATATCTGTCTCCTATAGGCCCTTAGAATAGAGGGTTAGTGCTAGTGAAGCGCTTTGAGTCATCTTGAGACTAGAAAAGCACTATTTAAGTACAGGTCCTTATCCTCACTCTTCTTTGCAGAACTGTTTTAACTCAGCCACATTGGAGGGCTTGAGCTTGAGGTCACGAACTCACGATTCAGCTTCAGGACTTTCTGGTAGAGAGCAGAATTCATGGTTCCATCAATTACGGAAATTTGTCCAGATCCTGAAGCAGCATATTTGCTGCTTCAGGATCTGATACAATACATGGACAAACAACTGTGTGAATTTTTTAAAAAAAGTCCTAGCTTGAAAACTGTAGGAGGAGTTAGCAGGACAACTAGTACAGAGGGACAGACAGACATCAGCATACCATAATAGGCTCCATCTTTACAGACAGGCATATAGAAACAACTGGAGTGGGCCACAAAGCTAGTACAACACTTAATCACATCTTAATTAGTTTGTCTAGCAGTTCAATTATCGAGCTAAACTAACTCACTTGGACCCAAACGTAATTTTCCCTGCAATGTGTGCATCTGATGTGGACAGGACCCTACTGTATGAAATGCGGGATACAGCTAAGTAGGGGTGGGACAAAAGATCGATTCAGTGATGGATCATGATACTTGACACTAACGGCGATGCACCGATCCCTAAATGCATGGATCGGTCTTTTATTAATTATGTATGTTCGTGTAAACATTGCGTACTCTCTTGGGTATTAAACCAATTGCATTTTCAGTCCACTAGATGGCACAAAGCAAGCACCCAGTCAAGTGAAGTCATACCCTGTCTCGTGAGATCTGGAGTCAGCTTTGAAAGTTAGGAAGCAGTTGGAATTTATAACAAAGATGGAAGACCTCGACATGACATACAGCCCACAAGAAGCACGGCACCAAAAAAAAAACAACAAAAAAAAAAACACGTGGGCCAGCACACGTCTCAGAGCAGCGTTAGCAATGGCTAAGCTAAAAACACACCAGCATGGAGCTTGTGAGCAGCGCTCAGAGAAAAAGCAATGTTTATTTATGAAGCACTTTTCAGAGACACATAGTCACAAAGTGCTGTACAATAAAACAGAATAAAAGGAATTTGATAGATAAAAATAATTAAAAAAAATAGAAAAACAAGTTAAAACACAAGATTAAAATAATTTAAAAATATCACTTACCATTAAAAAGCAGTTGAATTGAAACTCAACGGAAAGCCTCCTTAAACAAAAAAGTTTTCAGCTGCTTTTAAAAGCATCCACAGAGTCAGACAAACATAGCTGGAGTGACAGTCTATTCCAAACACCGTCCACTGCCCTCCCTGTGCGCAGAGACGTGTCTCCCCGGAAAGTGACACCCCAAGAACACTTTATTATATGAAAGAGATGTCAGCAGTTTTGCTTTGGGACACGATTTGGGGTTAAATACGGTGAAAGAAGTTTGAAAGCTATGAGGCAATAAGCTGCCTGCTCTCATTGCCTCCCACAGCAGTATGTGTTCACCCCTAACAGTTGCAAGACAAATTTAGGCCCATTAAAACACTGCTTATTTCATAAGCGCATATAAAACACAATTCATGTACATCGGCCAAACTAATGTTTTATTAAATAAACAGCAGTTGTGGATCAATTTTGCACTGTGGATCGAGGACAAGCCTTGTTAAAGCTTTATGCCTGACTAAACAAACAGCCATTATAACAATTTATACCATGGTACACAAATAGAAAAATGTTTTTACCATTCATCAGTCTGATTTCAGAGTGAACAACGGTGCACAGATTTGGCAGCAGCAGTATCTGCACTGTCAGCAGGGGTTATGTCAGGTGAACAAAATGGGGATGGGGATTGGATGGAAAGTGGATGTAAACTAACCTTCACTGCAGACATTTCTATAATCAGTTTTCCTCGGCCCTTCGATCTTTAATTTTTTTTTCCTATTTCCATCCTCTAAACTCTAAGTCTTTTGTCCTTTTTGAAGCATGGAATAATGAGGTAGGAGCAGCTCTCATACAGTGCACCATGGGAGACATCCCATTGTGAGAAAAGGATGGAAGCTCTCTGCAATGCTCAGTCCCCAACAAGTTGCCCCACAGAAGGGATAATATCAGTCTGTATCTTCCTTCAGCTCCTCTGGCAGACGTGTGCGTTTGTCTCCAGCTCACCGTGACGTCAAAGCTCAAAGCTATAGGTAATAGCTGAGCAGGGACTAATTAAAGATTCCAAGGCAGAGACCAGCATGTTCATTGCTTCTAGTTTGAAACAAAAAGAAGAGAAAATTGAGTGCGGTTCTCAGAGGGAGGTACTTAAAAAAATAAAGCCTGGGAACAATAAAAGGATTTAAAACAAATGGATCAACACACTGCAGCTGAACATGCGAGGTCAAACAATTCAAGACTTTACTGCAAAAAATGTTCTTTTTTATCTGCTTTTTTGGCTCAATCAAATGACAAAACCCTTTTTTTTTCCTTTGTCCCCCCTCTTAAATCCAAAAGTACATTTTTATAGAACAGTGTACTCTTGGTTTAAGGTTGCTCTCAAGCATCTTCCCTTTAGTTCCAATCAAAGGAGACAGCAAGACTAAAATAATAAAACAAAGCAAGGAATCTCAGGTGGGTTTAAGGTCAGGAGGCCTGAAGAACAGCGATAAAGCTCAGTACCATGTGCACGCTATTGGTCCAAAGAAGAGTAGCTGGAATGATGGCAAATATTTATCTAACATTTTTACTCTGTTTAAAAGACAGATGAATGAATGAATAAATGAATAAATGAATGAATGAATGAACGAAAAATAGAAACAGGGCTCTCAATTTTTGGGCAACTACATTTTTATATTTAGAAATGAAAAAGAATGATAGAGTATAGAAGGCAGCTTATATAATCTTACATGATGTAACTATAAACGGTAAATATGATTTATGGATCTATGCTAAGCAGATATAACTTTTCTATTGAACCAAATCATATCTGTCTTCATTTGTTAAAATCCTTGTTTCATCATGAAAATCTAAGTTTAGTTCATGCAACCCTTATACAATAAATAAATAAATCCTATACATTTACAGTCAGTATAATTTTTTGGGCTGTGATGGACTCATGATCTGTCCAGGGTGCACCCTGCCTATCACCCAAAGATGCTGGGAAAGGCTTCATAAATTGTTATGTATAAATACACTATATGTACTGTTTGTCACATACTGTATACATTGTAAATATATTATTCAATATCTATCTATCTACTATAAATGCAAGGAATCTCTGTCTGTGTGTGTGTTCCTCACATATCTCTCAAACCATTTGTCAGACTGGCCTTGGATTTTATAAGTCCTTTGTTGAGGTTATGAGGGTGCGCATCACCGAGTGTGTAGTTGCTCAGTCAAAATATGTAATTTTTATCAATAAAAGATTAGCCACCGCACCGTTTCCTCATGCTCTGGTTTCTAGAAGTGTGGGCGGGGTTTTGGAATGACTCCATACTGATTGGATAATATGCGGCATCATGACCAGTCACTTACCACAGCGCTCCGCAAACAAAAAAAGGAAATGAAAAGAGACCAAAAAAAGAGATTACTGAAGATGTAATGCTTAAAAAATTAGACTATAATGTTGCCATGATTGCGCAGGTTTAAAAGATAATTTGGGCAGCGCCAGTGGGGACCTGGGGTCTGACAAAGAACACCAGTGTTGGAGAAGTAGTGAGTGGAACGCGGTCCTTCTCAGGGAAGCAAGCCCAGCCCACCCAGTCAGTGGTAGATGGGAGTCCCTTTGCAGGACAACGAGTCACCATCGCCGACGGCATTACTCTGAGCGTGCTCCAGTGGCTATCTAAAAATTAAGTTACTAATAATACCACCATGACTGTGGAGCAGAATGCCCAGATCAACTGCATATCATATGCGGACACAAGCTGCCATTTCTATATCCTCTCCCTCACCTGCCTCTCCTCTCTCCTTTTCCCAGAGCCCCACGCCTGTGGAGGTCACCTGCCGCTTGGAGCTGTAGGATCTCGTCTGGGATATCGGTGAATGTTTCACCTTCTGTCTGAATATGGATGGAGGGGAGAACGCAGTTTAGAAGTATGAAGTATGGAGGTGGGCTCATTGGATAGCTGCAGCAAAGCCCTATCTGAGGGAGAAGATTCCTGCCTTCCTCGAAGATTTCCTGTGGTCTGACAAGTTCGCCTTCGCACTAGAAGAGGAGTCCGGTGCCAAGGGGCATCCATCTTCTGTTCCAGAGGGCAATGAGCTTCCACCGCTTATTCTACCGGTTTCCACTACTGGGGCTGATAGTGGCTCAGGCGAAGATTCGTTCCCCCTGGCTGAGGAGGGTGGACCCCCGTGCATCAGGGCTTGAGAATTCACAGCCACTGCCACTTGGGGTCACTGATCTGCATGCTACATCTGAGGTCACCGCAGATCAGCCTGTTTTGTTAAGACCTGTCGTGGTGCCAGAGGTCGGTGCACCACTACCTGCCATTTTGGACTGCTACAAAACCTACAACTCTCCTCTGTTTATGAGTTAAGGACTCCTGTATGTGTATCTCCTGAACCAGAGGTTTCTGCATTTGTGTGTCCTGCACCAGAGAATTCTGTATTTGTGAGTTGTCAACCAGTCATTTCTGCAGTAGTGTGTCCTGTGCCTGAAAATTCTGCAGTAGTGTGTCTTGTGCCTTAAATTTCTGTAGTAATGTGTCCTGAACCTGAAAATTCTGCAGTAATGTGTCCTGAACCTGAAAATTCTGAAATTTTTGCATGTGTGTGTCATGAACCAGAGGTTTTTGTATCTGTGCCTCATGAACCTGAAATTTCTGTGTCTGTGCATCCTGAACAGGTAAAAGCCTCTATGTTTTGATTGCCTACTGAGTTTCTGTTGTCATCATTTCCTGTGTTAAAAGCTCCTGAGGTCTATGCCCCCATGGTGCCGTGTCCACCTATCTGGTGGTTTATGGACTTTGGTTGGCTGCCCGACGCACTGTGCTAATTCGTCTGTTGATCTATGGACTATGGTAGGCCACCAGATGCACCACGTACTCCAGTCTGGGGACCCATGGATTTGGGTAGGCCCCCAGATCCGCGAAGGTCCTTGGTCCGATGGCTGTGGGTCGATGGGAGACCACCCGACTCACTCTGTACTCTGGTCTGGGATCCCATGGACTTGGATGAGCCCCCTGACCCGTTTTGCTCTCTGGTCTGGTGACCCTGGGACTCTGGAAGACCACCTGACTAGTTTTGTGTTGGACTTTGGGGTTTTGGATTTGGGTTACCATAGGGATGTTTGATTTTGGACTCTGTGGGGGGAAGAGTTTGTTTTGGCCCACCTGGCCTTGAATCCCCACCGCCCACCCTGGGAGGGTGCTTTTCTGTTTTGTTTCAATGTAATTTTGAAGGCCGTCTGAACTCCGCCCCTTTAGAGGGGGGGACTGTCAGGGCGTGGGTTGAGTATCATGTCTTCGGTCTCATTCATTGTCTGTATTTCATTAAGGCATAGACTCAATCCACGTCCTCGCTTTGAGTTATTTTGTATTTTCTGTAGTTGTATTATTTGTTGGATTCATGATAATGTTTTCAGTTCTGCTTAGTATTATGACTATAGTTTTGTTCTGTCTTTATTTGTTATAGTCATGTCTCCCCTGACTCCCTGCTTGTGTCTTTGTGTCCCTCTGTGTGTGTGCGCTGCCCCGCCCCTCTGTCACTGACAGATGCCTCAGCTGTTGGTGATCAGCGTCTCCACCTGTCTCGTGTTTTCTTGACTGTGTTTTATATATTTAAGGTCTGGGTTTGTTTCTGTTCAGCTCGGTTTTTTTTGTCTACTTTGTCTATGACGGCGTGAGCAACATGCTTTGACTGTATCCTGTCTGTTTTCGCCTTAGCTTTTTGTTGTGCTTCTGAGCACTGTGTTTATTTCTGTTAAGCCCTTGAGCTGTGTCTGGGCGAGGAGCTCTTTAATAAAACCACGGTTAAACTTACGTCCAGCGAATGGGTCCTGCTCCTCCCACAACTGTGACAATGACTGAACAACTCCCATTCTCCAAAGTGCAAGATACAACCCTTATGAATATAATTCATAAAAGATCACAAAAATAAGTGCTCTGAAAAACAAATAAACAAGGGTTCCAAAACAGTCACTAATATTGGATGTCCTATTCGTTATTCAATAATTTTGTGATTAATATTCACACAATCAAATAAATCTCTGTGAGTGCCTACATATAGGCTACATCTCTTTGTATTCCACTTTAAAATACAGCCTACATTTGGATCTGTAAAGCCTAATTGGGATACCTGTTTTCAGACAAGAATACTTGCTTTCTACGGGAAATGCACTAATGTTTTCTGGGGGATATCACTTTTTAGACAATATGACTCGTCAATTACTGTTTGTGGCATGACATTTCAATTATATTAGGAGTGCTGGTTTAAAATTATCTGCAGCCTCTAAGCTTTCACATCAACAGCTTTACATATTACAAATTGATTTATGAATTTTACTGTGACAGAAAAGGAAAAAGATGTTAATGTGCAGTATACTGTATTTTATATATTGCAAAAGATTTTTTTTTTCAGTGTCATTTTAATGCACAGCATAAACATGGTGGGGGAGATAAAGATAAAAAGATGTTTCTCAATATAATTCTGTTTACTGTTGGTGAGATACAGTAAGGAGTGTCTTTGCTTAATGAGTCCAACCTGAGCACGGGAGATGGTTTGCAGACCGCTGATCTGGATTTCATGGAGATATTTTCCTTTCTGGCAAACATTGGTATGTATCAGATGCAAAGATGTGAAAGGATCTAACCCAACATCAAAATAACACCAGACCTCTGCCCAAGAACAGAAGGCAAATAGTATTTCCTTAGTGGGTCTATGGCCATTTTTACATGTGCAAGAATAAACCAGTTATGACTGCATTTCTGGATGACTGGAATTTCCCCATTGTGGGACTAATGAAGGCTTATCTTATCTTATCTTATTTCTAGAGTTATCTGATTATTCAAGTGGCCATGTAAACAGAATAATTTGATAAAGGCCATTATCAGTTCAAGAGAAATCCCATTAACTCAAATAGTTTACTGCCATCAATCTCCTTGCTTTTGATGACAATAATACTGTATACTGTATCTAAATTCATAATGGGTAAACTAAATAATTTCTTTCACAAAATTGCAAAGAATTAAAAACAACACTACAGTCAGTGAGGAAAGTCCAACTAGATGGCAATATTGCTCAACAGGAATGCAGGAAGTCAGAATCAAGGATCTTGGCTGTCTGATGCTGCACTAAGATGCAGACAGTAGGTGGTGGTAAAGGCACTAGTATTTCCCATGTGTCTTTTGAGAGTGAGCCACTCTAACTGTGCCACAAAGATAGAGAACAGCTGAAGAGCCATACAATACAAGAAGGACAGCGAGGCTAAAGCTAATCTGCTTCCTGGAAGTGATGGAAGGCATGTTTTCTCTCGTAATGGGCACATGGTATTTGTTTTGTAATAAGTAATGAACACCATCAGGTCATCGCAGTGCTTCATAACTAGTCATACTGTACATGAACGGCAAAACATACAACAGAATAGACTTAGACTTAACTTTATTAATCCCTTTGGGATGACTCCCTCTGGGAAATTTAAAATTTCCAGCAGCACATAAAAGGAGCATACAGATCAGAAAAGCAAAAAAGAAAAAAATAAACACTTAACATAATATACACAATATAAATACAAAGCTAAATATGGCTTGTACAAATATGGTTGTTAAGGTTATTGCACTATGAATACCCTACTGTCCTCTGTACTCTATGTCCCCCCCCCCCCCCCCAAGTGAGGAGTTATAGAATGTGATGGCATGGTGGACAAAAGAGTTCTTGAGCCTGTTAGTCCGACACTTGGGAAGGAGCAGTCTTTCACTGAACAGGCTCCTCTGGTCACTGATGACGGTGTGCAGAGGGTGGCTGACATTGTCCATTATATCCAACAGTTTATCCAGAGTCCTCATTTCTGCCACTGTCACCAGGATGTCCAGCTTTGCGCCGACCACAGAGCCGGCCCGCCTGATCAGTTTATCCAGTCTGGACGCATCCTTCTTGGATATACTGCCCCCCCAGCACACCACGGAGTAAAAGAGGACGCTGGCAACCACAGACTGGTAAAACATCCGCAGAAGTTTACTGCAGATGTTGAAGGACCGGAATCTCCTGAGGAAGTACATCCTACTTTGTGTCTTCCCATACAAGTGGCTAATGTATGTTGTCCAATCCAATTTATTGTCCAACCACAACCCGAGATATTTGTATGAATCCACAACCTCCACCTCAGCTCCCTCTAACAGGACTGGTTGAGGTCTTGGTCTAGACCTCCCAAAATCAATAACCAGCTCCTTCGTCTTAGAGGTTTTGAGCTGTAGGTGGTTAGTGTGGCACCATGCAGCAAAGTCCCCTACCGGTCTCCGATACTCCTCTTCTCTATCATCCCTGATACACCCAACAATGGCTGTGTCATTGGCATACTTCTGAATACGACACAGCTCCGAGTTGTAGCAGAAGTCTGAGGTGTACAGGGTGAAGAGAAGAGGGGCCAATACTGTGCCCTGGGGGGGCTCCAGTGCTGCAGACAACTGTGTCAGATGTAATGTCCTTCAGCCCGACATATTGTGGTCTGCCAGTGAGGTAGTCGGAGATCCAGTCCACCAGGTGGGAGTCCACTCCCATCTTGCTTAATTTATCCTGATGCAAGGGGGGCTGAATGGTATTGAAGGCACTGGAGAAATCCAAAAAGAGAATCCTTACTGTGCCACTTCCCTTATCCAGATGGGAGTGGACTCGTTGAAGCAGGTAGAGGATGGCATCCTCCACACCAACACCTGGTTGGTACGCAAACTGCAGGCGGTCCTGGGCGTGTTGCACCTGGGGTCTGAGGAGGCTGAGGAAGAGCCGCTCCAATGTCTTCATCAGATGTGAGGTGAGTGCCACTGGTCGGTAGTCATTCAGCTAGCTGGGCCGGTTCTTTTTCGGAACTGGAATGATGCGGGATGTCTTCCAAAGAGTGGGCACTCTCCCAATCTGCAGGCTGAGGTTGAAGATCCGTTGTAGTGGTTCCCCCAGTTCTGCAGCGCAGGTCTTCAATACTGTTGGACACACTTTGTCCGGGCCTGCAGCTTTCCTGAGTCGGAGCTTCCTCAGCTGCCCTCTGACCTGTTCTGTCGTAATAAATGGCAAGGGTCATACTGATGTAGAGGAGGGGGGGGGGGGTTGCAATATTTGGGGGGAGGTGTGTAGAGGGGAGGGGGGGCGTCGCTGTAATGAGGGCGGGGGTGGGAGGGGCAAGGGCAAAGGCTGGTTGAACCTGTTGAAAAAAATCGTTCAGTTCATTTGCCCTCTCTATTGTCCCCTCAACAACTCTGGTCTTTGTGTTGAGACCTGTGATGGTCCTCACACCTTCCCAGACCTCCCTCATGTTGTTTTCCCTCAGCTTCTGCTCCACCTTTCTCCTATAGCTGTCCTTGGCTTCCTTCACACAGTATTTCACCTCCTGCTGTGCTGCCTTCATGGCCTCCCTGTCTCTGCTCCTAAAAGCAGCCTTCTTCTTGTTGAGGACCATCTTGATTTCCCGTGTTACCCATGGCTTGTTATTAGGGTAGCAACGGACAGTCTTGACAGGGAAGACCACGTCTGTACAGAAGTTCAGGTAATCCGTCAAACAGTGTGTCAACCCCTCTATGTCCTCACCATGCGGGTCCATCAGCACATCCCAGGCTATGGTGTTAAAACAGTCTCTCAAGGCACTTTCCTTCTCAGGGGACCATCTCCTGAGTGATCGAGTTGTCACAGGTTGCTTTTGGACCAGGGGAGTATACAGTGGCTGTAGGTAAACCAGGTTGTGATCAGACTCCCCTAGTGGGGGAAGGGGAGTCGCTCTGTATGCATCCCGTACATTAACATACAGCAGATCAATTGTCCTGTTGTTTCTAGTCGGACAGTCTACAACTTGATTAAAAACACTGGTAATTTTGTAACATTGGATTGGTAGTGCTAATGCATCTTGTCATGTTCTGAGCACGGTGGGACTCTACCGGACTCAGGTTGTCTGCTTCTTTTTTCATATTTGTACTGTGTTGTCATTTTGAGTTGTCGTGTATCCTATAAGGTTTCTCAGTATGGTTTATTTTCCCATTGACGTTCATTATAGTTTGTTTATTGTATTTTTGAGTTTGCCTGTCTCCATTTTTTGCCTTATCGTTATATTTGTATTCTGTTTTGTTCTTTCTCTCGGGTTGACACCTGTCAAAGGCTTTCTGGGGTTTTGCTCTGCATGGGCATGGCCCTGTCAGCTGTCAGCTCCGATGGCTCCCTTATTACTTCCACCTGGTCCGAATTGTATCTTTGTTTTCCCATGCACGCTCAGATTGCCCACACCTGTTGCTACTTGTCTTATTTTGTTTGTAGCATTATTTAAGGGGCTGTACACCATTGTCAGGCGCAGCACCCTACTATCGACTATCTTCTGACAAAACGTAAGTGTCTCTGAATTGTATTTTGTATTTTTCCTAGCATGCAATCTACGGCTATTCTCCACAGGTTTAGCCGATGACTCCGGTCGCCTTAGCCTTTGCTATTTTTGGCTTCTCCTGTGTCTCTTTATTTCTACTAGTTTGGTTTGGTCTTGTTTGTTCATTTGTGCATTTTCACTATTAAATTTGCAAACTCACAGCTTGCGTTTGGAGCCTTTATTCAGCCCTGACAAGGGAATTTATGACACATTTCTCTAATACATTAGCATGTTACTCAGTGCTGATGAAAGGGGAGTGACACCACCCTGCGGTGTCCTCAGGTATCGCAAGTGCATATTACAAGGTGTAAAGGGGACCTTCTGCAAATCACCTTGTGCACCCCCTCCCCCCAATTCATTAACAAATTAAAATTTATCCCACTAAGATTTTTCTCACTGGCTGAACCACAGCTGATTTACTGGGGGAAGCTTGAGTTACAGAAAAATTTTTTTGTCTTCTAAATATGAAAAGAAACAGCTGATTATAGTCCACAGCTCTAGATGATCAAACAGAGGTGAATACTTGTCATTATCTGCAAAGTGAGGGAGGAAACTGACAAGTTCAAAAAGCAGCAGTCATTTGAATACCCAGAAGCTACAGTCAAATTGTGCCCTTTGAAGCGATATCAGAGATGTTGAATTAATTACAAACACACAGCAGGGTGGCTTAAATTCTAACCCTGGATTTCCACTGACTGCTTATGTGGTCCATTATGGTGCCATGTGGACAGTTCCCATTCTAATAATTGTTCCACTCCCCACCTGGTCTGGATTATTGCAGAACAAATCCAGCTCATCAGATTCGGATCACTAAAAATCTATTTTTGACGGATGCTGGATCAAATCCGCAAGGAAATGCCCCAGTGTCTACTACATTTAATACGAGGAGGGGCTGAAAAGTTCATACTGGTCTAATGTGACCAAATGCGGTTTATTTTTCAGCATAGTCTCCCCTTCAGTCCACACACTTTTTCCATCGGTGTTGCAGCGCTTGGATCCCTGCGGTTGAAAAATAAACCATATTTGGTCAAATTTGACCACTATGAACTTTTCAGACCCCCTCGTAACTGTTTTCTAATTAAAAACTATTTAAGGATTGCCTGTTATTTTCTGAGGTCTTCTCCTCCACCATTGTGCCAGAGAAGATAAAAACTTTGACATAACATACAGACACTTCACAGAATTAAAATTAATGGGCTACTTATGCATTATTAGAGCACAAAAATCCAAATGGAGAGTCGTTACAGAACACTTCCTTGTTGCTGAGAGATCACCATCAGTTTGCCTCAGTCTCTCTCGGGTCTTTCTTGAGATCCTGCATTATCTTATATATAATTCTCACGTGACCTTGCAATGTGAATCCTGTTCTTGTCTGTGCTGCTTCAAAACACAGAGTTGGTACGGATGGCCGCAAGACTCAAATCGTATTGCAGCCATAATGGACTGCATCCCGAGTCAGTGGAAATTCTGACTGTGGGTTTGAATAATTCCACAGGGAAACCGACATAGCCCTTAAAACATTCCACTGGCTTTGCTCCCAAGGTTGTTGCTGTAGTTGTCCAGTAGCTTCATGCTGTCACCCAGTTGTAAACTTTACCCAACTTTTGTGTCAAGAGGAAGTCTGATTAGGGGCTATTTTAAAAAACGAACCCAGTGGCAATGGTTCGAAAATTAGGAGTTAAAATGGTCTAGTTTGGCCAAATGGATGATAAACTGCATTAAGGGACTGGAACATAACACTATGTGCATTGCAATTTTAGCTTTAATCTGTTATTGATAGAAAATATTGCACTGAGCTATATGGGATTACAAAACAGTATATATGGTGTTTAATCCAATGTCCTCTGGTCAGAACAAGTTCTCATGGCACCAGACCAAACACATACACAGAAGCATTTTTACAATCACAACCCAATTAAATACCCCCTGGGCCTGCGTGCAATAGAATAGAAACCATAATAGACCGTGTACAATATATCTCTAGGTTCTGCACAAAAACCCCCTGCAACTCTGGCTGACTTCCTATATTAGAGCGAAGACAGATGGGCCTGTGTGCGGCACCACACATCCAGGCGTGGGCTGACACAGTGCAAAAGCCTCCCAACACTCTGCTACAGTAAACAGTTGTTAGTGGATTACAGGGAATCAATAGAAACGAGTGGGCACAAAACCCCTGGCACGTGCACTGGGAGGGAAAACCTGTGGCGGTTCATTTACCGCCTATATGGGAGATAACAGAACATAAACAGCACAGGTGACCTTGTTCTAACTATGAGCATGTTTAACCACATGTTCCTGAAGCCTCACAGTTGACGTGGTATGTGTTGAGCCCAGAAATGGCTTCTAAGGTTTTTTTTCACTCACATTCAATATACAAACAACACAGTAATGATCACAAAAATATGATCTCAACACTTTTCTAATATACACCACCATATAGATCACAGATGAAGCACTCAAATCCCTATACACAAATATTTTCCTTTCTTATTAAAGAACTGCTGCCTTGGCTTTCTCCAAAACATTTACAATTGGGTCACCCGTGACTGTTGCAGTAATCTAAGGGTGCTTTCACACCTAAGTTCCTTTGTTTGGCAGAAGCAACATCATCGGCCACTGCATTGTTTGATGTGCACCTCTCCAGAAATGTAACTACACGTCACACCAGTGCAGACCACAAGAGCTGTGACTGATCTGCATTGTCTTCTCCTTCATGTTTCCTGGTTCAAATCTCTGCTCATTCACCACGGTACCACTTTCAAAGTGAGTCGGACAAACGACAGGCCGAATTCAAAAGAATATTGAGGAAGTTAAGCAGCTATAGAAGATCGTATGACTTGTCCTTACCTCATTAATTACATAGATCAGGGGTCACCATGATGTATGGTTTGGAGATGGCGGCATTGACAAAAAGACAGGAGGCGGAGCTGGAGGTGGCAGAGTTGAAGATGCTAAGATTCTCAAGTGTGATACTGTATGAGAAAGTCAAGAATGACAGAAGTATGTGAGGGTGGTGCGGGACATGGATGAGGACAGTGAGACGGTGGTGAGGTGTGCTGTAGGAGAGACAGATGGGTTCAAAGTGGGGGTGGGATTACATTAGAGATTGGCTCTGAGTCCCGTCTTGTTTGCCATAGTGATGGACAGGCTAACAGACGAGGTCAGGCAGGAGTCTCCATGGACCATGATGTTTGCAGACGACATTGTGAACTGTAGTGAGAGTAGGGAGCAGGTGGAAGAGAACCTGGAGAGGTGGAGGTATGCTTTGGAGAGAAGCAAAATGAAAGTCAGTAGAAGCATGACAGAATGTATGAGTGTGAATGAGAGAGAGGCAGGATTAACAGTGAAGATGCAAGGAGTAGTCGTAGTGAAGGTAGATGAGTTTAAATACCTGGGGTCAATCATCCAAAGCAATGGAAAATGCACAAGAGAGGTGAAGAAGAGAGTGCAGGCAGGGTGGAGTGGGTGGAGACGATTGTCAGGTGTGATTTGTGACAGAAAAATAGCAGCTAGAGTGAAAGGGAAGATTTACAAGATGGTAGTGAGACCTGCTATGATGTATGATTTGGAGATGGCGTTGCTGACAAAAAGACAGGAGGTGGAGCTGAAGGTGGCAGAGTTGAAGATGCTAAGATGCACAATGAAAGTGACTAGAAGGGACAGAAACAGAAATGAGTATATCAGAGGCACAGCTTGGGTTGGATGGTTTGGAGACGAAGTAAGAGAGGCAAGGCTGAGATGGTTTCGACATGTGCAGAGGAGGGATAGTGGAAATACTTGACAAAGGATGTTGAAGATGGAGCTGCCAGGTAGGAGGAAAGGAGGAAGACCACGAAGAAGATTCATGGATGTAGTGAAGGAGGACATGGAGAGGGTTGGTGTTAGAGGAAGAGGCAAAGGATAGGGTGAGATGGAGGCAGATGATCCGCTGTGGCGACCCCTAAAGGGAGCAGCCGAAAGAAGAGGAAGAAGAGGAAGGGGTCACCAACTGTCTGACTCTGGTCCAGAACCAGACCTCTAGAGTTCTTCATGCAGACACCGAAGCCTTTTGATACAATTAGGGAAAAAAGGAGACTGTTTTGTTTTGGTGGAATGAAAAAAGTGGAACTAAATTGCTGTATGGGCGGCTGTCCGGACAGTTTATGGCGCAAGCCCTTGGGCGCCCTCCGCAGACTCCACTCCCCGCTCTTACACGGACTCTGGTCTTTGCAGAGACTGTGTGGGTCCAACCGCTCCAGAGGGTATGCAGCAGATCGGAAAATCAAGGTTCACTGCAGGCGTTCCATTAAACATATTTCTGATGGAGTCATTGACCTCAGATTTTCACCAGATATCAGTAACAACCCAAGTAATCCACATATACAAAGAAATCAAGGCAACTGTGTTCACAAAATAAGTTATATTTAATAAAGTGGAATGACACAGGGAATAATTATTGAACACATGGAGTAAAAGCGGTGCAAAAAGGCATAAAAAGCCAAGAAACCAGCTGAAATCCATGAGAGTTTCGGAAGCCATTCCATCCCCCATCAGTGCAAATTAATTTCAGCTGGTTAAGTCCTGACTGATTGCCTTTAAAAAGGTCTGTGAATATCAGATTGTCACACCACAAAGAACTCATGATGGGCAGAAGCAAAGAGCTCTCTCTAGACCTTTGCAATCTTATTGTTGCAAAACATAATGATGGCATTGGTTAAAGGCACATTTCTAAACTGCTGAATGTTCCAGTGAGCACTGTTGGAGCCCATCATTAAGAAGTGGAAAGAACATCATTTTACCATAAACCCGCCACAACCAGGAGCTCCTCACAAGATTTCTGGCAGATGAGTCAAAAGAATTATCAGAAGAGTTATCCAAGAGCCAAAGACCACTCGTGGAGAGTTCCTGAAAGACCTGGAGTTAGCAGGTACTGCTGTTTCAAAGAAAACAATAAGTAACGTACTCAACCGACATGGGCTCTATGCCTGCTCACCTTGCAAGACTCCACTGCTGAAGAAAAAGCATGTTGAAGCTCGTGTAAAGTTTGCTGCACAGCATTTAGGCAAGCCAGTAAAATACTGGGAGATTATAGTCTGGCCAGATAAGACCAACACTGAACTTTTAGAATCTATAGAACAAACTGAAGACCAGAGTTCATAGAAGACACCCACAGAACCTTCAAGATTTGAAGACAGTCTGTGTGGAAGAATGGGCTAAAGTCACTCCTGAGCAATGCCTGCACCTAGTTTCTCCATGCAGGAGACATCTGGAAGCTGTTATTACCAACAAAGGCTATTATACTAAATATTAAATGAATTTCACCAAGTGTGTTCAACACTTACTCTCTGTGTCATTCCACTGTATTAAACATAACTTGTTTTGTGAACATAGATGCCTTGATTTCTTTATATGTGTGGATTATTTGGGTTGTTACTGATATCTGGTGAAAATCTGAGGTCAATGGCTCCATCAGAAATATGTTTAATGAGAAAAATGTGGACGTGTTCAATACTTATTTTCCCTGCTGTATATAGTATTAAAAAAAAAAACTGTAAGCCTAAAAAAAAAAAACCAGACAAAAAAATGCATTTCAATACTACAGAATAGCTCGGACAGTTTCATGTTACAGTTACATGTCTGTAAGACCTGTAAGTTAAAGTCATAAGTTTATAAAGGTCTCTGCCCCTAAGGGTAAACAAACGACGCTTTCCACCAGCAGGAAGCCTGCGATACACACCACAGAGTACACACTGTATAGGCACCACATAATTCCTCCCACATGCAAAGAGCACTCACATAACCTCTGACTTTATAACCCCATCTGGATTTCAGCAAAAAGACTTTCTGATGTTTTTCAGTGAGGGGGAGATCAATCTCTTTTGGTAATCTAACGGCAAGAAAAAAAGAGATCACAATAGTGTATGTTTATATTATTTCATGAAGAGTGAACTGTCACAGTGTGGATGGTAAGACAGTTTACAAATACTGGCTATAGCTACAGGTACTGCACGATGTCATGATTGGACTGGACGCAGAAAGCAGCAGAGCCTATGTTGTGAAAACACTTGCTCTTATGAACTGTCTGGCTGCCGAGAGCTTTGCCTTGACTTTGATATAAATTCAGGAAAATGGGATTGCTTTTGTGTCTTAAGGTAACTGGAACAGTGTCAACAAAACAAGCCCTCAGAGACACGCTAATGCAAATCTGTGTGAACAGGTGCAGGTGGAAGACAAAAAGGAAAAGCTTGCCATAACGCTGAGAGCTGGCAGTCTGCTGCAAACGTTTCTTGCTACAAGCTGCTGCAGTCTCACTCTATTACAGTCACACTTTATGCAAAGTGTATGCCTTACTAGGATACCATGTGCGTGCAACAATAGCTGGGTTCCTGCAGAGCACAATCATTCTAATTACTGAAATTAATGACTTATGACTGAGCATTATGCTTCTCCCTGTCTGCTTTGTTCAGACAGTTGACAAATCTTATTGGCATACCTGCTTCCTTTGTGTTATACTACAGTGGCTGCTAGTCATTTAAACATTTAAATTAATTCAGCTCACTGGGTGCAGTACACAGTTTCACCTGTGCACACACTGGGCCATAATACAACAATTTAGTCAACAGTGCACTGTCTAAGGCGCAGAGCGCATTTATGGTCATGCCCAAGTTCATTTTGCTATTACAGCAGTGCAAAAAGGAATTCTGAGGCAGGCGGAAAGCAACAAGTGGCCATTCTAATGCTGTGTGTTTTGGGCATAGCATGCAACAAACCAATCATTGTCTTTGCTCATCTTCCCTTTAATAAACAGAGACACAAGATCTAAGGTGTAATAGTAATATGACAGCATTTAAATGTAAGAACAAATCTGTTTCATGAAAATGTGTTCAAGGACCATCCACAGCCCTGGCCCAATTTACTAAGATCCCAAACAGAGGTACTTACTGCACAAGCAGCATGGCCAATTATGTTTTCTTAGTGGGCCTTTTATAGGTTATTTACAGACAACTGCTTCTTTAACCACGGGTGTAAACTTGTGAAGGAGGAATTTTTCATGTCTCATGTTTCTGCCTTCAGATTTCAGAAACAGCTGCAAACACATGAGGAAATTAGATCCAGGGGAATTAATGGTGTTAGTAGAACTGGCAATATAACTAATATAACTGACATATA
Source organism: Pholidichthys leucotaenia (assembly GCA_020510985.1). NCBI lineage: Eukaryota > Metazoa > Chordata > Actinopteri > Cichliformes > Pholidichthyidae > Pholidichthys > Pholidichthys leucotaenia. The sequence continues at coordinate 231,428,270 of CM035836.1, forward strand.
ATCAGTCCCTCCAGGATGTTTTTATGATTGTTGTGGCCCCAAAAGCCTGAATTTGTGGGAGCTTTTTGAAAAAGTTAAAAAAAAAAAAAGTTTTAAAAAGTTGACCGGAGTGGTGGCTCAGTTGGTAGAGCATCTGCCCCACACCCGGGAGGCAGGGGTTCAAATCCCGGCCGGGTCATACCAAAGACCATATAAAAATGGTACTTTCTGCCTTCTAGCGTGGTGCTCAGCATAATAGAATGGGGAAAGAAAAGTTACGCACAGAGCTACCAGAGGACTGACCCCCCGCTGTAGCTTTCACTACTTGCAGTAGCTGTGTGGCCTAGGGTCAGTGAAACGGAGATAGGCGCCGCCCCATACACCAATTGGTGTTCCACATGCTGTGGAAGGGAATTAACTAACTAACTAACTTTTTAAAAAGTTGCGATGTTTTGAGAGTTTTTTTTGCACTAAAAGTTGTGGGAAGAATTACAAATTTTAAAGCAGATGGTTTATTCCATAGTTTACTGCAATAATATTCTACATAACACCACAAGAAAAGCACAGGATTGTCAAAAAAATTTCTATTAAAGAGTGATTTTTAAATTAAGCAGAAACTTTTAATATACAGAAAAACTCTTTTGTGCAACAGCAAATACAGACTTTAAAGTGGCATTCTGGCAAAAATCATTTATTTTTCTGTTGTTAACATGTCTGTAACATGTTTCTTGTGATTTACAAGACATATCAAAATCAAAATCATTCCAAACTCCCAAGTATGTGCCTTTCTGGTGTAAATGTCTGCTTTAGCGCCACCCTCCCAAAAAACGTAGATTTGCATAGAGTGTTTCTAGCTATATCAGTATTCCTGCTTAGCCTGATTGGTTAATGTTATAACCAATCAGGCTAAGCACTGAGGCCTCTACTTGACTCTCTGGGGGAAGAGGGAGGAGCCGAGGAGCAAGCAGGAGCTCAGCTTTTTACAAGCTGGGAAAGATGGCAGATTATACAGGAAGAGCTGAAAAAGTTCATAATGGTCAAATTTGTCCAAATGTGGTTTAATTTTCAACCGCAGGGATCCAATCGTTGTAATACCAATGGAAGAAGTGTGTGGACCGAAGGGGAGACTATGTTGGAAAAATAAACCGCATTTGGTCAAATTTGACCGCTATGAACTTTTCAGCCTATGTATTTTTCAGCCCTGCATACATGTCTAGCTTTTGGCTGTGTGAGGAAGAAATCCTCTTTTAAATTATATGTCTTGCCCACAAGCATGAAAATATGACAGCAATGATTATTTTTTTTTTGAAAAACCTCAGTGTCCCAGCTAAAATACCGGAGATGGTGCTCCAAAGCAACTGAGCGCTCCTCAGCTCCTCCCTCTTCCCCTGAAGGAGCGGTCTCTGGTTACCCACTCACCGCGGATCGCCTTGCTGAAGGCCAGAAAGCAGTTCACCTCGGAGCAGCTCGAAGCAAGGCGAACTCCAAAGGAAGGAGGCTGAGGAGTACCTTGAAGTTGAGCCGCCTGGCGGGTGCACAGGACCGAGGCGAACTGCTCACCGGCCTCCAGTGAGGCGATTTGCAGTGAGTGGGTAATCTATGGAATGTCCACACATTCAAAAAGATGTGCAAATCTGCACGTCCATGCCAGGCCGGGCAGCGACAAGAGGGGACAATTTGCTGGACCTGGAGTACACAACTCACAAGAGAGCATACAGAGCCTCCTCCCTCCCCACCTGGGTCTCTCTGATCACATCACCATCTTGCTAAGGCCGGCATACAAACCCAGAGTGAAAGCCATCAGACCAACAAAAAAGCAGGTACATGTGTGGCCAGAGGGGGCCTCAGATGCTCTGAAAGACTGCTTCAGCACTATGGACTGGGACATTTTCAAGCATGCAGCCACTCACAATGGACACACAAACATAGAGAAGTGCACTGAGGTTGTTGTAGCATACATAGCTAAATGCATTGAAGATGTCATTTATTGCAAAACCATCACTGTTCATGCTAACCAGAAGCCATGGATGACAGCAGAGGTTCACTGGTTCCTGAGGGCTCGGGAAGGGCCAGTGACACCGCAGGATTAACAACAGCTAGGGCCAACCTGTCCCATGATATCAAGGAGGCAAGACGACAGTACAGCAAGAAAATATCCAGCCACTTCTGCAACACCAGAGATTCACATTCTCTCTGACATGACATACAGACCTTCACCAACTACAAACCACCACCTCAGACCTGTGCGAGTGACATCACACTGCTTAACAACCTAAATGACTTCTCTGGCCGCTTTGAAACACAAAGCAGCACATCAGCACAGGAGACCGCTCCTCCTCCAGACAAGCAGGCCATGAGTCTGGATCAACCCATGCAAGGCAGCTGAACCAGACAACATACCAGGTCGCGCTCTGAAGGACTGTGCAAAGGAGCTCAAGGAAGTCCTGGAGGACATCTTACACATCTCCCTGAGTCAAGCTGTTGTCCCCACATGTTTCAAAACTGCTACCATAATGCCAGTCCCAAAGAAGCCCGTCCCATCCAGCTACAACGATTACTGGCCCATAGCACTGACCCCCATCATAATGAAGTGCTTCAAGCGGCTGGTCATGCAGAACATCAAGTTCACCCTGCCCCCCTCCCACGATACATCTCAGTTTGCGTACATGTCAAACAGATCCGCAGAAGACACCATTGCTGCTGCTCTCCATCCAGCCCTCACCCACTTGGACTCAAATAACTCCTACGTGTGAATGCTGTTCTTGGACTTCAGCATTCAACACAATCATCCCCCAGCACCTAATACAAAAACTCAGACACTTGGGACTCAAAACCTGGTTGACTTCAGGAGGGGACATACACAGCACCCCCCTCTGATCATCGATGGAGCAGATGTGGAGAAGGTGAGCAGCACCAAGTTCCTGGGGGTGCACATCTCTGAGGACCTCTCCTGGTCCAACAATACCACATCACTGGCCAAGAAGGCTCAAACTCACCTCTAATTCCTCCACAAACTGAGGACAGCATGAGTCCCACCCCTCATCATGTGTTCTTTCTACCGGGGCACCATTGAGAGCATCCTCATCAGCTGCATCACGGTGTGGTATGGAAGCTGCACCGCCTCCTGCTGGAAGACACTACGACGCACAGGAAAGGCAGCCAACAAGGTCATCGGTGCCCCTCTGGCCCCCCTCTCAGACATCTAACTCACCCACCTCACCTGCAGACCCATCAATATTGCAGGTGCACCCACTCACCCCTCACACTCCCTCTTCAGCTCCCTGCCCTCAGGGAAAAGGTACCGGAGCCTCCGGGCCCACTCCACAAGACTACCAAACAGCTTTGTTCACCAGGCCATCAGAACCCTGAACTCTGTCCACCCCACCCCCCCACCCCCGGACCGTAACATACTCACCCACACAATAACTACCTCAGCTGCTGGCACAAAAAGACTGGCACACCAACAGTAATACATCTGCTGCTGTACGTCTCTGCACCTTACTGCAAACATCAGCACAAATGTCATATCTGCTGCTGTCTGTTATTGCAATATTGATCATGTGCAGTCATATCTGTCACTATCTGCACCTACACTACCACATTGAACTTGCAACTACGAGTATTACTGCTCTACTTTTTTCTGTATATAGGATTGTTGGATTTATCGTTTATCTTTATTTGCACTATGGAAGGTCTGGGTCTATCTTTTGTCGCTATTTGCACTACAGGTAGCATTACTGTACATAGACTGCTGTTGTTGTTTTTCCAGCCTTATTCCTTTTTTTTTTATATTGCGCACACCACTGAAGAGAGAGAAATGTCATGTCAGTTCTCCTGTATATGTCCTGTACTTATAGTAGTATTGACAATTAAAATCTTTGAATCTATTAATCTTTTACAGTGTTATTATATTTACCAAATAAAATCAACATCACCCAAGATTTGCTGTGGGAACAAGTAAATAAATCTGCAGCCTTCAAAGATGGATTTTCATAATTATGTACTGATGAGAATTGTACTGTCCAGAGGTTTCACCAGTTTTTCTCTTTGTCTGCCAGTTTGATGGACAGAGTTGCAAGAATTCCTTCAGTTATTACTGAAGACACAAGAATACCCTTCCTCTTGTGTTAGGGTCACCACTGACCCATTTTTAGGTTTTAAATGCATAAAAGTACTCTTTAAACGTGTTTATTGCATCAAGACTTTTGACTTTGTTATGAACCTTTATTTAAACAAAATAAAACAAAAAAAATATCACTTTCACTAAATTATAAAATGCTCTAGTGTAAATTATGACCTTTGTGTTGTTAGGGTCATTTCGACCCAGCTTTAAGATTATAAAACAGTAATTATTGCCAAAACTGAAATCATAAACACTGTGAGCTCACCAACACTGTCAGAGAGATGTTATGGGCCATTGATAGCCACTCCTATTCTGCTTCCAAAGAATGAAAAGGTCAAATGGATGGACGAGCCTCTTTCTTTGAGAATCAGGTGGCCTCTGTGGAGTTGTGACTGTGGCTGTGCTGGCTGATGTTGAGGCAGGGCTGGCTGAAGAGGATGCTGCCTTTGATGCTCTTTGGCTACGTTCACACTGCAGGTCTTAATGCTAAAATCCAATTTTTTGCCAAGATCTGATTTTTTTTTGTGTGTGTGGGCATCCACATTATAATTTAAATGCGACCCCCATCAGACTCCAGTGTGAACGGACTACAGCTATGAAGTGACCCGCATGCGCAGAAGAAAACGTAACGTCAGACACAGCGCTGTGTTTATGGAAGTAAATATGAGCCCCGAACGATTGAGGGGGACAGAACTTCTTCACCTTGATGCAGCACAGCAAAATAAATATTAAAATTATTCAGAAATGATTATGCACAAAATAAATATGAGACCAGCTTCATTCCTCTACATGCCAGATGGCCGCTGTGATCAGATCTGCTTTAACAGAACTGATCAATTAAACAGCTCTCTTGAAAATGAGACCATGTGTCTCAATGGGATTACCTGTATAAATAAGTTTAATAATAAATAAACTGCACAGCTAGAACCAGCGGCATAACACCAGTCCTGCACAGGCAGGAGAAGCAGCCAGAAACTCCCCTCTCCTGGACTGTCATGAATTGCCCCTCAGGGCAGAGAGAAAGACCCAGATGCTGAACTGCTAGTTTGCAATATTTATTAAGAAACACAAACACAAAAGTGCACCAACACAAAAATCCAAACTGCCAAACAAACAAACAAACAAATTTATGAGTAAGCTCACTAGAACAAGGGCAGGGTTCTGGTGAGGACGAGGGGGAAGAAACTTTGATACTCTGGCAACCAGAAATGAAAACAACAGCCCTTAAATAAGGCTAGAAACAAATGAAACAAGTGATAGCAGGTGTGGGTCATCTGAGCGGGCGGGAGAAAACAAAGATACAATTTAGACCAGCTGGGAGTAATGAGAGGGGAGAGAGCGGGCTGACAGCTGACAGGGACCCCGCCTACGTGGAGCAACAACCTGGAAACGTCACTGACAGCTGTCAACCTAGAGAGAGAATACAACAAAATGAAAATATAAGAGATGGCAAAATAAAGACAAGTAACCTCAAAAATGTGAATAACAAACTATCATGAATGTAAACAGGAAAATATATCATACTAAGAAACAATACAGAATACGTGACAAATCAACCAAGGACAAAATAACAGGAATTGCAACTCAAAACGACAACAACGTACATTTATGAAAAAAGGCAAAAAGACTGAGCGCGGTGGAATCCCTCCGCACTCAGATCGTGACATGGACTGTGTTTCCTCGTATCCCTGTATGTGGCCATTCTGCTCCACAGTCATGTTGGTATTAACTTTAAATTTTAGATATTATAGCAGCCAGGACTCACGGTGTGCTTTTTACAGGGAAAAAGGAATTTGCAGCGTCTAGTAAATGTCCCATTACCTGTATGCCTGTAACGCTTGCCTGACGGTTTCAGCCCTGACCCCCCCGCCGAAATTTTGAAGTTGTTGTGCAGTCGGAGCTGACAAAATTACAATCCAGTGATAAAAAGAAGAGGTTTGATTAAAAAGACAGCACAAATCAGCTGTGTCTGCCAAGCTTGCTGCATCCTCCACCGCAGAATTGTTGCGTCTGTCTCACTTCAGTGAAGAAAAAGTTGGATGAAATGCGACATGACCGTTCAGACTGAGGTCGCATTGAAAAACATCAGATATATATATCAGAATTAGGACCATATGTGAAAGTGGCCTGGGCCTGGTGTGTCCCCCTATCTGGCTATTCTGCTCCACAGTCATGTCTGTGTTAACTTTACATTTTAGATATTACAGCAGCCAGGACTCACAGTGTGCCGTTTACAGGAAAAAGGGAATTTGCAGCGTCCAGTAAATGCGCTGTTAGTGTGCTTGCTTGTCTCGCGGTTTCAGCCCTGATCTCGCTCTCCTCCTCCGAAATTCTGAAGTTATTGTGCAGTTGGAGCTGACAAAATTACAATCCAGTGATAAAGGGAAGAAGATTGATTAAAAAGAAACAAATCAGCTGTATCTGCCATGCTTGCTGCATCCTCCACAGCAGAATTGTAGCATGTGTCTCACTTCAATGAGGGAAAAAGTGGGATGAAATGTGACACGACAGTTCAGACTGAGGTCACTTTGGAAAATATCAGATACGTATCTGAATTAGGACCACATATGAAAGCAGGCTGGGTCTGGTGTGAAAAAATCAGATTTGTGCTGTTCAGACAGTGATTAAAAAAATCAGACAGGGGTCACATTTGTGCAAAAAAAAAAATTAGAATTGAGCATTAAAACCTGCAGTGTGACTGTAGGCAATGAGCGGTTTGACAAGGGAACTTTCTAGTACCTCAAGAAACATTCTCTGTTTGTTCTTTGTTTGTTTTGATTGAGTTCCACCCAAGGTGAATGTGGGTTCACTGGCCTAGGAGGAGTAACGTTTTTCGTGAAATCATAGATATCCATATGTCCTAACCTTTGACAATGACCTTGACCTCGACCTGGCTGCAGACCTACCTGAGGGTCACTGTGAATGAGATTCATGAGAACTGAGGTAACTGCCTAGGAGGAGGAGTGATTTTTCTAAAATCATATAAGTACCCAGATATCCCGACCTTGACAGTGACCTTGAGCACAACCTGGCTGAGGGTCACTGTGAGTACGTTTGGTGATCACTGGGGCAAAAAAAAATTATATATATATATATATATATATATACTGTATATACTGTATATATGTGTGTGTGTGTGTGTGTGTGTGTGTGTGTGTGAGAGAAATCAGATTAAATAAAATGCACAGAGCTACCAGAGGACTGACCTCCCGCTGTAGCTTTCACTACTTACAGTAACCGTGTGGCCTAGGGTCAGAGAAACGGCGGTAGATGCCGCCCCATATACCACATAGTGTCCCACATGCTGTGGAAGGGAATTAACTTAACTAACATGAAAAAAATGTATTTAATATTGTTTAATGATACGTTACAGGACATAGGTATATGGCCAATTTATATTTATTCATTTATGTATTTAGTTACTTTTTTAAAAAATAAATTTTTATTAATGAAATTATGAAAAAAAATTAAGGAGGTAAAGTTGCAATTAAAAAATGAAGTTTCTGATTTTTGTGAAAACATCACAGATTTATCACAAGAAAGCTGGAATTTTAAAAGAGAAAAACAATACATTTCCTTCCTTTGAATGTGCTTTCAACTGGCGATCTGTCCAGGGTGTACTCTGCCTCTCGCCCAAAGATGCTGGGATAGGCTCCAGCCCCCCCGCGACCCGAAAAGGATTAAGTGAAGGAAGATGGATGGATGGATGGATATGCTTTCATTATTTTTTTTTTTTCCTTTCTGCTTCTGTCTTCTTCATTTCCTTCCTGTTTCATCTACTCCCTTCTCTCCAGCCCGTCCCGTCTCATGTTGGGGGAACCTGTCTTATTACCTCAGTGGGATCCATACAGGTAATGGGCATGAGTGCTAAGGCTAATGGTAATTAAATAGACTCATCATCAGACAGTCATTATGGCAGTTTGGCTCCCTACCCTCACTCAAAATGGCAGCTGACAGCCTGACACCCACCATCTGTCGTGGATTTTAACAGGGCTGTGACTGAAAGAGGAACCAGATTAGTTTATCCTATGTACCTCCACAGCACTGGAGCATTTAGCTGAAACAAAAACATATGTTTTAATTTGGAAAAATATAAATGTCTCACATATTTGATGAATGTTTCAAAGCAGCTATAGACTTCAAAGTCATGTGCTGTTAAAGACCCACTCCGGCGGCTCTAAAACCTCAAAAACCAATGTGTATTACCCAAGATAGTATATTGTGGCTTTTTATACACAAAAAACTTTCATTTCCTTAGAATTGCTTGGAAAGAGCTTTTACATCTTCCACTTACTTAAGTATGCACAGATCTATGAATATTAGCTCCACCCATACTTACGCCCACCAGTAGCTGGAAGGAGATGAGGACTCAGAGAAGGCAATTGGACTTGAAGAAGTAAAAGTCATAACAAGGTTTCCATAGGTGAACCTGCGGAAGGATCATTCTCGCCTCCTTTGGAGCGCTTTCCCCAGCTTGCTCCGAAGCAGGCGAGCCAGCTGGTGGGTGCACCGAACCAAGACGATTAGCTCACCTCGCTAGGGTCGGCGAGCAGTTCGCCTCGGAGCAGGTCGTTTCTACCGTACTCCCGCCGGCTGGTGGGGGCACTGGACCTGCTCGCCTCGCTGGCCCACCAGCCGGCTCACCTCCTTCGAAGCGAGCCAGGGAGAGCGCTCTAAAGGAGGCGAGACGGCTGGTACAGGGAGGTTAAATATCGGTTTAACAGAGAGCTGAGGAGAGCTAAATCTGTGTATTCTGAGAGACTCCAGCAGCAGTTCACTGCTAATGACTCGGCTTCTGTGTGGAGAGGACTGAGGCAAATCACCAACTATCGGCCTCAGGCTTCTAAAGGTCAGGATGACAAAGCCCTTTGTCAAAAACTGTCCCAACATTACGCCTGTTTTGACACCTCGTCAACTGTGTCCAACTCCCCCCCTCCACCCAGCTCCACTGCCTCCTTGGCCGCTAATTCATCAAAAGCGGCCCCCCCCCTCCTCCTCCTCCCCCCCTGCCCTTGTCATCAGTGTGCAGGACGTGCACAGACAGTTCTCCAGACTGAACCCACGCAAGGCCCCTGGTCCAGACGGCGTGTCTCCCTCCACCCTGAGACACTGTGCGAAAGAGCTGGCTCCTGTCTTCACAGACATTTTTAACACCTCCCTTAAGCAATGCCACGTGCCGACCTGCCTCAAATCCTCCACCATCATCCCTGTCCCCAAGAAGCCACGGATTACTGGACTTAACGACTACAGACCTGTAGCGCTCACCTCTGTAGTCATGAAGTCCTTTGAGCGCCTGGTCCTGTCCCACCTCAAGTCCATCACCACTCCCCTCCTGGACCCGCTGCAGTTTGCCTACCGAGCCAACAGGTCTGTGGAAGACGCAGTCAACCTGGCCCTCCACTCCATCCTGCAGCACCTGGACTCCCCGGGAACCTACGCCAGGATCCTGTTTGTGGACTTCAGCTCTGCATTCAACACCATCCGCCCCGCTCTGCTCCAGGACAAGCTGTCCCTGCTCGGCGTGCCTGACTCCCTCTGCAGGTGGATCACCGACTTCCTGACGGACCGGAGGCAGCATGTGCGGCTGGGGAAGTCTGTCTCAGACTCTGTTAGCATCAGCATCGGATCACCCCAGGGCTGTGTACTTTCCCCCCTACTCTTCTCCCTTTATACCAACTCCTGCACCTCCACCCACCAGTCTGTTAAGCTGATCAAGTTTGCGGATGACACCACCCTCATCGGGCTCATCTCCAACGGCGATGAGTCCGTCTACAGGAGAGAGGTGGCCCAGCTGGTGTCCTGGTGCAGCCACAACAACCTGCAGCTGAACGCTCTGAAGACAGCGGAGATGATTGTGGACTTCAGGAAAGTCACAACCCCCCTGCCCCCCCTCACCATCACAGGCTCTCCCATCACCATTGCAGATTCCTTCCGCTTCTTGGGCACCACCATCACCCGGGACCTCAAGTGGGAGCCAACCATCAGCTCCCTCATCAAAAAGGCCCAGCAGAGGATGTTCTTTCTGCGGCAGCTGAGGAAGCTCAAGCTACCCACCAAGATGTTAGTGCAGTTCTACACGGCCATCATCGAGTCCATCCTCACCTCCTCCATAATCGTGTGGTACGCAGGAGCTACTGCGAGGGACAGACTAAGGCTGCAGCGCGTCGTGCGCACTGCTGAGAAGGTGATCGGCTGCAAGCTCCCATCTCTCCAGGATCTGTACATCTCCAGGACCCGGAGGCGTGCAGGCCGGATCATGGCCAATCCTTCACACCCTGGTCACGTACTGTTTGCCCCCCTCCCCTCAGGTAGAAGACTTCGGTCCCTTCAGACTAAAACCTCCCGGCACATGAACAGCTTTTTCCCCTCTGCCATCAGACTGCTGAACATTAAGTGACTTATTGACTCTCGTGCACTATATACAACAGCTCAACCAGACTCATGTCATTCATCACTGTTTTTCTGTTGCATTATCAACTGCACATCATCTGCTACTTGCTAATTTATTTAAAACTGCTGGGACTACATTATTACTACATTATTACTCATTATTATTATTATTATTATTATTATTATTATTATTATTTATTATTCTACACTTATTGCATGGTTTTAGTCTTTAATTTTTTTTTAGTTTATCTCTTTATCTTATCATGTTTTAATGTTGTAGCATTGCACCGAAACAAATTCCTAGTTTGTGTACTACATGAACAATGGCAATAAATCTGATTCTGATTCTGATTCTGGTGGGCCAGCGAGGTGAGAGGAGCCCTCCAGCCCCTACACAGGGCCGGGCAGCGACTCTCTGGTCCACCGAGAATGATCCTTCCGCCGGTTCACCTACGACGATACTCACCCCGGCCATTGTGCCACCATCTCCCTCGGCATGCAGGCTGCAAACCTGTGTCCTCTCTCCGGTGTTTTAGCAGAGACACTGAGGTTTTTCAAAATAAAATTAATCATTTCTGTTGTATTTTCATGTCTGTGGGTAAGATGTGTAATTTAAAAGAAGAGGATTTCTTGTTCATACAGCCAAAAACTGAACCCATATAATCTGCCATCTTTTCCACTTGTAAAAGCTCCTGCTGCTCCTCGGCTCCCCCCTCTTCCCCCGAGGCAGTGAACTCAGGTCTGTAGCCATGCCCAGTGCTTAGCCTGATTGGTTAATGTTATAACAATAAGGCTAAGCAGGAATACTTACGTAGCTAGAAACGCTCTGTCCAAACTCTTTTTTTGGGGGGGGGGAGGGGGGTAAGTGAAACTTTACAGCAAAAAAAACAGATATGAGACATTTGAGTGATTTTACTGTTGATATGTCTTGTAAGTCACAAAAAACATGTTACAGACATGTTAACAAGAGAAAAAAATTTGAGATTTGCCGGAGTGTCACTTTAAGCAACAGCAGTTAAAACCTAAGGTGTGCTTCTCATTAGGTTTTCAAATGCACAGCAGAGAGGCATGTTGTACTTCAGCTGTTGTTCTGAAGAAGAAGACTTCCCTGGGAAGATTCTAACTTAGCTCTCAAGCATACCAAGCAACTGCCTTAACCACTACAACACACGACTGTTTCGGCTCACACTAACTTTCTCAAAACATAAATGATCCACTGAAAATGGATTCCATGCAGCTGTAGAACAGCATTTGAAACCTAAGGTGCACTGCACATTGTTTTCAAATTCCCAGGAGAGGCATGTTGTACTTCAGAAGAATAGCACTTGGCTGTGAGTATTTGAACCTGGGTCTCTAGCATACCAGACATCCACTTTAGCCATAAAACTGGATTCATGCTGCACCTCTGCTGTCCGCGTAGGTGCAACCGGAAACCTTGTGTGACAAAATTTACGTCACTGTCTCCAGTCTGCTAGTGTCCGCAGTGCTTGACCGCGGATGACCGCGTGCAGCCCAAATTTTGTGACCGCACCACCTGCCCACAACCTGAACACGTTGACAGCGCATGCGCAAGACTGAACATCCCATTCACGGAGTGGCGATATTGACACAGCATACAAAGACAAAGTAGACGAAGAAGACAACAAGGAAGCAGAAGATGAGAATAAACATATATGAATCATACATACATACTTTTTTACAGCGGCAGCTCCTCTTCCTCTTGGTGACAGTTAAACAAAGCTATTGTTGTTGATGTGCGTTGCTCTTGCGTTTCTTCGTTGGTGAAAGTCCTGGCGCATCAATGCATTGGCGCTACCTATAGGGTGGGAGTGAAACTACAAATGATGGTTGTGGGCATGCATCGACTGCTTTGCCTGGGTAGATGAAAAAAGTGAGCATGTACAGCACCGCGTGCACCCCGGGCTCATCCAAAGTGGAGGCGGATCAAAGCAGACCAGAGGAGAAATGCAGCATGAATCAGGTTTTATGCCACACGCAGACACACACTCTCACACACTAACAAAACGTTCCATTGACAAGACACAAAGGTTGCTAGATATTACATAAAGATGATTTTTGGAATATGAACAGAAGTTTTGATTACTGTTGTGATCTTGAAAGTGAAGCTTCAACAAGTTTGGATTACTACATCAGAAGACAAAGCAGAAACAATTTGGATGGGTGGCCTTGGAGGAGTTAATTTTAGCTTCACTTACACATTGTTAAAAATATGGTGCATTTTTAGAGCATAAGACCAGTGGTTTATTTCATAGATTAAAATGAGGAGATTTTTAAGTCTAGACCCAGCTGTTCTTGTGATATTTGAAAATATATAAAACTGATTGTTATAGCGGCCTTGCAATGGACTGGTGATCTGTCCTGGGTGTACCCTGCCTCTCGCCCAAAAGATGCTGGGATAGGCTCCAGACCCCCGACAACTCGAAAGGATTAAGCGGTCGAAGATGGATGGATGGATGGATTATTATAGCACCACCTATGGACACAATGCCTTGCTTTTTGTTCTCTGAGTAGTTGGGAGAGTTTCTGACCAAACTGTAAAATTTCATGTTTCCACATATTCATCCATCCATCCATCCTGTATCGCACGGGATCAAACCCATGATGGTAAGGGGTGGGATAAATCCCATGACCTTCTTGTTGTGCTGCCACTGTGCTAACCACTGCTCCGCCAAGCTACCCAGTTTCTACGTATTACAGTTTTTAATTTAATTTGAAACTACTGGCAACAAAGGTGAGTACACCCCAAAGTGAAAATGTCCAAATTGTGCCCAAAGTGTCAATATTTTGTGTTGCCACCATTATTTTCCAGCACTGCCTTAACTCTCTTGGGCATGGAGTTCACTTGAGCTTCACAGGTTCCCACTGGAATCCTCTTCCACTCCTCCATGACGACATCACGGAGCTGGTGGATGTTAGAGACCTTCCGTTTGAGGATGCCCCACAGATGCTCAATAGGGTTTAGGTCTGGAGACATGCTTGGCTAGTCCCTCACCTTTACCCTCAGTTTCTTTAGCAAGACAGTGGTCGTCTTGGGTGTGTGCTTGGGGTCGTTATCATGTTGGAATACTGCCCTGTGGCCCAGTTTCCGAAGGGAGGGGATCATGCTCTGCTTTAGTATGTCACAGAACATGTTGGCATTCATGGTTTCCTCAATGAACTGTAGCTCCCCAGTGCCAGCAGCACTCATGCAGCCCCAAACCATGACACTCCCACCACCATGCTTGACTGTAGGCAAGACATACCTTTCTCTGTACTCCTCACCTGGTTGCCGCCACACATGCTTGACACCATCTGAGCCAAATAAGTTTATCTTGGTCTCATCAGACCACAGGACATGGTTCCAGTAATCCATATCCTTAGTCTGCTTGTTTTCAGCAAACAGTTTGTGGGCTTTCTTCTGCACCATCTTTAAAAGGGGCTTCCTTCTGGGATGACAACCATGCAGACCAATTTGATGCAGTGTGCAGCATATGGTCTGAGCACTGACAGGCCAATCCCACCCCCCACCCTCACCCCTTCAACCTCTGCAGCAATGCTGGCAGCACTCGTACATCTATTTTCAAAAGACAACCTCTGGATATGACGCTGAGCACGCGCACTCAACTTCTTTGGTCGACCATGGCGAGGCCTGTTGTGAGTGGAACCTGTCCTGTTAAACCACTGTATGGTCTTGGCCACCGTGCTGAAGCTCAGTTTCAGGTTATTGGCAATCTTTATGTAGGGCAACGATTCTTTATTTCAGATCCTCAGAGTTCTTTGCCATGAGGTGCCATGTTGAACTTCCAGTGACCATTATGAGAGAGTGTGAGAGCAACAACACTAAAGTTAACACACCTACTCCCCATTCACATCTGAGACCTTGTAAGACTAACGAGTCACGTGACACCAGGGAGGGGAAATGGCTAATTGGGCACAATGTGGATGTTTTCACTTAGGGGTGCACTCACTTTTGTTGCCAGCGGTTTAGACATTAATGGCTATGTGTTGAGTTATTTTGAGAGGACAGCAAATTTACACTGTTATACAAGCTGTACACTGACTACTTTACATTGTATCAAAGTGTCATGTCTTCAGTGTTGTCCCATGAAAAGATATAATAAAATATTTACAAAAATGTGAGGGGTGTACTCACTTTTGTGAGATACTGTAGGTCCTCAACCCCTTACAAAGTTCTCTAACTGTCTGACTTGTGGAAACAAAATTGAGAAGGGCTTGAGACTTGGTCAAGATGGGTTCGAGACACCCGTGATAACTCACTATTTTGACAGAACGTTTGTTGCACAAATTTTTTGAACACGTTCAAAATTCCTGCGACTCACGAGAGGAAACCGCAAACCCCCACAAATGTTTAGAGAGATTTTGGAAACTTCACGGCCATCTTTCCGACAGGTCCCACCAGCCTCCTGGAAACACTGGTATCAAGCATGCATCAACCAATTTTTGAAGTGATCAACAAGAACGGTGCAATGGAGGCCTAATGTTTAGGGATGTGGACGGGTGACTGGAGGGTCATCAGTTCAGGTTCAGGTTCAGGTTACTTTATTTGTACCCGTAGGTAGATTTGTTCAGATCAGTTCAGACCATATCAGCCTGCATTCATAATTTTCTTTAATTACATGAAACTGTCATGAGCGGGGTTTTAGATTTTTCCTACTCTGCTCCATGACGTGGCTCCTTTTCCCCTTATTTCTTTTTTGTCTGTCTTCTGTCAGGTTTGTGTGTCAGGCTGCTGACAGCCTTGGGGTTTGCCTGCTTCCTGACAGCCGACAGCCACGTCCTTTCCTCCTGTCAGGGTCACAGCTGCTTGTCATTTGTGTTCATTCCTCTTTGTTCATGCACGCACACACAGTTACATGCTCACCCTCATTCCTACTCTCACGCATACACATGTATGTAACACATACATACACACGCCCATTCATTCTTACTCACATGCTCATGCATGCACCTGCTTTCACTCACACACGCCCACGCACTCATTACACGCACCGGCATGCACTCAGCTGATTAGTAAGTTGCAGTATTTAAGATCTGTGTTTGCTGATGTGCATTGCTGGGTTATTGTTTGTTCCCCTCAGTGTAGAACTAAACTGCTTGTACTACTGTCGCTGGATCGTCTTTTTCCACCAACCTGCTCACTGTTGTTTTTGTTCCACTGGGACAGCTACCTGGGACTGTCTCAGACTGCTTCAGCTCTGTAAGTTTTTTTTCCTATATTTGCCCACACCAAAGCAGTTCCGTCTGGAAGTGTCCTGGGTTCCCGTCTCCCTCCACTCACAGTTCTGCCTGTAGCGCCTGGGCCATTTCCTCCATGTTCTATTTTCCTGCAAGCTGTAGAGCATCCTGGCAGTCTCCCTTGTATGCTGGTGACATTCATCGTTTGTGTTCAGTACACCATCACGTTTTTGTTAATAAAGCACACTCAACTTACTCCTGTGTTTGGATTTCATGTTCTACTCCCACCTGCGCTGCACAAAGATGCACGCATTTGACAGAAACTTGCCTTAAAAATCTAAATCTGATTTGCATAAACCTATTACCTTTAAATATTATTTCACTTTTTGGGGCCCATGAAGATATACCTTGTGGCACAGTTCCTTCAGTCTGTCACAGGTTACAGAAAACTGTTCAGTCAAGAAGATCAGTTTATTTGATACATTTGAATAAAGCTTCTTGAGAGTCTGTTGCTAATTTTTTATCTATAAGTGTGAACTGAATAAAGCCATGTTTTCACAGCAGCTGGGTTAAACTAATTTCTAATGTACTACACACTGTCTTGCTGAATTAATTACATCTACTCCACTGGAAACAGCATCAACAAACCAAAATATTAGAAGATGGATGGACTGTCACGTTCTGAATGCGGGGGGACCCCACCGGGTTCAGGTTGTCTGCCTTTTTTTTTTTTCCATATTGGCACTGTGTTGTCATTTATCCTATATTGTTCCTCAGTATGATTTATTTTCCCGTTTATGTTCATTGTGGTTTGTTTATTACATTTTTTGAGGTTTCTGATCTTTATTTCCTGTCATCTTATTCTATTGGTATTCTGTTCTGTTCTCTCTCTTTCGGGGTTGACAGCTGTCACTGGCTTTCCGGGGGTTTCGCTCTGCTTGGGCGTGGCCTTGTCAGCTGTCAGCTCCAATGGCTTCTTCTCTCTCATCATTCCCAGCTGGTCCAAATTGTTTGTCTTCTCCTACCCACTCAGGTTTATCACACCTGTTTCCACTTGCTTTACTTTGTGTCTTGCCTTATTTAAGGGATTGCGCACTTTTGTCTGGCGCAGCACCCTACTTTCAACTCGCTCCTACAGGATGTAAGTTCCTCATAATTCTTCTGTTTTTCTGTATGTATTCCTAACATATATTCCTAGCTCTCTGCTCCAGGTTTAGCCGAAAAATCCCCTTACCTTAGCTGTTCGCTATTTTGCTTGTCTGTATTTTCCTTGTTCGCTAGTTTTGTTGTTTTGTGTTATCTCTAATAAATTTGCAAACTCACAGCCGGCGCATGGTGCCTTTTATCCTGCCCTGAAGGGCAATTGTGACGATACATTACATTGAATCCCCAGTTTTGCAATAAAAATTAATTCAATAAATTCATCTTTTTCAGTGAAAACAGTGTTTGAAAATACCTCTCATTGGAGATATTTTAAGCATTAACTTACTACTTTTCTTCACACAGAAGTACATTTAATCATGATGGCCTTGTTCCTCTCTATGCTTGTTCAGCTAAACATGCATCTCACAAATTTAATCTACCAAATAAATCTTTGCAATCAAGTAAATTCAATTAACTCAGAAGAAAACCAGTTAGATGTAGCTGAGGAAGTTAAATTAACTGATGCTTTTATTTTAATAAATTGTTGGAAAAGTAGTAGCAGTGCTTTAATTAATTTGCTCCCATGAATTATGAAATTGTGCGTGAAAAGAAATGAAAACAAGGGTGGGAAGAATGCAAATTAGGAAATATTGCTTTTGTAGAGGTAAATGAATCAATGTTAAAGAGCTGATTTAATTGCATTTGCATACACGTCCCATAACCTAGCTGCAGCAAACTGTGTCCCACCTAGGTCTTTTTTAACCACTTTAATTTTTCCATTTTACTCTTACTCAGTTATTGTCTTGAGCTTTATTCGTTTTCCCTCTAAACCCACCCCATCCTCCCCTTGGTCTTTTCTCTTTCTATTATACCTCCCCACTGCTCTCTCTCCGTGTGATTTGGACTTCAGATTAATAGACACCCGTGTTTTAATAAAGTTGGCAGTGACCTTGGCCTCCCCCCCACTTCTACGCTGGGCCTCAAGGCTTCTCGGAGGCAGCGATGGTGAGAAGATGAAAGAAGGTGGGACAAGGTTTGAAAGGAGTATTGTTGTTGTGGGATGAGGGGAGAAGGGGAAGGTGGGTGAAACCGTTGTCCTGGAGAAATCTGACAGCTGCATAATCCTCTCTGCTTCAATTATGAGACAGTGGAAGGGGTGGAGGGATGTGGCACAGAATATGTGGCTCCAGCAGCGCATCTTTGTCGGGGTCACTTTTCAATACACAGTGGACCATATAGTGGCCAGCTCTGTGTGGGTCACCCAGACAACCATAACAATGAAAAAAGAGCAGCATCACACAAGCGGTGGCGGGGATTATGAGCGTGGAGTACGGTAGATTACGGGTCACAAACAGCGTACGTCCACCTCAGATGAACACAGTAATCAAGGTAATCTTGAGTGTCACAGGGATGCATCGTACTTTATTCAGACTGAGTTTGGGTGCTCGTGCAGTGCACCGATGCCTCCAGCTTATCATTTGGCATCATATTTTACTGTGAAGTTCATCCACAGTTCTGACATTTTTCATCGCTGCTCTACTCACCAGTAATAAAGTAGCAGCAACAGGAACTGCAGGAGCTACAAACAAGTTGGATTGCCATTAAGCAGTGGCCAAAATATTTGACAACTTTGTAATACTGCATTACTGTAAAGTGTTCCATTTTCCTGAAATTCCTTTAAATCACAGAAATTGAATTTAAATGACTTAAAGCCCACAATTCCACAATTGAAATGCCTCCTACATCTCTTTGATGCTACACTGTATTATTAAATATAAAAATAACTACTCCTTCCACACTGGTAAATAGGTAATATAAACATTTTGAAAAGGTCATTTTAATTTAGCGTGAAATATAGGCATTATTGACTGTGTTCACAGTTACTTCCAGTCCTGCTAAATTTAAGGTTGCCCTGAACACCGTTATGTCTATGGTTCTGACTTCAGCTTTACTTTGTGGTCATTAGGTTGCCCAAGTCTGAGCAATTCATTTTAAATTTCATAATACTGCTTCAGTTATCCCCATATTATTACAAGTGATCACCTCCTGCAGTCTCCAGAGACGATGTACTGAACATTTGTCCTGGTTTGGGGGCAATGGTGGCCTGATTGTTAGGGATGTGGACTGGTGACTGGAGGGTCGCCGGTTCAATCCCTGAACCGGCAGGATCAGATCTGGGTGGGACAGATGACATAGCAATGTTTTCCCCACCCTCCTTAACCCCACTGTGGTGCCCTTGAGCAAAGCCCTAAACCCCAGCTGCTCCAGTGGAGCTGCTCAGTGGCCACCGGTCAGTCTGTGGTTGGACTGAGCCTGCTTCCTGGTCTCAATGTGTATCTCTGTGAGCGCGAACAGGGCGTCCTTGAAAAAGAGAGCTGCCTCTCAGTGGACCTCCCCGTATAAATAAAAGGTTAAATAAGAATTTCATTTTTGTCAAAAATGATGCCAACGAAAAAGATTTCTTGTTGTGTACACTTCTAAAAACAGCTTGCTTTCAAATGTGCACATATCTGTGGAAGATGTCACCCAGTAATGGCTTCTTACTTACTGACTGTTACCAATCAATGTGGTACGGGAATATTGCTGCAAATTTTCAAATCTGGTACCATTAAAAATACCCAATACTGTACTTCTCTATGTAGTTAGTAAATAGTCAAAAAATGATTCCCAAAAAGGCAACTAACTTGATTGTGCACTCGGCTTTTGTTTGTTCCTTCGGAAAAGCAGCAACATCCAGTACATGATGATGAAGAAGATGTAAAAAACATTTTTTTTTGGAAAAAAAGTGATGAAGAATAAATAAAGCATGAAGATATAACTTATAATTAGCATAAAGAGGAAAAAGACCTCCTGAAGAAGGAGTCCTATCAAGCTTGGTTGGCTTGTGGGACTCCCGAAGCAGCTGAGGTGTACCGGCAGGCCAAGCGGAGTGCAGCTCGGGTGGTTGCTGAAGCAAAAACCCGGGTATGGGAGGAGTTCGGTGAGGCCATGGAACAAGACTTTCGGTCGGCTTCAAAGAGATTCTGGCAAACTGTTCGGCGGCTCAGGAGGGGAAAGCAGCTCCCCGTCCACACTGTGTATGGTGCGGATGGGACACTGTTGACTTCAACTGGGGATATCGTCGGGCGGTGGAAGGAATACTTCGAGGATCTCCTCAATCCCACTGATACGCCTTCCACAGAGGAAGCAGGGTTTGGGGACAAGGGGGATGACTCGCCTATCACAGGGGCTGAGGTCGCCAAGGTGGTTAAAAATCTCCTTGGTGGCCGGGCCCCGGGGGTGGACGAGATTCGCCCCGAGTACCTCAAGGCCCTGGATGTTGTTGGGCTGTCATGGTTGACACGCCTCTGCAACATTGCGTGGAGGTCGGGGGCAGTGCCTTTGGCATGGCAAACCGGGGTGGTGGTTCCTCTCTTCAAAAAAGGGGACCGGAGGGTGTGCTCCAACTTTAGAGGGATCACACTCCTCAGCCTCCCTGGGAAGGTCTATGCCAAGGTACTGGAGAGGAGAGTCCGGCCGTTGGTCGAACCTCGGATTCAGGAGGAGCAATGTGGTTTTCGTCCTGGCCGTGGCACATCGGACCAGCTCTTTACCCTCTCGAGAATTCTTGAGGGTTCGTGGGAGTTTGCCCAACCAGTTTACATGTGTTTTGTGGACTTGGAGAAGGCATTTGACCGCGTCCCTCGTGGATTTTTGTGGGGGGTGCTTCGGGAGTATGGGGTATCGGGCTTGTTGTTACGAGCTATTCGGTCTCTGTACGACCGTTGTGAGAGTTTAGTTCGTATTGCCAACACTCGGTCGGAGTCATTCCCAGTGAGAGTTGGACTCCGCCAGGGCTGCCCTTTGTCACCGGTCCTGTTCATAATTTTTATGGACAGGATTTCTAGGCGCAGCCAGGGAATGGAGGGTGTCATACTTGGTGACCACAGGATCTCATCTCTGTTGTTTGCAGATGATGTTGTCCTGTTGGCTTCATCCAGCAATGACCTACAGCTCTTGCTGGGACGGTTTGCCGCTGAGTGTGAAGCGGCTGGGATGAGAATCAGCACCTCCAAGTCCGAGTCCATGGTCCTCAGCCGGAAAAAGGTGGATTGTCCTCTCCGGGTTGGGGACAGGCTCCTGCCCCAAGTGGAGGAGTTTAAGTATCTTGGGGTCTTGTTCACGAGTGAGGGGAAAATGGAGCGAGAGATCGACAGACGGATTGGAGCAGCATCTGCAGTGATGCGGACGTTGTACCGGTCTGTTGTGGTGAAGAGGGAGCTTAGTTCTAAGGCAAAGCTGTCGATTTACCAGTCAATCTACGTTCCTACTCTCACCTATGGTCACGAGCTTTGGGTAATGACCGGAAGAACGAGATCGCGGATACAAGCGGCTGAAATGAGCTTTCTCCGTAGGATTGCTGGACTCACCCTCAGAGATAGGGTGAGGAGCTCAGTCATCCGGGAGAGGCTCAGAGTAGAACCGCTGCTCCTCCACATTGAAAGGAGTCAGTTGAGGTGGTATGGGCATCTGATTAGGATGCCTCCTGGACGTCTCCCACTTGAGGTGTTTCAGGCACGTCCCACTGGGAGGAGACCCCGGGGCAGACCCAGGACTCGGTGGAGAGACTATGTCTCCCAGCTAGTCTGGGAACGCCTTGGTATCCCCTCTGAAGAGCTGGAGCAGGTGGCTGGGGAGAGGGAAGTCTGGGCTTCTCTGCTTGAACTGCTGCCTCCGCGACCCGGACCTCCGGAAAAGCGGTAGAAGATGGATGGATGGATGGATGGAAAAAGACCACAATGACAGCGAAGATGGAAAAATAAACGACGATAAAGAAACAGAAACAGAAGTTGAACAGAAAAAATTTCAGAATAAAAAAATAGGAGAGCTAAAAAAAAGGGATTGTGAAGAATTTAAGAAGATGCAGAAGATAATTTTAAGACAAAGATGGAGAAGAAGAAGAAAGTGAGAAGGATGGAGAAAAGAAACTAATACAAAGAGATGATGAATAACAATAAAAATAGAATGAAGAAGACGGGGTTATTGAATGAAGAAGATTTACAAAGGATGATGATAATGATAATTAAGAAATTGATGACTGAGGTGATTACTATAAAGAAAATGATAAAGATGGAGACCATAAAGGGAAATACAATAATGTGAAAGAAGATTAAAAAGATGATGAAGAAAATGGGGTACAAAGACACAAAATGACAACGATAAGGTAGATTAGACAGATAAAAAACGAAGAAAGTGGTGACAAAGAAAGTAATTACGATGAAGAAGATCCGGAAGATGATGAAGATGAGCGAGATAATGAAGATGAAGACAAGGGTTGTGAAGATGATGAACAAGTGTGAAGAGTGTGGTGGTAGTGAATAAGCTACTTAAAAAGGCTAAGTAGAGTAATAATGGAAGCTCATAAAAAATTTTAATCAGTGTTTTGCAATTAATTTAACTTTTATTTATGTGCTTAAGTCAAAGAATGTAACAGTAGACATAAATTTCAGTTTAGTACGCACCTCAGTACTTCCGTCACAGTTCAGTTCATTTTTGGTAAATTAAGAGAAAATACTGTCAAACAGGACATTGCTTGTCTTTTATGAGGCCTTTTGCAAATTATAATGTAAGTTTTGGTTTTCTGGTTAACTATAAATAATAATAAAAAAAAATTGAATACTACTATAAAAAGTTCTCCAACAAATAAAAGATTCTTAAATGAACAAAATATCGAATGCACTTAATGACCATAAACATTGTTCTCATATCACCACAATGTCACTACTGTAAACAGACTCCAACACTCAGTAGCATATAGGACCACTGTCATTTAGCCAGGTTTGGAAGAACATAGAAGTACAAAAGTTGAGCAGTTACACGGTGTCCATTTGATTGTCCAGGACATGTACATTAGTAAGGATATAGCTGTTGGCTGTTAGCCTAGCCTGGATGCTGGAATCTTGTTATTTAGCAATGTTTTAATAAAAACAGAGACACAGCAGTCCCTTGTGTTGTGCTGGACAGACATTACCAGTCAGATCTAGTCCATTTTATTTTCCAGGACAACTGTTGGACAGTAAAAGCCATGGGCAGAACAACTAGCCAGTCTGGGTTAGTGACTAGCCTAGCCAGGATCCTTTATTCGGTACAGGCTGGGTCAATCATTTCAATCAATGCCATGCTTTACACCACAGTCCAATTTTAATCAACTAGATTCAATCATAATGTCCTTTATATGGGACTACAAATGAGACAATTAAATCTAAAGATCTTGGGGGTCTTGCTATACCTTACTTAAAAAAATGTTACTGGGCAGTGAACTTTGCTATCTTTTCATGGTGGACTCGGTCAAATCGCATTCCTGTCCTGGTTGGTTGTCCCTAGAAAGAGCCTTTTGCAACAAGACATCTCTTCCCCGCACTTCTTAACAGCCCCAATCCAGTTTAAAAAAATCCAATTACTGCAACAGTTTTGTCATAATTTTAAAGCCCCTAGAACCTACACTGACAGCCCAATATACTGTACCAAAACCACTACTTTATTCCAGGTCTGTAAGACAGAGGGCCATATTACAACGATGCAGTCCATAATCAGGTCTCATTGATGCAGAACATATTTATAGGATTCATTTCCTTGTCACAGTGATGCCCAAACAAATTTTCGCCCAGGTGCACAGCGTAATAATGTAATAAGAAGACCATTTTTTTATGGCCTTCTCAAAGTGGCCATAGAAAAATCCAGCGTTCGTAGACCGTTCGTAAGTTTGTGGCCAGGTCGATGGTCGTTCTATGAATGTGAAAACCCCTCATCATAGGATGGCTGTACGAATGGCATAAGAACAACATAAGAACTACACCAGATGTTGGCTGTAAGTATGACTCAAGGACACTTAAAGTTGTTCTTGAGGGCCCGTTACAGCAGTCGTAGGAAATGCCGTGTGAATCCCTGATCATACGGCGATTCATACAGCCTGTGTAAGGTGGTAGTGAGGCGCTCATAATGCCGAAGTACGTCATTCGTGCGACATTTGTGCCAACAAAATGTGCCAAAAGCCGTAAGATCTTCCAACCAATGACTTGAGAATGCTGTCAGTTGCAGAAAAATGTTCTTCAGATGGCAGAAAGTATGCTGTAAGAAGATCCCAAGGCACCCTTATGAAGAACGTAAGAACTCTTTGGCCATTGTACAACAGAAAAACACCTCATTTCTCAAGAATGCTTCAAGCTCCTCTTGCGAATTTAATGGCAGCCATAAGAAACTATGCCCCCCTCCATGAATGTCTGCAAACTCCAGAATTCATAGGAACTGGGAGATTCTTACAAACACATTGTTCATAAGAATCTTTGTGGTCGTAGCTTAAGGCAGCAACATCAATGACATGATAGTTGCTCCCCCCAAAAAAATAGTCACTCTGCACTCACTTCCTGGTTCGACTGATGCTCCCTGTTTATAAATAGACACCAACCAGTAAAGGGGAGGGGGGCACTGTGGGGTCCATGTGGGCTTAAACAAACGGCCCATAGACCGACCTCACCCTCCAGCTCCTGACCAGGACACAGTCCAAGGACAGATCATTTTTTCACACATAAGGAGTTGTTCAGAACTCCTTATAAGAACTCCTTATACGAAAATATAGAGTGATGGTAATCAAGTCAGTGGCGGTAATGCACCTGTAAGCTGGTTGCCAACCACCAATCAAATCTAAAAGAAGAAGAAGAAGAAATGCTCAGGTACATCAGGGAGTACATGCTCAAGTAAACACCTTGACAGGTACTTAAAGACTCAGAGGACAAAAGTATATTTGCATAAGCAGACATTTTGGACTAACTACTGGCTGCCAAGCAAACATCCAGCCTATACAATTCTCTTTTTCAGTGGGGAAATAATAGTGATCAAAGCTTACATCCCTCAGAGAATTTTTCCGGAATGTGTGTCAAGATGGCAGCCAACTCCTCCCTCCTCTCTGATTGCAGTAAGCTCCCTAATGACAGACCCTCTCTACCATCCTCTCCAATTTTTTTCAGTGCTGGGCAATCCCCTCCCTCATCCCATTACTGGGCTGTTAAAGGTTTAAACTCGTCTAGAAAATGCTGATAGCAAGGATATGTGGGGGTAATGGTGAGGGGCTTCTGGGGGCTCAATGAGGGGCTTCCATGAAGAAAATCTTATATATATTTGGAGGACTTGCCGCTTTGAATAATGCACAGTGTGTGAGTGGGACTGGGAGGAGCACGTCTTAAGCTGATAAAAAATCCAGAAGAGTGAGATTGGTGGGAGACCTGCACATGTGTGCTGGGAATGCCAAGGAAGGGCTTCTGTGCGACAGGGATGTTTGTTTACACCAACAAATGAAATTTCATGAATAAATAACGATGAATTATGAGTAAACTGGGATAGTCTTCTGTGTATGGAAGTGGTGAATGCCATTATAATTTAAAGATGAGATATTAAATTGATCATAAAATAATAATGTGTAAAAAGCAGCTAATTTAAAAACCTTAATATTGTGTGCACAATTGATAGCACTCAAATCAAAAACAAATAAAAATAAATTAAATAGGTAGGAAAACAAATTGTTTTCCTACCTATTTAATCAGGTAGAATGTAGGTAAAAAATACAGTGACATGTTAAAGGTCCCATATTGTGCATTTTCTAGGGATTAATATTTAATAAAGTTTTGACAAATATAAGTAGTTTTAAAGACCAAAACTCATTTGCGTTGTTTGTGTTTTTCAAAAAAGCTGCCAGTGTGAAACAGTCAGATTTCAGCCTGCTCATTAATATTGATGAGCCCCTAATCTGACTGAGTGAATGTTTTATGAGCGGGCCAATCACGAGTAAACAGGCAGTCGAATGGCGTTTGTTACGCTTACTCAGATCACTTTCACATCTGAATGTTTGCATCAAGGCTCTTGCTTTTAACTTTCAGTCGGCTCCAGACCGAGCGTGGGGCAGGGGGTGGGGGGGGGGGTAATGGGTGTGTCCACGCAAATATGTGTTTGACATCAAAACAGCCAGTTCGATTACAGTAGTTTCAAAACACGCTTTATTAGAACATAATTTCACACGGACAACATCCTGTCATACACGCCAACATGATGTTTCTCCATAAAAACTCCCATGATTCAAAGTTGTTAGATGCTCTATTAACCCCTTAGCATTCCAGCCAGTTTCCCTAAATTTGGCGTATGCAAAGAAAATCTAATTCTTTACTGAGTGGCAGTAGAAAATTTGAAACGTTCCGCTGGTGGAACACCGTAATTTCAAGAGGTTAAATTTGCACCTTTTTTCTCCTTAATCTGCAGTTTTTTCTGATAAATTTTCACCTTTTTTTTTGGTAAAATTTTTTCGCTTAAATTTTACTTTTTTCTTGTAAATTTGCAACTTTTTTCTTGAAAATGGGCAACTATTTTCTTGAAAATTTGCTGCTTTTTTCTTGTATATATACAATTTTTTTCTCATAAATTTTCAACTTTTTTCTTGTAAACTGGCACCTGTTTGCTCACAAATTTGCAATTTTTTTCTCAAAAATGGGCAATTATTTTCTTGTAAATTTGCTACTTTTTTCTTGTAAAGCGACGACTTTTTTCTCATAAATTTGCAACTTATTTTTCTCCTCAATTTGCAGTTTGTTCTCTTAAATTTGCAACTTTTTTCCTGTAAATTTGTAACTTTTGTTTGTAGATTTTAAACTTTTCTTTCAACCCCTTACCATTCCAGCCAATTTCCCTGAATTTAGCATATGCAAAGAAAATCAAATTTGACTTTTTTCTTCCTTTTTCCCCCAGTTAAAAACTGGATCTCTTCTTCTTTCTGAGTGGTATTGCAACTCCTCTTTTCAGCAGCCATGCTTGGTACAAAAACCTAAACCTTTCTAAAGACTGCTTTCACAAAAAGAGATCCTGGCGTCAGCAGGTGGGCACTAGGTGGTGGAGGGGTTAGAACAACACGGTGATTAAGGACAGCACATCACACAGGGATGTGGGGTAAGCAGTGCTTAACCTCTTGCACTCCGGTGTATCGCGGGAGGGCACGTCTCTGCGTCCTGACAATGAGGAAGAGAAGTTCGCCAGCTACGCTGCTGTTGTGGACAGGTAAGTGTTATAAGCTAAATTATTCTTTATCCCTGAAAATTATAATCAAAAATGACTTTTGACCGATCGGTAAATTACAACTGTGCGTAGTAGACCGCGGTGCACGGACTTCAGACTTCGTGCGCTGCGGTACACGGTTCGTGCGCCGCGTCCGGACCGTGAACGCCCCCCCCCCCCCCGCTACTCTTCTGCAGCGGATTGCAGATATATTGCAGATATCCACTAAGGAGCTAAAGGCCGAAATTTTAAGAGCAAAACAGAATTATAAATCAGAATTGGAAAGCAAGATGGCAGCAAATAAACTTGGTTCGGCCTGGGCCAGTATGAAAAAAATTGCAGGCCTTCAGAGCACAGAGCGCAGTAATCGTGTGTTTTTAGATGGTTTTAGTTCAGACATAGAGCTGGCTAATGCTCTTAATTGTTTTTATGGTCGTTTTGACTCCTTTGATTTTAGCACAGAAATCCAAGATTTGAAACAGAAACTCAAAGACAATCAGCACTTTAATATTGAGATGCAGGATGTTGAAAGGGAGTTCCGCGCTGTAAAAGTGAACAAAAGTCAGGGCCCTGATAATATATGTGGACGCCTGGTAAAGTCCTGTGCACATGAACTGAGTCCTATATTTCACTACATTTTCAATAAGTCCTTACAGACACAACATGTGCCTAAGATCTGGAAAGATGCCGTGGTTGTTCCCGTTCCAAAATCCAGCTGTCCTAAAACGGTAAATGACTTTAGACCAGTTGCTTTGACTTCAATTTTAATGAAAATTTTTGAAAAACTGGTCAGATGTGAGGTCCTAAAGCAGACTGAACATGCATTGGATCCTCTGCAGTTTGCCTATAGGCCTCACAGAGGAGTGGAGGATGCCACTGTCACTCTGTTTAACATGCTTTTTAAACATCTGGATTTTAATGGGACACACGCCAGGCTTTTATTTGTGGACTTTTCTTCTGCCTTTAATACAATCCAACCTCATATTTTAGTTGAAAGGCTCCTGCAACAATTTGATTTAAGCAATAATCTGGTGGGTTGGATTCTGGATTTCTTAACCAACAGGACGCAGAGAGTAAGGGTCAATGGCACATTGTCTGACCTAAAGTGCTCTTCTACTGGCTCTCCTCAGGGGTGTGTGTTGTCACCACTACTCTTCATCCTGTACACAAACATGTGTCGGAGCAGACATGACAACAGACACATTATAAAGTATGCTGATGACTCAGTCATTGTCAGTCTCCTCCAGGATGGTGAGAGTGGCCACGGCCCAGTAGTTGGTGACTTTGTTCACTGGTGTGAGGATTCCTACCTGCAGCTGAATACAACAAAAACGAAAGATATGATTATTGACTTTAGGAGGAAAACTCCCAGGCACAAAGTCACCATACTAAAAGGCCAGACCACCGAATGTGTACAATCGTACAAATATCTTGGGACGATTATTGATAGTGGATTGAACTTTGAGGTGAACTGTGAAAGGGTGTGCAAAAAGGGTCAGCAAAATTTGCATTGTTTGCGGAAACTTGCACGCTTCCAAATTGACCGAACCATAATGACTATGTTCTATCGGGCTTTTATTGAATCTGTTTTATCCTTTTCTTTAATGTCATGGTTTGGTCAGATAAAACTGAAACAGAGGAAATCCTTGGATCAGGTAGTCAGATGGTCCAGTCGTTTGCTTGGTGAGTCACAGCTGAGCCTGACATCCCTGTACACCAGACAAGTACAGAGGATTGCCAACTCGATTTTAAATGATGACTCCCACCCTTTGCACTGCAACTTTCAGCTTCTTCCCTCCAGACGGAGGTTTGCTGTCCCAAAAAGTAGAACCCAGCGCTACAAAAACAGCTTTGTCCCTGCTGCTGTCAAAGAGTTGAACAAGCTATAAAAATTATATTGTACATATTTTATATTTACCTATTTTGTAAGATGTGTGCCTGTGTTTGTGTCTATGTTGAATGTAATTGTGGCTTGTAAATATGGATGTCACCAACTGCAAAACAAATCTACCTACGGGTACAAATAAAGTAACCTGAACCTGAACCTGATATTTTAGTACAGCTGTGCGTTGTAGACCGCGGGGACTGTACCCCGCTACAGAGGATGTCCGTCCTCTGTAGCGGGGGGGGGGGGGGGAGTTGTTATCTTCTACATTACAGATATTTTAGAATAATTTTTAGTGCACTGTAGGTTATTTTTTCTTGTAA
The DNA here is from genome assembly GCA_020510985.1 of Pholidichthys leucotaenia. Lineage (NCBI taxonomy): Eukaryota > Metazoa > Chordata > Actinopteri > Cichliformes > Pholidichthyidae > Pholidichthys > Pholidichthys leucotaenia. The sequence continues at coordinate 231,457,380 of CM035836.1, forward strand.
AAAAAAAAGCCACACATTTTTTACGTGGCCTGCTTCTTTGTGTGTGGGGGCTTGTTTGTTCATTCATTCATTCATGAATGAATAAACAACCCCCCCCCACACACACACACACAGCCCTTCACCTTTCATTAGAGCCCAAGATGAAGCTTCTATATTGAATCATTCAAAAGTTACAAACGTTTTTCCAAACTGTGCCATTTGGCACAATTTGGCACAGTTCAAAAACTTCTGGGAACAACCCAAGAAAAAAGCTGTGTAATATATTCATTTTTTGTGATATTGTTATCAAATTTTGACCTCCGCTGGATAACACTTGGTTCTACATTTCTGTTGCATTTTCCAGCCAGTATCTGAAGCTGTGTGTTATTTGCAAGCATTTGTATCCAAAAAAACACCCAGGCGAAATTTATTTTCTTCAAGTTCAGTATGTTTAGATGACTGTTACTCAGTGGCCGGAGCACTTAGAGAGATTATGACTGTTTTGGCTAAAAATTCAAAGTGTTTTCTTTTAAATGAGACCAACCCCATGAAGATGCTGCAAAGGGTTGAAGAACAGCTTTTGATTTACTTTGGGTACGTTATTTTTTGGCGTTTTTAGGGAAACTGACCAGAGTGCAAGGGGTTAAATGTTAAGTGAAATATGTTGGATGTTAAAAAGAGAAGCTCAAACAGGGTCCATGTAGGCATCCGAGAAGCATCAGCTAGTAGCAGTACCCAAATAAAATGTTTAGCTGGCCTCTAAAACAAAAAATATAAACTCCCAACAAAAAGAACGTCGAAGGACTTGGAATTGTTCTCCACGAAACAGAAATTCACAGCTAACACCAAATCCATCACTTTCCTCCAGGCATCATGCAGAGATGCAGTAGGCAGCAGCCTGTTCTGAAATCAGAACTGGTGTCAAGATTTATATTTACTTCACAGCCATTTAGCTGTCACTCGCTTATCAAGAGTCGCGAGTGAAGCAGAAGGTGACAGCTCAGCCACAGCGGGCCTCTCCAACTGAACACAGAGACTGCATTATATAAATGAAGAGGGAGCGTTATACATTTTATATAGAGTGGAGTGAAAAAGTATTTGCCACTTACTGATTTCTTAATTTTTTTTGTGTTTGTCACACTTAAATGTTTCAGATCATCAAACAAATTTAAATATTAGACAAAGATAACACAAGTAAACACAAAAGTTTTTAAATGAAGGTGTTTATTACTAAGGGGAAAAAAAAATCCAAACCTCATGGCCCTGTGTGAAAAAGTGCCCCCCCCTTCCTGTTAAAACATAAATTAACTGGTTAATCACATCTTTGGAAAGCTAAGTTCAGTTTCTCTAGCTACACCCAGGCCTGATTAGATTGAGAACAGGTGTGGCACAGGTGAACAGTCTAAAGACCTCAGCTGGAGGGGAAGCAGCACCCACAGAGGTCCCGGGCTGGGACAGAACACCCACGAAGACCTCAGCCGGAGGTGGAGCAGCACCCACGGAGGTCCTGGGCCAGAACGGAGCACCCGTGATGACCTCGGCAGGAGGAGCTGGACCCACGGTGATCTCGGGCAACAAGGCTGGACCCACGGAGGCTTCTGGAAAAGCTGGACGATCCTTGGTGACCCTTGGGAAAAGCTCAGATGGGAGATGCAGAGAAACAGGGCCCTCTAGAGGTCCAGCTCGAACTCTGCTGTGGTGGCCCCAGCAGCAGGCATGGTGGTGGAAGCAGTCCCGAGACCCCCCAACGAAGTGGCCCATGCAGGTGGCTCTCCCGACATGGACACAGGAGTTCGGCTTCCTGCTGGCGCTAGATCCTGTTCTGCTGAGGCCAGGGGATGGTCCATTGTTGGCACAGGCTTCAGCTCGGTTGCAGCGCTTTCTCTCCACCCAGACTGTGGCTGCGGGACTGGAACCAAATTTTCCAGGAAGAGCTCCCGGTGGAACCTCCTCCAGTTGTTGGGTGAGATCCGGGAGAAGCCATGGGTTATATTTGAGAAGGAGCTCTGTCTCCGCTAACACGGCCCGCCTGCACTCCTCCAGCTCCTCGGCCAATGGCGCGGGCCAGTGTTTGGGGAGGAGGAGGCGGAGCAGCCGCTGGAGAGCGGCGAAAGGCCGGAGGCTTCCGTGTCCACAGGCGCTTGCTCTTCGTCAGCGCAGGCCCAGAAAAAGAGTGGACTTCTCCAGCCCGTGACTTGTAGGTTGTAGAATAATAATGGGAAGGAGTAGGTCCGCGAGCTCTGGGTGGTCCGACAGGCTGGAGCATGCCTCGACTACCTGCACCGTGCCCTCCAGACACTCTCGGGCTGCGTCGGGAGTATGGCAGGCACGAGCCTGTGAAAGAATGTCCTCCAGGATGCACACACACCACCGCTCCGCTTCGTTCCGACCCAGGGTTGAAAAATTCAGGGTGACAGACATGGTAAACCCCAGGTGAAAAAACAAAACTGGGGAGAAATAGGAATAACCTACGGGCCTCCGCAGCCACCGGAGTAAAACAATGCAAAATTAACACAAACTGCAGCTGCTGGGTCTCAAACTGGCCAGAATCTTCTGTCATGAATCACCCCTTGGGGAAGAGAGGAGAGACCCACGTGCTGACTGAAGTTTGTGAGATTTATTGAAAACTGCAAAACACAAAGTCCAAAAACAGTGCTCTAACACAAAATTCAAAAAAATCAAGCAAACTTACAGACGAATGGACCAGAACAAGGGCTGGGTTCTGGTGGAGGTGAGAGGAAAAAATTCAAGATTCTGGCAATGAGAAATGAAAATAACAGCCCTTAAATAGGATGAGAAACAATTAACACAAAAAGTAACCGGTGTGACTCACATGAGCGGGCTGGAGAGAAAATGACATCAGCTGTGAGTCATGAGGAGGGGAGACGTAGCCGACAGTTTGACAGGAGCACCGCCCACAACCAGGGGAAAAGCCCGGAAGTGCTCCTGACAACTGCAACTCCAGAGAGGGAAAGAAAAGAGCAGACACTGACACAGACTCCAAAATATAATATTATACAAATAAGGAAAAACAAAAAGACAAAGAGACAGTGTCACAGGACTGAGCACGGGTTCTACCGGCTCAGCCTCTCAGTTTATTTATGTATTTTTCCTGTATTTTCTCCAAGCCTTGTGGTGTCTTTTGTGTTTTGTTTCCTGATGATTTGTCGTCCTATTTATTATTTATGTTGTTATGTTGTCTGTTCAAGTATTTTGAGACTGTTTTGCCTTCCTCTGTGACAGGGCCATTATTTCTACTGCTCCCAGACACACCTTCCTCTCACAGCCTGTTTCCCCAGGTTACCTCAGTTGTGAGAGATTTTGGAATTAGGTCTCTGCCCACTCCTGGTCACACCTGCTGCTCATTATTCCCCATTCACCTCCATGTATTTAAGCGTTGGACTCTCACTGTGTTTTGTGGCTAAATTGCATTGTCTTCAATTATCACCTCTCTACACGTTGGCAGCCTCTGAAGTATTTTCTTCTCCTGAGCGTGTCTGCTCTGAGGCACCTGTGTAAGCTATTCTTGTTTGCATTTTTGTATTGTGGGCACCTTTTGACATTTAGGTTGTTTTTGTTAATAAATGTCTTTAACACAACCCTGCGCTTGTCCTTCCGCTCTGAAGGAGCGCGTATGACAGACAGAGCACGGTGAAATCCGCCGTGCTCAGATCGTGACACAAACGGCATCAGTACGTCCATCGCGGCCCTGGTTAGCTGTGGATATTCTCTTTCCACTGAAACCCAGAACTCAGCAAGCATTTTTGAATGAAAAGCTGTCTATAAGGTGCGGTCACTTGACAGCTCAATCAATGCGTCCTCCATGTCGGATGGCAGATGACTTGTGGCCGTTACAGTGAATGGTGATCTTATCCAGTCATATTCTTCCAGAGTTGTGTCCTCGGGGAAAAACTTGTTAAAGCATTCCAGGAGGACTTGAAGGACGGACTTCTTCACAGTGTTAACACTCAGATTATTTTCCTCCATGAACTCCTCCAGCTCAGGAAATATATCAATCCTGTCCATCTCAACTTTTGCAGTCCAGCGATCCACTTTCCTTTTGAATGCGCAGATTTTATCATTCAGCGACATGATGCTTGTGTTTTCACCTTGCAATGATATGTTAAGTCCGTTCAGTCTGTCAAAGATGCAGGACAGATAAGCTAGCCTTGTTAACCAGTCCGGTGGTCAGCGAGCTGGGACCCGTTCTCCATCAGAAATAAGCGCACCTCGTCCTGCAGTTCATACAGGCGGCTGAGGACATTTCCTCACGAAAGCCACCTGACCTCTGTGTGGAACATCAGGCTTTGATGCTCCGATCCCAGTTCATTGCAGAGAGTAGCGAACAGCCTGGTGTTGAGTGGGCGTGATTTTATGTAGTTGACAATTTTTATAGCAGTCTCAAGAACACTCTTAAGAGTTGGGTCGAGCGTTTTACTCGCAAGAGCTTCTCTGTGAATAATACAATGCGTAAAGTTTACGTGGGGTTAATCATTTTTCCCCCCAGAATGGCTGCAGCACCATCTGTACACACACCGACGCACTCATCCCAACACAGTCCCTCTTCTTTTGGTTTGTTGTCAAGTTTTGTGGAAATGTCCTCACCTGTGCACTTTACATCCAGCGGGGTGCAAAACAGCATGTCCTCGTTAAGTTTTCCATCAAAACTGTATCTGACGAAAACGAGCAGCTGGGCAGAGTTTGATATACAGTGGGGCAAAAAAGTATTTAGTCAGCCACCAATTGTGCAAGTTCTCCCACTTAAAAGATGAGAGAGGTCTCCAATTTTCATCATAGGTATACCTCAACTATGAGAGACAAAATGAGAAAAAAAAAATCCAGAAAATCCCACTGAAGGATTTTTAATGAATGAATTGGTAAATTCCTCGGTAAAATAAGTATTTGGTCACCTACAAACAAGCAAGATTTCTGGCTCTCACAGACCTGTAACTTCTTCTTTAAGAGGCTCCTCTGTCCTCCACTCGTTACCTGTATTAATGGCACCTGTTTGAACTCATCAGTATAAAAGACACCTGTCCACAACCTCAAACAGTCAGACTCCAAACTCCACTATGGCCAAGACCAAAGAGCTGTCAAAGGACACCAGAAACAAAATTGTAGACCTGCACCAGGCTGGGAAGACTGAATCTGCAATAGGTAAGCAGCTTGGTGTGAAGAAGTCAACTGTGGAAGCAATTATTAGAAAATGGAAGACATACAAGACCACTGAAAATCTCCCTCGATCTGGGGCTCCACGCAAGATCTCACCCCGTGAGGTCAAAATGATCACAAGAACGGTGAGCAAAAATCCCAGAACCACTCGGGGGGACCTAGTGAATGACCTGCAGAGAGCTGGGACCAAAGTAACAAAGGCTACATCAGTAACACACTACGCCGCCAGGGACTCAAATCCTGCAGTGCCAGATGTGTCCCCCTGCTTAAGCCAGTATATGTCCAGGCCCGTCTGAAGTTTGCTAGAGAGCATTTGGATGATCCAGAAGAGGATTGGGAGAATGTCATATGGTCAGATGAAACCAAAATAGAACTTTTTGGTAAAAACTCAACTTGTCGTGTTTGGAGGAGAAAGAACACCATACCTACTGTGAAGCATGGGGGTGAAAACATTATACTTTGGGGCTGTTTTTCTGCAAAGGGACCAGGACGACTGATCCGTGTAAAGGAAAGAATGAATGGGGCCATGTATCGTGAGATTTTGAGTGAAAACCTCCTTCCATCAGCAAGGGCATTGAAGATGAAACGTGGCTGGGTCTTTCAGCATGACGATGATCCCAAACACACCGCCCGGGCAACGAAGGAGTGGCTTCATAAGAAACATTTCAAGGTCCTGGAGTGGCCTAGCCAGTCTCCAGATCTCAACCCCATAGAAAATCTTTGGAGGGAGTTGAAAGTCCGTGTTGCCCAGCGACAGCCCCAAAACATCACTGCTCTAGAGGAGATCTGCATGGAGGAATGGGCCAAAATACCAGCAACAGTGTGTGAAAACCTTGTGAAGACTTACAGAAAACGTTTGACCTCTGTCATTGCCAACAAAGAGTGTATAACAAAGTATTGAGATGAACTTTTGTTATTGACCAAATACTTATTTTACCGAGGAATTTACCAATTAATTCATTAAAAATCCTTCAATGTGATTTTCTGGATTTTTTTTTTTCCTCATTTTGTCTCTCATAGTTGAGGTATACCTATGATGAAAATTGGAGACCCCTCTCATCTTTTAAGTGGGAGAACTTGCACAATTGGTGGCTGACTAAATACTTTTTTTCCCCACTGTATCTGTGGATTCATCTAACTGCAAAGCATATTTCCCTTTCTTCACTCTGTCAATCAGCTGACACCTTATGTCCTGGGCCATGTCTGTGATGCGCCAGAACATGTGGTCCCGTCAGACAGCGGTGCTGCTTCCAGCTCCCGTGCCTGTTTATCCCCATGCATTGTCCGACTAATAGCAAAAGCAGCAGGTTTTATTAGGGTTTCTCTGATTGTGTGTGACTTTTCTGCCTGTGCAGTTAAATTTGCCACCTCATATGATGCCTTTTGAGCTTTGGTTGTGGATTTTGTTTGGTTAGCTGTGACTTTCTTTTGGCCTTGCAATTCTCTCTCCGGCAAGAGACGGGTACTTAGTTTTCAAGTGTCTGAGCCTTTTTACGGGCTTTAAACTCTCATGTGCAAGCACCTCGGTGCACACTACACATTGGGGATGTTGTACTTCACTGATAACGATGCATGAATCCATACTGACTATATTCCTCTCGATACTTGCAACACTTGGAGGAAGGCTGGTCTGACTGCTGGAGCCCTTTACACTTACGGTGCTCTCCACCTCCACCTCCTCCTCCTCCTCCTCCCGCACCAGACGTCAGCCTTTCTGGCGGCATGTCTCCGCTCTCCTCTTCTGCCATCTCTGCTGGCCTCACTGCATTGTCTTTGGTTGGTATTAACCAACGTTTCATTTTTAAAAATAATATCCTGGGCTTAAAGCATAGTGATGACAGCAGACGAGACACAGACGAGACACAAGCTGACGACAGAGGTTTATTTCTCCTCCAACACAGAACAGACTAACCCTGCGTCCTCAGGGGCGCAAATGTGTTAATCTGTGTCTGTTGATGTGTGCTCACACTTGGTAACAGGTATGTAAATGTGTTTAACCTGAGTGCCAAAGCGATCTGCTTTAAACATTTTCTCCACGCCTCTGGCACTCAGGTTAAACACATTTACATACCTGTTACCAAGTGTGGCCACACATCAACATACACAGATTAACACATTTGCACCCCTGCATCCTCAGGTGTGAGCCTGGCACAGCGGGGGCGAAAGGCACATCTTTATTTACTACATACCCCCCAGTGCTCTGGAGCCCCTGGCTAGCACCCCCAACACCCGAAGTACTGGGTGGAGTGTCATCTCCTTTGAGTCACCATAGTGTGTTGATTTGAGCTGTTCAAATGAAATCTATTTGTGACGCAGTTAAAGTGACATGTCACCTAAGGATTGTGAAAATCATCTCATGACACCCCCCCCCCCCCAGCATCTCGGGACCCCCCAGGGGGGTCACAACCCAAGCTTTGGGAATCTCTGGCTTAGAGGAGGGCTGCCATGGGAATTGCTGTTCGCAGACGACCTAGCCTTGATGGCAGAGAGTGAGGACGAGATGCAAAGAAAGTGGCTGACCTGGCAAAATGGGATGAAATCCAAAGACTTGAAGGTTAACACCAAGAAGACTGAGGCAGAGATCAGTAGTAGAAGAGAGACAAGAGCAGACATCAAAGACTGGAATAATGTCAGTCTGAAGCAAGTTCAAGTATTTGGGAGTGACAGTTGATGAGAAAGGTGGACCTGAAGCAGCTGTAAGGGCAAGAGTGACTGCAGCATGGGTGAAATGGAGAGAACTGTCAGGGGTTATTACGGACAAGAAAATGCCAAGAAAGTTGAAAATAAAACTGCATAAGAGCATCATGTGACCAACCCTTTGTATGGCGTAAAGTCATGGACAACAGGAAAGAAGGAAGAAAGGCTATTGGAAGCAACAGAGATGAGGATGCTAAGGAGAATTAGGGGAATAACACTGAAAGATAAAGAAAGAAGTGAAAACATCAGGAAAGAGGTAGGTGTAAACAACATTAATGAGCAGTTGAGGGAGATCAGGATGAGATGGCATGGCCATGTGATGAGGACGGATGATGGAAACCCAGTGAAGAGTGTGATGAACATCAAAATTAAAGGAAGAAGCCCGAGAGAAAGACCAAAGCAGAGATGGATAGATAATGTTAGGAAAGATATGGACCACTTCTAAGTGACACCAGAGGAAGCCGTGAGCAGACAGCTCTGAAAGACCAAAACAAGGGGAGTCAGCCCTGCAGGTCTGCGGGACTATGTGGCTTAGGAGAGAGAGACAGAGGTTATTATACACTGACCGGTACTGGCAGTGGTTAGCTGCTGTTAGCAGAGAAAGCCATTCAGGTTTCAGAGTTTTTTTGATTATATCCCAGGGTCTGGTCATATACTGTCAACCATTAAGATGCCATTAAGATGTCAACCATTAAGATTTAGATGGCGCCCACAGCGGTCGACATGGTGCTTCGCTGCGCTCTTTGTTTGTTTTTGTTTGTCAATTGTGTGTCTGCTTGCACTTATACCCGTGAAGAACTTTTAAATATCAGGACTTTCACCCCCACGGACCTCCTCCCAGTTTTTCTAGCCCCTGCCGCCGATCTGGTTTATTGTTTGGCTCGGAAAGTGAGACGGCGGAAGAGAGGAAGACGAGCGGGCGCTCTCGTGCGACTTCGCAGGAGAGGCTCGCGAACGGCGCTGCCTGGCATATTTCTGTCCAATACCAACTCTCTCTCTAACAAGGTGGATGAACTGAGACTGCTGATGCGTTTTAAGGACCTCGCCTCCTCAGCTGTCCTCTGCTTTACTGAGACCTGGCTCCGGGAAAATATACCGGACAGCGCGCTGCGCCTCGACGGCTTCCAGCTCTTCCGTGCTGATCGTGACACAGAGCTTTCCGGCAAGACCACAGGAGGCGGAGTCTGCTTCTACATCAACTGCAGCTGGTGCTCTGATGTAACGGTAATTTCCAAACACTGTTCTCCTGCCTTGGAATTTCTTGTTATCAATTGCAAGCCCTTCTATTCCCCGCGGGAGTTTGCTTCTTTCATAATGATCGCTGTGTACGCCCCTCCCGACGCGGACACGCGCGAAGCTCAGCGCGTGCTCGCGGATCACATTCAACACACAGAGCGGAGTTTTCCAGACTCGCTGATTATTGTGGCTGGCGACTTTAATCAGTGCAATCTGTGCCACGATCTCCCCCGCTACAAACAGTTTATTAAATGCCCCACCAGAGGATTAAACACACTGGATCACTGTTACACCACAGTGAAAGACGCATATCGCGCTGTCCCTCGAGCTGCGCTGGGATTATCTGATCACGTGATAGTTCACCTCATTCCCACATACAGACAGAGATTGAAGCTCACTAAACCTGTTGTGAGCACTACGAAGATACGGACCAGTGAAGCTGAGGAGAAGCTGGAAACGTGCATGGAAATATCTGACTGGGGCATGCTTAAAGGAGCCACGCATGATCTGGATGAGTACACGGACACTGTGAACTCATATATCCACTTTTGTGAAGAGAACATTCTTCCATCACGCACCAGGGTGAGTTACTCTAATGACAAACCCTGGTTCACAGCTAAGCTCAGACAGATCAGGAAGGAGAAGGAAGCAGCGCTGAAAAGTGGAGACAGGGACTGCTACAGGGAGGTTAAATACCGGTTTAACAGAGAGCTGAAGAGGGCTAAATCTGTGTACTCAGAGAGACTCCAGCAGCAGTTCACTGCTAATGATTCGGCTTCCGTGTGGAGAGGACTGAGGCAGATCACCAACTATCGACCTAAGGCTCCTAAAGGTCAGGATGACAAAGCCCTTTGTCAGAGACTGTCCCAACACTATGCCCGTTTTGACACCTCGTCATCTGTGTCCAACTCCCCCCCTCCCTCCAGCTCCACAGCCTCCACATTCCCTACTTCATTTAAGGCACCCCCCCCCTCCTCCCCCCCTCCCCTTATCATCAGTGAGCAGGATGTGCTCAAACAGTTCTCCAGACTGAACCCGCACAAGGCCCCCGGCCCAGACGGCGTGTCTCCCTCCACCCTGAGACTCTGTGCGAAACAGCTGGCTCCTGTCTTCACAGACATTTTTAACACCTCCCTTAAGTTATGCCACGTGCCATCCTGCCTCAAATCCTCCACCATCATCCCTGTCCCCAAGAAGCCACGGATCACTGGACTTAATGACTACAGACCTGTAGCGCTCACCTCTGTAGTCATGAAGTCCTTTGAGCGCCTGGTCCTGTCCCACCTCAAGTCCATCACCACCCCTCTCCTGGACCCGCTGCAGTTTGCCTACCGAGCCAACAGGTCTGTAGACGATGCAGTCAACCTGGCCCTCCACTCCATCCTGCAGCACCTGGACTCCCCGGGTACCTACGCCAGGATCCTGTTTGTGGACTTCAGCTCCGCATTCAACACCATCCGCCCCGCTCTGCTCCGGGACAAGCTGTCCCTGCTCAACGTGCCTGACTCCCTCTGCAGGTGGATCATCGACTTCCTGACGGACCGGAGGCAGCATGTGCGGCTGGGAAAGACTGTCTCAGACTATACTAGCATCAGCACCGGATCACCCCAGGGCTGTGTACTTTCCCCCCTACTCTTCTCCCTTTACACCAACTCCTGCACCTCCAGCCACCAGTCTGTCAAGTTGATCAAGTTTGCGGACGACACCACCCTCATCGGGCTCATCTCCAACGGCGACGAGTCCGCCTACAGGAGAGAGGTGGCCCAGCTGGCGTCCTGGTGCAGCAATAACAACCTGCAGCTGAACGCTCTGAAGACAGTGGAGATGATTGTAGACTTCAGGAAAGTCACTACTCCTCTGCCCCCCCTCACCCTCTCAGGCTCTCCCATCACCACTGCTGATTCCTTCCGCTTCCTAGGCACTACCATCACCAGGGACCTCAAATGGGAGCTGACCATCAGCTCACTCATCAAAAAAGCCCAGCAGAGGATGTTCTTCCTGCGGCAGCTGAGGAAGCTCAAGCTACCCACCAAGATGTTAGTGCAGTTCTACACAGCCATCATCAAGTCCATCCTCACCACCTCCATAACCGTGTGGTACGCAGGAGCCACTGCCAGGGACAGACTAAGGCTGCAGCGCGTCGTGCGCACTGCTGAGAAGGTGATCGGCTGCAAGCTCCCATCTCTCCAGGATCTGTACATCTCCAGGACCCGGAGGCGTGCTGGCCGGATCATAGCCGATCCCTCACACCCTGGTCACGTACTGTTTGCCCCCCTCCCCTCTGGTAGAAGACTTCGGTCCATCCAGACTAAAACCTCCCGTCACATGAACAGCTTCTTCCCCTCTGCCATTAGACTGCTGAACACTAAGTGACTCTCGTGCACCATGTACAGCAGCTCAACCAGACTCATGTCAATCATCACTGTTTTCTTCCTGCATTACCGACTGCACTATATAGTTCTCCACAGTATCTGCTGCTGGCTAATATATATTTTAACTGTTGACCAGTATCACGTAATCTTATCCTACACTTTATTACATGTATAGTTTATTTCTCTTATCTTATCATGTTTAATGTTGCAGCATTGTACCGAGACAAATTCCTAGTTTGTGTACTACATGAACAATGGCAATAAACCTGATTCTGATTCTGATTCTAAAACTACACACCCCTGTCACCAATAATGCCTTTTTGTGGTCTTTTACACTCATTCAATATGTTAGTTAGCTCAGGCTGTGCTTGCTACCAAAGCTATAAGCTACCAGTTAACATTAGCTGCATCATGACATCATCAGCTACAGAGGTCAGCAATAACAAAAGAGGGAGGAGGCTGGTCTATGGTAAACTGGAGTTCATTCGCATTTCAAGCAAATCAACATAACCAAAGCATGTCACAGAAATGTCATTAACACCTCTGGAACATATGTCAACATGTAGAAAATAGTCATGCCACGGATGCTTAAATATATCAAGATGACATTTCAGTCTAAAAATATGTAGTTGCATGCATGGCGATTTCTCATGATCTCAGTGGATGTAGTTCCACTAAAGAAAAAAAATAAAGTAATGTAGTGAAAATGGCTGCAGAACTGAAAACATGATCATGCCGTACTAATACATTGCTTTAGCCTTTTATGGAAAAAAACATTTTGATGTGTGAGACTGTGTACCCTAAATAGATCTTAACAACGGTTCAGTTAAACTGAGCTGTTTACTTTGGTTTAGAACAACAACGGTGGACAGTTTGTATGATATTTTTCCTTGTTTTCTAACAAAAGAGAAGACAACACAGAATGCACAAATCCATCACGCTTAGTAAAATCTACACAGGCTGGAATAGATTAATGTTTGACTCCCTCCGTGTGGAAGACAGGATGGAGAATCCACTCAACACCAAAACCGCTTTCAACCTACAATTGGGGAGCCAAGGGCACACGTTCCATTTGCATAAATTAACACCTCAACAACCCCCCCCCCATGCCTTTTTTTCAGACTTTAAGGAGATGCAGGTATAATGGCACACACAACTGTGCATTTCTGCTGGATATCAAGTTTCATGTCCTCGCGACGTTGATGTCACACAAACGCGCCAGTCAACCTGGAAGCTGGTGATGTGGCTGCTGAGAGTCGCCACTATTTTTACAAGCCTTTTCATTTTGGCGCCCCATATCAAATTCAGCACGGATCAGTGGTGGATATAGGAAGACACAACTGACCTACATAGTTCAATTGTTTTTGCTCTTTGTCCTCTGTTACACTGGCGAGGATAGCAAAATCCACCTAACGTTTTACAGATTTACATTTTCATATTTCATATTTCTTATTTCATATTTACAGGAAGAGACACTGTGTGTGTATTTGTATGCATGGGCTTGCACTTTTATTTGGTGAGGACGTGTGTTTGTGTGTTGTGTTTCATTTCCAGCACTACACAAAGCAGAATATCTTATTTCAGAGGGGGTTAACATGCAAAAAAAAAAAAAAAAGAGGAGCAGAAGATAAGTTAATGCGGGGTGAACCTGGATGCACCAACGAGCACAGAGAGGAGCTGAAATTCACTGAATCAGGAAAGGCTGGTATCTGCTCCACAGCAGCCAGCAGACGGTCAGAGCTGCTGGAGGCGCCATGGGTGTGACTGAAAAATTTTCTTAAAAGAAACCTCTCTCTCACAGCTGCTGTGATAACTGCAGGGCCATTTCCTGGTTTTGGGGGGGCCCTATGCAAGATTTTGCACCCCCCAAAAACACTTCCTGATACAGCTGAGTAAAGAATATCAAAACACGTTACTTTTACTTGGATGCAATTTCTGATTACTTTGCCCACCTCTGCTGACTAAGCTCTGTTTTATATTCATCGTCGGCCTCCGTCGGTCTATGATGACCATGGAAGAGAATCCTAAACGTCTACTCTACTGGAACAGCAACGCCTGTGGCTGAACAGGCCGATGCGCACCGGTGTTCTACCTTCCAGCGTTGGGCGTTCGTAGGATTCAAGCCTGGGCAGGAAGATATGGAGGACAAGATGTTACCCATGCAGCATGTCCCCCTCTCCACGTCCCTGATGGATCCAAAGGAACAGCAGGGCTGCTATAGTTTGGCACCAGCGCCGTCGCAGGAGCTGCCAGAACGATGTTGAGCACAACAGAGAACTGCCTTAGGGGCTCCGACTCCGGATTTTTCCTCAGGGTTGACTCCCGAAGCCTTTCCCGTGACCGGGTGTGCCGCAAGGCAGTGGAGGTTTGAAATCAGGGTTTACCTTCCCCTAGATGGGCTACCTTCCCAGGTTGACGAGCCACCATCTACCCGAAGCATCTGGTTTTAAGGCGCCAGAGATCCGCCCTCACCCCTTCTCCTATAGTAAAAGCAGTTCCGCCGGGCTTAGAGACTAAACCACACAGGCAGGCTAGGAGTTGGACTTAGTTGTCAGAGGCTTTTCGAGACGCACGCCGTAAGAAGCATTTTATGAGCACTGGGAGCTTAACCCCAGTGCCGCTCCTGGGTATGACAACCTTGGAACCTTGTTTTATATTCACACCCCGATTAGCCATGTTAGCCTTACAGAACAAATGCACCTGTACCATTTTTATACACCTTCTGTCATTATTTCAGAAAATAAATATTCATTTTTCAAGGTAATACCAAATCAGGGAAGCAGAAACAAACAAAACACTGTAAAACTTTGTGCTAACGCTAGTAGAGCAAAGTTGCTACTAGCATTAGCAGCTGTGTGACAAAGCTAGTTATTGGGCTAAGCTAGTGCTTTTGCATACTGGAAAAAGAAAAAAAAACAGTTTTCACACATGCACATGGGAGTTTGACACTGAATGACCATATCCGTCAGAGGGTTGAACCGTGTATTAGGAATAAGCATCAATCAATCCACTACTAAAATACCTCTGATAATTGAAGTGAAACATGTTTCACAGTTTTATTGAGAACCACAATCCAGTGACATTTTTGACATTTGCACCTTGCAGCAGCGACAGAAAACTTGAGCACTAATGCCAACAGCAGGTTTGAATCACCCAGTAAAACTGGGGTCTGCCCCCCGCCCTTCGTTTCTCAAACTACTGGTAATGTTGTTTACTTGTTGAGTCTTCCGTGCCTGCATTAGAGCTGCAATATACGTGAACGATTTAATTAAGTGTACTAGTTTTTATGAGTGAACCTACTGTACTGAATCACTCACCAGAACTGTACTGGAAGCCAGGAATCACCAGCTGAATCACCCACCTGAGAAGCAAACAAGCCCCGCCCACTCCATTCATCCAACTCTCAGTTCACTGAGTGGTAGACAGTTAGAGCTCCAGTACAGCACTGAGTGATTCGGTGTACCACGGATCTTTTTAGCTTGACTCAGTACGTTTCAGTGAACTGTGGATCCCATCACTAGCCCCCATCCGAGGCCGCCTCTCTGCTCTGCTACTGCAATGCATCTTCTTTTCCACACAGCCCACGCAAATGAGATGATGCGTAAAAACAAGCGTAGCATGCATGCACAGGATCCGTATTCTGATTGAGTTCTGATTTAATGATCTGATGTCTGTTTAAAATAATAGGCAGTGATACAGTTTGTTTATTGTCTCAATTAACAAACCACAATACCTTTGTGGTGACGGACTCTTAGGCTACGGTCACATTGCAGTTCTTAATGTGCAATTCCGATTTTTTGCTAAGACACGATTTTTTTTGTGTGTGTGGGCGTTCACATTATAATTTAAATGCAACCCCCATCAGACTCCAGTGTGAACGGTCTACAGCTATGAAGTGACAAGCATGCGCAGAAGAAAATGTAATGTCAGACACAGCGTTGTGTTTACAGAAGTGAATATGAGCCCAGAATGATTGAGGGGGACAGAACTTCTTCACCTTGACGCAGCGCAGCAAAATCAAATGTTAAAATCACTGAGAAATGATTATGCACAAAATAAATGAAACCAGCTTCATTCCTCTACATGCCAGATGACTGCTGTGATCTGGTCTAATTTATTTTGTCATGCCACTTGCAGAAATCCTCTGACAACTCAGCTGTTGGTGGGTGTACAAGAAGGGGAAAAGAAGGGGAGCACAGGGCACTGGTAGACAGATTTGTGGAGTGAACCGAGCAGAATCACCTGAGGCTGAATGTCAGCAAGACCAGAGAGATGGTGATTGACTTCAGGAAGAAGAGGACACCTTCACAGCCATTGCAGATTAGGGGGGAGGATGTGGGAGTAGTGGAGGACTACAAATACCTGGGTGTCATGATCAGCAACAGGCTGGACTGGAAATCTAATACTGATGCTGAGCACAAGAAGGGGATGAGCAGACTGTACTTCCTGAGGAAGCTGAGATCCTTCAACGTGTGCAACAGGATGCTGGAGCTTTTCTACCAGGCCGTTGTCGCCAGCGCCATCTTCTTTGCTGCTGTCTGTTAGGGTAGCAGTATCACAGCCAGCAACACCAACAGACTTGACAAGATTATCAAGAGGACTGGCTCTGTGGCTGGTCTCAGGCCGGAGACCTTTGAGACTGTGGTGGAGAGGAGGACACCGAACAAACTGCGATCCATCATAGACAATCCGGATCACCCCCTCCACCACACACTGGACAGACAGCGGAGCACTTTTTCCAGCAGACTGCTACAGCTTCACTGCCGAACAGTTGGGTACAGGAAGTCTTTCCTGCCACTTCAATGTATAATAACTCACTCTGATGTTGATTTCTGGTCATAACTATGCTGCCATACTGCACCTTACAGTCTAACTGGTGCCTCACATTTCACCCTGCACCTGATAGTCCTGCATTGTACAGCGGGTATGATTCATGTATCTATATGTGTCATCTATTCATCTATGATGTATATAAGCTTTTTTTTAGCAGTTTTCCTTTACATGGGTAATCCCTTTGTCTATTATGCTGTGTGTGTTTCTGTCATGCTGCTGTTACACTGCAATTTCCCAGTTTGGGATCAATAAAGTATGTCTGTCTGTCTTTTCTACAGATACAAAACCTCGAAAAGGTAAGGAAGTGAGTGATAGCTGGAAATGGAGTAAAATTTGGATGGATTTTAATTACACTGATAACACAGAAGCAGAGTGTAGAGTGTGCAAGGTGAAAATATATCGAGGAGTCTCTACAGATAAGCTGCACTGGCACATTAGAATTGTAGCCTACATCCATCAGTGTAGTTGGAAAAAAAAAGACAAAAAAAGTGAACCTGCTACCAATGAAAGTGTCACTTTCTCTACTTTGACTGTTGCTGCTGCAGCATCTACAGCATCATTCAGTAGCTACACCACTTCAACCACAACCCAGAGCTCTATGAAACAATTTGTGCAAAAAGCTATGGCCCCAGTTGATTTTGTACTTTATAGTTTATTTTATTGCGTATAATAAGCAATTTAAATAATAAACATTGGATATAATATATGTTTTGCACATTAGTAATTAATTTTACACATAATTTTACATTATTTTGGTAATAAATTAATTTAAGCAACAAGAAATCTGAGGAGCTGTTTGGGAGCTGAAAAAGGCGTCTCTTTTTAGTGAGCTGAGCTATAAGAACCGGCTCTCTTAAAAGAGCTGGAATTCCCATCACTAATACGCACGATGAGGCTCAGCGGCTCAATGCATACAAGCCACTGTCGGATGTGACGCATACCGTAAGTCGGATGTGATGCAAAAGTCTAGGCAGGGGGTCGATGATGACGCTTCGCTTCCAGACAGGCTCAACAACTTCTTTGCACGTTTTGAAGCATCAAACCTGACAATCAGAGGGAGGGCTGGCCCATCTCCACCATCTGTTGGGCCAGCTATCATCATCAACGCAGCGGACACATGGAGGACCCTAATCAGGGTCAACCCACGTAAAGCTGCAGGTCCGGACAACATCCCGGGACGTGTGCTCCGAGTCCGCGTGAGCGAGTTGGCAGATGTCCTGACTGACATTAATAACATCTCCCTGAGTCAGGCCATTGTTCCCAGATGCTTTAAGACCTCTACCATAGTACCGGTGGTAAAGAAACCAGTTGTGTCCTGTCTGAATGACTATTGTCCTGTTGCACTGACACCAATTATGATGAAGTGTTTTGAACGGCTTGTCAAACCACACATCACAGCCTGCCTCTCTGCATCACATGACCCGCTCCAGTTTGCATATCATTCAAACCGCTCCACGGAGGATGCTATAGTCACCACCCTGCACTCTGTCATCACCCACCTGGATCAGAAAGACACCTACGCCAGACTCCTGTACATTGATTTCAGTTCAGCATTCAACACCATTATTCCCCAGAGACTGATGGAGAAATTACTCCTTCTCGGTCTGAACACCGCCACATGTCTCTGGATCCTGGACTTCCTGAGCGAGAGACCTCAGTCTGTCTGTGTTGGAAACAACATCTCCAACTCTATCACACTGAGCACCGGATCCCCTCAAGGCTGTGTACTCAGTTCACTGTTGTTTAATCTTCTAACATATGACTGTGCATCCAGACACGAGGGGAACAAGATTATTAAGTTTGCAAATGACAACACAGTGGTGGGACTTATTCAGAGGGATGAGGAATCAATGTACAGGGAAGAAGTTAGAGACCTGGAGGGCTGGTGCAGGGAGAACAACCTGGTGCTCAACGTGGACAAAACGAAGGAGATGATTATCGACTTCCGGTGGTCACGGCCTGAACACGTCCCTCTCAGCATCGGCGGCCGTTTGGTGGAGAGAGTGGAGAACATCAAGTTCCTCGGAGTGCAGATCTCACAGGACCTGACCTGGAGCAAGAATTCCTTGGGGATCAGGAAGCGGGCCCAGCAGAGATTGCACTTCTTGAGGAAACTCAAACAGGCCTCTATCCCCATCTGCATCCTCAGGACCTTCTACAGAGGTGTGGTGGAGAGTGTTCTGACGTACTGCATTGCAACATGGTACTCCAGCTGCAGTATGTCAGACAAAAAAGCCCTGCAGAGGATAGTTAAGGAAGCTGAGAGGGTAATTGGAGTTTCCCTCCCCTCTGTTCAAGAACTTTTTCAGAACCGTTGTAGGAGCAGGGCACTGATCATTGTTAAGGATCACTCTCACCCTCTGCACAAACACTTTGAACTGCTGCCATCTGGCAAACGATTCTGGAGCATCAGAGGCGGAACCACCAGACTGATTAACAGCTTCCTTCCACAAGCTGTTAGGATGCTGAACAGTTTATCCGGAATCTCTCATACATACTACTGCACCTTATGGACATTATGTATATTATATGTATATTATAGTTCTAGTTAGTTTCAAGTATGTCTCAGGGATGTATGAATGGTTGTGTTGGGGTGGGGGGTGAGGGGGTGTGTGAGTATGTTATAAATTATGTTCTTTTTACTTATATGGATGCCTAGAGAAACGTAATTTCATCTTGCCTGCACTACAGTTGTATGTACAGCAACATGACAATAAAGGTCATTTGATTGGATTTGATTTGATACAACTGACAACTAACTAACTAACTAACCTGCACTTATATAGCGCTTTTCTAGTCACAAAGACCACTCAAAGCGCTTTCATTAATACTAACCCTCTATTTCTAAGGGCCTATAGGAAACAGATATCTAGGGACAATTTAGAACAGCCAATTAACCTAATATGCATGTTTTTGGCATGTGGGAGGAAACCGGAGAAATCCCGGAGTAAACCCACGCAACACGGGGAGAACATGCAAACTCCACACAGATCACTGTTGGTCGGGGGCTGGGATCGAACCCACGATCCCACGATCCTCACAATCCCCCGGCCAAGGGTAAACTGTGCTGCAGCAGTGCTAACCACTGCGCCACCGTGCAGCGGTGCAACAACATAATAAATAATTTAAAATATATTTTACATTGATAAAAGCATGCATTTCAGTCAAAAAATATATCCAATAAACAATAATTTGAAAAATAAGATAATTAAAATGACCTGCATTAATGTGTTTTGAGATGCACGGAGCCACAACATGGGGGCTGCAGAGCTGCATGTGGCTCTGGAGCTGCGGGTTATCCTAGGCCAAGCACCCTTTTCGGGATAGTATCATTTCGTGCGGCCTCTGGTGATTCTCACCCCATCAGACTGTGTTAATATTGCATCACTGATTTTTGCACTGACTCAGCTTTTCTTTTCTATCATTCAGTCTATGCTCTGTTAAGGACCCCTCCATAAGGAATTAGTCAGTGGTGCAGTTCCTGACACCTTAGGGGACACCTAAGTGGGACACCTCCACTACTAGCTCAGTGCTAGAAGAGGAATTCCTCTTTGGCTCAGTGGTAAGAGTAGGAGGTTTTGAGATCATGGTGTAATGGGTTCCAGCCTGGGATGTAGGTGTATGTCTGTCTTGCCTGTATGCAGAAAAGATTTGGGAGGTGTATGTTTACTTTGCCTAAGGGTGAAAGCAACTAGGTTTGCTCATCTTTGCATAAAGGTCAAAACAGACTTGTGAATCCTAGGCTAAACAGCAATTCTGGCCTTGACCCAGAAAGTGAGTTGTCACAGCTCATTTTTCCTCCTCTAATCTAACTGCGACAAATCACCAGTGCGTCTTTAATGCCTTTGCAATATTTGCAGACTACTGATTGCAGTGGTAATGGGTCAGTGCCACAGGGAGCAGGTGAGATTAGAATAAAAAAAAACCAAACATATGAAATTTGTCAGTAATTAAAAAAGGAATCCTGCCCTTTTTCAGTGCAAATCAATATCAGCTGGTTCAGTCCATACTGTCACGCCTTTAAAAGGGGTCTTATTACCAAACTGTCACAAGAAATGTCTCATAATGGACTGAAGCAAAGAGATCACTCACAACCTTCCCAAGTTTGTTTTTACAAAACATATTGATGCATGAACTACTCACAAAAAGTTAGGGATATTTGACTTTTGGGTGAAATTTCAGGATGCATCTAAAATGCACTATAACCTTTATAGGTTCAGGTTCAGGTTACTTTATTTGTACCCGTAGGTAGATTTGTTTTGCAGTTGGTGACATCCATATTTACAAGCCACAATTACATTCAACATAGACACAAACACAGGCACACATCTTACAAAATAGGTAAATATAAAATATGTACAATATAATTTTTATAGCTTGTTCAACTCTTTGACAGCAGCAGGGACAAAGCTGTTTTTGTAGCGCTGGGTTCTACTTTTTGGGACAGCAAACCTCCGTCTGGAGGGAAGAAGCTGAAAGTTGCAGTGCAAAGGGTGGGAGTCATCATTTAAAATCGAGTCGGCCATCCTCTGTACTTGTCTGGTGTACAGGGATGTCAGGCTCAGCTGTGACTCACCAAGCAAACGACTGGACCATCTGACTACCTGATCCAAGGATTTCCTCTGTTTCAGTTTTATCTGACCAAACCATGACATTAAAGAAAAGGATAAAACAGATTCAATAAAAGCCCGATAGAACATAGTCATTATGGTTCGGTCAATTTGGAAGCGTGCAAGTTTCCTCAAACAATGCAAATTTTGCTGACCCTTTTTGCATACCCTTTCACAGTTCACCTCAAAGTTCAATCCACTATCAATAATCGTCCCAAGATATTTGTACGATTGTACACATTCGGTGGTCTGGCCTTTTAGTATGGTGACTTTGTGCCTGGGAGTTTTCCTCCTAAAGTCAATAATCATATCTTTCGTTTTTGTTGTATTCAGCTGCAGGTAGGAATCCTCACACCAGTGAACAAAGTCATCAACTACTGGGCCATGGCCACTCTCACCATCCTGGAGGAGACTGACAATGACTGAGTCATCAGCATACTTTATAATGTGTCTGTTGTCATGTCTGCTCCGACACATGTTTGTGTACAGGATGAAGAGTAGTGGTGACAACACACACCCCTGAGGAGAGCCAGTAGAAGAGCACTTTAGGTCAGACAATGTACCATTGACCCTTACTCTCTGCGTCCTGTTGGTTAAGAAATCCAGAATCCAACCCACCAGATTATTGCTTAAATCAAATTGTTGCAGGAGCCTTTCAACTAAAATATGAGGTTGGATTGTATTAAAGGCAGAAGAAAAGTCCACAAATAAAAGCCTGGCGTGTGTCCCATTAAAATCCAGATGTTTAAAAAGCATGTTAAACAGAGTGACAGTGGCATCCTCCACTCCTCTGTGAGGCCTATAGGCAAACTGCAGAGGATCCAATGCATGTTCAGTCTGCTTTAGGACCTCACATCTGACCAGTTTTTCAAAAATTTTCATTAAAATTGAAGTCAAAGCAACTGGTCTAAAGTCATTTACCGTTTTAGGACAGCTGGATTTTGGAACGGGAACAACCACGGCATCTTTCCAGATCTTAGGCACATGTTGTGTCTGTAAGGACTTATTGAAAATGTAGTGAAATATAGGACTCAGTTCATGTGCACAGGACTTTACCAGGCGTCCACATATATTATCAGGGCCCTGACTTTTGTTCACTTTTACAGCGCGGAACTCCCTTTCAACATCCTGCATCTCAATATTAAAGTGCTGATTGTCTTTGAGTTTCTGTTTCAAATCTTGGATTTCTGTGCTAAAATCAAAGGAGTCAAAACGACCATAAAAACAATTAAGAGCATTAGCCAGCTCTGTGTCTGAACTAAAACCATCTAAAAACACACGATTACTGCGCTCTGTGCTCTGAAGGCCTGCAATTTTTTTCATACTGGCCCAGGCCGAACCAAGTTTATTTGCTGCCATCTTGCTTTCCAATTCTGATTTATAATTCTGTTTTGCTCTTAAAATTTCGGCCTTTAGCTCCTTAGTGGCAACCTGTAGCGCAGAAACAGACCCCTGTTTAAAGGCAAGTGCTTTCCTCTGTAAGCAGGATTTAACTGATTTAGTAACCCATGGGTCATAGGTCCATAGGGCCATAGGTCAACTTAATTTGACCTTCTCTAACCTTTTGAATGGACATGTCCAACTGTTCAGTGTTTCAGTACTTTTTGCACAATTTGCTGTTCTCTAACAAGGTGCTTAAAGGCAAAATTCACAACGTGTTTGATCCATGAATCGACCAATAAATTTTCTGGTTCAATTAGAATTGGTATTTAAATAGTCCTCCTATTCATGCTGTTCACATTTTGACATCATGAGACCAAGACAACACCTAACAATTGATCAACAGTACCTCGCCATTGCGAGGCTTCAAACAGGATGTTCACAGAGAGAAGTGGCCACTGAGCTTCGAGTGTCAAAGTCTCATCAGCAGGTTGCAACAGAGATACAGAGAGACTGGAAGAGTCACAGAAAGGCAGAGAAATGGACGTCCTTTGGCCACATCCCACGCTGATGACCGCTTCATTGTGAACAGTGCCCTGTGGAACTGGATGATGAATGCCACTCAACTCCAGGCACATTTAAGGGAGGTGAGAGGCACCCAAGTGTCACATCAGACCATTCGAAACGTTTGCATCAGCATGGTCTGCATGCTAGACGACCTGCAAGGGTAACTGACCACACTACCAGACACAGGCATCATTGTCTTGCATGGACCAGGAAGCATTTATGTTGGACAAGGGACCAGTGGGCCTCAGTGCTGTTCTCTGATGAAAGTCAGTTCATGGTGAGCAGAAATGATGGCCGCCAACAATGTTGGAGATGTCAAGGAGAGTGATATGCATCAGCCACTGTTGTCACCAGATGAGCCTTTGGTGGTGGTGGTGGTGTTACAGTCTGGGCAGGTGTGTCTAGTCAATACAGGACTGCCCTACACCTTGTGAATGGTACAGGGACAAGCCGACAGTACTTGAATAACATCAACAATCCGGTTATTGTGCCCCTGCAGGAACACAGGCCTAACTTCATCTTCATGGACGACAATGCTCCAGCTCATCAAGATTACATCATTAGAGAACAGCTTTGGAGGCTGGGGTACCTCAAATGAAGTGGCCTGCAGTTTCTCTAGACCTGAATCCCATAGAAAAGCTATGGGATCAGCTGTGTTGCCGTGTAGAGACTCGAAACCCTGCACCCCACAACCTCAATGACCTGAGGGCTGCCCTTCAAGAAGAGTGGAATGCCATGCCTCAGCAAGCAATAAGTCGACTTGTGAACAGCATGAGACATTGTTGTCAAGATGTAATTGATGTTCAAGGTCACATGAAGAGTTATTGAGACATTGACAGTTTTTTTGTTGTGGTATACCCACTGCTGTTGTTGGCTTTTGTTTCAATAAATTGTTTGAGATGAGGAAATCACTATTGCATGCTTCTACTGAAATGCCCTACTTTCATGATATAATATCACTGTAGCGTGAACTTTACATTTTTTCATAAATTTCACCCGAAAGCCAAATATCCCTAACTTTTTGTGAGTAGTGTATGTTAAATATAAATGTTCCAGTGAGGACCATTGGGCCATAATCTACAAGTGGAGAGAACATCATTTCACCATTAACTTGCCATAACCAAATGCTCCTGGCAAGATTTCTGATAGGAGTGAAAAGAATTATCCAAAGAGCTGTTCAGCAGCCAAGGACCACTTGCGGAGAGCTTCAGAAAGATCTGGTACAATTGTTTCAAAGAAAACAGTAAGTAATGCTCTCAACCACCATGGCCTACATCCATGCTCACCACCCAAGAATCTATTGCTGAAAAAAGTATGACGAAGCTCATTTAAAATTTGCTGCGCAACATTTAGACAAGCCTGTTAAATACTGGGAGAACATTAGTCTGGTCAAATGAGACCAAAACTGAACTTTTTCAATGCCATAATACACACCACGTTTGGAGGAGAAATGACACTGCACATCATCCCAAAAACACCATACAGGGAAGGTGGGAACATGATGGTGTAGGGATGTTTTTTCAGCATACGGCACTGGCAAACTTCATATAATTGAAGGAAGGATAAATGAAAAATGTACAGCAACATTCTTGATAAAAATCTGCAGCCATCTACCAGGGTGATGAAGATGAAACAAAGGTGGACATTTCAGCACGACTATGATCCCAAACACACAGCCAAGGACACAATTGTTTCAGAGAAAGGGAGCTGCTAGAATGGAACAGCCAGCCACCTGACTTGAATCCAACTGAAATTCCATGGAAAAGAACTAAAGATCAGAGTTCATAGAGGAGGCCCAGATTTGAAGACTGTTTGTGTGGAAGAGAGGGCCAAAATCACACCTGAGCAACACATGTGACTAGTTTCATCATACAGGAGGTGTCTTGAAGCTGTAATTAACAACCAAGGTTTTTTATTAAGTATTAATAACTTCCAGTCAACACGTTTGTGCTGACCTGTCAGATATTGGGTGGGGTTATGTTCCCTCTAGTGGTGGTTTGCGTTACTGCACCTTTAATTGTAGCTACTCCCTGTTTCCTGCATAAACCCTTTCTTTGTTCAATCTGCCATGATGAAAGCAATGTGAAAATGTGCTCGCCAGAAATTTGGTTGTACTAACCTAGGAGTGGAACCAACAGTAAGTTAATGCTGAAAATTGTTGTAATACTTGTTTAAGATGACCATAGTTTGGAATATGATGTTAAAAACGCTAAATTTAAGCTATAAAAAGATCGCGATTAAAAGGTGTTAATGGCTAATCGTTTGCAATGGTACTTAGCTAACTGCTGAGTCATTTAGCCCTTTGTTAGCCCAAGTTATATTGTGTTGTAATGGTGCTTCGTGTGAAAGCTAGTTAGCTATTCATTTGGCTATGCTTACCTGCTTACTTAGCTGTGTAGCTGTCCTCTGTAAAATAAAAATGTATTATTATTTCTTATGTAACATTCTGTATTATGTATATTTCATTGTGTTTCAGTTTTACAAAACAAACAAGACAAAAACTGATTTCAGTAAATCAGTCAACCTGGAATCAGCCTGCTGTCTTTATTGTTCGCTATCTGTCTACAATACCCAGCCGTATTATCAGGACAGAATAGTAAAATGTTGACCACGCAGTGGGGATAGGCAGCTGAAATACGGTGAACAGCACACAGAAGCAAGCCAAGATGAGCCACGCTGGTGAGGAGGACCGTCCGTCTCAGTTGGAGACAAGGTCTCAAGCCTCAAATTCACACAAGTCCTCCAGAGCATCAACCCGGTCATCTGCCAGCATTGTTGCAGCAAGAGCCAGAGCTAAGGCTGAAGCAGCTAAAGTCAAAGCATCCTTTGCAGAGAAGGAGGCAGCCATGATGAAACAAAGGGCTTCAGTAGAAGCTGCCATAATGGAACAAAGGGCTTCAGCAGAGGCTGCCATGATTAAAGAAAGGGCTTCAATAGACGCAAATCTTCACGTGCTACAACAAGAGAAAGAAGCAACTGCAGCATCAAGAGAGGCAGCTATATTGGAAGAAGCTGCAGCAGCAGAGCTCGATCCAAGACACAGCGACTCTCTTGATGAGCTACAGAATCTAGCCCTTGATGATCCAGTGAGACGCACACAACGCTACGTGGAAACACAGCCATTCGATGCACATGCACCACAGTTGCAACCAGGCCCAACTCCACAGCAACAAATTGATCATCAAGCACCGGTGAATTCACACCTCTCTAGCATTAAAGAACAAGATTCACTGTATGAGTCTTTGGTGGACAGAAATGAACACAAGCCCATGATGGTTGGACACAACGTTCCTCATTCTGCCCCAAAGCCATTTGTTCCAAAGCAGGAACATTCACCTGTTCTCCCTGACATTAAAAGGAAAGACACTGCAGCTAACCCTCCAGCCTCTCATCCCAACCAGGGAAACAAATCCTCACCTCCATCAACACAAACCCATGTCTTGGCCCAGTATCTCATGAGAAAAGAGATGGTGAGCTCAGGACTCCTTACCTTTGACGACTGCCCAGAAAACTACTGGGCGTGGAAGGCCTCCTTCCTAGCAGCCACAAAGGAGCTTAACCTCTTGGAGCAAGAAGAGCTCAACCTACTGATCAAATGGTTGGGGCCCAAGTCGTCAGCTCAAGCCATGAGGATCAGGTCTGTGCATGTAAACAATCCTAGACTAGGTGTGTGGACAGTATGGGAGCGCTTGGAGGAAACTTATGGAAGCCCAGAGGTGATTGAAAGTGCCCTAATGAAAAAATTGGACGCCTTCCCAGTCATCTCTAACAAAGAGACACACAAGCTCAGAGAGTTAGGAGACTTGTTAAAAGAGCTACAAGCTGCTAAGTCAGAGGGATTCTTACCTGGGCTCATGTATCTTGATACAGCTCGAGGGGTAAATCCAATTGTGGAGAAGCTTCCATTCTCACTTCGTGAATGCTGGATGACACAGGGATCCAGGTACAAGGAAGTTTATCATGTGCCTTTCCCACCATTCAGCTACTTTGTGGAATTTGTATGTTCTCAAGCTAAGACTCGCAATGACCCCAGTTTCGCATTCAACCTTTCCTCTACTCCCAAGCAGTCAAAAGGTGAGAAAGACCAAAAACACATCTACAAATCCGCTGTAACAGTGAGGAAAACTGATGTCACAGCCGCAGGTGGTGCATCTCAGGACAGCACATCTGTGAAGAAAACTGAACCGGACAAAGAATGTCCAATCCACGACAAACCACATCCGCTCACAAAATGCCGTGGGTTCCGAGGAAAGCACCTGGATGAGAGAAAAGCGTACTTAAAGGAGAACTCTATCTGCTTTAGATGTTGTGCCAGCACCAAGCACATTGCCAAGGACTGTAAGACCACACTCAAATGCAGAGAGTGTGAGAGTGACAAGCACACTTCAGCGATGCATCCTGGTCCAGCGCCATGGTCGCCTCATGGGCAGGCTGGGCACTCACCTGGGAATGACCAGAGCGGGGAGCAAGGAGGGGAGCAAAGCGGGGAGAGTGAAGTTGCAGCAACTCCTGTTGTCACTTCTAAGTGCACAGAGATATGTGGCGATGCACCCCAGCCTAGATCCTGTTCTAAAATCTGCTTGGTCAAGGTTTCCCATGCTGATAATCCAAGCAAGTCTCACAGAGTATATGCTGTACTCGATGACCAAAGCAATAGGTCTTTAGTGAAATCTGAGTTCTTCAGTCTGTTGGGTATTAACCGCAGGGCATCCCCCTACACGCTAAAAACATGCTCAGGCAGAGTGGAGACTGCAGGAAGGAAAGCAACCAACATCATTGTGGAATCTCTCGATGGGAAGACCAAGGTCACACTGCCCACATTGCTGGAGTGTTAATACTTACCTGGTGACCGGTCAGAGATCCCGACCCCTGAGTGCGCACAATATTTCCCTCACCTCAGACCAGTGGCCGACAAAATCCCTGCACTTGACAACAGTGCACCCATTCTTCTGCTACTAGGCCGAGATGTTTTGAGTTTGCACAAGGTGCGAGAGCAGCGCAACGGACCACACAACTCGCCATACGCTCAGCGCCTTGATCTCGGCTGGGTCATAGTGGGAGAGCTGTGTCTGGGTGGCGCTCACAAGACTCAGGAAGTCAATGCTTATAAGACCCATGTCCTCCAAAATGGACGCCCTTCCTTCTTTAAGCCCTGCACTAACAGCATTCACATCAAGGAGAGACCCAGTGAACCGATTCAGTGCAGCCTTCAGTTCCCAACTCGCAGTGAGGAAGCCATTCCAGAGACATGTAGGGATGGTCTTGGTGAAAGTGTGTTCCAGACAACACCAGCCGACAACAAACCAGCCATGTCAGTAGATGACAGTGAGTTTCTGAGAATAATGGAAGACGAGGTGTATATGGACAATGAAAACCACTGGGTGGCGCCACTACCCTTTCATACTCCTCGTAAGCGTCTTCCGTGCAACAGAGAGCAGGCTGCTCAAAGACTCCAATCCCTCCAATGCTCATTCAGGAAGAAACCTGACATGAAACAGCACTTCTTTGATTTTATGCAAAAGGTCATTGACAACCAACAGGCCGAGCCAGCTCCTCCACTACAGCTCGGGCAGGAGTGCTGGTATCTGCCGACATTTGGCGTATACCACCCCCAGAAGCCGGGGAAAATAAGAGTTGTATTTGACTCCAGCGCGGAGTACAAGGGGACATCATTGAATGATGTGCTTCTCAGTGGACCCAACCTGAACAACACACTAATAGGAGTCCTATTACGGTTCAGAAGAGAACAAATTGCTGCTACCGCCGACATAGAGCAAATGTTCTATGGGTTCAAGGTCAGAGAGGACCATCGCCACTTCCTCAGGTTTCTCTGGCACAAAGAATGATCCAGACAAGGACATCATTGACTACTGGATGACTGTGCATGTATTCGGCAACAGCCCGTCTCCAGCAGTAGCGACTTATGGGCTGAGGAGAGCTGCAGAGCAAGGAGAAGCTGAGCATGGTAGTGATGCAAAGGAGTTCATCTTCAGGAACTTTTACGTCGACGATGGGCTCATGTCATTGGCCAAGGAGCATGAGGTGATCGATCTCCTGCAGCGAACCAAGGCTCTGCTAGCTGAGAGCAACTTAAAACTCCACAAGATCGCCTCAAACAGTCCGAGGGTCATGGAGGCTTTCCCAGTGGAGGAACGAGCAAGTGACCTGAAAGATCTCGATCTGGGAGCAGACCCATTGCCCCTTCAAAGGAGCTTAGGCCTGAACTGGGTGCTCCAGACTGACAGCTTCACATTCCGAGTCTCAAGAGACATTAAGCCATTTAGTCGGAGAGGCATGCTGTCCACCATAAACAGTCTTTACGATCCTCTTGGATTCGCTTCTCCCATCACTGTCCAGGGAAAGGCATTGGTGAGAGACATCTCCTCTGAACAGTATGAGTGGGACACGCCTCTCCCACCAGAGAAAGAGGCACACTGGAGAACATGGATCAACTCCTTAACAGACCTGGAGCAGCTTTGCATTAGCAGATCATACCTACCTACCTCCTTGTCATGCTGTAACAGGATAGAACTCTGTGTTTTCGCAGATGCTTCAACTCTAGCGATAGCTGCCGTAGCTTACCTGCGTGCCTTAGATTCTGAAGGAAGATGGCACGTAGGATTTGTTATGGGTAAATCAAAACTTGCACCTTACCCCATGCACACCATTCCACGCCTGGAGTTGTGTGCAGCTGTCTTGGCCGTTGAGCTGGCAGAAGTGATCCAGTCTGAGATAGACATAGAGCTACAGGCAGTCAAGTTCTTCACTGACAGCCGCATTGTGCTGGGCTACATTCACAACAGTTCACGAAGGTTCTACACCTACGTAGCTAACCGAGTAGCTCGCATTCGTGGATCTACTGAACCAGAACAGTGGCAGTACATCTTGACAGACCAGAACCCTGCAGACCAGGGAACCAGACCACTTTCAGCAGCTCAACTTTCATCTTCCAGCTGGTTGCTCGGTCCCCAGTTTCTCAGGCAGTCAGCCACGGATAAGGTTGAGGAGGCTGAAACGTTTGAGCTTGTTGATGCAGACACAGACAAAGAAGTTAGGCCACAAGCTACCTGTCTACTTACCAAAGTCACAGAACAGCCTCTTGGCTCAGAAAGATTTGAACGCTTCTCTTCTTGGAAGAGCCTAGTAAGAGGTATGGCACTTCTTGTTCATGTAGCCAAGTCTTTCTCTGGAGAGAATAGTGATGGTTGCAAGGGATGGCATCAATGCAGCCAGCTTCTCGCCACAGAGCGGTCCCAAGCAAAGACAAAAATCTTCAAGGCTGTACAGGAGGATGTTTATGAAGAGGAGCTGAAATGCTTAATTCAGGGTTCCACAGTGCACTGTCAAAACTCCCTTGCAAAGCTTGACCCCTTCATCGATGAGAATGGATTGATCAGAGTCGGAGGTCGGATACGCAGGGCAGACTTGGGAGACCAAGAGAAACACCCAATGATCCTACCAGCCGGCCATCATGTGACCACTCTCCTGGTCCGACACTACCATGACAAAGTAGCCCACCAGGGTCGGCACTTCACAGAGGGTGCACTGCGTACCGCTGGTGTTTGGATAGTAGGAGGTAGGAAGCTCATCTCCAGCATCATTTTCAAATGTGTTACTTGTAGGAAGTTGAGAGGACGGAGAGAAGTGCAGAAGATGTCAGATCTGCCGGCAGATAGGCTGGCAACGGATCCCCCCTTTACTCACGTAGGGCTCGACGTCTTTGGCCCATGGACTGTCACCACTCGGCGGACACGAGGTGGTGCCGCTGAGAGCAAAAGGTGGGCAGTCATCTTTACTTGCTTGAGCACCAGAGCGGTGCACCTTGAGGTTATTGAATCCATGTCGACCTCAAGCTTCATCAACGCCATGAGGCGTTTCCTATCCATCCGTGGACCTGTCAAGCACTTAAGGTCGGATAGAGGCACTAATTTCATTGGTGCATGCTGCGAGCTTCAAATCAACACTGACGATCCTGAGATCAAGAACTATCTGCAAGAGCAGGGATGTACATGGACCTTCAATGCTCCCCATTCTTCACACATGGGTGGAGCCTGGGAGAGGTTAATTGGAGTGGCAAGACGCATACTGGATGGACTGCTTGCGAAGGATGGTGCTACCCGACTGTCTCATGAAGTCCTTACAACCTTGATGGCTGAGGTTATGGATATCATGAATGCACGCCCGCTAGTCCCAGTCTCCAACGATGCAGAGGTACCTGAAATCCTCTCACCTGTCACTCTGCTCACCCAGAAGGCGAGTGTCAGTCCTGCACCCCTGGGAGACTTCGACCTGGATCACCTCAGCCAGGTCCAGTGGCGCCAGGTCCAGAGCTTGGCGGACTCCTTCTGGAAGAGGTGGCGGTCGGAGTACCTGGCCACACTTCAACCACGGAGGAAGTGGACCTCCGAGAAGTCCAGTCTCCAGGAAGGTGACATTGTTTTGATAAAGGACAATCAAGCAAAGCGCAACATGTGGCCTCTAGGGCGAATAGTTAAGGCCATTCCTAGTTCAGACAACAAGGTCCGTAAGGTCACAGTTAAGACCTCTAGCCAAGGGGTAGTTAAAGAGTACCTTAGACCCATCTCTGATGTTGTGCTATTGATGTCACTGGAGAAGAGTAAATAGTGGTATACATGTATACCAA
This sequence comes from Pholidichthys leucotaenia, assembly GCA_020510985.1. Classification (NCBI taxonomy): domain Eukaryota; kingdom Metazoa; phylum Chordata; class Actinopteri; order Cichliformes; family Pholidichthyidae; genus Pholidichthys; species Pholidichthys leucotaenia. The sequence continues at coordinate 231,488,870 of CM035836.1, forward strand.
GCGGGGAGTGTGCTGACCTGTCAGATATTGGGTGGGGTTATGTTCCCTCTAGTGGTGGTTTGTGTTACTGCACCTTTAATTGTAGCTACTTCCTGTTTCCTGCATAAACCCTTTCTTTGTTCAATCTGCCATGATGAAAGCAATGTGAAAATGTGCTCGCCAGAAATTTGGTTGTACTAACCTAGGAGTGGAACCAACAGTAAGTTAATGCTGAAAATTGTTGTAATACTTGTTTAAGATGACCATAGTTTGGAATATGATGTTAAAAACGCTAAATTTAAGCTATAAAAAGATTGCGATTAAAAGGTGTTAATGGCTAATCATTTGCAATGGTACTTAGCTAACTGCTGAGTCATTTAGCCCTTTGTTAGCCCAAGTTATATTGTGTTGTAATGGTGCTTCGTGTGAAAGCTAGTTAGCTATTCATTTGGCTATGCTTACCTGCTTACTTAGCTGTGTAGCTGTCCTCTGTAAAATAAAAATGTATTATTATTTCTTATGTAACATTCTGTATTATGTATATTTCATTGTGTTTCAGTTTTACAAAACAAACAAGACAAAAACTGATTTCAGTAAATCAGTCAACCTGGAATCAGCCTGCTGTCTTTATTGTTCGCTATCTGTCTACAATACCCAGCTGTATTATCAGGACAGAATAACGTTCAAGACTTTTGTGTCATTTTAAATTATTATACAAAACTTAATTCATGGGCATCTATTTTTCTCTGTTTCTTTGTATGTATGGTTAGTTGGGTTGCAGCCAACATCTGGTGAAAATTTCATGTCAATAGCACCTTTGTAAATTTACTGAGAAAAATGGTAACGTGTTCAATACTTCTTTCACCTGCTGTATATAACAGGTTTTTGATTTTGGAGAATGAAATCAGCATCTCCATAAAGCTTGTAAGCAGAAGGAAGCATGAAGTGCTCTAAAATTTCCTGGTAGACAACTCCACTGACTTTGGACTCAAACACAGTGGACCAACACCAGCAGATGACACGGATCCCCAAATCATCACTGACTTTGGAAACTTCCCACTGGACCTCAAGCAACTTGAATTCTATGCCTCTCCACTTTTCCTCCAGACTCTGGAACCTTGATTTACAAATGGCAGAACTTGGCACCTGATTTGGAGAGCCATGTCATCCCATCTCATTCCCAGACATAACACCTGTGTTTCTAGAAACAAGAGGAGTACCTTGAGTCATTTAGAGCAGGCTGAGACAGTGTCATTATAATTACTACGTTTTCAGAATCAGTTAACCGACACATAAATTTGTACATGAAATATCTCAGTAAGGCATGAAATGTGGGAACATTAGTAATAAACATGTGACTTGCACTTGTCCATCTTGGTAACTTAAGAAATATCCTAAAAGCATTGCATATGCCACCTGTAACCTTTTCAGCTTAGCTTGACTATAATTACGCCACAATTGAGGAGTATAAAGTTGAGTGTATTATGATCTAAAAAGTTGTATTTTAACAGTGTCCGTGCACATGAAAAATTGCGTACCAGCATGTTAGCTTGTGCATAAGGTTTACAGCATTGGTGCTGAACATCATCATCATCATCATCATCACTCAAGTCATTCCTAATAATGTGGCCCAAATATTTCACTTTAGCCACCGCAGTAAGTGCTTGATCAGAGATGGAGAAAGAAGGGAAATGTTGATTTTTATTATCTTTAGCTTTTACTATCATGACAACACTCTTTTCACAGTTAAACTTTATGTCATGCTCTACACCATAACGAGAGCAAATGCTAAGAAGTTGCTGCAGGCCAGCACTAGAAGATGACAGAATGACTAAATCGTCTGCATACATTAAGTGGTTAACAAGTCTATCTCCAATCATGCATCCAGTCTTACATGCTGTCAGTTGTTGAGAAAGACATACTAAATAAGAGCGGTGACAGAATTCCACCTTGTTGGACTCCATCAGTCACTGAGAAGGGTGCTGATATGCTCCTGCCCCATCGAACATGCATGATTTGATGCAAGTTGCACAAATGTAGTTGTCTTGTTAAATAGAAGAGCACCCCTCGATTTTGTAATTTCATAAATAATTTACCATGATTTATTCTATCAAATGCTTTGGACGCATTCAGGAAACAAATATTGTTGAGGATTTTTGCTTGCATTAACAACTTCTTTTAGTACATAAATACACAAATCTGTACTATGTTTATTTTTAAAACCAAATTGATGGTCTGTTATAATAATGTATTCCTGAAGGCAATCCAAAAGAATAATTTCTTGCACTTTGACAGACTTATCATCAATCCGTTCTACTAGCTCAGCATAGCAATCAACATTTTTTCCTTTTGTCTTCAGCTGGCTGCACTTCAGCCTTCAGCGCGTGTAAAATTGCCAGAGCTGCTGCCTCTACGGCAGCTGAGAATAATTCGATCATTTCAGTGGTTTCAGGTGTGGCTGGGCTGCTGAAGCTCAGTTGAACCTACTCACTAGAGTGAATGCAGGTGTATTGGTGGTTGGGTTTCCCCCCTTGACCAATCACCTGCATCTTCTGCCTTATAAAGCCCTGGCTACTGCTTCTCTGTGCAAAATTGTAGACTTGCTTAGTCAGTCAAATGCTAGCCTCTGTATTTCCAGCTTTTGCTAAAGAAATAGTATTTTGCCTAATCCTAACCCTGTGTTTCCAGTTCTCGTTGTTTCTTTTGTCCCAGAACCTCTTGAGTTATATAACCCCATTTCTAACTAAATCTGTACTTGGGTTCCTCTTGCTGGACCTTCCCTGAAAAAAAGTCTTTTAGCTTCAGAGAGTAAGTAATCTAGGAACTCCTATAGCTCATACTTATCTTCCGATCCGTCGAATAAAAGCTGCTGCGTTGCAAGTGCCAGTGCTGTGTTTACCATCATGCTAATGTGCTGTACCCGCCATATTGTTAGCTTCACCGGCTCCCACATAAGTAAGTCGCTTGTAAAACCGATTCACTCATACCCAGGTTGGTTCACTTAGCTTCTCGAAGTTTTGCATTATACGTCGCATGCAAAACTTCTGGACAGCTAATGTGTCCAACTTGTCCCGGGTGCCATAACATACATAATTATATAATAAACATAAGTGTATAAATGTAACTAGTTACATTTACACACTTAAGCATGACATTCAACATGTTGTAGAAAAATACTACTACTATGAAATATAAATCTGTAAAGGATAATTTCATAATAAACTCAGTGTGGAAATGTAAACCTCTGTATTCAGTGACAGAGCATGCTCATTTCCAGCTGGTGTTAAAGGTGTCATCAACCGTAGCTGCAGATGTTTTTAGGTTCTACTGACTGATTCCAATAATAACAAAATGCTGCGGGCAGCAGCTCATTAAAAGGATGACTAATTAGAATTAATCAAGCCATTTAACGAATGGCAAACATGCAGCTGTTTAGTTGGTAATAAATTATGCTGGTTTGTTTGTGCTCAGCTGAAACCGAAAGAAACACGACCCTTAAATCTGCTAATCAAAATCACCAGAGGTGGATATTATCTTCCTTTTGCAGTTAAACAGGATCAACCAGAGATTGGTCAGTTTTGGACTTACCTTGTTTTATTGGTTCATTAGTTAATCCATTGGTTGGTGATGCTGCTTTTTTCTAAATTTCTTATGATTCTGCTAATTTCTATTTTCTTAACTTTTGATGTTTTTAAGTTGTAAGTTTTTTAAAGAGACCAATTATGTTCTGTTCACTTTTAATCAAAAGATAATATATGTTTTTAAGAAAATGAGTGCAAAGCGGAGGAAGCAGGCTTGCTGAATAGTCCAAGGACGGATAATTTTTTTCACACTTAAGGAGTTGTTCAGAACTCCTTATACAAAGATATAGAGTGATGATAATCAGGTAGAGTGGTGATATAGAGTGAAGTACGTGGCGGTAATGCACCTGTAAGCTGGTTGCCAACCGCCAATCAAATCTAAAAAAAGACGACAAAAAAATATCACGTTATCTCAGCAGTATCCTGTCACACATGGTGATTTTTCTTGATGCTAGTTTATAAAATAAGCAAAAAACACTACAAAATGTTGAAATATTAAGTAATTACACTACATTGATTGCATACATAAGACCCAACTTAGTTCAACTATTTAACTCACCTAAATGCAAAGAATACATGTGAATGCAGTCATGTGTTTGTACAGAATGATCTCTCATGGGATGGAACATGTATGTGGTGATGCTTTTTTAACATTTTTCTGACTAGAGGTGGAGAGAGGAGCTAGAAATTGTACCCAAGTAAAAATAGTGTTACCTTGTGATATTAATTACTCAAGTATGAGGGGAGGCTGGAAAGTTCATAGGCTGCCCATGATGTAGTGGTTAAATTTGACCAAATGTGGTTTACTGGACCCATACTCTGGACAGGTCTCTCACTCTCAGCTCTGCTCTGCCCTCTTGTTCCTTGGCCACTGAAGCACAACTACTACTGGCTCAGAACCTACGAGCATAATTCCTTCTTAGTCAGCCTAGGAACTTTTCAGCCCCCCCTCCGTAAGAGTAGCCACCAAAAATGACATCAGTTTGTTTCAGTATCTATAAGAAAAGTTACTTGAGAAGTGAGTAACAACAGCTGCCAAAATGCAAGCATTTTGCAATATTTAGGACTTCTTCTAGTGAATGTAAAATATTTCCTTTGTAAATCTGAAGACTTTTTTCACTTAAATCTGTGATTTTTTTTGTATCTTTTTTTTAATTTGACTTCTCTGTACATTTAAGATGTTCTCAGTAGAAAGGTGCCCCTCGTTGTAAGGTGCTGGATAATCAAAGTAGAAATGAGGACATCCGCATACTTAGTCAATGTAGAATCCACTTATACTAAGCTTTCAGTTTACAAGACCTTCATCAGAGCAAGCAGAAGGCAGCAATGAACAAGCAACATTAAAAGGACATTCCCCTGCAAGTCATTAGAAAGTGAAGAAGAGTTTCACATGAGTGTTATGCTGTGATTTAGAATGTTTTTTTTTTTCTTCAATTCAGTTCCTGCTTTATTATGGAGCTTGAGCTATGTATGGTTCGTGATCTGAGTATTTCAGAAACTGTTGATCTACTGGGATTTTCATACACAACCATTTTTTAGGGTTTACTGGTCTGAAAAATAGAAATTATCCGGTAAGCAGCAGTTCTCTGGGCCCATAGGCCTTGTTGACACCAGAGGTCAGAGTAGAATTGCCAGACTGGCTTGATCTGGCAGCAGTAACTCATAATCACGCATTACAACTGAGGTTTACAGAAGACCAACAACACATTGACCATTGGAGCAGATGGGTCACTGTAGCAGAAGGCCTCAACTGGTGTCACTGCTATCAGCTAAGAACAGGAAACCGAGGCTTCAGTTCACACAGGCTCACCAAAATTGGACAACAAAATATGGGAAACATGTTGCCAGGGCTGAGTCTTAATCCTGGCAGCAAGCTTCAGATATTAAGGTTAGAATTTTGCATAGACAAATATGAAAGAATGGCTGCACGCATGAGGCATCATGAATGTTTAGCCAACAAATCTGCAGCAACTCTGTGATGCCATTTTGATGAAGATGTTTTCATGGTTTGGGTTTATCTACAGCCGTGGACAAAACTGTTGGTACCCGTCTGTTAATGAAAGAAAAACCCACAATGATCACAGAAATAACTTGAATCTGACAAAAGTGGTAATAAATAAAAATTCTATGAAAATTAACCAATGAAAATCACAATGCTTTTAAATTGTGGTTCAACAGAATTATTTTAAAAAACAAACTCATGAAACAGGCCTGGACCAAAATGATGGTACCCCTAGAAAAGATTGAAAACAATGTCACCATAGGAACATGTTCAACCAAGATGTGTCCTCTAACATCACAGGTGTCTACAAACTTGTAATCAGTCAGTCGGCCTATTTAAAGGGTGACAAGTGGTCACTGTGCTGTTTGGTGATATGGTGTGTACCACACTAAACATGGACCAGAGGAAGCAAAGGAGAGAGTTGTCTCAGGACATTAGAAAGAAAATTATAGACAAGCATGTTAGAGGTAAAGGCTATAAGACCATCTCCAAGCAGCTTGATGTTCCTGTGACTACAGTTGCACATATTATTCAGAAATTTAAGATCCACGGGACTGTAGCCAACCTCCCTGGACGTGGCCGCAGGAGGAAACTTGATGAAAAATGGAAGAGACGGATAATACGAATGGTAACAAAAGAGCCCAGAACAACCTCTAAACACATTCATGGTGAACTCCAAGGTCCAGGTACATCAGTGTCAGATTGCACCATCCGTCGTTGTTTGAGCCAAAGTGGACTTCATGGGAGACGACCAAGGAGGACACCACTGTTGAAAACAAATCATAAAAAAGCCAGACTGGAATTTGCCAAACTGCATGTTGACAAGCCACAAAGCTTCTGGGAGAATGTCCTATGGACAGACGAGACAAAACTGGAACTTTTTGGCAAGGCACATCAGCTCTATGTTCACAGATGCAAAAATGAAGCATACCAAGAAAAGAACACTGTCCCTACTGTGAAACATGGAGGAGGTTCTGTTATGTTCTGGGGCGGCTTTGCTGCATCCGGCACAGGGTGTCTTGAATCTGTGCAGGGTACAATGAAATCTCAAGATGATCAAGGTATTCTAGAGAGAAATGTGCTGCTCAGTGTCAGACAGCTTGGTCTCAGTCGCAGGTCATGGGTCTTGCAACATGGATAATAACCCAAAACACAGCTAAAAACACCCAAGAACGGCTAAGAGCGAAACATTGGACTATTCTAAAGTGGCCTTCTATGAGCCCTGATCTAAATCCTATTGAACATGTGTGGAAGGAGCTGAAACATGCCGTCTGGAGAAGGCACCCTTCAAACCTGAGACAACTGGAGCAGTTTGCTCATGAGGAGTGGGCCAAAATACCTGCTGGGAGGTGCAGAAGTCTCATTGACAGTTACAGAAATCGTTTGATTGCAGTGATTGCCTCAAAAGGTTGTGCAACAAGATATTAAGTTAAGGGTACCATCATTTTTGTCCAGGCCTGTTTCATGAGTATGTTTTTTAAAATAATTCTGTTGAACCACAATTCAAAAATAATAGGTTTGACCAGTAGCCCTCCCCCCACCGACTGCACAACAACCACTGCTGCCTCTAAAGTCATCGAGACCTGCTGTCCACACCCCACTCCACCAACACCCCCCCACTCCCAGCACACAGCCCCCCAACCTGACCCTCACTAAGAGCCAGGTGAGGACGGAGCTGAGGAAGATCAAGGTGAGGAAGGCCGCGGGACCGGACGGCATCAGCGCGAAGCTCCTCAAGTCCTGTGCAGACCAGCTGTGTGGGATTGTGGAGCATATCTTCAACTTGAGCCTGAAGCTGGGGAGGGTACCACAGTTATGGAAAACATCTTGTGTGGTAGCTGTACCAAAGACTTCCCACCCCAAAGATCTGAACAGCTACAGACCAGTGGCCCTGACGTCTCCCATGATGAAGACCCTAGAGAGACTGCTTCTTGCTCACCTCCGCCCCCTGGTGGGACCAGCGATGGATCCACTCCAGTTCGCCTACCAGCATGGCATTGGGGTGGAGGATGCAGTGATCTTCCTCCTTCACCGTTCTCTGTCCCAACTGGAGAAGCCCGAGAATGTGGTGAGGATCATGTTCTTTGACTTCTCTAATGCTTTCAACACCATTCAACCAATGATCCTGAAGGACAAGCTGCTGTGTGCAGGGGTGGACCAGCACCTGTCATCATGGATCCTGGACTACCTCACTAACCCTCCACAGTTTGTGAGAAACCGAGATTGTGTGTCTGACACGATCATCGGTAGCACGGGGGCCCCCCAGGGAATGGTTTTGGCTCCCTTCCTGTTCACCCTTTACACTGCGGACTTCTCACACAACACAACACACTGCCATCTACAGAAGTTCTCTGACGACTCTGCGATCGTCGGCCTCATCTCCAACGGAGATGAAGCTGAGTACAGAGGACTTATCCAGGACTTCGTGGACTGGTGCCATCGGAACTGCCTCCAGATCAATGCGAGGAAAACTAAGGAGCTGCCGCAGGCAAGGACAACCCCTCACAGCACCAGTAAACATACAGGGAACAGACATTGAGATGGTGAGATCCTACAAGTACCTGGGTGTTCGTCTGAACAATAAACTAGATTGGTCACACAATACCGATGCACTGTACAAGAAGGGACAGCGCAGGCTGTTCCTACTGAGGAGGCTCAGGTCTTTTGGTGTACAAGGGGCGCTGCTGAAGACATTCTACGACACAGTGGTGGCATCAGCCATCACTTTTGGAGTGGTCTGCTGGGGCAACGGCATTACAGCAGCCGATAGGAAGAGACTGAACAAACTGATCAAGAAAGTTAGCTCTGTCCTGGGGCAACGCCTTGACCCAGTGGAGGAGATAGGAGAGAGAAGGATGGTGGCTAAACTGTCATCTCTGCTGGAGTCCGAGTCTCACCCTATGCAGGACATATTGAACGCACTGAGGAGCTCATTTAGCAGCAGACTACATCATCCTAGGTGCGCAACCGAGAGGTTTCGCAGGTCCTTCCTACCTACGGCTGTCAGACTGTATAACCTAAGCAGGGCTGCTCGCAGAGACAGCAAAAAAACGTGACGACCTAGTAGTATTGAATGCAAAAGACGCAACAGACTTGCACAAATGGTCCCCTCCAGTATACAACTAGGACAATATCAGTCGCTACGGAGGGTGACAATATGTATGGGTACATATTCATACTATGTAGGATAACTAAGTAGAAAGTTATGCAGTTTATTCCATCTTGCTACAATGCTCCGCACTTTGTATAAATATTTATATATTTATGTGTACGTATGTATATCCACTGCTTTTATTTATATTTTTCGTATCTTCTTAATTATTGCTCTGAGTGTTGCTATCCCTGTGCTGTTGCAATCCTGGAATTTCCCCATTGCGGGACTAATAAAGGCTTATCTTATCTTATCTTAAAAGCATTGTCTGATCTTCATTGGCTAATTTTCATAGAATTTTTATTTATTACCATTTTTGTCAGATTCAAGTTATTTCTGTGACCATTGTGGGTTTTTCTTTATTTAACAGGGGGGTACCAACAATTTCGTCCACGGCTGAATTTCATTTGCAATGAGTCTTAAGTTGCAGTGCACTGAGCTCTCTGGGCCAGTGTGCATCAGGCCTGTTAGCCTCTTGCTCTTTGTAAGTGTTTCTGACTAACATACAGCTTCAAACCAAAGAGTAAAAATGAGGTGAAGGAAATGTGCAAGGAGTGTGGTCACAAAAAGCCAAAGCATAACCAAACATTGGCTCATTACATAACCCTTTTTGTTAGATGTGAGGAGTGGGCCTGAGAGAAGGATTTATCGTGCCTCAATGGGGAAAATGCAGCAAAGCACCACTCCAAGTCAGAAATAAATTCCCCACTGGGTGCTTGGGGATGTGTGTGTGTGAGGGGGGGGTGGGGGGGTGCGTCAAGCACTTTCCTCAACAACAATTTGATACAGCAACCCTAGCCTTTCTGTTGCATCCTTTGGAGTGTAGCAGGGTGTTCAAGGACGATGATGGCTGATTCAATCTGTTCAGCTTGCTCTGGTTGCACTGTGGTGAGGAAGGAAGGGGATCAGATAAAGGGCAGCGCTTAGAGAAAAACGGAATGGTCATGGAGATAGAGGCTTTATCCTTGACTGACCTGATCCATCTATGTTAACTAAGGAACTCTGGTTCTGGACCAAACCGGGCCTCACAGAAGTTATAGGACAAATACAGTGCATCTGGAAAGTATTCACAGCGCTTCACTTTTTCCACATTTTGTTATGTTACAGCCTCATTGCAAAATGGAATAAATTCATTTTTTCCTCAAAGTTCTACACACATAATGACAACATGAAGAAAGTTTTTTTTTTAGATTCTTGCAAATTTATTAAAAATAAAAAACTAAGAAATCACATGTTCATAAGTATTCACAGCCTTTGCTCAATACTTTGTTGATGCACCCTTGGCAGCAATTACAGCCTCAAGTCTTTTTGAATATGATGCCACAAGCTTGGCACACCTATCTTTGGGCAGTTTCACCCATTCCTCTTTGCAGCACCTCTCAAGCTCCATCAGGTTGGATGGGAAGCGTCAGTTCACAGCCATTTTCAGATCTCTCCAGAGATGTTCAATTGGATTCAAGTCTGGGCTCTGACTGGGCCACTCAAGGACATTCACAGAGTTGTCCTGAAGCCACTCCTTTGATATCTTGGCTGTGTGCTTAGGGTTGTTGTCCTGCTGAAAGATGAACCGTCGCCCCAGTCTGACTTCAAGAGCTCTCTGGAACAGGTTTTCATCTAGGATATCTCTGTACATTGCTGCATTTATCTTTCCCTCTATCCTGACTAGTCTCCCAGTTCCTGCTGCTGAACAACATCCCCACAGCATGATGCTGCCACCACCATGCTTCACTGTAGGGATAGTATTGGCCTGGTGATGAGCGGTGCCTGGTTTCCTCCAAACATGACGCCTGGCATTCACATCAAAGAGTTCAATCTTTGTCTCATCAGACCAGAGGATTTTGTTTCTCATGGTCTGAGAGTCCTTCAGGTGCCTTTTGGCAAACTCCAGGCGGGCTGCCATGTGCCTTTTACTAAGAAGTGGCTTCTGTCTGGCCACTCTACCATACAGGCCTGATTGGTGGATTGCTGCAGAGATGGTTGTCCTTCTGGAAGGTTCTCCTCTCTCCATAGAGGAATGCTGGAACTCTGATAGAGTGACCATCAGGTTCTTGGTCACCTCCCTGACTAAGGGCCTTCTTCCCCGATTACCCAGTTTAGACAGTTGACCAACTCTAGGAAGAGTCCTGGTGGCTCTGAACTTCTTCCGTTTATGGATGGAGGCCACTGTACTCATTGGGACCTTCAAAGGAGCAGAAATTTTTCCGTACTCTTCCCCAGATTTGTGCCTCAAGACAATCCTGTCTCGGAGGTCTACAGACAGTTCCTTTGACTTCATGCTTGTTTTGTGCCCTGACATGCACTGTCAACTGTGGGACCTTATATAGACAGGTGTGTGCCTTTCCAAATCATGTCCAATCAACTGAATTTACCACAGGTGGACTCCAGTTAAGTTGTAGAAACATCTCAAGGATGATCAATGGAAACAGGATGCACCTGAGCTCAGTCTGAAGCTTGATGGCAAAGGCTGTGAATACTTATGAACATATGATTTCTTAGTTTTTTTATTTTTAATAAATTTCCAAAAATCTAAAAAAAACCAAACTTTTTCCATGCTGTCAACATGGGGTATTGTGTGTAGAATTTTGAGGAAAAAATATTGAATTTAATCCATTTTGGAATAAGGCTGTAACATAACAAAATGTAGAAAAAGTGAAGCACTGTGAAGACCTTCCAGATGCACTGTACTGTTCTGTTTCAGTGCTGCACAGGACTCCAACAAACACCAGAGCAAAAACAAAAGGCCCTAAAAGAATCTCTGGTTATGCGTATTAGGAAAAAGATGAGTAATGGGATAAATTATAATCAGTTGGAAAGAAATTTGAGTTGAGGAGATGCCAAGAGAGAAATTGCTGGAAACAAAAATCAATACATGATAACTCATTTCTCTTTGGTTTATGTTGGGACCCTCCCAAAACATATGGCCCTATTATGGCAGCCTGAAGCAGGCATTTGCACCACACTTTGTGCCTTGTACAGGTGCTTTTATTAGTTTCTGTCAGCACATTGTCTGGTTTTCCACTGAGTGCCCTGGCCACCCAATTAGGAAATGACTGTGCACATGGATTGCTTTTATTGGATGGGACTGATTTAAAGTGGGAGAGGCTTGGCACAAGTTTACAGCTCATTGGTATTATGGTGCGTTTTCTGTGAATCTGCCTTTGATTATCGGAAAGCAGATCTGAAGTCAACAGCGTATTATCAACCACTATTTCAACCACTATTTTCAAGCCTGCCCTGGATGAAAGCATCTGGACTGTTCTCACTACACTCCTCCCTTCATTACAACAGACTAGCTGTGTTTTCACACTCATGTGCACTCAGTCTGGTGTGGGGTGGTTGGCGTCTGTGGGGTGACCTGCATGGGATGGGGGACATCTGGTTGGTCATCCATGCTCCCTACATCTTTTGATCCATCATGTTGGCTGCATTTTTCACACTCATGCACACATGCTCTCAAGTGTGGGGTGGATGGGAAGTGTGATTTGGCCTGCCTGGGATGGGAGCATCTGGGCTGGCCGTCCATGTTCCCCATCTCTTTTGAATGCCTTACATTGGTTGCACCCACACATGGGGTCTTGGGTGGTTAGTCAGGGTGGGGTTGGGGTGGGGTGGGGTGTGGCCTTGTACATCTGCTGGCCTCCTTTGCCGCTCCACCCCCACCTCTCTACGGTGCCTTTCCTGTGTTGTGTGTTTGTTCGCTTTCCCCTCGTATGTGCTGGCGGTGTATGCAGTATCCTGGGTTTGGTGTGGGGTGGCTGTGTCCATTGCTGTGGTTGACTGGTGTTGTGGCGGGTCTCTCCTTTCCCATCCTTCCATGTGGGAGAAGTCGGTGGCTACTTAGGAGCCATCCTCTCTCTTCCTGGGTGCACCCCACTGAGGGTGGCCCTGTCAGTGCCAGGCTGGATGGGCAGTTTGCTGCCTTGGTGTTGGCTGGGGCTCCCTTGGGTGTGCATCGCACGGTGGTGGGTTGTGTGCAGGTCGCTGCTGGGCAGGGGCAGGGCCAGTTTTGCCAGGTTGGAGCAATTGATGTGGAAACCGTGCTCCTCTGGGGTGGTGGACTCGGCTGTTGGTGGGGGCTGTTTACTAGTTTGTCTACAAATTAGGCTATACAGTATTTTTTAACCCTTTTGCATCATATGCAAACCTCCCCCCAGGCCACGGGGGGCAGGGAGTGGGCGAACAATCTGAACCTGTTTTTCAATAGGTTTGACCAACCGCCCTCCCCCCCCGACTGCACAACAACCACTGCTGCCTCTAAAGTCATCGAGACCTGCTGTCCACACCCCACTCCACCAACACCCCCCCACTCCCAGCACACAGCCCCCCAACCTGACCCTCACTAAGACCCAGGTGAGGACGGAGCTGAGGAAGATCAAGGCGAGGAAGGCCGCGGGACCGGACGGCATCAGCGCGAAGCTCCTCAAGTCCTGTGCAGACCAGCTGTGTGGGATTGTGGAGCACATCTTCAACCTGAGCCTGAAGCTGGGGAGGGTACCACAGTTGCGGAAAACATCTTGTGTGGTACCTGTACCAAAGACTTCCCACCCCAAAGATCTGAACAGCTACAGACCAGTGGCCCTGACGTCTCACATGATGAAGACCCTGGAGAGACTGCTCCTTGCTCACCTCCGCCCCCTGGTGGGACCAGCGATGGATCCACTCCAGTTCGCCTACCAGCATGGCACTGGGGTGGAGGATGCAGTGATCTTCCTCCTTCACCGTACTCTGTCCCACCTGGAGAAGCCCGGGAATGTGGTGAGGATCATGTTCTTTGACTTCTCCAGTGCTTTCAACACCATCCAACCGATGATCCTGAAGGACAAGCTGCTGTGTGCAGGGGTGGACCAGCACCTGTCATCATGAATCCTGGACTACCTCACTAACCGGCCACAGTTTGTGAGAACCCGGGATTGTGTGTCCGACACGATTATCGGCAGCACGGGGGCCCCCCAGGGAATGGTTTTGGCTCCCTTCCTGTTCACCCTTTATACTGCGGACTTCTCACACAACACAACACACTGCCATCTACAGAAGTTCTGACGACTCTGCGATCGTCGGCCTCATCTCCAACGGAGATGAAGCTGAGTACAGAGGACTTATCCAGGACTTCGTGGACTGGTGCCATCGGAACTGCCTCCAGATCAATGCGAGGAAAACTAAGGAGTTGGTGGTGGACTGTCGCAGGCAAGGACAACCCCTCACAGCACCAGTAAACATAGAGGGAACAGACATTGAGATGGTGACATCCTACAAGTACCTTGGTGTTCATCTGAAAAACAAACTAGACTGGTCACACAATACCGACGCACTCTACAAGGAGGGACAGCGCAGGCTGTTCCTATTGAGAAGGCTCAGGTCTTTTGGTGTACAAGGGGCGCTGCTGAAGACATTCTACGACACAGTGGTGGCATCAGCCATCACTTTTGGAGTGGTCTGCTGGGGCAACGGCATTACAGCAGCCGATAGGGAGAGACTGAACAAACTGATCAAGAAAGCTAGCTCTGTCCTGGGGCAACGCCTTGACCCAGTGGAGGAGATAGGAGAGAGAAGGATGGTGGCTAAACTGTCATCTCTGCTGGAGTCCGAGTCTCACCCTATGCAGGACATATTGAACGCACTGAGGAGCTCATTTAGCAGCAGACTACATCATCCTAGGTGCGCAACCGAGAGGTTTCGCAGGTCCTTCCTACCTACGGCTGTCAGACTGTATAACCTAAGCAGGGCTGCTCGCAGTGATAGCAAAAAAACGTGACGACCTAGTAGTATTGAATGCAAAAGACGCAATAGACTTACACAATGGTCCCCTCCAGTATATACAACTAGGACAATATCAGTCGCTACGGAGGGTGACAATATGTATGGGTACATATTCATACTATGTAGGATAACTAAGTAGACGGTTATGCTGTTTATTCCATCTTGCTACAATGCTCCGCACTTTGTATATATATTTATATATTTATGTCTACGCACGTATATCCACTGCTCTTATTTATATTTTTCGTATCTTCTTAATTATTGCTCTGAGTGTTGCTATCCCTGTGCTGTTGCAATCCTGGAATTTCCCCATTGTGGGACTAATAAAGGCTTATCTTATCTTATCTTATGCTATGCCTGGTTTCAATGTTTATGCTAGTATATAGGGTTGATTTTTGCAGTTATGCACCAGAATTAAATTTAGCACAGGAAATGGGGGGGGGGGGGGCGCTGTTGTTGACCTCATCATGCCCAGTTGGTCTTAATGGCAAGAAGCAAAATTTAAAAAAGGACAGAGCTGTGGGAGTGATAAATGGAAGGAGGGACAGAAGGACAGACTGAGGCATTTACCAGTTAAGTGTTCAAACACCAGCTGGGCATATAATTGGTGGGGAGGGAAAAAACAACCCTTCGCCTGCTGCAAATGAGTCTACATCCACTCTGCTTCCACTGCTGTGTGCTCTCACCAAACCCTTCCTGTGGTGGTGGGGGAGGGGTTATAGGTTTCTCAGCTGGGGTCAGACATGTAGATGTTAAACCGCTCTGAAATAAAAGACATTTCTTTGTTTGCCTTTACAAACTTTGAGGAAGACTCTCCTGCACGTATTGAGATGGCGGTGAAGACTAGCGTGCATGGTGAAATCCAGCAATGTGTTTTTTTTTCCTTTTCCATCAAAACAATTATGCTAAATTGATATTCGAGAACACTCTGAGAACATCTTGAGTCGTACTCTCACAATCTGCACCTACAATATTTGAGAAGCAATTTTTTTTTTTCATTTTCTGACATGCATTCATTGTATGCTCCTTTCTCTTCTGACAAATTTTCACTGTTGGTTGCCATAGCAAGGCGGCAGAAATTTATGGCGACTGCAATACAGTGTCACCTAAAATAACATTGTTTTTGCCTGGCTTGGACAAATGTGTCACTGGATGCCATTAGTATTCTGTTATGGGGCCTCGTAAGCTAGCTTGTTTAACAGATATGTTTTCCTTTAACGGTGTCATTCGTATGAACTGCTAGGATTAGTTTGTTTACTTTTTAAAATAAAAGAAAAAGGGCTACAGAGATTCAGGGGAAGAGCACTGCCAATATTCAGTAATTGGTGTGCAAATTATCAGAACAATGGATTAAAAATTCAAGAAGCTAAATTAAAATGCACAAGTACACATCTCTGGTGGCAACCTGTTATTAGTGGTGTAGTCTGGTATTTACTGACAATGGGCCTCATGCAAGAACCGTCAGTACTCTCAGATGTGTTTGTAAATGTGACGTATGATGAATTTATGTTAACTTTTGGGATTCACCAATCCCAAACACACGCACGCACGCACACTTTTTATATATGAGGTCTAAGAAACTGCCTGAAGAAATACAAAAGGCACAGAGATGAACGAGACTACATACATATAATAAAATAAACCTCCGCTGTAAGAAATGCTCCTAGCACAGTTGCCTTCATAGTTCTCAAGTGGGAAAAATATGGCACAACTAAGACTTTTCTGAGAGTTGGTCACCCACCTAAAATGATCAACTGGGGAGAACTGCTTTAGTACAAGATGTGAGGATGAGCCAGTGGTCACTCTGAGTGACTTTTGGGGAGCTGGGTGAACCTTAAAGAACAAGCAACAGGCAACACTCCGCCACCCCCAAGCACAAGACGTAACTTAGGCTTATTTTAGGCTAAATCAGGTCTGTTGGTGTAAGCTTCAATTCAGACCACCAATAGACATTGAAAATTGGGTTTAGTCTGTCTAAAATGGACCATATTTAACCCAAAAATAGTTGTTGAAAGTTGGGCTGTTTAATCCATCTAATACAGACTCTATTTAACCAGAAACAGTTGATGAAAATTGAGCTGTGTCTGACCATATTGACCAAAAAAAAGTTCAATAATTGGGCTGTTTACTCCACAGAATTTACCCCAAATTTATCCTCAAAATAATTCTTGGCATTTGGTGATGGGGGTCTGTCTCTCAAAAGACAAATACACTTTTACAACCGCTGGGAGTCTTTGTTAAGTGCTTTATAAAAATGCATGTTTTTAACAGCTTTTATTAAAAGTTTGACATACTTGTTATCTGGAACAATCTGAAACTGGTGCTAGAACTATTGTGCTATACACTGAAAAGGCACTATCTGAATATAAATACGGTTTATAAATTTCTCTCTATGTTGTGTCTTTTTATTGATGCTCACACCTTGGGTTCCACGTGTCCCTAGACACCCCTGGTCTCGGAAGCTAAGCAGGGTCTACCTTGGATAGGAGACTGTATGGGAATACCAGGTGCTGTGCTGGACTGGTGATCTGTTCAAGATATACTCTGCTTCTTGCCCAAAGATGATGGTACAGGTGCCCCCACATGCACAACCAAAAAAGGATCAAATGATGTTAGTTACTATGGGCTCTTTTTTTTAACCTTAAAAAGGTGATTTTTCAGAATTTCTTTTTCATCTAAATTTAGACTATATAGAGGTGTCTATATTAAGATGCCTTTTCAACAACCTGAAAAAGACAGCATTTCATCTTTCAGTTTTCAACCAAATCCGTACATTTTTTAGATGGTTGGCAAAGCTGTCTTTCAACATTTTTTCAAACAATTTGTACAGGGAGGGAATCTGGACTGTATGAAAGTATGGCAAGACATAAGACTCTTCTGACAGCCTCTCCAAAAAACATCTGAATGAAACTGAGTTATTTGGTATCAATTCTAAGTGACATTCTTGGTGTGAAACAGCCACTGCCAATCATCTCTATAACACCACTTCAGTGGTGAAGCATGGTGATAACACCATCATGTTGTGGGGATGTTTTTCAGTGGGAGGGCCTGGGGACTAGTCAAGATTGATAGAAAGCTGAAGGTATTGACATTTAGAGATCTAGTTAATGAAAACCTGCTGCAGGACCTTTGACTAGGCTAAAGATTCAGGAACAACTCACATAGGAGCAGCTCAAGGACACCTCTATGAAAGTTCTTGAGTGATCAAGTCAGACACCAGACTTAAATCCAATGGAGCATCTCTGATCTCGTCTGTTAGCCTGTCCATCACCATGGCAAACAAGAAGGGGCTCAGAACTGATCCCTGATGTAACCCCACCCCCACCTTGAATCCATCTGTCACTCCTACAGCACACCTCACCACCATCTCGCTGTCCTCATACATGTCCTACACCACCCTCACATACTTCTCTGCCACCTCTGACTTTCTCATACGGTGCTATACTTCCTCTCCTGGCACCCTATCATATGCTTTCTCTAGATCCACAAAGACACAGTGCAACTCCTTCTGACCTCTATATTTCTCCATCAACACTCTTAGAGCAAACATTGCATCTGTAGTACTCTTTCTTGGCATGAAACTGTACTGCTGCTCACTGAGAAACCAAAGCAGAAATTTGAACGTTTTTTAATCTCAATGTTTAAAACACCATTACAACAAAATATATAGCTGCAGTGATGCCACTGAATCAATCAGGTAACTTCTTGGCTGTAACTGGATCAAATTGTAAAGAAGTGACACTTTTTGCACAGATTCTTCAGTTTTTAATGAAAAAAGCATGAGGCAGACTATATATACTGTAGCTACTTTTACTATATATAATTTAAAGAATAAAATATTTTAAGTATAAATTAAAATGTAAACAATATAAAACAAAGTAAACTGCACATGTCATACACATTTGGAAAGCTCATAAGATGTAGAACAATGTCAAATAGATGTTCTGATGTACAGTACCACTGTTAATCCATCAGATGGCTAAGTGTCACTGTCTGAATTTACACTTTTTGGGGCCTGCTGGCAGACCTAAAGGGAAAGCAACCTTTCATATGATCACTGCACAGAGAAAAGAGAGAAGATATTGGAGAAAACAGTCCGTTTGACCATCATTTGACAATCTATGTAATTACTACGGTTAAGACAAGTCAGAAAATGTTCTGTATCTGCTCACTTCCTCAATATCCTTTTGGATTTGGACAGTTTATCCGACTTGCTTTGGAAGTGGAGCCGCAATGAATGAGCAGAAGGGAGAAGGGATGAGAACCAGAAAAAGTGAAGGAGGAGACAAAAGAGACCAATCACGACTCTTGTGGTCTGCGACATTGGTGGGGGGGGGGGGGGGATTACGTCACTACTGTTTTGGCCCCAGCTTTAGAGTAAAGATTCAGAATTGGTCCATTCAATATTCAAATCAGCAGGCAGGTGCCTTGTGCGTATATTGCTTTCCTACATATCTTATATGTTCTAGATATTAAGGTTTAGACATCCACACTAAATGTGTTGTCCACCTAGGCTTCTTTTGACACTACGGCACCATGTGGCCTTTGCAGCTCAGTGACAGCAGAAGCATGAATGGGGTGTAACCACTGAAGCTACTGCAAATGACTGGCATGTGTGCCAAACACACAAGCTGCACTTTACAGGAGTGGTGGAGTGGTTAGCACTGCGGCAGCACAGCAACTCACCCTTGGCCGGGGGATCCTGGGTTCGATCCCAGCCTCCGACCAACAATGATCTGTGTGGAGTTTGCATGTTCTCCCCGTGTCTGCGTGGGTTTACTCCGGGATTTCTCCAGTTTCCTCCCACATGCCAAAAACATGCAGGTTAGGTTAATTGGCATCAAAACTGGGGATTCTAAATTGTCCTTAGGTGTGACTGTGAGAGTGAATGGTTGTCTGTCTCTCTGTGTTGGCCCTGCGATGAACTGGCGATCTGTTCAGGGTGTACCCTGCCTCTCGCCCTAAGATGCTGGGATAGGCTCCAGCCTCCCCGCGACCCGAAAAGGACTAAGTGGAAGAAGATGGATGGATGGATGTCAAACCAGTGGGCAGTCTGTGTAAATGGTCTGCTCATGTCCAATGGCATCTGGATGGTAAATTTTCTCCAACATCTTCAAAACAAAACAGCAAACTATGTTTCTGGAAACATTTAAGTAAGAAATAAATGGTCCAGTTGCTGAAAATGTGTTTTTCCATTAACAGCTACTGGCTTAAAAGTTCAGCACAATCACCTCTACTCATTAGCATAAAGTAGAGAGGACCTCAACTTTATGCTAATGCAGGAGTGGGCAATGATAGGCAACCATTTACGATTCTAGATGCAATGCTACCAGAATGTATTACATGGTGTTCTGCATAGACAATGAATTGGAAGCGGAAGCACATACCATAATTATGGAAATCTCTTTAGAGGCTTTAGGGATGTGGTTAGAGTTTAATTATTAAATCACAAAAGACCGAACATTTTTCTGTGGACACTGCTTCCACAAACACTGAATAAGATGTTGTGGAAGATTAATCCCTAAGCAAATTGAAATGAACACAATTTGAATGAACACACAAACACTGACTGGATGGAAGTATAATTGTGTTGTAGAATACAGGAAATGATATTCCTTTCTGCAAGGTGTTAAAACAGTCTCTCCGAATAAAGGGCGACCATATAGATTTAAAGATGGTGTGCACAAATTTCTGTCCCCACTTGGCCACAGAAGGAAAGGTTGAGCTATTTATGTGACATTCCATATGCATGTCATGGCTACATCTAAACATATCTTTTACATCCTGGCTCCAGTTTGCTGTGTCAGTGATAATGAAATACGACAGACATGTTTGTAATGGTAAAACCGCATGAATTACACAAATCTTTCTATCCTTGTCAAAGATCTTAAGCCACCACAATACCACCAGCCTGCTCTAAGAAAACCTTTGTCTAATGTAAAAGTTTTTAAAACCATTATGCTTCTACATGGTGAAGCATGGATTTGTCTGCTAATATCCTTCCTATGGTAAAATAATTATGCGCAGGTTTATGCCAGTTAATCGGTTATTTAATATCCTGTGGGGAGCATTAGTATTCTCTCTGGCACACACCGAGCAAAATCCCTCAGCACATCTTTGTCCCAGGAGGGACTGGTGTCTAAACATTACAGCAGTCTCCATGGGGATTAGCCTGTTGTGCAGAGGTGTAGCACCACTGATACGTCGCTTTAATTGTCCCCCAAATTAGACAGTGGTTTATCTTCAAATCTCACAAATCGCTCAATCCTTCCTCACTCTCTATTGCATTTTGTCAGAGATGAAAAGCCTCCTTTAAATAATACTTGCTCCTCATGCGTTTCAAAAAGAGCCCCCTTTTTCTTTCTTGCGCCTACGCTCTGAACTTGAACCGCTTTGTAAGACAAAGTGTATCTGATCAGGAGTTTGCACACATGCCATTTTTCACCAGCGGAGGTAATTTATTAGCCAATTAGGAATGATGAAAGAAAACAGTTCTGGAGTCAATGATTACTGCCTTTGTGCAATAATGAAATTTATCATTCTTACTGAAAAGCTGAGAGGATATGTTTCCTCACATAAACGACAGGAAAAGCGCTGGGGGCTGATCGAGGGGAATTGAAGCTACAACCACAACCATTAATTCCTTTCCTGCTACCTTCTGGGTGTCATAAATATTCAGCCAAAAGGGCTTTCCTCAGCACTGTGGGCTCGTGGCAAGACAGGACTGAGGTAACAAATGGATGGAGCTAAGGGGCGATCTGTGGCTTCGCTGCTCGCTTAGAGGACTCAGAACTCACAGGCACGTCTCAACCTCGCAAATAATGCAAATCCACGGAATGAATGTCACCAAAAACCACACGCAAAACTGTCAAATACAGGATTTTCTCAGCTAAAACGTAATCAATTAATAGCTTGGCATCTCATAATGGCCTGGGACATGCTCAAAACACAAAACAAGTAAATAAATAATAGACTGGATGACAATAACTGTTTATGACTGCTTTTCCACAATAAAATGTAGCATTGCTGCTACCTAGCTTAGTTAGTCAATAAGGCTAGTACTCATGGCAGATCAACTTAAATTTGTCCTCCTTTGTAGTCAAATATGATATCATGGAAACACCGAATAAAATAACAGCAAAGTGACAGCAGAAACTAGAGTAAAAGAAGCTTATATTAAGCCTTAATAAACGTTAAACCTCCTCATGGCTGTTTAATGTTAATGTTAGATCATAGTTTAAATTGAAGTTTGAAGCTTTACTGCAACAGAATATATATATTTCCCTCTACCAACAGCAGTAAGAGTAGGCATGCACAGTTAGGGCTGCCACCCATTCTGTTTTAGCCGGGACGTCCCATTTATTGGGCTAAATATGTTTGTCCCAAGCGGGATGTGCATTGTCCCGTATATCCAAGGCTGCCTTAATGAATGGGCTAGGCTGGGCTGAAGCCCAGAGGCCTACGGAGACCAGAGCCTTTCATGAGTCAATGAAAAAGATCACATTGTTGTTAATTGGTCAAATTTTATGCCCATCACTTGATATTCATGAGTGGCTGCTGATTGGTCTAATTTACAAGTGTCCAATGTGGGTACCACGTAACAATAGCCTATCAGAGGAATTTTTTTGACATGTGACTATGCAAGCGCCAGTGAGAGGTAAGAAGTAATTAGCTCGGTCAAAATGTCCAGAAAAAAGTCTGAACGTGGCACTTAAAAAATTATTGAGAGGAAAACAGCTCAGGAAAAATTAATTGCTCAGAAAATCCCGAAGCATAAAGGGTTTTTCTAAGCTGGAGCATTGAGTGGAGGAGGCACCTAATTACTGTGGAGGAGACGGGCCGTTAAAGCACTCACCTGGAGGAGAAGGGAGAAGAAAGGCCATGATTGCTTACATCAGACAGCTGTGTGTGGGACAGTGGACTCTGAACTTGGTAAAAAGTAGACTGGATCATGCATGTAACCATAGAGTATAACGATATTCATGAGCTGGACTCAAAGGACATAATGAAGGATTTTTCTTTAAAGACCAGAAGAAAGAATTCTAAAAAGGTAAGACATGCTATTTGCAGTGTTTCCAGCCACCTGTGCATTGTTTGAATCAGGAATACTTCACTAATGTAATTTTATGTCAAAAGCAGTATCTGTCACACTGTAAAAAGGGAAATCTCAGTAAGATAAAGCATCCCAAATCAAGGCTTTATGCTTGTTTTTCTCTCACAAGATAATTTTGACAAGACAAGAATTTCTTTTTGTTGTGCAGTTTCCTGTAAGATTTTACTTGCTTTACGAAAGCTTTTACTTGTTTTAAGCAATTTAATCTTACTTTGATGGCAGATGTTTTTTTTCTAATTTTAACTAGAATTATCTATTGCCAGAATTTTTTTGTTTATTTTAAATAAAATTATCTGCCAACAGAGCAAGAAAATTTGACTTATCAGATTGTGTAAAACAAGTTAAAACTATTGGAAAGCATGTAAAATTTTCTTACACATAAACTGCACAGCAAGAATAAATATCTTGTCAGAAAAAAAGACAAGCATAAACAACCTTAATTTATTTCATTTTACTTGTATTTGACTTTTTTGCAGTGAAGTTGTGTTTTCTAGCTCAGAGTTGCATTATTTCTCAAGGAGAAGCAAAAATGAGGCTGTAGTGGCTCAGGAGGTAGAACAGGTTGCCCAATAACCGTAAGGTTGGTGGTTCAAATCCCACTCCCCCCACCTTGCTGTCGTGTCCTTGGGCAAGACACTTTACCCACCTTGCCTCCAGTGTGTTCATGGTTCATGACACTGATGCATGAATGTGAATAAATGTTCGGTGGTGGTCGGAGAGGCCGTTGGCATGGATTGGCAGCCATGTTTCCATCAGTCTGCCCCAGGGCAGCTGTGGCTACAAAGGTAACTTACCACTATCACTGTCTGTGGAATGAATGAATAACAGACTCATTGTAAAGTGTTGGGTGTCATGAAAAGTTGCTGTTACACATTTTTAAACTGAGATTCTGTATTCTGTAAAATCTGAAATTTCTAGGTATACAGTGTGGTGTTTTTTCTTCCTTGTAGTATTAAACATGACATTGAATATCAGTATTTTTTAAGGTATTATCAAGGTAAAAAAAAATCCCAGAATTCTGACAACACTAATGTCCACAACATCGTGGCACCGATCTGTCTCTTATTTGGCTGTGAGAAAGTTGGCAACCCTAGGTACAGCATATCATAGATGTGCTATGCAGTTGCCTAGGATGGCAAGTGTATTTAGTGACATACAGTGGCAGCTGGGTTTTTGGCATTTTAACACTAATATTTGTAGTTATTCTAAAAATCTTGTTACATATAATAAAAATAGCAAATTTTAAGTCTTCTAGTCTTGGTTTGTCACATGATGGCAAGAACAATCATCACAATACTAAACACAAATACAATAAGAAACAAAAATGAGGAAAATGACTCACAGGGTGGTGACCCAGAACCACCACTGGTACTAGCTAAGCATTTCTGAAACAGTTAACATATTTTGACGTCACATCACTGGACAAAGCCACATTTCCTTTGATTTCTGGCCCTTTTTTGAACTCCCATTTTTAACTCCAGAGAAATTAATTGCCGATGATTCCCAATAGGACTGTTGGTGACAGAGGGAAACAGCCATCTAGTCGCACAGATCCTAAGTCTGACATGAGTATCTGAGCTAATTTGAAGAAATACAAAAAACGTTGGACACTGCATTCACGGTTTGGAAAATTTCCCCTCTGAAATGTTGCAGGATGCAGCATCACACACACAGACAGACGCACATTAGCAGCTGAAGACGTGAAATAAAATAAAAGATTTCTCTGGTGCTCTTACCTGAGGCATGTTTGAAGAAAGCCGGGGAAAGGGCAGACATGTAAAAAAAACAACAGAGACAAAATCATTAGTTGATTGTTGGATGGAAGACAATCACACCACTAGATAGAATCTGCCTGAAGGGAAGCTTCCCTTTGAGTTTAAACACGGGGCATGTCATCCCCAGCAAGAATGAATTGTATTAAGTGGGTGGACACACAGATGCTGAAGGGCCTCAGTTGAGCCCAATGAGCCTTGCATCTCAAGTCGCCGCCTCAGTCATTAGCCGCTACTTCCATTTGTGAAAGGTCAATGAAGCTGCAATCCGTCCATCACCTGAGCCATATTATGCTACACGTCCTTCACACGGCCATACTTGACAGGGCCCGTGATTTCCCTGTATATTTAGACTAATAGCATAAGTGATGGGGGTGCAAAAACAGCGAGGCCCGAGCAACCATTTCCAATGCACTTTTTAAAAAATCTTTTATATGCTCACTGCACATGGTTGGAAACGTAAGCCATAAGCGACAGAGGGAAGAATAACTGCTATTCATCGCCGTAAGTGGTGAACACTCACGAGATGATATGCAAAGTGAATTAATGACTGATATCTATGGATGTTTCCCACCGAATCAATCCTCTTCACTCTGTACTCAAGCTGTTTTGGTTTGGATTTGCGTGTGTGTGTGCATGCGCGTGTGTGTAACAGCTTCTTTAGGAGGATGACGTGACAAGGCAGCATTGAGGGGACAGACTTCTAAAGAGGAGTGCATCAAAACTGTGTGAAGTGGGAAAGGGAGATTTACCAACAAGGAGATTTAATTCAATAATGGATATTTTTGGTGTCTTTTATCTCAGAAAAAGGGGGGAAATATTCCTGTTTACTTAACAAATCTTCCACATACAACATGCCTCTGCACTGCACGAGCTAAACTCCATCTTGGGAGTACAATTTTTGTCGGGGTTTTGACTCCATTGACAAATGTGTAGCTTCTAAAGTGAAAACAGTTTAAATCTAGAAAGCATTAAAAGGAATGTACTGTAAAAGTGACTCAGTTAATATACAATAAGATAAGCTAAGCTAAGACAAAGACAAGATAAACCTTCCCCTCTGTGGATCGCCCCTTTATTGTGGTGGAGGGATCTGAGTGCCCACGTGATCCCAGGAGCTATGTTGTCGGGGGCACTTTGTCCCTGGTAGGGTCTCCCAAGGCAAACTGGTCCTGGGTGAAGGGCCAGACTAAGAGCAGTCCAGTGGATCTCCATGAAAAACATTACATCAAGGACTCTGTGTGCCCAAAAGAGGCACATGAGTTCACTCTCCAGTGGGATCACCACCTGCAGCAGGGATCATGGGGATCATGGGGCTTTGTGAACTGGGCGGAAGTCTGGGCTACTCTGCCTGGACTGATGTCCCCTCAACCCAGATCCACAGATAAGCGGTAGAGGATGGATGGATGGATGGAAGATAAACCTTTTAGTCCCACAATGTGGAAATTACAGGACTGCAGCAGCAAAGGGATAGCAGCACTCAGAGCAATAATAAATAAGATAATAAAAGATTTAAAGAATGGAGTAGAAAAATAATACATATACATACTGTACATATACTATAAACAGTATATAGTGTATACACAGTGCAAGAGCATTGCAGTTAAATGGTAGTTACAGCATTACAATTAAGTTACATTATCCAGCAATATATAAATATACTGTACATCCAGACAGTATATTTCACAGTAGAATGAACAGTGTTGTTGCCACCTTCAATTATAATTGTATTAGTAGTGTATTGGAAGGGAACGATCCCTATTGTGCTATGCAGTGGTGTTAAGTACAGTGTCCATGAGCAGTGCAGATTATAAAGTCTGACAGCAGCAAGTAGGAAGGACCTGCAGAACCTCTCTTTCAAGCACTTAGTGTGGTGCGGCCTGTTGCTAAACGAGCTCCTCAGTGCATTCTGTGTGTCCCACACAGGGTGGGACTTAGACTCCAGCAGAGAAGGCAGCTTAGCCACCATCCTCCTCTCTGTTATCTCCTCCACTGGGTCAAGGCGGCGCTCCAGAACAGAGCTGACATTTTTGATCAGCCTGTTCAGTCTCTTCCTGTCGGCTGCCGTGATGCCGCTGCCCCAGCAGACCACTCTGTACGTGATGGCTGATGCCACCACAGAGTCGTAGAAGGTCTTCAAGAGTGTGACTTGCAGTCCAAAAGACCTGAGTCTTCTCAGGAGGAACAGCTTGTGCTGCCCCTTCTGCTAGAGCGTGTCAGTATTGTGTGACCAGTCCAGTTCATTGTTCAGGTGAACGCCCAGGTACTTGTAGGATGTCACCAGCTCAACAAAGCACGACAGGTGTGTCAGTTACAGTATATACTGTAACTCTAAACCGTGGTCATTCAGGCAAAAAATAGCACTGAAAGAGAAACCGAGGTCATAGCTTAAAATAAGAGCAATTGTTAAAACTCCATCCATCCATCTTCTTGAAATTTTAATCTAAGGTGACCCTTGTCTCAAATGAACCTATTAGATTTTGGGCCATATCCAAATTAATATACCTACTCTGGATCACTTTATAAAAGTAAATAAATAACTGATTGGTGGTGATATCATAAAAAGTAATAGTATAATAAACATGAAACTCAACAAGCACAGACAACTTATGATGCTCTGTCAATTGACACATTTTGATCACATTTTAATAGGTGGACAAAGAACCTTGGGAGAGGTATGCACTCTCTGAGTGACCTTTAGTTTGTGTATTTGCATTCAAGAACCATGGGTTTGCTCATCCAGAAACTTTACAGTAGCTAATTTGATTGTTGTGCCATCTTGTAGCATTTCCATTACGGTAAATATGCTGATCCATGATGTGGCGACCCCAAAGAGGGAACAAGAGAAATTCTCTCTCTCTCTGTGTGTGTGTGTGTGTGTGTGTGTGTGTGTTGGGAATAAAATAATTACTGTCAATAGTCTTGATTTGCTTCTGTAGGGAATCCCTGTTCACATCATGCCCCAGGCAGTTTGTGAAAACTGCGCAGTCACATCTGGATCGCCCTGGTTCAATAAAGGCTTGTTTATGTCAAAAAAAAAAAAAGTCAAAATTTGCCACTGCTGTTGGAACAACCAACAACTGCATGTTTTGTGTACTATTTTTGTAAAAAAGTGGTTAAATAAAAAGGAAAATATGCAGGTTTAAGGACAGCTGCTTTCAAATAGGCACATACAGTATATCTCTGTGAGACATGACTGCAGTAATGGCAGCATGTTCATGTCCAGGACTTGGCCAGATAAGTCTGAACTCACAAATTAAATTTAATAAATTGGTCATGCATACTATCTAAAGCATGTATTTGTGCCACACTTCTCATTCTACGCCTGTAGATTGGTTTGTTTCTATCAACGTATAGTCTGTTTTTCACACTTTTTGTCCAACTATCTGATTACCTGTAGATTGTACACTGACTTTATTCTTCAAGGAGAGGACTATTTTAAGAGAGGTGTGGCACTGGAGCAATCTCGGCGCCTTGCTATTTTGGTGTATTTTCTTCCAATGCGCTTTTGATCAGCAAAAAGCAAGTCTATCGTCAGAAGCACATTGTTAATGTTATTTCAGTGGTTCGTTTTAAAATCATGGGCCCACTCCTACTGATGCAGCATGCAATGAAACACTCACAGCATGCACTGGAAGTTTTCCATTATTTTAACCTTTTAAAATTCTGGGGTTCCACCCGTGGAAGAGTTCATATTGGCTGGAAATTTGCTGGAATGCTAGAGCGGGGAAAATAAGTATTGAACACATCAACATTTTTCTCATTAACCACTTGCACTCCGTTGTTCCGCGGGCGGGCAAGTCTCTGCGTCCTAGGACGCATGAGGGCGCACAAGAGCACACTCGTGCGCGCTCGGACGCATAACGCATGATATACTGATGATTGTGCAGATGGAGATGGTGCTGGCCTCTAAGCACCACTGGGAAAAAAATGCTGCAGACACAGAACAGATTAGTTCATCTGATTGACCTCTCATTCGACTAATAAGAGCTTTGAATTGGGTTTCTGAAACCATGAAGAGCCAATGAAAGAAAACCTAGGAAGGAGGACCCGCCTCCCAACGCTTTGAATGCAGTGAGCCAATTGAAGCAGAGAAGTTCGTGAGCTGTTTTTTTTTTAAGGCTGGGTGAAGACTGGCTGCTGGAGCGGATCAAAAAAGGACACAGGAAGAGCCCCACAGACCCAGCAGCATGGAGACCATCCACAAATGCAACCTGTGTGACAAGGAGTGCCATTCGTGGATCGGCATGTTCGGCCGCAGGCGGTGCTTATTTTGTATTGGTTCCAGCAGAGTACACGTTGTGATTTCTTCCATGGTGATCATAGACCGACGGAGGCTGACCACGAAGGCTGAGTGACACACACGCCTTCGCCAGTCTTTTTTTAATTACTACTGTTATTTGTTTTGAAAAATCGTTCGCCAAAAACCGCAATCATGGAAGCACAAAACCGCAATAATGAATTATGTTTTGATCGAGTCGCGAGACCAGAACCAGAGCGGACCAGCGTCGCGTTCGTCTGACAATGAGGAAGAGAAGTTCGCCAAGACTCCGCTGTGAAGAGGTAAGGTGTTATAAGCTAAATTATTCTCTATCCCTGAAAATTGTAATCAAAAATGACTTTTGACCGATCGGTAAATTACAGCTGTGCGGTTCACGAAGTCTGAAGTTCGTGCGCCGCGGTACAAGGGGTTGCTCGCAGTGTACAGGCTGTGAACACCCCCCCACCCCCGCTATTCTTCTGCAGTGAGGGGGGGGGAGCCGCGATGATTGCACTGCTGTCCCACATCACCACATGAGGCTAATCCGTTGTGTAGTGATGGCCGAAGTCCATCCTCTGTAGCGAGCGAGCCCCCCGCACACATACAGTAGCGAGGGGGGGGGGAGCCGCTGTGACAGCGTTGCTGTGGAAACATGCAACGAGTGTAATCCGTCATGTAGCGAGGGCAGAACTCTGTCCTTGGTAGCGGGGGGGGGGGGGGACGACCCCCCCCCCCACACACACACACAGACACAGCCCTGAGTGTGACCTTTCCTTTGAGCCTAAAATGAAGCTTCTACATTGAATTATTCAAAAGTTACAGACGTTTTTCCAAACTGTGCCATTTGGCACAATTTGGCACAGTTCCAAAACGCCTGGGAACAGCCTGAGAACAAAGCTGTGTAAAATATTCATTTTTTGTGGTATTGTTACCAAATTTGGATCTCAGCTGGATAACACTTGGTTCTACATTTCTGTTGCATTTTCCAGCCGAATCGGACAGCTGTGTGTTATTTGCAAGCATTTGTATCCAAAAAAACACCGTGTCCAAATTTTTTTTCTTCAAGTTCAGTATGTTTAGATGACTGTAACTCAGTGGCCGGAGCACGTAGAGAGATTATGTTTTTTTTGCCAAAAAATTCAAAGTGTTTTCTTTTTTTTTTGTAACTTAAGATTTTTATTCATTTTTCATTATATATATTGCATTCAGATCACAGTCTACATTTTAAAAAAAACAAAGGGGCTAGAGTAAAAAAGAAAGGAGAAAAAAAAAAAAAGGGGGGGACAAATGTTGGAACATCAAGTTTTTAGTTTCCATCTCTTAATTCTTCTGGTTTTTCCAGCGTCTTTGGTTATTCTTTCAATATCTGTCTCGTTGTTGCACTTTGTAGTGTGTCCATTTCCGCCATTTTTTTTCCCCATAGTCCTTCTTGCATTCTTTGTCGATATGTTAGTTTTTCCATCATACGTATGTCCTCAATAATGTCAGTCCATTGCTCTTGGTCAGGAAGAACTTCTGATCGCCATTTTTTTGTGATTGTTTTTTACATGCAATCAACAAGATTTTAACTAGATATCTGTCCTCAGCCTGTATAACATTGTCTCTTTTAAGATCACATAGGTACATCAAGTTACAGTTCATTGGTATATTATATCCTAATATCCTCTGTATTGTCACATGTATAGATTTCCAGAATGATGAGATTTTGCAGCATTTCCAAAACATATGCGAGTGGTCTGCATTTTGAGCCCCACATCCCCTCCAGCATATAGATTGGGTATTTGTATACTTTCCTTGAATCTGTGGTGTAATGAGAAAGCGAATCAGGTTTTTCCATCCAAATTCCCTCCATGTTCTTGAATTTGTTGACGTGTGTTGTGTTTTCCATATTTCCTGCCAGCTTTCTTCTGTTATGTTTAAATTGAGCTCTCTCCCATTTCTCCTTTATATAGTTACTTGAATGATTGTTTGCCATAAGTTTCTGATATAGCTTTGAAATAATTCTTGTTTTATTTCCTGTATATGAGCTTAAAATGAATTGTATAATCTCGCTCACATCTGTTTGGAGGTTATGCCTAATCTTCATATAATAGTCTCTCATCTGCAGATATCTGAAGAATTCCGATCTTTCTAGTTTAAATTTTCTCCTGATGTTTACAAAGCTCCCGAGATCTTTTTTTCCGATATTGCCCCATGCTGTGATTCCCTTGTTCACCAGATTTTTGTATCCCCTCTTGTTTTGCCGGTTCAAACTGACTGTCAAATGCTACCCATTTCAATAGTTTTATGTCTTCCTTTATATTATACTTTTGTACTATTTTATACCACAGTTCTAAAGTAAATTTAGTGATTGGGTCTATTTGTTTGATTTGCTTATATGCATCTTTATCTCCTATTATGCTTTGTACTGGGAGTCGCTCAATTTCCTTTTCCATTTCTTTCCATTTTGCCTCATATCCCTCGTCGCACCAACATATGATATATCTTATTTGTGCTGAGTAGTAATATTCCTTTAGACTCGGTAGGCCCATGCCTCCTTTCTCTTTTGGTAACTGGAGGGTTTTATATTTCACTCTTGGTTTTTTACCTCCCCAAACAAATCTCGATATCATCCTGTCCCACTTTGAGAATTGGGCATCTGGAATCTCTGTTGGTATAGCCTGGAAGAGGTAAAGTAATCTAGGTTGTATGCTGATTTTGACTGTCTCAATTTTTGAATTCAGATCCATATTTAAGATTGACCATCTATCAATATCTTTTTTTATTTCTTGTTCCAACCTATCATAGTTTGCTTTATAGATTTTGCTTAGATCTTTAGGCATGTTCACTCCAAGGTATTTTATTTCTTTTTGTTTCCAGTTTAGTTTGATCTTATCAGTTATCTGGTTTAGAGGGTTATAGTGGAATGTCAGTATTTGTGTTTTTGTTATGTTTATCTTGTATCCTGATAATTTTCCAAAATTTTCTATCAAGTTCATCATTTCCATTATTGATTCATCTGGTTGTTCAAGGTAAACTATAATATCGTCTGCAAATAGCCCAATCTTGTGTTCCGCCCCCTTTATTGTTACTCCTTTTAATTTCTTATTTTGTCGTATCGCTTGAGCCAGTGGCTCTATGAACAGAGCAAACAAGGTGGGCGATAAGCAGCATCCCTGCCTAGTTGATCTTTGTATATTTACTTTGTCTGTTAAGCTACCGTTTATCTTGATTCTTGCCACAGGTTCTTGATACAGCGTCCTTATGCATTGTACTGATTTTTCGTTAAATCCAAAGCGTTCCAGCACACTATATAGGAATTTCCAGTTAACCCTGTCAAATGCTTTTTCTGCGTCTAAACTCATTATTACTGTGCTTTTCTTTTCTTTATGTATTTGATTAATTATATGTATTGTTCTCCTGATATTGTCATGTGTTTGGCGTCCCTCTATGAAACCAGTTTGATCATCTATCAATTCCGTCAAGAATGTCTTTATTCGTTTACATATAATTGTTGTATATATTTTATAATCCACATTTAATAAAGAGATTGGCCTATAGTTTCCGCATTGTTCTCTCTTTCCCTGGCTTTAAAATGACTGAAATAATGGCTTCGTTCCATGATGGAGGTATTTTGTTGTTGTTCAATGTCCAATTAAATGACTTTAGAAGCTGTGGCGTGAGTTCTTCTATAAACAGTTTATAAAACTCAGATGGGTATCCATCACTACCTGGTGATTTACCGTTTTTAAGTGACTTAATCACATCTCTAATCTCTTGTGTTATTTCTGCTGTTAGCTTTTCATTTTGTTGATTTCCTATTGATGGCAAGTCCAATGTGCATAGAAATTTTTTAATATCTTTAGTATTTGTTTCTTCAGGTTGCGAGTATAGTTCTTGGTAGAAATTATGGAATATTTCTTCGATGTTTTCTGGGTTAACTGTGGTTTTATTTGTGGTGGGGTCTTTAATCTTATATACATTATTCATTGTTTGTTGTTTTCTTAACCGTTTTGCCAGCAGTTTTGTGGCTTTTGGTCCCGTTTCATAATATTTTTGCTTTAGATATCTATTTTTCCTTTCAATTTCATCCATTTGTGTTTCTTTTATCTTTATTTTTTCTTCTTTAATTTCTTGATATATTTTTGGGTCATTTGTGCTTTGATGTTTATGTTCTAATTCCCTCAGTCTCTCACATCTTTGTTCATATGCTTCCAGTTTAGTCTTATTTGCTTTTCCTGTTTCAACAATTAATTTACCTCTTAACACGGCTTTTAGTGCATCCCATAGTATTGTTGGGTCCACTTCTTCATTGTCATTCTCTTGGATATATTCTTTTATGTTTACTTTTATTCTTTCTTTCATTTTATCATCATTTAACAGTCCTACATTAAGTTTCCATGTTGTTTGTCGTTTTCTATTGTTTAAATTTATTTCCATGTATATAGGATTTTGATCTGATATTTCTGCCCCTCCAATCCAACAATTTCTCACCCTGTATCTGTCATCTTCATTCATAAGGAAGTAATCTATTCTAGAGTGTACTTTATGGGCTGCTGAATAATGTGTATAGTCTTTTTCGAGTGGGTGCAGGTCCCTCCAAATGTCTACCATACCCATTTCTGCCAGTGAGGTTCTTATGAATTTTGTTACATGTTTTTTTGTCTTCTTAACACTTGTATCAATTTCATGATCCATGACAGCATTTAAGTCTCCTCCACAAATTAGGACTCCTTCACTGTGTGTTGCTATGAGATCAAACAGATGTTGAAAAAAACCCTTGTCACTTTCTGGTGGGGCATAGATGTTCACTAATGTGATCTGCATTCCATCTATGCTACCCTTTATTATTACATACCTGCCTTCTTTATCCTGGATTTCCTGTTCACATTCAAATTGTATTTTATTTGAGATTAGTATCATAACCCCCCTTTTAGTTCCTCCCTTAAATGAACTGTAGTAGGAGTTCTTATAGCCAAATCTCTTTAGTTTCACATGTTCTGTCTTGCTCAAATGTGTCTCTTGCATAAATATAATTTCGGCTTTTTCTTTCTTGAATTTTCTTATTATTCTTTCCCTTTTAACAGGTGAGTTCAGACCATTCACGTTTAGTGTTATTATCTTAAGATTTTTACCCATAATCATGTTTTTCCATTTTTTTTAACTTGTGCTCCTAGCCCCTTTAACAACAAAAATAACACATATTTATATAAAAACACATTAAAAAATCTCGACCTCCGTACTTTGGGCCTTTCTTCTGCCCACTGGTCCCTGTTGGTGGGTGGAGGGATTGTCCTCACTGAGTGTAGGGCCCTCCCTAG
This sequence comes from Pholidichthys leucotaenia, assembly GCA_020510985.1. Classification (NCBI taxonomy): domain Eukaryota; kingdom Metazoa; phylum Chordata; class Actinopteri; order Cichliformes; family Pholidichthyidae; genus Pholidichthys; species Pholidichthys leucotaenia. Next base: position 231,522,783 of record CM035836.1, read on the forward strand.
ACCTGTATTTACTATCCAAGAAATAGTCATTAGTCTAGAAATGTCCAACAAATATCACTTAAACCTCTCCTAGCCGTCTGTTTCTCTTTTACCTTGTCTTCTTGGCCTTCATTTCTTCTGTGTCTTTCTTAATCTTTGTTATAATCTAGGCTTTCAGTTGAAAGCCTTGTAGTCTTTCCTGGGCCCGCTGCGCCACGTCTCCCCCCGTCTTTTGCCGTTCACTCGCCTCCACTCCGGCTGTCGTGATGCGTTCAGGGCCTCCGCTGCTCCTACCGTTTCCTCCGGCACGTACACCTCAAGGCCCCGCTCCATCATGTCCCGCGCTGCCTCTCTGGCCGTGTTGTAGGTTCTTACGCCGTTCTCCCAATGAATCCTCATCTTCGTTAGCGGCGTTTGGAATCTAATTTTTTTTTCTTTCAGCGTTTTTTTAATGTTGGCATATTTCTTCCGCTGCTGCACAATTTCTGCCGGGTAGTCATGATCAAAGAATATCTGCTTGTCGCCGATTCGTATCTTTTTTTTTCCACGCTCGTGTCAGGATTCTTTCCTTTACATCATATTTCAGAAAGTTTACCACAACTGACCTGGGTGTAGAGCGTGGGTTCGGGTTCTGTGCCGAGGCTCTGTGCGCTCGTTGAATCTGCAGATCCGCTTCGCTGGGCAGTTCCAGCTCTTTTTTAAGAACTGATCCATGAATTTCGTCATCGAGTTGCCTTCAATGCCCTCCGGGATCCCGAAGATGCGTATATTGCCCCGTCTGGACCTGCTCTCCAAGTCGGTTACTTTCTCCTGCATCCTCTGCATTTGTGCCGTCAGGGTCTGCAGCTGTTCGCTTGCCTCGCTATTCCAATCTTCCAGCTCTGATATTCGGGCCTGCGCTTCTGTCATACACGCCCGCTGGGAGCGCAGCTCCTCCATGTTTTCTGCTAGCTTGCGCTCCATTTCTCTTCGGAGGCCCATAATTTCTTCCTTAATCTCTTTTTTCAGCTCCTCCTTAAGAGCCGCTAAATCCTGTTGTAGCTGCCGTTTGAAGTCTCTCAACTCTTTACCCAAACTGGCGATGCCAGTGTTCATGGTATCGAGTTTTGTGTCTTCCATTTTCTCTGCTGCGGTCACCTCGTTTTTTTGGGCCCCGTGTTCAGCGGTTTCTCCTGCGTTGTTGAAGAGGAATTCTTTAATTTTACTCTGCTTTTGTCCTTGTGCCCGGCTCCTTCGTGTTTTCATCCCTTAGTTTATTGATCCGCTTATGTCGAGTTGGCCATTTACCGATGATTTTTAATCCGGCTAGGGAGAGCTCTCTGTTTAAGCGTTATGTCTCTCCGCCATCTTCCCGGAAGTCGAAAGTGTTTTCTTTTAAATGAGACCAACCCCATGAAGATGCTGCAAAGGGTTGAAGAACAGCTTTCAATTTAGTTTGGGCATGTTATTTTTTGGCATTTTTAGGAAAATTGCCCGGAGTGCAAGTGGTTAAACACATTTCTGATAGAGCCACTGACCTGAAATTTTCACCAGATATCAGTAACAACCCAAGTAATCCATACATACAAAGAAATCAAGGCAGCTGTGTTCACAAAACAAGTTATATTTAATAAAGTGGAATGTCACAGGGAATAAGTATTGAGCACATGAAGAAAAAAAGAGTTGCAAAAAGGCATAGAAAGCCAAGAAACCAGCTGAAATCCATCAGAATTTAGGAAGCCATCCCTTTCCCCATCAGTGCAAATTAATTTCAGCTGGTTAAGTCCTGACTTATAGTCTTTAAAAAGCTCTGTGAATATCAGACTGTCACACTACAAAGAACTCATGATGGGTAGAAGCAAAGAGCTCTCTCTAGACCTTTGCAACCTTATTGTTGCAAAACATAATGATGGCATTGGTTACAGGTGCATTTCTAAACTGCTAAATGTTCCAATGAGCACTGTAGGAGCCATCACAGGAAGTGGAAAGAACATCATTTTACCATAAACTGGCCATGACCAGGAGCTGCTCACAAGATTTCTGACAGAGGAGTCAAACAAATTATTCGAGAGTTATCCAAGAGCCAAAAAACCACTCGTGGAGACCTCCAGAAAGACCTGAAGTTAGCAGGTACTGCTGTTTCAAAGAAAACAATAACTAATGCACTCAACTGACATGGACTCTATACCTGCTCACCTTGCAAAACTACTGAAGAAAAACCATATTGAAGCTTCTTTAAAGTTTGCTACACAGCATTTGGGCAAGCCAGTAAAATACTGGGAGAACATAGTCTGGTCAGATGAGACAAAAATTGAACTTTATGGATGCCACAACATACAGCATGTTTGGAAGAGAAATGGCACTGCACATCACATCATGGTGTGGGGGTGTTTTTCAGCACATGGTACAGGAAGACTTCATGTAATTGAAGGAAAGATGAATGGACAAATGTACAGAGACATTCTTGATAAGAATTTGTTGCCATCTGCCAAGATGCTGAAGATTAAACAAGGGTGGAGATTTCAACAAGACAATGATCCCAAACACACAGCCAAAGAAACTCACAACTGGCTCCAGAGAAGGAAAATAAAACTGCTAGAATAGCCCAGTCAGTCACCTGACCTGAATCCAATTGAAAAATCTATGGAGCAAACTGAAGGTCAGAGTTCATAGAAGACACCCACGGAACCTTCAAGATCTGAAGACAGGTTGTGTGAAAGAATAGGCTAAAATCACTCCTGAGCAATACCTGCACCTAGTTTCTCCATACAGGAGGTGTCTGGAAGCTCTTATTACCAACAAAGGCTTTTCTACTAAATATTAAAGGAAACCTGTACTGGTCATTATAACAACATTAATCCTGCTTTAGGTATTAGTTATAAACCAAAAATGTGTTTATTCAGTAAAAATAACCACCTAGAGTCAGTATACTGAATAATTTTATCCCATGACCGCTCGGTCAAAACCAATGTGGAGCAGCCATCGCCAGCTGGAAGTGATGTACAATTGTTGTTTCCGCCTTTACCACGGAAGAGTAACATGTTTACCGCGGACGTGTAAATGTGTTCAGCAGATGCTCAGTGGGTCAAGATCCACGTTGAAAATGACGCAGAATCTGCATGGATATTTACTGCACAAACCGTCCTTGGAAATGGCCTTCATTGACGGCATGATCCGCAGTTACCTCCAGGGACCAGCAGCTGAAGGGGATCTGACGAACAGGCGAGTTCCCAGTCAAGTAACTTCAGAACACGTTGAATAAATCTTCATATAGTACAATTTTATTTCACTAAATTATATGCGGGTAGATTTGCTTGTACATAGTTGTAAAAAATTACGTAAAATTCTGATGTTAAAACTTTGTTGACTGCTATACTGCAGCCCAGTCAATCGCACAAAGCAACGACTGTGCGTCACTACTGTGCTGAAACTGGCCATGGAGGAGGCAAGATGTCGCTGACCATGACTGACAGAGAGCAGTGACTTGAAACTCGTGTGCATTTGAGAAGGAATCATGATCAAAATTACTGGACGGAACCACTAGTATCATACTTGATCCTTTGAAATAGCTTTTGATTAAAATTCACTACAGGTACCCTTTAAATTAATTTTACCAAGCGTGTCCAAATGTCTTTTAGACCTATTTTTCTTCATGTGTTCAATACCTATTCCCTGTGTGATTCCACTTTATTAAATACAACTTGTTTTGTGAACACAGTTGCCTTGATTTCTTTTTATGTATGGATTACTTGGGTTGTTACCGATGTTGGGAGTAACGCGTTACAAAGTAACATTACTGTAACACCACTACTTTTGCAATAACATGCAGTGTAACGAAATTACTGTTTAAAAATTCAGTAATGCATTACAGTTACTGAAATTTGATCAGATGTGTTACTCGTTACTTGTTTTATTAATATAGATAGATATTTTTAGTACAAATAAATGAATATACAGTACAAAGTGACCCTGCCGTGCTGAGATGAGCTGTCAGTCAATGTGACCTGTTGCAAAGCGCCTGAGTCTTCACTACTGAGCAGAGGAAAAGATGAAGCTACTTTGTTTTTGTGGAAATAGATTATTTTTTCCTTTGTTGCGGTTAAGGACAAATGCATATTGGTGGGCTGCAAGCTAAGTGCTGGTTGAGACTTACCATACTGCAATCATCAGAAGTGCTGGAAAACAGCAACAAAGCTCCGACAAAGCTAGTGCTATGCTATGCTGACAACACCGTGTTAGTGGATCTACACTATCTGAACAGCCATGGCTGGATGTAAAGTGGAAATACTCTTGTCTCAACAGCCACGGCTGGATTTCAAGCACAGGTATGCATCTGGACAGTTTGTGACCCAGACCCTGGACTGTGATCCACTGAAGTTAAAACACATTTACTTGCTACCTGGATAAAGATTACTTACTTGAGGGACTGGATCATGTCTCTGTCACAGCAGACATTTGGACTGTGGATAATGGACATTTTCATAAAGGTAAGATAAACATGGACAGCTTTATGCAGTGTTGTCAACTTTCACTGTTTTGGAGTGAGTCTCACTCTTTTTTCCCCTCTCCCCCACACCACAAACCCTATTTCTCACTCCAAAATGAGGAAATTACTGGCAATATCATATTGGTTTTCTTCAGATTTTTCCCACAATAAGAGTTCTCAAGGCAGGATAAAGCAGACTGAACATGTTCTAAAAGCTCTGTCTGAAACAGTCTGTTTTCAGCCTGACATTAATAAGCCCGTAATGTAATCCATTAAATTATCTTGCTATGTGTGCAAGATGATTTAAGTATGCATTTAAAAGTAACGGGAAAGTTACTTTTACAAGTAACTAATTACTTTAATTATGCAGTAATTGGTAAAGTAACTCAATTACTTTTGAAAAGAAGTAATTAGTAACTGTAATTAGTTACTATTTTTGTCATGATCTGAGCACAGAAGATTCCGCCGTGCTCAGGCTCATGGTCTTCTTCCATATTTGTATATTTGTTGTATTTTTGAGTTCTCAGTTTCCTATCATTTTAGCCTTGGTTGGTTTTCATATATCTTGTGTTGTTTCTTAGTCCTACCCATTCTCCTGTTTATGTTCATTGTAGTCTTGCTATTTATTTATTGAGTATTTGCTTGTAGTTATCCCTCAGTCTTTATTTGTTGTCATTTTAGTTCTCACTTTATATTTGTACTTTTGTGTTCTCTCTCTCTCTCTCTGGGGCTGCCGCTATCAGGGGCACTTCTGGGTTTTGCTCTGTAGTGGGCAGTGCTCCTGTCAAGCTGTCAGTCCCGTCTCCTCCCCTCTCATTACTCTTAGCTGATCTCATTTTGTATCATTGTCACCTCCTGCCTGCTCATGTGATCCACACCTGATGGCATTTGCCTTTATTGGTTCCATGCCTTATTTAAGACTGACCTTTTCACCCACTCGTTGTCAGAGTCTCATCATTGCTATCTGCTTCCCCCCATTATAACCTTTTCCCCATTCTGACGCATATTCCTGCATTCATCTTGTTATCCACCTGTTCATCTCATTTGTAAGTTTATTTTTGTGCACTGTATGGACTTGTGTTTTCTTTATTAAATTCCACAATTAGCAGTTCAGCGTCTGGGTCTCCCTCTCTGCCCCGAGGGGCAATTCGTGACATTTTTTAGTAACTTGCCCAACACGTCCTGTTAGTGATATCTGGTGAAAATTTCAGGCCAATGACTGCATCAGAAATATGTTTAATGAGAAAAATGTTGACGTGTTCAATACGTACTTTCCCCGCTTTATTAAACAACTTCATTAGTTTTTGTCAAAGATGGTAGTTTGGATTAAAAAATGACAACACCAGTCCCCTTATTTGTTGTTACAAAGCTATAAGACAACTTGCACCTGTGAAAAATTGAGAGTTTTGACCATAAAGCAACATTTGATGTCCTAGGAGAAAGAACAAGTTATTGCATCAGTGAAGAAGCCAAAGGCACAGAAACATGACACAGGACAGTGTGTGCATTGATGTGATCAGAATGTAAATTTTAAGGGGTCATATATAATCATCCATACTATAATTATAATCAGGATGCAGTCATGATATCTCATTTTACATCTCACTGCCCTCTCATTGCCTCCCATGGTATACTGCTTTTATACAACAGTTCCACACACACAATTTATCATATGATTCTAAGAAGTGACAAGTGACAGTTTTCCTTTGCTCAGTTTTTTTCCTCTAATTGTTGTTTAGATGTTACTACTATCACAAACAATGAGGATAATAGAGAGTAGAATAGCTTTATGATCAGTTTACACACATGTACAACATTATTTTATTGTCCAAAAGTCAGATACAAGCGTATGTCCATACAGAGTTTCTCTTTCGTGGTCAGGATCACTTTCGTCCGGCAGGCTGATAGCTAGCTAACCTTGGGTATTATAGGGTGAAGCCACTATTCTTATCGTCACACAGCTAGTCTGAGAGATTGAATGGGGTGATAAATAAAACCTAATCTTTTCCATTTTGCCTTTAAAGGTCCTTGCATTTGCAACACTACCATGGAGCAAAGGCTAAACTATGGGCAATAAACATACCAGATGTGTGATATCTTGTGATATTTTGTTTACATTTCCTACGCCACATTTTAATTGGCATCTTCAGATTAAATGGAGCCTGAAGCATGCATTATGCTGTTAAGTTTTAAAAGAAACTGTGCATCATGTGACTGTATTCTAAACTTCAGGGTAGCTAATTAAAATAGCAGTTTTAATGAGAGTAACTATTAACATGAACAAGGAACTAAAGACAGTATCTGGGCTGTGAAGGCTTTCAGACAGCACCTCATTGTGATAAATAAGCTATACACCACAGCATTACAATAGTCACATTATGAGACGTGAACACCAGTTACTGTCATTAACAGTTAGAAAGCCTGTGAAGCAGAGTGACACATGTGTTAAAGGGGACACTGATTGCACTTTTTTTCCACATTTTAACAGCTCCCACATGTCTTAATGAAATGTTTGTGACATATTTTGTTCATTTTTTCTTTAATTATTTAATTACTGCAGCAATTGGATTATTGTATTTTTTTCCTCAGGCTTTCCGAGAACGTCTGGTTTCAGTGATTGTCACTTTAAATCTCTGAGACTGCATTCAACTCTGCCCTCCTTCTTACGTCACTATTGCTAACATTAGCTGCCCATAGCTGCCTAGCTTGGAGCCAACTAAGGTAAATTTGTCTCACAGAATGAATGAAATAATGCATCACTGGTGGGCAGGGACGTATGGTTTCAGTGGTCGATATGAGCAGCCCCGGAGTACAATAAGTGCAGAAACATACTGTACATGAATGAGTGGCTAAACTACTAGCTTCAGCTAGCTACCCTGGGTTGCAGCTGAGAAGATAAAACTTCAGCTAAGCCAGAATAACATCTAGAAAGAAATATATGGTCATGTGTTGTTAGATGAACAAAGATTCTAGTGGGAGTGAAGACAATTTATAGAAACTGCAATCAAAACCGGCTGGATCCAGGCAGCCTGTCCATCACCCCCTCCCCGCCGAGGTGAGCTGTTTCTGCGTACAGTGATCAACTCGGACTGTCTAGCATGCTCATGGTAATAGTTCAATGTAAAATCACAGTGAAAATATCACAAAATAAGCCAGAATGATGTGAGACACATTATCAAATGTGGATTAGTGACAGAATTGGTGAATTAGGGTAACAGAAATCTACAGAAAATAACAATATAAACCACACTTGGTGAGAGCTTCCTGGTGCTACAGTTAGCTGAGAAGCTAGCACCATGATCCCCATAATTCCTCCTGCAGGTGGTGAGCCCACTGGAGGGTGAGCCCATGAGGCTCGTTTTGTACATTGGTTGTAACCGTTTCCATGACAAGTGTGTTTTGATAATTTTTTTTTCAATAATCACATGACCAATAGTCATATTTCAGAAGGTTAAAACCTACAGACACACCATTTTCACTCAGTGAACCCTTTAAACATCCACGGCTAGTTAACATGAAATATACGTGTTACTGCAACGCCTACTGTTAAATCAAATCACTTAGCTGTAAGTAACTGTTGTATGCATAATATAAAGTAATGTCACACAATGCAGTGTAGTGACAAAAAAAAATGCTCCATGCAAACCTAACAAAACACCAGTTATTTTCTCTATACTGCTTCAATTTCACAGAAGGGACTCCAGTCATTAAAAAAGAATAAAGATGCGCCTTCAGACAGAGAATATGTCTACATTCATCCATATGTACATTCTTGATGAGAAAATAAGGAAGGGGTGCAATGTGGGGGAAAAGTTCACATTTGTCATCACATCTGTCAGCGTTATGTAGAATACAGTACATGGCTCCAGAGTCACGCATATTCTTTTTCTTTATTGCTTTAATATGTCATCATCCCTGCTGTGAACTGTAGGGTGCTTCTGCTGGGTTCTTACTCCTTTCGTTTGCAGGCTTGTGTCAGCATGTCTTAGCCAGCCACATCAAATACTGTTATTCTGAATACTGGAAAGTAGCATTTACTAAACCACAACACTCTAATCCATTGTATTTCAATATAAACAGTGTGGTAAAACCAGTTTACTTACATATCAGTGAGTCAATGACAACTGCATGTCTACATTTTAACAATATATCATTTTCAAAATACATCCAGTATTCCGTTACAATTGGGTAACATTAAATATTTAGGAATAAATATTTCCCCCTGGCTCTCAGAGTTATTGTGACTAAATCACGCTCCCCTTCTAAAGACAATACAAGACAATGTTACGCATTTGAGGACTTCACCTATATCACTCATGGGAAGAGTAATTAAAATGATGGTCCTTCCTAAAATCGATTATCTGTTCTCAATGATACCCACTCAACCATCTGTAGCCTGGTTTAAGTCCCTAGACTTAAACCGAGCCATCCCAAAACCTGGCAAAGACCACAAACTACCAGCAAGCTACCGCCCAATCTCCCTACTCAGCGTTCCTTACAAAATCATGGAGCGCCTAATACTGCAACGCATTTCCCCAGAAATAGAGGATATTCTAAGTGTGGCTCAAGCAGGTTTCCGCAAGGACCGCAGTACAGGAGAACAAGTACTGGCCCTAACCACCTTCATCGAAAATGGCTTCGAGAGCAGACTGAAGACAGGGGCTGTGTTTCTCGATCTTACAGCCGCCTATGATACGGTCTGGCACAAAGGCCTCCTCCTGAAACTTATAAAGGCGATCCCTGCTTGGGCAACAGCAATTATAAAAACCCTGCTGACCAACCGAAGGTTCAGAGTCCACCTCAGTCAGAACACAAGTGCATGGAGAATGCAGAAAAACGGACTCCCACAAGGCTCAGTTCTAGCTCCAACTCTGTTCAACCTCTACATAAACGACCTGCCTACTACAAAATCCCACAAATTCATCTATGCAGACGACATCTGTTTGGCATTCCAAGCACCAGACTTTGAACCACTGGAACAGGTGCTCACGGAAGATCTTGCCAAACTGGACCAGTTCTGCAAAATCTGGCGCCTAAAACCAAGCCCAGCAAAAACCGTCTCCAGTGTATTCCATCTCCACAATGCAAAAGCTGCCAGAGAACTAAACATCCACCTGAGCGTCGGACTCAAACTTAAGCATGCCCCAAATCCAACTTATCTTGGAGTGACCCTTGATAGGACCTTATCCTTCAAGGAACATCTAAAGGGGACGGCTGCTAAGGTGAAGGTACGAAACAACCTGCTCTGCAAGCTCGCTGGTGCAAAATGGGGGGCGGCAGTCTCCACCCTGCGCACCTCAGCACTGGCCCTTTCATACTCTGTAGCAGAATATTGTGCTCCTGTCTGGTCCAGGTCATCTTACACACACCATGTAGACACCCAGTTCAACTCAACCATGAGAACTATAACTGGAACAATCCGCTCAACACCACTCCCCTGGCTCTCTGTACTGTCAAACATAGCCTCTCCACACATCCGGCGAGCAGCATTAACTCAAAGGATGCTCCAAAAAGTTAAAGATTCTCCTCACTTGCCAATCCATGCAGATATCTACACCCCACCCACTGCCCAACTTTCATCCAGACGGCCGATTTGGAAAAACCCTCCCCCAGCTGACTCTACCATCCAGACAGCTTGGCAAGAGGAATGGGAGACCAAGGAGGTACCAAACAAACAGCTGGTGATAAACCCCAACCAACAGGTCCCGGGCACCAACCTCCCAAGGAGACAGTGGTCTACACTCAATCGCTTCAGGACTGGACATGGCCCCTGCTTGGCCAGCCTTCACAGATGGGGCAGTAGCCCTAGCCCACTGTGCGCATGTGGAGAGGAGCAAACAATGGAACACATCATAGACGCTTGCCCGCTCCAAAGACTGGAAGGAGGATTACACACCCTCCATACAGCAAACCAGGAGGCAACTGCTTGGCTTAAGGACTTTGCATTCGCTAAATAAATAAAGTCCCTAGACTCATACATACATACATTTTTGTGGAAGAATAAATCATCATGGATTAGTTTAAAAACTATAAAAAGCAAAAGAGTATGTTGGTTTAGACTTAGCAAATATTTATTATTACTTCTTAGCCAACAGACTGCAACTTGTCTAACTGGACAAAAGCAACCCCACTGGAAACCCATGGACAGATGTTGAACAAGCTCTCTGCGGTCCTCTAAAAATCTCTAACCTACCTTTCATGAGCCCCTGTATCAAGCACAGTAACAGTTTTAAAAGCATTCAGTCTTCTGTGACAGCCTGGTGGAAATTTCTAAAAATAAGTGGGTCTTCACTTGTCACTTGCAAGCTCACACCCATTGGGAACAATCCTGATATCCTACAACAAAAGAGAATGCTAAATTTTTCAAGATGGTTATGAGAAAGGAATCAGAAACTTAGAACGTCTTGTTCACGATGGAAGATTTATCCAAATTCAGGAGCTGGTGTCACAGCATGGAAAACAGAAATAGAAACGAAATTAAAAAGTTTCTCAAATATCAGCAACTTAAATCCATATTACAAACAAAGTTCAATTTTAAGCAACTGGGCTTAGAACCAGCAAGGGTGACAGAATTTCTAAATCTTTGTTTCCCTAAATTGCTATCGAAAATATATGAATTATCAAAATTAGATGATTCAATTTCCCTCCCAACATCAAAATGGGAGACAAACTTATTTATCAATTAAGATGAAAGCTTCTGGACACAAATCCAGAGATCTGCCCCGCTTCCTCCGGGGCTCACGTGTGTGTGTGTGTGTGTGTGTGTGTGTGTGTGTGTGTGTGTGTGTGTGTACGCCTGTGAGGGCCCGTATGTTATGAGCGATTTCATGTGTATTTGAGTTGGTGTATCCTTGTGTTTGTACGTGTGGGTATTTCACTGTGTCTGGGAGCATGAAACGGGGGCTGGTCTGTGGACACACTCCAGGCTCTGGGGTGGGTTTGCACGTCTAGCTCCCCGGGTTGGGGTGGGAGGTCGCTAGCCCGTGGTGCGTGGCAGAGGTGGGTTGGGATCACCCTGAGTTAGGATCTGGTGAGTGGGGTGGCCTCTGGAGCCAGTTTGTTCCACAGACTTGGGGCCTGGTCAGTTTCCTGGGAAGTGGTGTTGCGTCATTCCCGTGACGTTATTGGTCTTGGGTGGTGCCTTGGGGATATGTCTGTGTGGTTGTATGTAGTGATGGGATTTCCAGCGCCGGAGCTTCGCAGTGTGCGCCGAGTAATCCAGGAAATATTTTGCAAGGTGTGTATTGATGACGTATAAATAATGTATATTTACCGTGGATACAATTTTCTATGATTTTGATATTAACTTGTTTCTTAAATTATATTTGTCACCCACAAAGGATTCCAATGAGCTTCTTTAATTGAAAACTCTTATTAATTTCCGTCTGAGACATTAAGCGTTCTATGTAATCTCTTCAAATCTAATGAATTAAATGCAGTCGGTCAACACCTAATTTAGTGCCTTTACATAGCATGTCATTGTGATGCATGTGTAGAATGTTGGCCTCTGGTGCTGAAGGTTGCTGGTTCAAGTCCTCGTTTAGCATGATTTCGCAGTGTCATCAGTATTACGTTTTTGCTGTCTGCTTCAACTATGAACCTTGAATTAATGGTGAAAAAGACCCATGGCCATTTTAACAGCAGGAAATGTATATAAATATACACCCCCCAAAAACTACAGACACATTCCAGCCCACACAATGAGAAGCTGAGATTGTGTGCTAAAGACTGATCTCTTTTCATGCTCACTCCATGGTTCTTTTTCGATGTGTGTCTGTTTATATATATTTCCTGGTGTTAAAAATGACTCACCTGCATCCTCTGTGCGATGTGAGAGAGTATTCTCAAAAGCTGGTGAAAAAAATAATTTAAAAAGTCGCCTTAGTCCGACTTCCGGTCTGGACACCATGGTGATAGCAGCTTAACGCTGAAGCTCCCAGACCCAATCCAGGAAAATACCTTGAAAATCAGATTTAACGGATTTTTGGAAGAGTGAAAATCAAAAGACAAAGTCATCATGCCTAAAGGAAAACAGAAAAAAATCGACATTTACCAGGCCAGGACACGCATCGGCCGGAGAATCTGATCCGGAGGATTTCCATTCAGAAGACGAGGAGCTGAATGAAGCTAGCAAAAAGGTTAGCTTAAAAATGGTACTTAAAGAATTAAGACGATTTCGCCGAGAGTGTTGGGCCGAATTTCGTGAAATCAAAGAAGAAATAAAAAGGACAAACAGCAGAGTGGACCAGGCCGAGGACCGAATCTTGGAAGCAGAGGAAAGAATAAAAGGGCTGGGAGATACCGTGCTGGATCTACACAATAGACAGTCAAGACTGGAGGCTAAGCTAACTGACCAAGAAGGCAGACTAAGAAGAGACAACATAAGAATTCATGGTCTGAAAGAAGGAGTCGAGGATGGTTTCACCACAATGGCGGCATGCGTGGAATCCTTATTGAGAGAAAAGTTGGATATTCCCCAAACCACCGACTTGAAGATAGAAAGGGCGCACCGTACATTAGTCCCTAGGCCGGCGGCGGAAGCACCTCCACGATCGGCGGTGGTGAAGTTTTCCAACTCCAAAATAAAAGAAGAGGTTGTAAGACTGGCTTGGCAGAAAAAAGGATTTATGCACCAAGAGAGAAAAGTTTTCGTGGAACACGATTACGCCCCGGAGGTCCTTAAAAAGCATCGGGAATACAACGACGCTAAAAAGGTATTACGAGAGAAAAAACTGCGCTTCCAGACACCATTTCCGGCGAAGCTGCGGGTTTTCTACGGAGACGAGACGTGTCTCTACAACTCGGTGGAAGAAGCAACCTCGGATATGGCAAGAAGAGGGCTCCCGGTAACGGTGTTTAAACCCACAGCAGACCCGATCGAAAGAATCAAGGCTCAAACGTGGTCCACACAGAGACCCTCAAAATCCTCGGGCCAACAGCGGGAAACCCAGCGCCAGAGCTACAAGGAAAAACTGGCCGTTTACAGGAGGGAATAACGATATTTTTAGTCAATCTGCACATCCAACCCCCCTCCTACAAGGTAACAAACATTAAAGGAGATGCAGAATCTGCAAGTGGTAAAACATTTCATGGAACAGTCATAATATTGTAAACAAATAAGTCTTTAAAAAAAAAAAACTTGTTAAAATAGAAATGTGACAATGAACCACATGATCTCTCCACACTAACAAATACTGTATTAACGTGAATGTTTGCTGTGATGGTGGTGGGAGGGTGCACACAATTTCATAGGGTATAGGCATAAAAAAAAAATCATTACAAGTTCGGATTGGGATCTGAAATTCACGTTAAAAACATGGGACAACTAACAGGGGTAAGAGAGGGCCCTCAGCACGTAACGGAATCTGAGGAATTCCCCTCAGAGCCAACACACCATCATGGCTCTTCTAGGGTCACTAAAAAGACCTCAGCTCAGGAAGTTCTTTTGTCAGTTTTTTGTTTTAAAGTTTTATACACTATGTTCTTAATGTTTTTATGTTCTTAAAAACATAAAATGTTTATGTTCTTAATCTTGGGCTGCACGGTGGCGCAGTGGTTAGCACTGCAGCAGCACAGTTTACCCTTGGCCGGGGGATCGTGGGTTCGATCCCAGCCCCCGACCAACAGTGATCTGTGTGGAGTTTGCATGTTCTCCCCGTGTATGCGTGGGTTTACCCCGGGATTTCTCCGGTTTCCTCCCACATCCCAAAAACATGCAGGTTAGGTTAATTGGAGACTCTAAAGTGGCCCTTTGTGTGAATGTGTGTGTGTGTGTGAATAGTTAAAAGGGATGGCGCCGTATTGTGGCTGCTTCATCCATCTAGGTGGTGGATGACCCTTAATTTCTGTAAAGCGTCTTTGAGTGTCTATGATAAAGCGCTATATAAATCTGATGCATTGAATGTTCTTTCAGTTTCTGAGTAGCATAAAAGAGGGCCACCACACTGTTATACTAAATAAGACAATGGAGAAACAGGGTGTAACCAAAATAATCTCATATAATGTAAAAGGGATCCTGAATCCAGTTAAAAGATCCAAGATTCTAGGCAAAATGAAAAAAGACAAAGCAGGAATAATATTTTTACAAGAAACCCACCTAACAGACGTGGAGCACACTAAACTCAATAGACAAGGGTTTAAAATGATCTCTTCATCTTCATATAAGTCAGGGAGGAGGAGGGGAGTAGCGACATTGATCTCAACCAAAATTATATTTGAAAAAAAAATCAGAACACAAAGATAAAGAAGGGAGATACAGTTTGGTACTTGGGCGGCTAGAGGGAGAAGATATCACCCTGCTGAATGTATATGCACCTCCAGGGGCTAACTGGAAATTTTATAAAAATGTATTTGACCTAATGATAACTAATGCCCAAGGTTTAGTGATATGTGGTGGAGACTTCTGAATCCATACTGGGATGCATCAGGTAATTCTCCACATCAAAATAACACTCAAAGTAGGAAAACTAGGATGCTACTAAAAGAAATGGGAATCTGTGATGTGTGGAGGGAATTCAACCCCAGTGTAAAAGATTATACATTTTACTCAGCACCACATTCATCATACTCAAGGATTGACTATTTTTTTATGTTTAATAGAGACATTGGAAGAGTAAAAACATGTAAAATAGGACTGATGGATCTCTCTGACCACAGTCCGATCTATATGGACTTGAGTATCCAAAAATACACAAATAATACATTTTCTTGGAGGTTAAATTCAAATGTCCTGAAAGGACCACTGAAAGATGAATTGGAATCAGATATTCTCAGATATTTGGAAGAAAACGATAATGGAGAAGTATCCCCTTTAATACTGTGGGACGCATGCAAAGCTGTAATAAGGGGAAAGATTATTGCAAAACTGGCAATCCAAAAGAAACTGAGACAAGAAAAACTAACCACATTAGAGTCAGAACTTAAGAACCTAGATAAAGAGCACAAAGACAACACTCATTCTAATGACTCGCTCAAAATTAAGGAAATTAAAAAACAAATAAATGAGATCTACACAATAGAAATCCAGAAGAAACTTACATTTCTGAAACAAAAATACTATGAAGCAGGCAGCAAATCGGCAAAATTACTAGCCTATAAATTGAGGAAACAACAAACGGAGAGAGCAATCTACAAAATCAGAGACCCAGTATCAAAGGAAATAAAATTTAGAATTCAGGATATTCTTAAAAGCTTCGAGAACTCTTATAAGACCTTGTACTCCCGCAAAAAACATAAAAACGCATCCGAAACATTCCTAAACACATTAAATCTTCCCCAACTTACTGAATCACAAAATAAAACACTACTGTCAGAAATACAACCTAAAGAATTAGAAAAAGCAATTATGAAACTTAAAGCTAACAAATCCCCAGGAGCAGATGGCTATACAGCAGAGTGGTACAAAACCTTTAAACAGCAACTATCTCCTCTCCTCCTGAAAACATTTAACTATGTCCTCCACACAGGGGAAATCCCCCCTCCTGGAGAGAAGGGGTCATTGCAGTCATACCTAAACCTGAAAAGGATAAACTAGACTGCTCCAACTACAGACCAATCAGTGTGTTAAATCAGGACTATAAGCTTTTTACCACTATCCTTGCCAAAAGGTTAGAAAATATACTGACAGACTTAATTCATTTAGACAAAACAGGTTTTATAAGACAAAGACAGACACAAGACAACATTAGATGCACTTTACACATAATTCATCATATAAAAAAATATAACTTAAATGCAGCCATATTGGGATTAGATGCTGAAAAAGCATTTGATTCGGTTGACTGGTCTTTCCTATATAGAATCTTATCCAGTTTCAATTTTCATAACAACTTCATTAGAACTATCCAGGCATTATATAAAAAACCAACAGCTAAAATAAGGATTAACGGTAAATTATCATCATCTTTTGAGCTGGAAAGAGGATGCCGTCAGGGCTGCCCCTTGTCTCCACTGCTCTTTGCAATCTTCATAGAACCTCTGAGCCAATGGATAAGACAGAATCAAAAAATTCAAGGTATTACACTTGGTCAGAAGGAACATAAAATAGCACTCTTTGCTGATGACATTTTAATATACCTGGGGCAGCCGGACACCTCTTTTCCAGAACTAATCTCAGTTTTTTCAGAGTATGGAGATTTATCGGGGTACAAATTAAACATGCATAAAACCCAAGTTTTAACATTCAACTATGACCCAAATCAATATTTACTAAGCAAACTCAAAACTAACTGGGAGATGGAATCTATGAAATATCTGGGGGTCAATATCCCGAAACAACTCAACAAAATTATAACACTAAACTATGATCCACTGGTGGCAAAAATAAAATCTGATCTAGCAAGATGGAATATGATACCATTCTTGGGTACTGCACAAAGAATTGAAGCAGTCAAAATGAATATACTTCCACGTCTTCTATACCTTTTCCAAACAATACCGGTAGAACCTCCCAAAAAAAACATGGCAAGAACTGGACAGAAGGATCTCAAGATTTATATGGCAGGGCAAGATACCTAGAATCAGATATAGAACCCTACAGCTAAACAAAGACAAAGGTGGACTTGCGCTGCCAAATATCAGGGACTATTTTAAAGCCGCACAAATTAAAACTTTAGTAGAGATATGTAACCCAGTCTACACTGCACAATGGAAGGAGATGGAATGCCAAATAACAAGTGACATCCCCTTACAGGCGATAATAGGGAACAATGCCTTACCTAAACTTTTGAATAACACTAACCCCTGGATAGAGACCCCGCTAAAAATTTGGTTTAAGATAGTAAGAGAGAATCAAACTAAAGAACCCTATCGATTTCTGCAATGGATTGCCTATGATCAAGACTTTACTCCTAATAAAACAGACACTAGATTTAAAAAGTGGAAAGAGAACGGACTGATAAAATATTACGTTTTTTTTAAAGGGCAAATTTTAAGAAGTTTTGAAGATTTGAAAAAACAAGGTCTAATAAATCAAGACCTTTACAGGTTCTTTCAGCTTAGACACCACATAAACAATATACTTAAAAAGGAGGATTTGGAAAGGGCCCAGTCAGGTGTTCTGAAGGTCTTCTTAATGGCATATAAAGGGATCCCAGGGATCAGATACATTTCTAAAATATACCAAGGTCTTCAAGACTTAAAAGAAGACAACACATCATACATAAAAGAGAGATGGGAAAAAGAGGGGAATTTAACTTTACAACTGGAAATATGGGAAAAGCTAAATAAACAACAATGGAAAAGTACCTCATCCCTGCAGTAGAGAGAATTTGGATGGAAAAATTTGGTAAGATTTTTCAGAACACGTGCACAAAACAAATTTACTCGTAAGGGGTTGAATTGTTGGCGCTTGTGTGGTGAAGAGACTGCAAATCATTTTCATGTGTTTTGGTCATCCCCAGTTATCCACCAATATTGGACCAATGTACAGACAATATTGGGGAAAACATTCAAAATAACAGTCCCCTTTTCTTTTGTAACTTTGTATCTGGGTTTACTACCGGATTCACTGGAAAGACGAGGAGAAAAATACTTATTCACTGTTTTAATATTGGCAAGTAAAAAAGCCCTAACTAAAAAATGGATGTTGAAGGACTGTCCTACACCTGAAGATTGGATTAACGTGATCCAAGACATTTACTCGATGGAAAAGTTGACATTCGCACTGAGACAGGACATGGATGGATTCTGGATCTTTTGGCAACCCTGGATCGCATATGTGTCTTCCATTAGATCTATCCATCCATCCATCCATCTTCTACCGCTTTTCCGGAGGTCCGGGTCGCGGAGGCAGCAGTTCAAGCAGAGAAGCCCAGACTTCCCTCTCCCCAGCCACCTGCTCCAGCTCTTCAGAGGGGATACCAAGGCGTTCCCAGACCAGCTGGGAGACATAGTCTCTCCACCGAGTCCTGGGTCTGCCCCGGGGTCTCCTCCCAGTGGGACGTGCCTGAAACACCTCAAGTGGGAGGCGTCCAGGAGGCATCCTAATCAGATGCCCATACCACCTCAACTGACTCCTTTCAATGTGGAGGAGCAGTGGTTCTACTCTGAGCCTCTCCCGGATGACTGAGTTCCTCACCCTATCTCTGAGGGTGAGTCCAGCAATCCTACGGAGAAAGCTCATTTCAGCCGCTTGTATCCGCGATCTTGTTCTTTCGGTCATTACCCAAACCTCGTGACCATAGGTGAGAGTAGGAACGTAGATTGACTGGTAAATCAACAGCTTTGCCTTAGAACTAAGCTCCCTCTTCACCACAACAGACCGGTACAATGTCCGCATCACTGCAGATGCTGTTCCAATTCGTCTGTCGATCTCTCGCTCCATTTTCCCCTCACTCGTGAACAAGACCCCAAGATACTTAAACTCCTCCACTTGGGGCAGGAGCCTGTCCCCAACCCGGAGAGGACAATCCACCTTTTTCCGGCTGAAGACCATGGACTCGGAGGTGCTGATTCTCATCCCAGCCGCTTCACACTCAGTGGCAAACCGTCCCAGCAAGAGCTGTAGGTCATTGCTGGATGAAGCCAACAGGACAACATCATCTGCAAACAACAGAGATGAGATCCTGTGGTCACCAAGCATGACACCCTCCATTCCCTGGCTGCTCCTAGAAATCCTGTCCATAAAAATTATGAACAGGATCGGTGACAAAGGGCAGCCCTGGCGGAGTCCAACTCTCACTGGGAATGACTCCGACCAAGTGTTGGCAATAAGAACTAAACTCTCACAACGGTCGTACAGAGACCGAATAGCTCGTAACAACAAGCCCGATCGTGGTGGGGGGGTTTGCGTGCCCCAGTGATCCCAGGAGCTATGTTGTCCAGGGCAATTTGCCTCTGATAGGGTCTCCCAAGACAAGCTGGTCCTGGGTGAAGGGCCAGACTAAGAATGATCCAACAGACTCTCATGATAAATTGTATATCAAGGATTCAGTGTACCCCGCCCGGTATGGGGTTACCGGGGCCCCACCCTGGAGCCAGGCCTGGGGGAGGGGCTCGAAGGCTAGCGTCTGGTGGCCGGGTTTCCACCCATGGGACCCGGCCGGGCTCAGCCCGAAGGAGTTACATGGGTCCGCCCTCCAGTGGGTTCACCACCTGCAGGAGGGATCATGGGGGTCCGGTGCTATGTGGATTAGGTGGCAGTCAAAGGCGGAGACCTTGGCGGACTGATCCCAAGCTTTCTTTCCATTAGATCTAATCTTTGACAAATACCATTTCAATAATGGCACTGCTCTTTGTTCCAATGTTACTCAGATGCTCTTTTATTTTTATTTATTTATGTATTTTTTTGTTTTGTTTTTTGCTCTTTTGTTTTGTTTTTGTTTTTTTTGTTTTTTCTTGTTTTGTTTGTTTGTTTGTTTTTTTGTTCTTTTGTTCTCTCTTTAATTTCTCTTTTTCTTTCACTTAAAAAAAGGGATGTTGTAATAATTATTCCAATGTTGTCAAAAAACAAAAAAAGGGAGCATGAGATGAAAATGTAAACAATGCAATGCTGTAATGACGTGTATACCCTTTACAAAAACTTAAAAAAAAATTGTCAGTTACAAAAAAAAAAAAGTTGCCTTAGTCCAAATACTGTTGAAAAGTTATTATTTCTTAATAAAAATGGATAAGTACCACAAGCACACACTGTAGTCACCCGTTTTATTATTTCTTTTTTCCCTCATGATCATTGATATTTCTTAAAGGACAGTACATTTATTGAAATAAAAAATACACATCAAACCAATACTGCCTTTGTAAAAATCTGCATGTTGTGTACTTTTTGTCCAGCAGATGGCTTAGTAGAGCAAATGAAGTTTCACATGAGGCTTTGTCCATATGAACCAATTTGATGAAAAGCTTCAATGCTTCAAGAAAGCCTCATCTGGCCATCACTAGTTGGATGGATGGGTTCAATTCAGTTTTATTTATTTATATAGTGCCATTTCACAACAACAGTTGTCTCATAGCAGTGAGTGACAGACTTCAACTGTAAATAACATACATTAAAAATGTGCACATTAATATAAATGAAAAGGTGAAAAGTAATCAAAAGCTGGGAAACAAGATAAGAATAGAAGCTCTTTTGAAATTCTAATACTAAGTTGTGATTGCACATTTTTTGCTTGGTGGTTGTTGTGTGCAGCACATTAAGAAAGGTGAGAAACTACAAATACACAAACCCAGAAAAACAGTTGTTTTCAATAAACATTCAGGATGATGGAAGTGTGTCTGAGAACAGGCAGCGGTAGGAACCTTTCTGTGTGAAGTTTGCATATTCTCCCTGTGCTGCGTGGGTTTACTCCGGGGGCTTCGGTTTCCTCCCACAATCCAAAGACATGCATGTTAGGTTAATTGGTTGTTCTAAATTGTCCCTAGATAGCTGTCTCCTATAGGCCCTTAGAATAGAGGGTTAGTACTAGTGAAGCGCTTTGAGTGGTCTTTGAGACTAGAAAAAGCACTATATAAGTACAGGTCCTTATCCTTAAATGAAAGAACATAATTTACACTCTGTTATATTGTTGTTTCAATCGCATATCGTAAAATTAAGATCAGCTTGACACAATACATGCCCTCTTTTATTGGCAGGATTTCATCATTACAGTTAGCAGTTTCACTGACATTTCATGGTTTCTCATTTTTATATCTGTCTGCTAGTCTCCACTTGTGCATAGAGCCTCGAGAAACTGATCAAAGTGGGGGTTTTTTCTTGCCGTGGAGGAAAAAACCCAACAAAATACTTGGTCAAAATGATGTGGGATGTACACTCCCATCCGAAAGTCCTGGAACAGTGAGGCCAATTTCTTTATTTCTGGGGTAGACTGAAAACATTTGGGTTGACATCAAAAGATGAATATGAGACGAGATACACATTTCAGCTTTTATTTCCAGGCATTTACATGAGTTTGAAACACAGCTTTTTTACTTGTTTCAAGCAATTTGGGTAGTCAAAGTTTTCTTGCTTCACTGGCAGATAATTTTACTTAAAATTAAATAAAATTGCTTAAAACAAGTAAAAGCCATCTTATAGCAAGTAAAAGTTTCTTACAGGAAATTGTTGTGCATGGATGCAAGAGTGTCTACGAAATCCAATGAATGTGACCATGGATGTGTAGCAGGAAGATTAGAATTTACAGAGAAGAACTCAGAACCCCAGTCGGGCTGGTGCACTGTAGCAATGTACAGCTCTGAGGCTCAGTGGGAAACTTGAGTGTCTCCTCTGAGGACAGGGTGTGCCAGACTAGCCACAGTGCAGGTCTATAAAAGGTCTGTTCAGTAATGATGAGATAACCTCATGGAAGAGAACAGCAAATCCAAACGAGGCATTTCAGACAGATTTGTGGTCCTAAGTCTCTGAGGGAGAGGAGCGGTCCACTGCAGGTGGACTTTGGGCTGTTTGACTTTGCACAAAAATGCTACATAATCCAACTAAAGACAAAACCCCCCAAAGCATAACAGGAACTCTTTGAAGCAAAATGCTTTGAAATGGCTCATTCTGAGGAAGGCTCCTCAAATGCAGGAGCAATGGCACTGCGTGATTTAAACTCTGATGTTTTTGACCAAACCATGCCACAGATATTTCATTAACACCTCTGAGCTGTGTCTATATGGGGAAACACATTAGAAGCACTTAATGTCAGTTTAGAAAAATTTGTGGTCACCGAAAATTAACTGCACATAGTATGATCCACAAGACACAGGCCTATGTTAGAGGGCATGTTTGATATGAAATATTTAATTCATCATTTGGATCCCAAAAGGCGGTGATGCCTGCATGAGTGAAAACCTGCTTTCTAGATCATTTAAAGAAAAGAGAAATCCTTTGTGGCTAAACACAATCTCACTTTCAGTCCACTTTTAAAAGGAAACAGTAGTCTTTCTCTATCAAAGTGCTCGCGGCATGGACGTCAAAGATGTGGCTAGTAAAAACAATAAATCCCAGACAAAGTTCACCATCAGCTGGAGTCACCTTTCTCCACCATTTCCCCTCGTCACATAACCGCTCTCCAACAGCCTTGTCAGCCCTAAAATATTTAACAAAACACAGCCACCACTTGCCCTGAAAAGCAAAAAAAGAAATGAATTTTCCTCTCTTGACACAAACTATATGTCACACAGGCAAGTTATTTTGTGAAGCAAAGAAAGAGTCCTTCTCAGACTCTGCATTATCCACTCCAAATGAAATCGGAGAAACACTGTTTTGTTCGTACAACTGAATCAAAATGCCACAGATTGACTGTCTTCCTTGTCAAAGCTCACCCCCCCCCCCAAAAAAAAGATGCAAATCATATCAGCTTTGACTTTTCCATCCCCTTTAGTTTTGCCTCTCCCAAAGACAAATGTTTGGTCTCTCAACATTGTTATCACTGGTGTTTACCATTAATGGACCCAGCTGATACAAGCGACCTACAGCATCAACATGAAATAGAAGGAAACTGAGAAGCAGGAGACACAATACTTCATCTGATCACTCCCATGAAATATTTGCTGCCTTTGTGCAAAGTGAGTGACCCTGACAACACAGCTAGGAGACATGCTCGGATAGTGCACAGATATGGAAAACAGATCGTTCATCATCTCTGACCTACCCACTATGAGGGCCAATAAATTGGCCTCATTTGAGGTTTCCTCAAGCTTTACCTGTCAGCATATTTCCATGTTATATTCCCCTCCCAGCACAAATTGGTTGAAAAAACGTTGAAAAGACTGCTTTGCCAACCATCTAAAAAGCATTTGGTTGAAAAATGAAGATGAAAAGCCACCTTTTTAGGGTTGTTTTTAAAAAAAATATATAGATACAGTCACCAACATCCTGATGTGTTTGAATTGTGTGTGGTGGGGCACCAACACCAGCATCTCTGGGCAAGAGGCAGAGTACATCCTGGACAGATCACCAGTGCATCACAGCACCTGGGATTCTTACACAGTCTCCCATCCAAGTACTAACCAAGGTAGACCCTGCTTGGCTTTCAAGGTCAGACAAGACCAGGGGTTTCTGGGAACACCCAGAGCCCAAGGTATAGACCACAACATAGAAAGAAATTTGTAGAATATACTTTTATTCAAATAGTGCTTTTTAAGTGTGCAAGGGTGAAAGGGAAGATTTACAAGACGGTACTGAGACCTGCTATGATGTATGGCTTGGAGACAGTGGCACCGACAAAAAGACAGGAGGTGGAGCTGGAGGTGGCAGAGTTGAAGATGCCAAGATTTTCATTGGGAGTGACTAGGAGGGACAAGATTAGAAATGAGTATATTAGAGGGGCAGCTCAGGTTGAGCAGTTTGGAGACAAAGTAAGAGAGGTAAGGCTGAGATGGTCTGGACAAGTGAAGAGGAGGGATAGTGGGTATATTTGACGAAGGATGTTAAATATGGAGCTGCCAGGCAGAAGGAAAAGAGGAAGACCACAGAGAAGATTCATGGATGTAATGAAAGAAGACATGGAGAGGGCTGGTGTTTCAGAGGAAAATGCAAGGGATAGGGTGAGATGGAGCCAGATGATCGGCTGCGGCGACCCCTAAAGGGAGCAGCCAGAAGAAGAAGTGCTTTTTAAGTGTACAACACAATAGCATAGCACTGGTTTCAGATTGTTCCAGATATTATGTAACAAGTATTATGTCGAACTTATAAAAAAGTTTTTAAAAAATCTGCCTTTTTATAAAGCACCTTAACAAAGACTCCCGATGGTTGCAAAAGAATATGTGACTTTTGAGAGACAGACCCCCACCACCATCACCAAATGCCAAAAACTATTTTGGGGACAAATTTGGACCAAATCCTGTGGACTAAACAGCCTAATCATTGGAGAATTTTTTGCCCAATTTTCAACAACCTATTTTCTGATTAAAATTATAGTCAGTGGTAGATGAACTAACACACCCCAACCTTCGACGTCTATTTGTGGGCTAAATTAAGGCTTGGACCGATGGACCTGATTTAGCCCAAAACACATCTAAATTACAGCTTGTGCTTTGGGGGGGGGGTGTGAGGTATTCATTGACTATATGTGACAGCATTTGTCGAGTATGTGCACCTGGGAATGGCTGGTCTGCTTCTTTGCTGTCCTGAGTAAATGAGAAGGCACAAAACCACTCATGCACTTCCAGAGTATAATTCTCTTACATCTACTACTTCATACATTTTCCAAGAATAATGAACCTGTCCAGAAGACATACTTTCCATGCAATGTAAAAAAAAAAAAAAAGCTATAGTAGCAATATACTTTAACAGATGACTGAATATAATCTTTCAAGTGGGTGTCATAGAGGGCAACCTGATCTCAAAGTAGCATAAATAACAGCTTTTGACACATTACAAAAGGTATCATTTACATTATTAAAAAAAACCTTGTTATTGTGTGAGCACAACACAACTCACCATTTCAAGGTTGCTTAAACTGTCATTCTGATTCGGGTGGAAGACGATGGATATTACCACAGTTTAACTTAACAAGCCTGGTTATGCATCGACTGCCATCTATCTTTTATCCCCCCTTCACTTCCACCTTTGAACCCGTTCAAGCAGCAAACTACTGGAGATCTAGATTATGCCGACAATATTTTCCTGATCAACCCCTCAACAAAAGAAATGCAGGAAAAGACCACAAGACTGGCAGAAACTGCATCAAAAACAGGTCTACAGTGATCCCTCGCTACTTCGCGCTTCACCTTTCGCACCCTCAGTGCATCGCGGATTTTTCAAAAATATTCATCAAAAATTCAAAATTGAGAAAAAATACATTAGAACATCACGTATCAACACGGAGAGCCCGCACAACTCAAAATTCACCTCTCTGATTCGCTGGCCAGCATCTCCCCCCTAAGAGATCGCTCCCAACTCTAGATTTTGTTCTCGTGTTGACTCGGCTTGGGAATCTCGCGAGAGATGCACTCTCGCGAGATTCTTTTCATTCTCTCGCTCTTTCTCTCTCCCGAGAGAGAGAGAGTGAGAGAATGAACGTACGTATTATTTATATTATTTATACATTATTTTATGTATCAAAAAACTAACGAGATCAGCCTGGAATTCCACAAAGGGGGGTGACGCTACTTCGCGGTTTTTCACTTTTCGCGGTCGGTTCTGGAACCCATTAACCGCGATAAGTGAGGGATCACTGTATATATTAATATGGACAAAACAGAAGTCATGAAGAATTTCATTGACGGTACTGTAATAAAGCTTCAGCAAGCTGAAGTAAAAGAGTTCAAGTTCAAGTTTGGGGAGCTTAATGAATAATGATAGACACTGTATGGATGACATCACAAACATCATACCAAAGGCAGCAAGAGTCATGAACAATGAACAAAGAGTCATGAACAAAGCTCCCATCTCTCCAGGATCTGTACATCTCCAGGACCCGGAGGCGTGCTGGCCGGATCATAGCCGATCCCTCACACCCTGGTCATGTACTGTTTGCCCCCCTCCCCTCTGGTAGAAGACTTCGGTCCATCCAGACTAAAACCTCCCGTCACATGAACAGCTTCTTCCCCTCTGCCATTAGACTGCTGAACACTAAGTGACTCTCGTGCACCATGTACAGCAGCTCAACCAGACTCATGTCAATCATCACTGTTTTCTTCCTGCATTACCGACTGCACTATATAGTTCTCCACAGTATCTGCTGCTGGCTAATATATATTTTAACTGTTGACCAGTATCACTTAATCTTATCCTACACTTTATTACATGTATAGTTTATTTCTCTTATCTTATCATGTTTAATGTTGCAGCATTGTACCGAGACAAATTCCTAGTTTGTGTACTACATGAACAATGGCAATAAACCTGATTCTGATTCTGATTCTGATTCTGATTCTGAACAATCTAAAGAACATCTGGAAATCAAACACCATTAGTGACACTACTAAAGTTAGATGTTTCAAAGCCAGTGTTCTGTCTGTGCTCCTACATGGTGCTGAGATGTGAAAAACCAGCAAAGCAATAACATGACGGCTATTCGGTTTCCAGAGCAAAAGCCCGAGGAGACTGAAAATCAGATGGTACCAATGGATAACAAATGCAGAAATACTGGAAAGACCCGTAATGCAACACATCTTAGACATATTAAACATAGAAGGTGGACATACTGAGGTCATATGCCAAGCATGCATGAAAGCAGGATTCCACTCCAGGCTTGGAAATGGTCACCTACAAACAGAGGAAGACCAAAGGAAACACTCAAGAGAACCATGAGAAGCGACGCAAAGGAATGGGGAAGATCAATGGAAGAACTGGAGAATCTTGCCCTGGACAGAAACACCTGGAGAGGGTTGCTCGCTGCATTATGTGTCAGCTGAACCACGGGAAGTTGATGGTGATGACTTCCACATTTACTTTTAACATTTACATTTTATTGGTGGGTAGGGTTGGGGAAATGGTCAGGATTAGGCACTCAATGCACTAATGTTCAGGGAGTTAGGGGACAATATAACAGGCTCAACCAAATGAGTCCATAAGCTCGGGCACAGGCAGCCTTCATTCTGTTCCATCCTCTTGAAGTAGATATCACAAATGATAAATAAAATAAAAATAAGCTTAAATTTAACCTGTTGCACTCCGGGATACCGCAGGCGGTCACGTCTCTGCGTCCTAGTGCGTCTCAGTGCACACTGTGCGTCTCAGTGCGCACTGAAAAAAAAAAAAAAAAAAGCTGCATTTCCGTTCTTCCAGTACAGACACAGCCGCGAACAGAAAGCCAAAGGAGTGTTTTGATTGGTTTAGATTTGACTGACCTCTCATTCGACTAATAAGAGCCTTGAATTGGGTTTCTGAAACCTTGAAGAACCAATGACTGAAAACCTAGCAAGAAGGACCTGCCTACCAACGACCGCGAATACAATGAGCCAATTGAAGCAGAGAAGTTCGACGATTGAAATGCGTGCGTCCCATGCGTAAAATCTGTTTAGTCTAAGCCGCTGGGTGACACACATTGAGAGCTGTGTGTAACGGTAGCGTTAGCCAGTCTTTTTTAATTACTACTGTTCTTATTTGTTTTGAAAAATCGTTCGCAAAAACCGCCATCATGGAAGCGGAGATGGTTTGACCGGGTCGCGTGACCAGAACCACAAGTCCGTAACAAGCGGACCAGCTTCATGTTCGTCAGACAATGAGGAACAGATGTTTGCCAACGGCACTGCTGTTGTGGACAGGTAAGTGTTATAAGCTAAATTATTCTTTATCACTGAAAATAGTAATAAAAATGACTTTTGACCGATCGGTAATTACAATGGTGTGTCATGGCCACTTGACGGACCGTTTTTTTGTGCGCTCAGGTCCTCTGTAGTGGGGGGGGGGGGGGTGTTATCCTCTACATTGCAGATATTTTAGTATAATTTTTATTGCACTGTAGGTTATTTTTTCTTGTAAAAAAAAGGCCACACATTTTTTACGTGGCATGCTTCTTTGTGTGTGGGGGGCTTGTTTGTTCATTCATTCATGAATGAATGAATAAACAACCCCCCCACACACACAGCCCTGAGTGTCACCTTTCATTAGAGCCCAAGATCAAGCTTCTATATTGAATCATTCAAAAGTTAGACGTTTTTCCAAACTGTGCCATTTGGCACAATTTGGCACAGTTCAAAAACGCCTGGGAACAACCTGAGGAAAAAGCTATATAATATATTCATTTTTTGTGATATTGTTACAAAATTTTGACCTCAGCTGGATAACACTTTTTCACACTACATTTCTGTTGCATTTTCCAGCCCGTATCTGACAGCTGTGTGTTATTTGCAAGCATTTGTATCTAAAAAAACACCCAGGCGAACTTTATTTTCTTCAAGTTCAGTATGTTTAGATGACTGTTACTCAGTGGCAGGATCACCTAGAGAGATTATGACTGTTTTGCCAAAAATTTCAAAGTGTTTTTTTCTTTGTTAAAGGGAAGAATAAACCCAAAGAAAGGATTGTGTATCAAATTATGACCAACCTAAACATGGGGAAATGGGAGAATAAAGAAAGAAAGAAATTAGTAATTTTTTTTGTTAAATAATAATGAATAAAGGGGGCAAAAAAAGGGAGGGGGTGGAGTTGCTTAAATGTTAGGGTCAGATTCAAATTAAGATGGAATAATTAAGGTTGAGGGAAGAGGGGGTTAGATTAACGGTGAAAGGGAAGGTGAATAAAAAGAGGAAAAGAAAAACTGCAATTAAAAAGAGGGGAACAAAAAATGGAAGATTTAAAATATGGAACAAGGGTTAAAAATTAGTAAAAAATGAAATTTACTATTAAAAATTTAAAAAAAGGGTGAGGGAGGTGGGAAAAGAGAGGGGGCAAAAAATTAATGGTCTTTTATCAATTGTTGAAGTAATTTAATTAAAAGGGAGAAAAAAAACAGGGAAGGGAAGGGGGAGCGAAGGGGGCAAAAAAGGTCAAAGTACTTAAAAAAGGAAAAGTAATTTAAAGGGTATAAAAACAGCCACATATAGGGATAAATAAATACCATATCTCACAAATAAATAATAAAAATAAATAAATGGGTAAGAGAATCCTTTTTTATTACAGAGATACAATTTGGAGCTGAATCTAATTGTCTTTAAGATTCAGATCTAATGGTACAACTGTATTTAAAAGTGCAACCCATCTCCTCTCCACCTCCAGCATTGAGCTCTGGACCAGCTTGCGTCACTTTGTAGACCTTGGATGGACAGGTGAAAAACTGTATGGTCCCTGAAGTGCACATATAATGTGGCACTTTTCTCCCTCTTGCTGATGTAAATGTGCTGTTTAATATGGAGTTATTCAAGTTTGACATAAAAATACGGAAAGATATCCTGGTGTTCCAAGATGGCTGCCTACATGGAGATAGATCCTTTTCCTGTGTATAAAAAACTATAAAAACACTTATCTTAAGGTAAAGAAAAGGAAGTAACTTGTACTTGTGCATAATAGCGTATACTATATTTTATGTATTTAAAGGTGCAGTGTGTAATATTTAGCACAACCTAGCAGTCAGATTCAAAATGCAACCATTTCACATTTTATTAGTCGTCACCCACTTTAAAAACATTCAATAGAACCTGTAGAAATAATTTTGAGTTATTCAAGTTTGACATAAAAATACGGAAAGATATCCTGGTGTTCCAAGATGGCTGCCTACATGGAGATAGATCCTTTTCCTGTGTATAAAAAACTATAAAAACACTTATCTTAAGGTAAAGAAAAGGAAGTAACTTGTACTTGAGAGTGACTATATAACAATGAAACAAAGTTGGGATTTTATGCTCCATTAAATTTCAGAAATCAGATTATGAAAAAATTACACACTGTACCTTTAAGTCTAATGTTTGTGTAACAGGGAGACCCATTCCTGTAAAGGTCTTAATCAAATAGGAACTGTTTTTCTAGAGGGTCCATAGATTTTTTTTTTCAGAGTGTGAGCAGCGGTGCTGCCGTTATGATGTTAATGTACCACACAGGGCTTTGTTCCAAACAGTGTATTATGGTTAGAAGTTCCGAGTCTCAATGGATGGGATTAAAGGTATAAAAGAGGAATCCACAGAGACCCAGGAGCTCTTTTACTGTACTGTATGTTGGAGATGGAATAAACTTCACGCGTCATCCAGCTCTTTGCCTCGACTGCTTCTTTCCTCCACAGCACGATACAAACATTCTGACTGTGAGAATTTGAAGCATTGGCTGGACAAACTGAGCAAGTTGGGATTACTGCGTAGGACAATCCCAGGTTTGGTGGCCTCGCTCCATACACTGGTGAGGAGGAGACGCAAGCGGTGTGAGAGGACAAGGAAGTGGGGTAAACGTGGAGGATTACGCACCAGGATAATTCATACAGGCCGGCAGTTCCTACCATCATATTGGCCAACGTGTGCTCCCTGGATTGAAAAATGGATTACATCAGACTGTGGAGAGCTTCCCAGTGTAGCGTGAGGAACTGCTGTGTGTTGGTTTTTATGGAGATGTGGCTGAGTCATGGCTGTCGGGTCAGGCATTGGTTTGCTTGCTACTGGACAACCATGAAAACCGGTAATA
Organism: Pholidichthys leucotaenia; assembly: GCA_020510985.1. NCBI lineage: Eukaryota > Metazoa > Chordata > Actinopteri > Cichliformes > Pholidichthyidae > Pholidichthys > Pholidichthys leucotaenia. The sequence continues at coordinate 231,553,199 of CM035836.1, forward strand.
CCTGTCTCATGGGTCGAGCCGTCAGCGACTCAACCGGCAACCCTGCCCTTCCGAGGGTGTGGAGGGTGAAACTGGACATCCTGGTAGAACTAAAAACAACATCTGTCACAGGTCTGTGGTGGACCACTCCCAGGTACACGAGGTGAGACTGGACATCCTGGCAGATAAGCACATCTGTCACAAGGTCTGTGGTGGACTTTTGCCATTCGGTACATCGTGACATGCACTACACAGAGCAGAGATAAACAAACCTATCATCTGGTCAGTCACTGCAACAGATACTGGAGTCAGTTTGTCTTGGCTTGTCCTTGCCACTGATAATACCTCTGTCTGCCAAGAATGTGCCACTAGTCCAGCAAAAGCTAGCGGTACTCAAATACTTTGCAAGCAGTTTCATGAAATGGTCAGTCAGAAAGCAACTCATACCGGCTCGGACGTCGCCCGGGTTAACAAGGTCAGTAGTTCCTGGCAGCGGAGGGCGAAGGACAGAGCTGCGTGGAGGAATATGATCAGACCTAAATGAAACAGTCATTGTCGCCCCCGACAGATTGCTATGATGATGATGATGATGGCTGAGTCATAACATTTTGGATGCTGCGATTCAGCTGGAAGGGTTAACTCTCCACAGAGCAGATAGGACAGCTGAGTTGGGTAAGCGAAGAGGTGGGGGGCTGGCTGTTTACATTAATAACTTGTGGTGCCAGGATGCAAAGGTGATCACCGTTCATTGTACACCTAACATTGAGTACATGACTTTGAAATGCAGACCATTTTATCTGCCGCGGGAGTTGGTGGCTGTCTTGATTCTAGCAGTCTATGTTGCTCCAAGTGCTAATGTGACAGAGGCTATGAGTGACTTGTATCACAACATCAGTTTGCTGCAGACAGCTCACCCAGACGTTTTTATCGTCATTGCAGGTGATTTTAACCAGGTGAGCTTCAAGTTTGTTTTACCTAAATTTGATCAGCATGTGACCTGTGCTACTAGGGGCAATAATACACTACATCATGTGTATATAAACATCAGAAACTGCTACAGAGCAGCCGCTCTCCCCCACATTGGAAACTCTGATCACCTAGCTGTTAGGCTTGTGCCTGTATACAAGCCAATGGTGAACCAAATTAAACCTGTTTTCAGAGAAGCAAGATTGTGGCCCCAGGAGGCTATTCCAACATTCCAAGACTGCTTTGAGAACACACAGTGGGAGATCTTTAGAGAAGCTGCAACAAAGGACGGAGTCACTGATCTGCAGGAATATGCAGAGTCTGTCGTGGGGTACATACATAAATGCATAGATGACGTAACTGTTATCAAAAGCATCAAGAAACGAGCAAATCAGAAGCCCTGGCTGAATGGAGAAGTGGGCTCCTTGCTTAGGGTGCGGAAATCAGCTTTTAAGTCAGGAGACACTGCTGCATACAGGCTGGCAAGACAAAATCTGTCCCCAGGCATCCGGGAGGCCAAGAGATTGTATGGGCAGAAGCTAAACAACCACTTTATGAACAATAAGGATTCACGCGGTTGTGGCAAGGTTTTAATACAATTGATGAAAATAAGCCCCCTCCCCCACAGGCCAGTCACAAGGATGTCACACTCCCAGACAGGCTCAATGACCTTTATGCATGTTTTGAAGTTGGAAATGGTAGCAATAATGATGAGGTACAGACACCTCTATCATCATCATCATCATCATCATCATCCACTGAGCAGGCATTTCAGGTGACAGCCACCCAGGTTAGAAGAGTCTTTGCCAGGGTTAATTCATGCAAAGCAGCAGGACCTGACAACATTCCTGGGTGTGTGGTGAGGGAGTGTGCTGAACATCTGAAAGATATCTTTACAGACATCTTTAACACCTCCCTCTCTCAGGGTGTTGTGCCCACCTGCCTGAAGAGTGCCATCATAATTCCCGTGCCAAAGAAACCAAACCCTGACTGCCTTAATGATTTTTGTCCTGTGGCATTAACACCAATAGTGATGAAATGTTTTGAACGGCTTGTTTTGCAGCACATTAAGGCCCAGCTCCCTCCAGAGTTGGACCCCCTGAGACGCTATCTCCTCTGTACTTCACCTCACCTTATCACACCTGGAAGAGAGGAATACATATGCTAGGCTCCTCTTCATTGACTTCTCTGCATTTAATACCATCATTCCAGGGCAGTTGGTGGAAAAACTACGGTTGCTGGGGGTGGACCTTAGCATGTGTGACTGGATTCTCAACTTCCTGATGCAGAGGCAGCAGCGAGTCAAGGTGGACAGTTCTATCGCAAACATCAGAACTGTGAGTACATGATCTCCTCAGGGCTGTGTCTTGAGCCCCCTGCTGTTTAGCCTGCTCATTCACGACTGTACTGCCACATTCAGCACCAGTCACATCATTAAGTTTGCTGATGTCATGACTGTAGTTGGTTTGATTAATGAAAACAATGAGTCTGCATACAGAAGGGAGGTGGACCAGCTACCAACATGGTGCAGATTACATAATCTTCACCTTAATATGGAGAAGACTAAGGACATGGTGATCGACTGCAGGAAGGTGAGCAAGTACCATCACACACCACTGTCTATTGGGGGCACTTTTGTGGAGAGTGTGGACAATGTTAAGTTTCTGGGGATTTACCTGGCAGATGACATTACCTTGAACACCAACACCACAGCCATTATTAAAAAGGATCATCAGCGACTCTATCCTCTCTGGTGGCTAAAAAAGGCAGGTCTTCCCACTCAGCTCCTCACTAGTTTTTACAGAGGCACCCTGGAATCTGTTCTTTCATATGGCCTGACTACCTGGTTTGGGAATTGCACAGCTTTAGAGAAGCGCCAGCTGAATAGGGTTGTAAAAACAGCTAGTAAGATTATTGGTGTCGCCCTCCTCTCCTTGGAGGAGATTTACAATAAACGCTGTGCTAACAGGGCTGTTAACATCATTAAAGACTGCTACCATCCTTCCCACAGTTTGTTTTCTCTTCTGCCCTCAGGGAAGAGGTACAGGTGTCTTCAGGCCAGGACAGCTAGAATGTTGAACAGTTTTTTTTCCACATGCAGTCAGGATTATAAATGGACTGTGCCCCATTCCCCTGCAAATTGCTTTTCCTCCCCCTCACCTCTGCTAAACTTGTATACTATGTATTCTGTTAGGTTGGTCTGACCATAGTGTTTTAATTGATATTTTATTGTTGTATTTTATTTTTATGCTGTTGTTTTTAAACTTATTCTCTATGTATATTGTGGTACTGTACTGTGTTATGCTGGGGGAATCATAATTTTGTTTTTTATGTGCATGCACATACTAAATGACAATAAAGAAATCCTGAATCTTGAATCTTGACCCTTGAATCTTGGAAAGGAGTCTCAAGAGGCTGGAAGAAAAAGTGGTTACCAAGGGGATGATATTATCATCATTATTCATTTTTGATTTATAATCTTAATCCTAAACAGTTCTTTGCCCTCCGCCTTTATCCTTCTTAGAAAACGTTTGGAGTAACCCCGAGGTCCCAGTTTTGTAAAAAGTGTTTTGGTGGCTGTTTCTACAGCTGAAGGAAATGTGCATAGTCTATGGAATCTAATGAGTTGGGATTTAATGATGCCTCGAAATGTACAGGGGAGTGTCCATCGAGGGTCGATGAGGACCGTCCTTGTCATCCAGCTAAGGGGGAATAGGGAAAGGAGGTCATAATGATGACAATGATGATGTCTATTTATGAGTGCGCAGATGGCTGTACAGTCCGAACTGTGCACGGAAGGTACGCTGACAGTGAGGGCAGGCAACCAATTCAATTCAATTTATTTATACAGTGCCAAATCATAACACAGGTTATCTCAAAGCACTTTACAAAAGGGTGGGTTTAGGCCACACTCTCAAATTTATAGAAACCAGCAGAGACCTCTAAGAGCAAGCACTGTGGCGACACAGGTGAGGAAAAACTTCCTTTTAACGGACAGAAACCTCAAGTGGAACCATAGCTCATAGAAGACGGCCATCCGCCTGGGTTGAAAAGAAGAGGTAGAAAAGTAGGAGGCCTGGCAGTAGCTGCATTCAAGACAAACATAATAAATACAATTCAACATTAACATTCACAGCCAGACCTGCCAGTGTTAAGCTGGGTTAGGCTCCACATGTGGATAAAGGCCTGGCAGCAGCAACATTTAGAGCAGCCAAAGCAGTTTTAGCTATAGGCTTTATCAAAGAGAACAGAGTTCAACGTACTCTTAAATAAAGAGAAAGTGTCTGCCTCCCGAACTGAATTGGGAAGATGGTTCCACAGGAGGGGAGCTTCATAACTGAAAGCTCTACCCCCCAATCTACTTCTGGAGACCTTGGGGACCACAAGTAGTTTGGAATTTTGGGAGCGCAAAGCTCTGGTTGGATGATAGGGAACTATGAGTTCTTGCAGGTAAGAAGGAGCCAGACCATTAAAGGCTTTATAAGTTAGGAGTAAAATCTTGAATTCAAGTCTATATTTTATTGGGAGCTAATGTAAAGAAGCTAAACCTGGAGTTATGTGAGCTCTTCTTGTTTTCGTCAGGATACGTGCAGCTGCATTTTGAAGGAGTTGGAAAATCTTTATGAACTTATTAGGACAACCTGATAAAAGTGAATTACAATTGTCATGTGTCTGAGCGTATGGCCACAGCACTCAGACTCTCACTTTATTTCTAAGTTTGATATGTCTGTTGTTACCATTATGTTGTCAGGCTGTATATATTTTGTGGTTTTGTGACAGAGTCTCTACTCTTTCTCCAGACGCTCCCATTAGCTGCTCACTCTGCTCTGTTCCCTTAGCTGTGGGCAACTAGGTAATTAGGTCACTTCTCCGTTTTTTTCTTTCTGTCCTTTTCCCAAGGTGAGAATGTCAAGAGAGGGCGCCCCAACGGGGAGACTCGAGACGTTCCTGCCCGGATCACCGGAGTCCTGGATGGTGGTGGAATCCAAGACAAGGCAAGTGCTCTGTTCTGTGTTCACATCATCAGATCTAGAGATTTCTTGTACTGCTTGTGGTGGGGAGAGCCAGTCGCAGCTGTCAACTGCCTCTGAGCTCTCCCTACCAGGCTCCACTGCTGCCAGTGGTAGTAGCCCGGTGTTTGTTTCTTCTCCCCTGTTCGAGTCATCATCTGAGGCCATTGATGGTCACCCTCCTCCCTCGCCTGGGGTCACCGTGGGTCCTCATCCTTGGCCTGAGGGCGCCGTGGGTCCGCTTCCTCCGTCTGAGGGCACCATGGGTCCTCATCCTCCGTCTGAGGTGCCGTGGGTCCTCATCCTTCAACCAAGGGTGCCGTGGGTCCTCTTCCTCCATCTGAGGTCGCTGTGGGTCCTCTTCCTCCATCCAAGGTTGCTGTGGATCCTCTTCCTCCGTCCGACGTCGCCACGGGTCCTCATCCTCAGCCCAAGGCCACCGTGGGTGCAGCTATGGCCCAGTTTGGGTCCACCGTGGGTGCAGCTATGGCTCAGTCTGGGTCCACCGTGGGTGCAGCTTTGCTCCAGCCCGGAGCCACTGTGGGTGCAGCTTTACTCCAGCCCAGAGCCACCGTGGGGGCCGCTTTGCTCCAGCCCGCAGCCACTACAGGTGCCGCTCTGCTCCAGCCTGGAGCCACTCCGGGTGCCGCTTTGCTCCAGCCCAGAGCCACCGCGGGTGCTGCTATGTCTCAGTCTGGGGCCACCAAGGGTGCTGCAGGCCTGTCCAAAATCACCATGGGTGCAGCCTTGCCCCAGCCCAGAGCTACCATGGGTGCAGCTTTGAGGCAGCCTGGAGCCTCCGCAGGTGCAGCCTTGCTCCAGCCCGGAGCTGCCGCTGGTGCTGCCATGTCCCAACCCAAAAGCGCCTGGGTCCCCTATCCTCTGCCTGATGCCGTTGTGGTTTCCTGTCTTCTTCCTGAGGCTGTCGCGGTCCAACTCCTCTGCCCGAGGTCGTGGAGGGTTTCCTGTCCAGCTTTCCTGCTGGTCAGCCATCTCCCTCGTCAGGCCCCCATCTCTTAGCTCCTCTGGTCCGCAGCATGCGCTGGTTCCATCTGCCGCCTCCAGGAGGGGGTGTGTTGTGTGCGGCCCATTGGCTCAGGCATACTGGGAAGACATCTGGGGAACCCTTCCTGCTGTGTGGGTGGCTCTGGAGGCATGGGAGACCTCCCGATGAACTCGTTTGTTTGCTTGGGTGGCTAAGCGACTCAGAAAGACCACCCGAACTGGACATTTAGCCTCCCCTACATCATTTGTATTCTATGTCTCTTATTTTGGGCATGAGTCATGAGTGTTTTTCTTATTTTTCTTTTTTTTTCCTCAGGGTTGTTTCGGTCCCTCCATGCCTGGGTCCCCCTCCTCCCGCCTGGGGTGGGTTTTGTTTCCTGTTTTTTTTTAGGGTGGGTCTTCTATGTGGGTGGATCCTTTTCCTTCTCTTTTGATGTTACCCTGGGTGTCTGGAATCCACCCCTTGGGGGGGCGGGGGGCTCTGTCATGATCTGAGCATGGTGGAACCCCCTGTGCTCAGTCTCATTGTCTTTTTCCTTATTTGTTTATTTGTTGTATTTTTGGGTTCTGAGTTCCTGTCATTTTATCCTTGAATGGTTTTCATATATCTTGTATTATTTCTTTGCTCCTCTCATTCCCCTGTTTATATTCATTGCAGTCTTATTTTTTTATTTGGTATTATCTGTATTTGTCCTTATTGCATCTCTCTCTCTCTCTCTCTCTCTCTCTGGCACTTCCGGGTTTTGCTCTGATTGTGGGCGGTGCTCCTGTCAAGCTGTCAGTCCTGTCTCCTCTCCTCTCATGACTCACAGCTGTGCTGTTCTTAATCGTGTAATCAATGTTACCTCCTGCCCTATTTAAGCCCACGGTACTGATCATTCGGTGCTGTGGTCTTCTCTCGCTGATCAGACGTGGTTCCTAGTCTGCATCTTTATTTGTAAGTACCTTTTCACTCTGACAGGAATCCCCTATCTAACTACGGTTTGTGTGGTTGCTAACTGTCCTGATAAGCCTCCCTCGTCTCCCGGCGTTTTATCCTATGCCTTAGCCCTTAGGCTATTTTTAGACTACTGACTCTCATTCTGGCCATTCCTGCTATTTTGTGTTTTGTGTTTTTGTGGATTGTGAACTTTATGTTTATCAATTAACACCATAAAAAAGTCATCAGTAACTTTCACTAGGGTTGTCTCTGTACTGTGGTGTTTCCTAAAACCCGACTAAAATTTCTCAAATATGGAGTTATTTTCTAAAAAAGTGCACAGTTGATTGGCTGATTGACTACTTTTTCAAGGATCTTGGAAAGATAGGGGAGGTTAGATATTGGTCTATAATTGGCCCAAATCCCCAAATCAAGCAAAGGTTTTTTAAGCAGAGGTTTAATTACTATCATTTTAAAAGACTGCGGTACATGTCCTGTCAATAGGAACATATTAATTATGTTCAAAAATGATAGACTAATCAGACATAGTGACTCCTTCAGGAGTCGAGCAGGGATTGGGTCTAAGAGACATGTAGCTGGTGTCGAGGCTGAAACTATTAAGCCTAGATCAGAATGACTAGAGAAAATTCAGAAAAGCAGAGTTCTGAGCCTTTGGACACAGCAGTGTTTGGCAGAGGCTTGGTATTTTTAAATGGTCTATTTTCAAATATTCTTCTTGATATTGATAATTTTATCATTAAAGAAATTCAAAGAGTCATCAGCACTAAAAGTTAAAGGAATGCAGGGGTCTATGGCATTGTGGCACTTGGTTAACCGAGCTACAGTATTAAAAAGAAATCTATGGTTATTTTTATTTTCTTCTATCAAAGATGAAAAGTACTGTCGCCTAGCATTATGGAGAGAACCAGGCAGACATCATCTTGGAGACTGTTCACCCGCAATTTGCTAGCCTGTCTCTTCTGTTCAGCGACAGCAGTCCTACTGGCCTCACACAGCTCTGCATCTTTGTGTATTGCAGAGCGCCATTTTCCTCAGTCCAGTGCAGATTCCTCCCAGGAGTCAGGATTGATGTCAAATGCTTTCAGGGTGTCTTTCAAAGTGTCTTTGAAGCATTTCTTCTGACCTCTGTGAGTTCTCTTCCCTTGTTGTAGCTCGCCATAGAAGAGCCTTTTGGGCTGGCGTGTGAGCAACATGGCCAGCCCAGTGTAGTTGGGATTGCATCAGGATGGTAAAGATGTTGGGAAGGGCTGCTCACGTGAGCACCTCAGTGTCTGGAATTTTGTCTTGCCACCTGATGTTCATCAGCTTTCTGAGGCACTTAGTGTGGAAATGGTTCAGTTTCTTGGTGTGGCGCTGGTATACTGACCAGGTTTCGCAGCTTTGTCTTTAGGCTAATGCCTCTTCTGTTCCAGACATTTGTGTGTAGTTTGCCGAAGGTAGAGCTGGCTCTCGCAATCCTGAGGTTCACTTACAATGCCTAGATAGGTAAACCGGTTCACTGCACTGAGTCTCTGGCCATTGATTGTGATGTTGGGTTCAATGTAGGCTGCATGGTGGCGCAGTGGTTTAGCACTGTGGCAGCACAGTTTACCCTCGGCCGGGGGATCGCGGGGATCATGAGATCATGGGTTCGATCCCAGCCCCCGACCAACAGTGAGCTGTGTGGAGTTTGCATGTTCTCCCCGTGTTGCGCGGGTTTACTCCGGGATTTCTCCGGTTTCCTCCCGCACACCAAAAACATGTAGGTTTAGGGCGCTCGCGCACGCAGCGACCAGCAGCCGGTGGCTTGTCACCAGACTGCAAACCAAGTCTACCTACGGGTACAAATAAGTAACAAAAAAAAAAAATAAAAAAAAAAATGTAGGGTTTCCCTGGAGCTGGCTGATGCAGAACTTCAGTTTTCTTTGTAGTGATGGTAAGGCTGAAGTTGCTGCAGGCACTGACAAACTTGTTGATGCTGAGCTGCATGTCAGCCTCAGATCCAGAGTTGAGGGCACAATCATCAGCAAACAGAAAGTCTCTGATGAAGTCTGACATGAGGTTTTCGCTTGAAGCTTCCTGAGGTTAAACAGCATGCTGGCTATTCAGTATCTGAAGCTGATCCTAACATCAGCATCTCTGAAAGCATCAGTGAGCTTTGCAGAGAACATCAGACTGAACAGTATGGGAGCCAAGACACAGCCCTGCTTGACACTGTTGGAGACTGGGAATGGGCCAGATGTCTCGCCGTTGTCCTGGACTCTTGCCTGCATACCATAGTGGAACTGGTAAACCAGGGAAGTGAACTTCCGAGGGCACCCGTACTTGGCCATTGTCTTCCACAGACCTACTCTACTCACAGTGTCAAAGGCCTTGGTGAGATCAACATAGGTGGAGAACAGGTCGGCATTTTGCTTCTGACATTTCTCTTGCAGCCATCTTGCAGCAAACACCATGTCTATGGCCCCACTCTCTTTCCAGAATCCACATTGGCTTTCAGGCAGAAGTCCTTAGTCAAGGTGCGATATGAAATGGTTAAGCAGGATCCTGGCTAATATCTTACCTGCAACAGATCGTAAGAAAATACCTCTGTGGTTATCACAGGCCTGGCAGTTATCTCTTCCTCTTGTACAAATGTACAGTATAATAGAGGCATCTTTGAAGTCCTGTGAGATAATCTCCTGCTGCCACATGAGTAGGAATAGCTCATGGAGCTTTTCCGTCAGTGCAGTACCACCTTTTTGTAGACCTCTGCAGGAATGATGTCTGAGCCAGGAGCTTTGGCACTGGAAAGTAAACAGATTGCTTCCTGGGTCTCAAGCAGGGTTGGTGGGTTATCTAATGGTAAATGGCATTCACTTATATAGCGCTTTTATTGTCATCTCTTGATGACCAAAGCGCTTTACAGATCCTGCTATCCACCCATTCACACACACATTCACACACTGATGTGTGTGAATAACACACTAATGTGTGTTGAATAACAAAACTAATGTTTTGTTAATTGCCACATGAGGGAGATGGTCTACGGCTTCATCATTTATGAGGAAGGGGCAGTTCAGGACGCTGTTGAAGTGCTCAGCCTAGCGTTCGAGAACTTTCTCCTTTACAGTGATCAACATTGTTCCATCTGCACTGAGGAGAGTGGATGGATGATCCTAAGGGTATGGGGCCATCAACTTCTTTCAGGGCATCGTAAAAGTTCTTTATGTTATGCTTGTCATGCTTGATAACCCTGGATCTCATCAGCTTTATTGCTCAGCCACATGTTTTGCATCTGGCGTAGTTTCTGCTGAACAATCCTATGGATGGCGTTGTACACAATTTTTTGCAGTCGACTCGGGATTGCTCAGGTAGTCTTGATGGAGATAATGTTTCTCATCCAAAAGCTTCTTGATTTCATCACAATTCTCATCAAAACAGTCCTTGTGCTTCCTGGTCACTGGTCCCAGGGTCTCTGCAGCTGTGTTGTAGATCAGCTCACTGAGGGTCTTCCAGTCAGTCTCCACAGTTTGGTTATCCAGGGAAGCAGATTCCAGACACTCTTCCATTTTCTCTATAAAAGTCTGTTTGATGGTACTGCCCTTCAGCTTGTTGATGTTGAATCATTTTGGAGCCTTCTGGCCCTGAGGGCGTCTTTTGGGTTGGATTTGAATTTTGACGTAGTCAAGGAGATACCAGTGCTTTGAGTGGGGATGCATCCATGACGTCCTGTTACAGGTGGGGAGGCAGAACACTCTGTTGGTGATCAGCAGTTCGTGCTCTGCACAGGTCGGAATCAAAAGAAGTCCATTGCTGTTGCAGTGGCCCATGCCGTACTTGCCTAATACTCTGTCCCAGGCAACGTAGTCAGAGTTGACTCTAGCGTTAAAGTCACCAAGGACGATGAGCTTGTCTGCCTTCGGAACAGTGGACATGATAGAATGCAGGTCCTCATAGAATTTGGCCTTCACATCCTTCAAGTTGGTCATGGTAGGAGCATAGGCACTGACAATGGTGAGGTGCTATCGACCAGATGAAAGCGTAAGTTTCATGGTCATAAGCCTGTCGTTCACCCCCCTTTGGGATTCCAGTTAGCTTGCTGAGAAGTGTTGCTTTCACTACAAAGCTAACGCCAGCCTTGCGTCGCTTGCTCTTCACAGTATGTTTTGGATGGAAACTATCTTTGTGTAGGAGTATGTAAAAAACCTGGGTGTCTAAAGATTCAATTTTTTTTCTGTATGTGTGGTGTGAGTGGCGAAAATTGCTGGATAGTGATTACTGATGACCCCAAGGAAACTCTCAAACGCCTCTCAGGACTCTGTCCAAATCCCAAAGATATCATCCAGGTACCAGTGATAGGTGATGGCCAAAAAATGACACATTAAAAGTTGTCGACTCCCATATATTCATATAAATGTTTTTGTACGTGGGAGTGAATATTTTTTTTCCATCACCATTCTGTGAACCTGGAGATAGTAGTTGTTTTTGATTTCAAAGTTATTCTGGGTAAGACTGAGGTCCGATAGATTCAGCAGGGCATCATCGGGGCGACTGCATTCTGGATACCTATTATATACCAGATGCACTGCTTGTCTGTGTTTGTGTAGAGAGAGTTAATATCTATTGTAAACAAAAAAGCACAAGAAGGGACAGTAATGGGTTTGAGTTTATTAATGAAATCATATGTATCCTTTGTGCATATATTGTGTTGTGTTTTTGAGATAATGGGTTCAAAAATGAGTCTATGCATTCTGCAATTCTGTAAGACTCCAAACTGAAGTTGCTGACAGTGAGTTGGCCTCTCGGAGCAAAGCTTTTTTAATGAATTTGGGGTAAAAGATAAAATTGTCGTGGTCTAGGTTTATCAGGACCATTCAACTATAATAACTGTTTATGACTGATGTATTTTTGATCAAATAAGGTTTGAGTTATGTTATGAATATGTTCCTGTTTCTAAATAAATTAGTTTTAACTTTTTATAATTGTTTTCCAACTTTCTATTTGCTTCATAAATGTAGTATTTTATACATGATTACAATCTGAGAGCCTTTATCTGGTTTGATGATGATAATCGGGGTTTTTGTCAATTTAATTAATTCTGATTTCTGTACTGAAGCTAAATTGATTTTTGCTGGAGGTTTAAATTTGAATTTATTAAATACAGCCAAATCTTTCTGTATCAAGATAAGATAAGATAAGATAAGATAAGCCTTTATTAGTCCCACAACGGGGAAATTCCAGGATTGCAACAGCACAGGGATAGCAACACTCAGAGCAACAATCAGAAGGCAAGAAAAAAAAACAAGCAAGCAGGAGCAGCTAATATACATATGTACATATTACTATAAAATATATATATACACACACACACACACACACACAGACACACAGTGCAGAGCATTGTAGATGGATGGAATAAATATATGAATATATGAACACACAGTGCAGAGCATTGTAGCTAGATGGAATAAATATGTAAATATATAAACACCCACAGTACGGAGCAATGTAGCTAGATGGAATAATATGTAGATATATAAAAACACAGTGCGGAGCATTGTAGCTAGATGGAATAAATATATAGATATATAAATATAAACACACCCAGTGCTGAGCATTGTAGCTAGATGGAATAAATATGCAAGTATATAAACACACACAGTGCGGAGCAATGTAGCTAGATGGAATAATATGTAGATATATAAAAACACAGTGCGGAGCATTGTAGCTAGATGGAATAAATATATAGATATATAAATATAAACACACCCAGTGCTGAGCATTGCAGCTAGGTGGAATAAATATGCAAGTATATAAACACACACAGTGCGGAGCAATGTAGCTAGATGGAATAATATGTAGATATATAAAAACACAGTGCGGAGCATTGTAGCTAGATGGAATAAATATATAGATATATAAATATAAACACACCCAGTGCTGAGCATTGTAGCTAGATGGAATAAATATGTAAATATATAAACACACAGTGCAGAGCATTGTTGCTAGGTGGGATGAAACAGCATAACCGTCTATTTAGTTATCCTACATGGTATGATTATGTGCCCATACATATTCTCACCCTCCATAGCGACCGGTATGTTCCTAGTTGTATGCCGGAGAGGACCATAGTGTAAGTCTATTGCATCTTTTGCATTCAAAAAACTATTAGTTTGTTACGTCTTTTTGCTATGTCTGCGAGCAACCCTGCTTAGGTTGTACAGTCTGACAGCCGTTGGTAGGAAGAACCTACGAAACCTCTCGGTTGTGCACCTGGGATGATGTAGTCTGCTGCTAAATGAGCTCCTCAGTGCATCCAGTTTTCCTGCATAGGGTGGAACTCGGACTCCAGCAGAGATGACAGTTTAGCCACCGTCCTTCTCTCTCCTATCTCCTCCATCGGATCAAGGCGCTGCCCCAGGACAGAGCTAGCTTTCTTAATCAGTTTGTTCAGTCTCTTCCTATCGGCTGCAGTAATGCCACTGCCCCAGCAGACCACTCCAAAAGTGATGGCTGATGCCACCACCGTGTCGTAGAATGACTTCAGCAGCGCCCCTTGTACACCAAAAGACCTGAGTCTCCTCAGCAGGAACAGCCTGCGCTGTCCCTTCTTGTAGAGTGCGTCAGTATTGTGTGACCAGTCTAGTTTATTGTTCAGATGAATACCCAGGTACTTATAGGATGTCACCATCTCAATGTCTGTTCCCTGTATATTTACTGGTGCTGTGAGGGGCTGCCCATGCCTGCGGCAGTCCACCACCAGCTCCTTAGTTTTCCTCGCGTTGATCTGGAGGCAGTTCCGATGGCACCAGTCCACAAAGTCCTGGATAAGCCCTCTGTACTCAGCTTCATCTCCGCTGGAGATGAGACCAACGATCGCAGAGTCATCAGAGAACTTCTGTAGATGGCAATGTGTTGTGTTGTGTGAGAAGTCCGCAGTATAAAGAGCTCTCAAGCTGTGAATTATAGGGGGACTTGTGTTATATTAGGCTCCCATACTTAAGGATTGGTAAATTTAGTGTATGGTCCTGATTATAATTGAGATGATCCAGTACTTTAAGATGTCTGTGATAAGCAGTTTCGAGTGATCGAGTGTTGGAATGAAGGTGAGGCCTTTCTCCAGGACATCTCTCCATGTGTCGGAAAGGACAAAAGAAAGGGAGAGCTCAGTAATACTACCACAGGGAACTGTAGAGGCACCCTGGTTTCCCCTCACATGGTAACTCATCCTGCCATACTTTCAGTTTTTGTTGGGCTTTCTGGTGTCCAATGAACTGGATTGCGTGGCATGAGTTTAAACCGTAATGGACTTAGTTTTGCCAGTAAGTTATGTTGTTCTGAATTATATTGGTTTAATTGGTCTAAGGCTGCTTGTACTGTTCGCTCGAGTTGGTTTGAGTAATTTAATAGTGATTTCAACTCTGAATATTGCTGTGTACACAAACGTCTGTAAACATCACGTCGCTGTCAAAGCGTTATCTTGTCTGCTTTTGTTTGTTTTATTAACTCCGTTTTTAATCTTTTATCTCTCTTTTACTGATATTAGTTTTTTACTTAGTGTTAGCTTAGTAACTACAAAAGCCAGATCAGGCACACAGGTGAATCAGACCCCGGGCAGGGCTGTTCCACCAGGTTAGGCTAACTTGTTTTAGCTAGCTAGCTATCCACTTCTCGCCTGGAACGCCGTGACTCCATCCCCGATGTGTGTCAGCTGTGTGTCCCTCCTTAAGAAGGTTTCTGAGTTGGAACTGAGACTCTCCAACCTCTATAAGATCCGGGAGGCTGAAGATCACCTAGATACTATAATTCTTGGGCGGACATCGGCCCCGGCAACCGACTCTTACGGCTACTTACCTGGGTGAATTTAACACATCGCCATCCACTTCCACCCCTGCTCCGGTCACCAATAAACACTGGCTTCAGCTTAGAGCTAAACCCAAAGCCCCGGGTGGTTCTTCATAGCCTCAATGCGCGCCCTGGACCGCGGTTGGGCCAACTAGCAAACATCGGGGATTGACCAGACATGGCTGCGCCTCCTCCCTTCCCTTGTTACTGGAAAACAGATTCGACATCCTTTCCCTGGAAGATTTCCCCCACTTGGACATCGATCATCCTCCCATAGCCACCCCTCCTCCTTCAGCAGCGGCCCAAACCCACAAGCCCCGGATTAAAACTACTTTAGGTGTGCCAAACTAAACACCAACTCCAAAAAGAAGAGAGCGCATCACCCCGCCATCACTGCAAAAACAACGGCAAAAATAACCACCATTTCAGAAGCCACCGGCAATTTCCCCTCTGGGAATCAATAAAGTATACAAAATCAAAAATCAAATCAAAGGCCCCCCAGACGACGCTGGTAATTGGTGATTCGAGTATGAGGAACATCAGAAGCAGGTACTGTGTCACTAAATTTTTTCCTGGGGCTAAAGTGTCAGACATTGAGGCTCTTACCCCTGACCTATTAAATGAATTCCCCCACGCTAAAACTGTCATTGTACATGTTGGATGCAACAACATCCCAGATGAAGCATCGGAGATCTTAAAGAGTGACTTTAGGAGCCTTTTGTCCACTCTTATGAACTGTGGCAGATGTGTGTTTATTTATGGGCCATTGGTACCTTTCAGACAAGGTTGTAATTATTTTAGCAGAACTCTCAGCCTTAATACCTGGTTGTGTTCTACATGTCCTACTTTTAACATTGGTTGTGTAGACAATTTCAACCTGTTTTGGAACCACCCATCATTTATGTGGCCAGATAGCATTCATCCAAATAGACTTGGTGCACATGTTTTAAGGGACAATCTGTTTTATTCCATTCAGCGTTTTTTAGTACAGTGACTGAAATCTGGTGCGTTAACTCACCCCGAAGTTCCTGGGTCTGACAACAAGCCCTTCTTTGCTTCCACTTCTCATATTAATCCTATTAATCCAAATAATCCTCACTGTTTAGATCAGTCTTCAATTTATAACCCCATAGAGATTGTGTCTGTCTCCCGTTACCCAAAATATTATAACCCAAGACAAATGCAACATAACTTGATAAATACACGCCTTTCTGCAGCTCCTCCTCATCCGCCACCACTCAACTTAGCCCCTGTCTTCCCCTTCAGAGAACCTTTGTCTACTCCCCCCAAAGTTAATAAAAATATAATGCATAAACATCCCAAAGTGATAAAACAAAAAGTTGGTAAAACTGAAATTAAACATCAAGTTTCTAAATTTAATTATTTGGCCTCTCTTCCTCCTCATAATTTAAAAATTAAATGTGGTTTGTTAAACATTAGGTCTCTAACTCCCAAGTCTCTACTAGTCCATGATCTATTAATTGATCACCAGATTGATTTAATATCCCTTACAGAGACTTGGCTAGGGCAAGATGATTATGTTGGTTTAAATGAATCAACTCCCTCTGGTTATCTAAACTATCATAATCCCAGAAGTTCTGGTTGTGGAGGAGGAGTAGTGGCAACTTACCATTCTAAATTACTAGTTAATGTAAAGCAAAAAACATGTTTTAATTCCTTTGAGGGCCTGTGGCACGTTAGCAATCTTAGCTTAATCCCAGTTTTCTTTGCCATAGTTTACCATCCTCCCTCTGCCTACTCAGAGTTTTTATCCGAATTTGCCAAATTCTTAGCTGATTTAGTGCTGAAATCAGATAGAATAATTATAGTAGGGGATTTTAATATACATGTTGATGTAGATAGTGACTGCCTTAATAAGGCATTTAATTCAATATTAGACTCGATGGGGTTTTTCGATGTGCTATGTGGATTAGGTGGCGGTCAAAGGCGGAGACCTTGGCGGACTGATCCCAAGCTTTCTAAACTGGCTTTTGGTACGTGGAATGTCACCTCTCTGGTGGGGAAGGAGCCTGAGCTGGTGTACGAGGTTGAGAGATACCGGATAGATATAGTCGGCCTCACCTCAACACACAGCTCCGGTTCCGGAACCAGTGTCCTGGAGAGGGGCTGGAGCTTGGCCTTTTCTGAAGTTGCCCCGGGCGAGAGGCGACGAGCAGGGGTGGGTATTCTTGTATCGCCCCACCTTGCTGCCTCTATATTGGAGTTTTCCCCTGTGGACGAAAGGGTAGTTTCCCTGCGCCTTCGGGTTGGGAAACGGGTCCTGACCATCATTTGTGCCTATGCACCAAACGATGTTTCAGAGTACCCACCCTTTTTGGAGTCTGTGACTGGGGTGCTGGAGGGTGCTCCTCCTGGAGACTCCATTGTCCTACTGGGGGACTTCAATGCGCACGTGGGCAACGACAGTGAAACCTGGAGGGGGGTGATTGGGAGGAACGGCCTGCCCGATCTGAACCCGAGTGGTGTTCAGTTATTGGACTTCTGTGCTAACCACAGTCTGTCCATAACGAACACCATGTTCAAGCATAAGGGTGTCCATATGTGCACCTGGCACCAGGACACCCTAGGTCGCAGGTCGATGATCGATTTTGTTATCGTATCATCAGACCTGCAACCGTATGTCTTGGACACCCGAGTAAAGAGAGGTGCAGAGCTGTCAACTGATCACCACCTCGTGGTGAGTTGGATCCAATGGCAGGGGAGGAAGCCATTCAGACCTGGTAGACCCAAACGTATAGTGAGGGTGTGCTGGGAGCGTCTGGCTGAGGCCCCTGTCCGGGAGGTCTTCAACTCCCACCTCCGGAAGAACTTCAACCACATTCCATGGAGTCTGAATGGGCCATGTTCTCCACCTCTGTTGTTGAAGCGGCGGCCCAGAGCTGCGGCCGCAAGGTGGTCGGTGCATCTCGTGGTGGCAACCACCGAACCAAGTGGTGGACACCAGTGGTGAGGGGGGCCATTAAGCTGAAGAAGGAGTCCTATCAAGCTTGGTTGGCTTGTGGGACTCCCGAAGCAGCTGAGGTGTACCGGCAGGCCAAGCGGAGTGCAGCTCGGGTGGTTGCTGAAGCAAAAACCCGGGTATGGGAGGAGTTCGGTGAGGCCATGGAACAAGACTTTCGGTCGGCTTCAAAGAGATTCTGGCAAACTGTTTGGCGGCTCAGGAGGGGAAAGCAGCTCCCCATCCACACTGTGTATGGTGTGGATGGGACACTGTTGACTTCAACTGGGGATATCGTCGGGCGGTGGAAGGAATACTTCGAGGATCTCCTCAATCCCACTGATACGCCTTCCACAGAGGAAGCAGAGTTTGGGGACGAGGGGGATGACTTGCCTATCACAGGGGCTGAGGTCGCCAAGGTGGTTAAAAATCTCCTTGGTGGCCGGGCCCCGGGGGTGGACAAGATTCGCCCTGAGTACCTCAAGGCCCTGGATGTTGTTGGGTTGTCATGGTTGACACGCCTCTGCAACATTGCGTAGAGGACGGGGTCAGTGCCTTTGGCATGGCAAACCGGGGTGGTGGTTCCTCTCTTCAAAAAAGGGGACCGGAGGGTGTGCTCCAACTTTAGAGGGATCACACTCCTCAGCCTCCCTGAGAAGGTCTATGCCAAGGTACTGGAGAGGAGAGTCCGGCCGTTGGTCGAACCTCGGATTCAGGAGGAGCAATGTGGTTTTCGTCCTGGCCGTGGCACATCGGACCAGCTCTTTACCCTCTCGAGAATTCTTGAGGGTTCATGGGAGTTTGCCCAACCAGTTTACATGTGTTTTGTGGACTTGGAGAAGGCATTTGACCGCGTCCCTCGTGGATTTTTGTGGGGGGTGCTTCGGGAGTATGGGGTATCGGGCTTGTTGTTACGAGCTATTCGGTCTCTGTACGACCGTTGTGAGAGTTTGGTTCGTATTGCCAACACTCGGTCGGAGTCATTCCCAGTGAGAGTTGGACTCCGCCAAGGCTGCCCTTTGTCACCGATCCTGTTCATAATTTTTATGGACAGGATTTCTAGGCGCAGCCAGGGAATGGAGGGTGTCATGCTTGGTGACCACAGGATCTCATCTCTGTTGTTTGCAGATGATGTTGTCCTGTTGGCTTCATCCAGCAATGACCTACAGCTCTTGCTGGGACGGTTTGCCGCTGAGTGTGAAGCGGCTGGGATGAGAATCAGCACCTCCAAGTCCGAGTCCATGGTCCTCAGCCGGAAAAAGTTGGATTGTCCTCTCCGGGTTGGGGACAGGCTCCTGCCCCAAGTGGAGGAGTTTAAGTATCTTGGGGTTTTGTTCACGAGTGAGGGGAAAATGGAGCGAGAGATCGACAGACGGATTGGAGCAGCATCTGCAGTGATGCGGACGTTGTACCAGTCTGTTGTGGTGAAGAGGGAGCTTAGTTCTAAGGCAAAGCTGTCGATTTACCAGTCAATCTACGTTCCTACTCTCACCTATGGTCACGAGCTTTGGGTAATGACCGAAAGAACGAGATCGCGGATACAAGCGGCTGAAATGAGCTTTCTCCGTAGGATTGCTGGACTCACCCTCAGAGATAGGGTGAGGGGCTCAGTCATCCGGGAGAGGCTCAGAGTAGAACCGCTGCTCCTCCACATTGAAAGGAGTCAGTTGAGGTGGTATGGGCATCTGATTAGGATGCCTCCTGGACGCCTTCCACTTGAGGTGTTTCAGGCACGTCCCACTGGGAGGAGACCCCGGGGCAGACCCAGGACTCGGTGGAGAGACTATGTCTCCCAGCTGGTCTGGGAACGCCTTGGTATCCCCTCTGAAGAGCTGGAGCAGGTGGCTGGGGAGAGGGAAGTCTGGGCTTCTCTGCTTGAACTGCTGCCTCCGCGACCCGGACCTCCGGAAAAGTGGTAGAAGATGGATGGATGGATGGATGGAGATAAAATCAGTCAGATTCTTCCCTTCGTAAACTTAAGTACAGCAACTACTAGAACTCCTTCAATTGGTATCTGTTTGGATAAGTTTACTCCAATTGACCTTTTAGAGTTAGATAAAATAATTTCCTCATCAAAGCCTTCAACTTGTCTTTTAGACCCTATTCCTGCCAGGTTATTTAAAAAAGTCTTCCCATTTATTGGTAGCCATATTCTTCAAATAATCAATTCTTCTTTAACATTAGGCCATGTACCGCAGGCTTTTAAAACTCCGGGGATGTCTTCTCGTCTGCTCCGCCCTGGGTACCCATGACAGCAGGTCTCCCACCAGGCTGCAGGGGTCCATTTGGAGAGCTGAGACAATGTATAGCAACCCTGCATACCTGGGGTAGCTACCTAACCCCAGGTGAGCCTGCACAATGGCCGCTACCACCTCCATGTTCCAGCCAACCTCCTCCAGCGAGTGGGAGGTGAATGCTGTGTCCACGTAATCCTGGGCAAAGTCCGCCGCCCACAGTTCATTGACAGTGGGGCCACCCACTCCAGATCTTTGGCTAGCGAGGCCCCGGTGTGCTAGTAGCATAACAAAAGCGCACATACCACTGAGAAAGCAAGGGGGAAAAGGGAAAATGATTATGAAAAAAAAAAAAAAAAGCCAGAACCTACAGCGGCTGGTGTCCACTCTTGGTTGTGTCCTTCTGTTGTGAGTCTGCCCTTTAAAGGGCTGAGGAAGGACACCAAGCACACCCTGTGGTTTGGCACATTTATTAACACAACAGGTGAACAAAATACACACAGAATACAACAAATAAGGAAATAAACAAACAGGAACAGACTGATCTCTAAACAGGAGACTGGGCATGGCCCCACCCATGCCCAGGATCATGACAGAGGCATGAGGGAAGAACCAGACAATCGTCTGTTTCTTTAGTTTTTGGAGAAGAGGGCTCAGTTTGGTTTTTATGTAAGGAACTATCCTTTTTCTGATAGTCAGAGTGGTTTTACCCTCCTCCCTTACTGGGGCTGATTATAGAGCCTGCCTGTTCCACCCTCCACACCTCCGTCTGTGGGGAAATGGAACATTGAGAAGATTAAGTATTCATATCTTCATTTGGTCAAACTACATTTGTGAAATTATGAATATTGGTTTTGGATGAAGTTAGGCTTGTTGCTTCCTTTATACTCCCTTTACACAGGGGTGGAGATCACTGAATGATTGCACTGCAGACTAAGGCTGCAGCGCGTCGTGGGCACTGCTGAGAAGGTGATCGGCTGCAAGCTCCCATCTCTCCAGGACCTGTACATCTCCAGGACCCGGAGGCGTGCAGGCCGGATCATAGCCGATCCTTCACACCCTGGTCACGTACTGTTTGCCCCCCTCCCCTCAGGTAGAAGACTTCGGTCCATTCAGACTAAAACCTCCCGGCACATGAACAGGTTCTTCCCCTCTGCCATCAGACTGCTGAACACTAAGTGACTTATTAGACTCTCGTGCACTAAGTACAGCAGCTCAACCAGACTCATGTCAATCATCACTGTTTTCTTTTTGCGTTACCGTCTGCACTATGTGGTACTCCACAATATCTGCTGCTCGCTAATATATTTAAAAACTGCTTTGACTAGTATTACTCATTCTTATTCTACACTTATTGCATGTATAGTTTTTTATTTCTTTTATCTTATCATGTTTAATGTTGCAGCATTGCACCGAGACAAATTCCTAGTTTGTGTACTACATGAACAATGGCAATAAATGTGATTCTGATTATCGCTGAGAGAGTTGGCCAACTTTTGATCTACGAATGATCTTCATTGATCGCCACAGCTGCCACAGACAAGAATCTCCCAAACAATCCCAAACATCAATAATTGTCCCGATGTCTCAACGATTTCTGTGCTGTGTAAAGGGGCCCTTAGTGATTTACTGTCTGCCAGGACAGGAGGGCTCCCCGGGAGGACCTGGGCCTTGATACTAATACTATGCTTAATCGGTCCTAATATGGGGTAGTCCGTCCCCACCCATCTCCTCTGTTGAACCTGTCCAGTTCAGAGGGGTCAAGTGTCGACCTGGTTTGGGCAGGGAGTTGTAGTTAAAAACTTTATTGTGTTGGAGGCCGCACCTGACCTAAGAAGACAGAGTTCAAATATATCTATACAATCGCTTTGGTGAGGAGAATCCATAGGCCCGCGACTGGCAAGGTTAGGAGTTGGGGGACAATTTGGCCAGGGGCTCTCATCTTAAGAATTTTACATTTTTAACATTTTAAAATCTCTCTTCACTACTCACCACTCTTTTTTCTATGTCTACACATATTTTCATAACCCGTGCAAAGCTCTGTTACTACTCTCCTGATCACACGTACATACTGTATATTTCTCACAGGTGGGAAACTTTACTGTTTGTACATTTTGGCGAGACTGGGCTCCAGACAGGTACACCTTAAACTGGGTCAAACGCTGGCTTAATTTGCATCACCATGATGACACAGGTCTGAGCATGATTTGGAACCACCTAAAGCGACCTGATGAATACTTGGAGTCGTCTGAAGCTGAAACCATAGATTGGGACCCGAATGCAGGGAGGTGGTGGACCCTTGTGTCTCATGGACGGCCCAGATGGAAATTTAAATATGTTATATTGCCATATTCAACATATCTTAATTTTTGAAGGAAGGTTAATTAGTTTTAGTAAATAAAACTTAACCAACAGTGTGAAAAGTGAAAGTAAATACAGCTATCGTCATTAGGATGAATGTCCACTGACTTGTGCCTCCAGCACTCCTTTAAGGAACAGTCTTTGTTGCTTGTTTGTATAGTTGCTCGTGTTAGAGGTCTTATTATATTTTCCATTCCCATTAATCTTGCTTTCATTGCCTATTGTGAGCTGGCTCTTCCTCTGTGTTCACAAGCAGTTTCTTGGCTCAGAGATGCTGATTTTAGGCACTGAATATTTACATTTAATCCAAAAAATACTGAAACAGTAGCAGAGTAAGGGATTTTCCACAATGTGCCTCACTCAGCAACTTACACCCAGTTGTAAAGTCTTTTGATCACAGAAAACTTTGGATCAATCGAGCCGTAACATGTCTAAGTCTGTCCTGCACAGCAGTTTAGTGTAATATGAATGAAGGTTTAGTCTGCCCCTGCATGGATCACCACCTTATCATGGTGGTCGGGGGTTTGTATGCCCTGATGGTCCCAGGAGCTATGTTGTCTGGGGCAACTTGCCCCTGGTAGGGTCTCCTAACAAAAATTGGTCCTGGATGAAGGGCCAGACCATGAGTGGTCCAGTGGATCTCTGTGAAAAAAAGTTACAAGGACCCAGTGCACCCAAAAGAGTCACATGGGTACACCATCCAGTGGGCTCACCACCTGCCGTAAGGATCGTGGAGGATCATGGTGGAATGTGAACCAGACGGCTCTGTATCTGTGCTACTCTGCTTAGACTGCTGCCCCATGACCCAGACCCCAGATAAGCAATAGAAGATGGATGGATGGATGGATGGATGGTTTAATCTAATCTAATCTGCCAACTTTGTTTGTTTTTTTTAATAAAAGACGATTATCTAAAAAGTTTTCTTTAAAAACATTATGATAAAAGCAGAGAACAACTGAGATGATCACTCAGACACAAACACAATAACAACAAAGTGAACATAAAGCATCTCAGTGCTTCTTAGGGGGGCATAACGACGCAGCTAATGAAGACATGTTGATTTAACGAGCCATAGGCCTGCCTCAAGCTAAGCTAGCCACACTGGATTAAATGACGTTTCAGCACAGTGGCGTGGGCGGTATGGTGATACAGTGGTTAGCTCTGTTGCCTCACAGCTACAAGGAATTCCCTGACTGGCACGGCTGGGAACCTGTCTGTGTGGAGCCTGCATGTTCTCCCTGTGCTGTTTGGTTTTCCTCCTGGGGCTCTTGAAGGCATGCAGTTTAAACCTTAAAGGGTAAAGCTGATGTGATTTCAGTAGATTTGTAACTGTCAGCAAGTTCCATTAGATGACTATAAGTGTCCATGTTTTAGCCTGCCTGTCTATGGCCTCTGCATCTTCCCCTATCGTTGTAGCACTTAAAGTACTGATATAGTTCATCAAAACTGCTTTAAGGACAGTCAAAGAAACCCATTAATCCATGCCATTACAACAGTGAACAATCCCGTGCATCAATACATGGACTTCACTCACAAGGAAACATTTTCATCTTCCTGCTTCCTGGGAGGATAAGTGAGAGTAACAGTATGAAACCTTGTGCCAGTCTAAAAATGTCCTCTGTCAATTCCAACCCACTTCTGAGTATGCTATTTATGTTGTAGCTGGAAGGCTTTTGTCCTTCAGTGTAGTCAGGCAACATGTCGTCTTAGCTTCTTTGTTCTATGACAGCCCAGAATCAACTGTTTTCAGCAAAAGACGCATGTTGTGTGCTCCCGTTGGTATTTTTAAGAACAGGAGCACATTTTTCAACAATTAAGAAGAGTTCCACTTAACTTTTCATTGTACAGTTATTCAGTAACAACAACAGCATTCTGATTCTTATACATACAGTATGTAGCTGGAAAAAACGTGACAACAATCCTCGGCGCAGTGACAACCATCTCCAACTGAGCTTTGGCAAACATTTTACAGGGGGTATATGATGCATTCTTCCCACATGCTGACAAAGTTTCCTCAGGTTCTAATGAAATGTCTGTAAAATGCTTTGGTCAACATGTCTCAGTGATTAAATATTGCAGGACAATTTCAACCCATATTTTGCAGCCTTCTCCAAAACGGCTCTTTTTTTGCTAAATGCTCATGAGCCCCTGTTCATTCCACCCTCCCTCTTTCATTACTTACTGTATAAGATCAGCTGTTGAT
This sequence comes from Pholidichthys leucotaenia, assembly GCA_020510985.1. Taxonomy (NCBI): domain Eukaryota; kingdom Metazoa; phylum Chordata; class Actinopteri; order Cichliformes; family Pholidichthyidae; genus Pholidichthys; species Pholidichthys leucotaenia. Next base: position 231,577,662 of record CM035836.1, read on the forward strand.
GCCATATTGCTCCTGTTACCAAGCTAGCTCCTACATACTGTGGTGAACACAGCCTGAGCTAACTAAAACCGTCGGAAAGGGCGATTAAAATAAAGGACCACTAGAGGACAAGGGTGTGTGGTTTCAGGGGTTGAACGACTGGTCCCTGGAGTTCGATAAGCACAGAAACGACCCTGAATTTGGATGCATTCTGATTGCAAAGTAGACTGCATACGGTATTCAGCCATATTAAGTGTGATTCCAAACTGCAGGGAGCAAATGGTGTTCAGTTCAACAGGAAGTGAGAACTGAGTAGGGAAGAAGTGAACAACCGTTCCTCACAAAATTACCCATCAGTCATTGCACCTCAAATATGAGCATAACAAACAATTGTTGCTAACATTATCAACAAGCTAATGTTGGTTATTGTTCATATTAATTGATAAAAATATATTTGTATTAATGTTTTAATTAAAAAGTATAAAATGTCTACGGTAGTATCAGTATTGTGGTAATGCATGGATGACGGAGGTGCTGCTACTCCCTGAGAAAGGAGCAGGGAGTAGGGAGCACCGTTTAAGTACACTGTGGATCGGAACGCAGCTTTGGTGAATGGACAACATTTAATGGAAGGTAACTGCCGATGGTCCTGATCAACATATGTATAATGGACTACAGGTGCATCTCAACAAATTGAGAAAAATTTTGAAAAATTTTTATCATTATGGCTTACAGCTAATGAAAACCCAAAATTCAGTTTCTCCAAAAATTAGAATACGACATAAGATTATTTTTTAAAAATGGCTTTTTAATAGAAATGTTGGCCGACTGATAAGCATGTCCCTGTACACACGCAGTACTTGGTCTGGGCTGCTTTTGCACAAAATACTGCATCAACGCAGCATGGCATAAAAGCAAGCAGCCTGTGGCACTGCTGAGGTGTTATGGAAGCCCAGGTTGCAATGATAGCAGCCTTCAGCTCATCTGCGTTGTTGGATCTGGTGTCTCTCATCTTCCTCTTGACAATACTTCATAGATTCTCTATGGGGTTTAGGTCAGAAAAGTTTGCTTGTCAGTCAAGCACAGTGATGCCATGGTCATTAAACCAGGTTTTGGTACTTTTTGCAGCGTGGGCAGGTGCCAGGTCCTGCTGGAAAATGAAATCAGCATCCCCATAAAGCTTGTCAGCAGAGGGAAGTATGAAGTGCTCTAAAATTTCCTGGTGGACAGCTGCACTGACTTTGGACTTGATAAAACACAGTGGACCAACACCAACAGATATGGCTCCCCAAATCATCACTGACTGTAGAAACTTCACACTGGACCTCAAGCAGCTGTGATTCTGTGCCTGAAAAAAAATCCAAGATGGCGCCACGGATGGCAGCCACTGGCTTCTGCTCTCTGATGTTTTTGATAATTTTGTGTGTTTTTTTGGACTTCTGCTCTTCTGTCCGAATCACCTATTCAAGGGAGGAACTACTTTCACTCAGACTACCTCCCAATGCAACTTCTCCGCCAGTTACTGCTGCTGATCTGAAGTTTTTTCAGTCCATCTTAGCTGTGGGAGCAGCGGCTATTGGCGCTGGCCGGAAACGAAGGCGGCGTGGTAAACGTGCCGGTGCGTTAGTCAGGCTGAAGAAACGAGGATTTCGCACGCCGCTCCCATCGATCCATCTGGCAAATATCCGCAGTTTGGCGAACAAAATGGATGAACTGCTGCTCCTGACTCACAAAAACCGGGATTTTAGCAGATCTGGCGCCCTTTGTTTCACGGAGTCCTGGCTGAGTGAACACATCCCGGACAGCGGAGTCCGTCTGGACGGATTTCAACTGTTTCGCGCTGATCGCAGCCGAGAATTTTCTGGAAAGACTAAGGGTGGTGGAATCTGCTTCTACATAAACGAAGGTTGGTGTACTGATGTCACAGTGTTGAAGAAGTTTTGTAGCCCTAACCTAGAGTCACTGTTCATAAACTGTAAACCCTTTTATTCACCGCGAGAGTTCTCCTCATTTATTCTGGTCGGAATTTATATCTCGCCTGCTGCTTGTACAACGGAGGCACTGCAGCTCCTCGCTGACCAGATAGCAGAGGTGGAGGAAAAACATCCAGACTCTCTGCTTATCATTCTGGGTGATTTCAATAGAGCTAATCTCACAAATGAGCTTCCTAAATACAGACAACATATTAAATGTCCCACCAGGGACACAAATACACTTGACCACTGTTACACAGTTTTAAGAAATGCCTATCATGCCGTCCCCCGTGCAGCTCTGGGTTTTTCTGACCACTGTCTGCTCCATCTTATTCCAACATACAGACAGAAACTAAAAACTTCCAAGCCTGTTGTAAGGACTGTGAAGAAATGGACTGAGGAATCAAAGCTGAAGTTACAAGCCTGCTTTGACTGCACAGATTGGAGTGTTTTTGAAGCTGCAGCCATTAACTTAAATGAACTCACTGACACTGTGACATCATACACCTGTTTCTGCGAGGACATGTGTGTGCAGACCAAGACCTTCTGCATATACAACAACAATAAACCCTGGTTCATTCCTAAACTGAAGCAGCTACGTCAGACCAAGGAGGAGGCCAACAGGACTGGTGACTGGACTCTGTACAAGCGGGCCAGAAACATGCTGACGAAGGAGACCAGGCTTGCTAAGAGGAGCTACAGTGTGAAGTTACAAAAAAACTTCTCAGCTAACAACTCTGCTTCTGTCTGGAGAGGCCTACGGAATATCACCAACTACAGGAGACCATCCCCCCACCCTGCGGAAAACCTCCAGCTGGCTAATGACCTAAACAGCTTTTACTGCAGGTTTGAAAAGAACCTACAGTTCTCACCTCCCACCCACACAAAAGGATTATCTGCAGCCCCAGGAACTCCATCCCTCCTCCACTCTGACCTCCCACCAGCACTAATGATCTGTGAAGAGGAGGTGCGCCGGGTCTTTCAGAGACAAAAGATCAAGAAGGCCTGATGGTGTGTCTCCGTCCTGCCTGAGAGTCTGCTCCAACGAGTTGGCCCCCATCTTCACCCGGATCTTTAACAGATCACTGGAGCTGCGTGAAGTGCCTTCCTGCTTCAAACGCTCCATCATCATTCCAGTTCCCAAGAAACCCTCTATTACAGGATTAAACGACTACAGACCTGTTGCCCTGACCTCTGTGGTCATGAAATCCTTGGAGAGATTGGTGCTGAGCCACCTGAAGGTCATCACAGGCCCCCTGATGGACCCACTGCAGTTTGCCTACCGGTCAAACAGGTCAGTGGATGATGCAGTGAATATGGGACTACATTACATCCTGCAACACCTCGACTCCCCAGGGACGTACGCCAGGATCCTGTTTGTCGACTTCAGCTCAGCGTTCAACACCATCATCCCAGGCATTCTTCATCAGAAACTCCTCCAGCTCAAGGTGCCCCCCTCCACCTGCCAGTGGATCTCCAGCTTTCTGACTGACAGGTGGCAACAGGTGAAGCTAGGGAGATTTACATCCAGCTCCCGAAAAATTAGTACTGGCGCCCCCCAAGGATGTGTCCTTTCCCCACTGCTCTTCTCCCTCTACTCCAACGACTGCACCTCAGAGGACCCTTCGGTGAAGCTCCTGAAGTTTGCGGACGACACCACAGTCATCGGTTTGATCCGGGATGATGATGAGTCTGCATACAGGCGGGAGGTGGAGCAGCTGATCCTCTGGTGCAGCCAGAACCATCTTGAACTTAACCCAGCCAAAACGGTGGAGATGACTGTGGATTTCAGGCGACACCCCCCTTCATTCCCCCCACTCACCATCCTCAACAGCACAGTGTCCACTGTGGACTCCTTCAAGTTTCTGGGTACCACAATCTCCCGGAACCTGAAGTGGTCCTCCCATATTGACACTGTCCGGAAAAAGGCCCAGCAGAGGTTGTTTTTTCTGCGTCAGCTCAAGAAGTTTGATTTGCCTCAGGAGCTGCTGGTTGTCTTCTACACCGCCATCATCCAATCTGTCCTCTGCTTTTCCATCACTGTCTGGTTTGGATCTGCCACTAAACAGGACAAGACCAGACTGCAGCGGATCATTAAGTCTGCGGAGAGGATCATTGGTACCGACCTACCCTCCATTGAGAACTTATATCGGTCCATAACCAGGAAACGGGCGGGAAACATCTGTGCTGACCCATCACACCCCGGCCACAAACTGTTTGAACTTCTATCTTCTGGTCGTCGTTACAGATCACTGAAGGTCAAAACCACCCGTCACAGGAACAGTTTCTTTCCTCAAGCCATCACTCTGATGAACTCCTAACATTCACCTAGTCCTACCTGTTGCTGTACTCATGACTTTTCATCCATTATTACATTGCACATAACTCTCACACTGCTTTTTACTTCATTCACATTATATCACTGAATCTGAGTCCACATTGAAATACTGTGTGATTGTATATTTTTTCATATATTTCTGCAAAGTGTGGTTAGTCCGAGTAAATAACTGCATATATTCCTGTATATATTTGCATCCTTTTATAGAAACGTGGACAGACTGTAATTTACTGTACATACTCTGGTTGTCATTGAATCCTTATTTAAATCCTTCACCTGAACAACGAGAGCAAGTTTTTCGCCAAAGTCAAATTCCTTGTATGTGTTGTGCATACTTGGCCAATAAAGCTGATTCTGATTCTGATTCACTCTTCCTCCAGACTCTGGGACCGTGATTTCCACATGACAGAACCTGGCACCTGATTTGGGGTGCAGTGGTATTTGGTTCCAAGGTTGTCATTGCCAGGAGCGGCACTGGGGTTAAGCTTCCAGTGCTCATAAAATGCTCCTTATGGCGTGCGTCTCGAAAAGCCTCTGACAACTAAGTCCAACTCCTAGCCTGCCCGTGTGGTCTAGTCTCTAAGCCCGGCGGAACTGCTTTTACTAATAGGAGAAGGGGCGAGGGCGGATCTCTGGCGCCTTAAAACCAGATGCTTCGGGTAAATGGTGGCTCGTCAACCTGGGAAGGTAGCCCATCTAGGGGAAGGTAAACCCTGATTTCAATGCTCCGCTGCCTTGCGGCACACCCGGTCACGGGAAAGGCTTCGGGAGTCAACCCTGAGGAAAAATCCGGAGTTGGAGTCCCTAAGGCAGTTGTCTGTTGTGCTCAACATCGTTCTGGCAGCTCCTGCGACGGCGTTGGTGCCAAACTGTAGCAGCCCTGCTGTTCCTTTGGATTCATCAGTGACGTGCAGAGGGGGGACATGCTGCATGGGCAACATCTTGTCCTCCATATCTTCCTGCCCAGGCTTGAATCCTACCAACGCCCAACGCTGGAAGGTAGAACACCGGCTCATTGGAGAGGACACTCCAGCTTCGCCTTTGGCGTAGACAAAACACGGGGAATGAAAGTTACCGGTTATAAGCCACCGCTCAATTGGCGTAGAGCGCGGTGCCAGGGGTTGTTCCCGACGGTGGGAGGGATCATCGGATCTCACTGGACAGCTACCGCCCGCCTCAAGCTGGGCAGCCCCCAGCCAATAAGGTGTTGTCCCGCCACAGCTTGCTTTCCTCATTGGATGCATGGGGATGAGGAGAAGTCCGAACGGCAGGCTGAGAACCTTCGCACCAGGCAAGACAAAAAAATAAAAGAGACCAACTCTAAAACTGGGAACTTGGAACATCCGCACTATGATGATAGGACTCGCTGCTAACCTCAAGGACATCAACGACACCAGGAAGACTGCCATCATCAATAATGAGCTGAAGAGACTGGAAGTGGATATCGCCACTCTCCAGGAAACACGGTTGGCTGACGCAGGCACACTGAGAGAGAAGGACTACACGTTCTACTGGCAGGGAAAGGGCAGTGACGAACACAGGGAACACGGAGTGGGCTTCGCAGTGAAGAACACCTTGCTGAAGATGGTGGAACTGGGCAGCAATGGCTCTGCACGACTCCTCACCCTCCGCCTGAACACCACTCAAGGCCCAGTCACCCTCGTCAGTGAGTATGCCCCAACACTGACAGCCACACCAGAGGCAAAAGACGAGTTCTACGAGAATCTCGCAACAACTGTCAGGATCATCCCCAACTCTGAACAACTCATTCTCCTTGGAGACTTCAATGCCAGAGTGGATGCTGACCACGACTCCTGGCCCTCCTGTCTTGGACCATTTGGCGTGGGCAGAATGAACGACAACGGACAGCGGCTGCTCGAGTTCTGCACATATCACGATCTGTGCATCACAAACTCGTTCTTCAAGACCAAGCCCCAACACAAGGTTTCCTGGCGACATCCGCGCTCAAAGCACTGGCACCAGCTGGACTTGATCCTGACCAGGCGCACCTCACTGAAGAACGTGCTAATCACCCGTTCGTTCCAGAGTGCAGATTGCGACACAGACCATTCACTGGTGTGTTGCAAGGTCAAGCTGCAGCTGAAGAAATTCCATTGTGCCAGACAGCCTGGAAAGGCACGGATTGACACCATCAAGATGGCCCAACCAGAACTTGTTGAGCAGTTTGCCTCCACCTTTGAGAAGGAACTTGGTGTACCACAAGAAGGAGAATCTGCAAAGCAGAAGTGGGAAGAGCTGCGAAACACCATCCACCGCACAGCCTTGGCTACCTTTGGGAGGAAGACCTCGAAGTCACAGTTGACCGAGATGACCCCCGTCATTGAGTACAAGAAGTACCCAAACGAGAAGAATCTCCAGATTCTCAGGGCTGCGAGAAGCAAAGTTCAGCAGACTGCTTGGCGCTGTGCCAACGAGTACTGGACTCAGCTCAGCCAAGACATTCAAACCGCTGCCATAACAGGGAACATCCGTGGTATGTATGATGGCATCAAGAAAGCAGTTGGTCCAGCTCAGAGCAAGACGGCCCCCCTCAAATCCTCCACTGGGGAGATGATCACAGAAAAGAACAAGCAGATGGAGAGATGGGTGGAACACTACTCCGACCTCTACTCCAGACAGAACACTGTGACACCGTCAGCCCTTGATGCCATCAACTGCCTGCCATCCATGGACGAACTTGACGCCGAGCCAACCATCGTTGAACTCAGCAAGGCCATTGATAGCTTGGCCGCTGGCAAGGCACCCGGCAACAACGGCATACCCCCCGACCTGATCAAGCACTGCAAGACCGCCCTACTGCTGCCACTGCATGACGTCCTCTGCCAGTGCTGGAAGGAAGGTGCCGTACCACAGGACATGAGGGACGCCAAGATCATCACCCTCTACAAAAACAAAGGGGAGAGAAGCGACTGCAACAACTACAGGGGCATCTCCCTCCTCAGCGTTGTTGGCAAAGTCTACGCACGAGTTGTTCTCGTTCGTCTACAGAAGCTTGCCAAACGTGTCTACCCCGAGTCTCAGTGTGGCTTCCGCGCTGAGCGATCGACGGTAGACATGATATTCTCCATCCGCCAACTCCAGGAGAAATGCAGAGAACAGAACATGCCCCTGTACGTCGCCTTCATCGACCTCACCAAAGCGTTCAATCTGGTCAGCAGAGAGGGCCTTTTCAAGAACCTGCCAAAGATAGGATGCCCACCAAAGTTGCAAAGCCTCATCGAATCGTTTCACACCAACATGCAGGGGATAGTGCAGCACGATAGCAACGTCTCAGAGCCATTCAACATACGCAGCGGAGCGAAACAGGGCTGTGTACTTGCGCCAACCCTCTTTGGGATTTTCTTTGCTATGCTCCTGAGGCATGCCTTCAGCACAGCAACAGAGGGAATCTACCTGCACACAAGAACTGACGGCAGGCTTTTCAACCTCGCCCGCCTGAAAACCAAAGTACGCAAGGCTCTAATCAGAGACATGCTGTTCGCAGACGATGCTGCAGTCGCAATCCACACACAGCAGGAGCTTCAGACCCTGATGGACCGCTTCTCCCAGGCATGCAAGGACTTCGGGCTTACCATCAGCCTGAAGAAGACTAACATCTTGGCGCAAGGCATGGAAGCACCACCAACCATCACCATCGACGACTACGAGCTGGAGGTCGTGAATCAGTTCAGGTACCTGGGGTCCACGATCAACAACAACCTCTCCCTTGATACAGAGATCGACAAGAGGATTGGAAAATCAGCCTTCACACTCGCTCGCCTCACCACACGAGTGTGGGAGAATCCCAAACTCTCTGTCAAGAGAAAGATTGCAGTGTACAATGCCTGCGTCATCAGCACACTGCTCTATGGGAGTGAGATGTGGACAACATACGCCCGGCAGGAAAAGAGACTGAACTCCTTCCACTTGCGCTGCATTCGCCACATGCTGGACATATCCTGGCAGGACAAAGTGCCCAACACAGAAGTTCTGTCCCGCGCCGGCCTTCCCTCCATATTCACTCTACTCAGGCAGCGCAGGCTCCGCTGGCTAGGCCACGTTCACCGTATGGAGGATGGCAGAATCCCCAAAGACGTCCTCTACGGAGAACTGGCGACTGGCAGGAGAGACGTTGGCCGCCCACAGCTGCGCTTTAGAGACGTCTGCAAGAGAGACATGAAGGCCCTGGAGATCAACACAGAGCGCTGGGAGGACCTTGCAACGGACCGCTCCAAATGGAGAGGCACCCTGACCAGACAGCTCAAGGCGGGTGAAGAGAGACTGACTGCTGCAGCAGATGAAAATAGGACCCGCAGGAAGAACTGCCACAGACCCAGCAGCACGGAGACCACCCACAAGTGCGACCTGTGTGACAGGGACTGCCATTCGCGCATCGGCCTGTTCAGCCACAGGCGGTGCTGTTCCAGCAGAGTAGACGTTTAGGATTCTCTTCCATGGTCATCATAGACCGACGGAGGCCGACAGACGACAGGTATCTGGAATTGAAGAGTCATTGTTGTGCTATGCTAACTGGGAAAACTATTAATCAACCCAGTATGATTACAAAAACAATCGAAATGTGAAACACAAGCTTTATAAAGAATGAATGATCTGCCCAAGCACTATATCCAATATGTACAATGATAAGTGAAAGTGATAACATTTGATTTATTGATGAGAAATCACCAGTTAAATGGCCAAATATAATAGAACTGGAGCTGCTCTGGGTCCAGAATGCAGAAGTACATCCCTCTACATTGATCCTGTTTGCATGGTCATCAGTAAACCGATTACTGGAGTGAACCAAGAAAGGAAATAAACGGCTTATGTTGTTTACATGCACCAAGTAAACAGTTTATTGGGCAAATAACTTAGGTGTGTTAATTCATTTTCTCATAAACCGATAATGGCCTTTAACTGATAAACATAATCGGATTACTGAATGAATGAATGAATGAATCTTTATTTCGTATAGATTAAAAGTACAGGTTAAAAGAAACTGAATAATATAACAAAGGGGGAAAGAAAATCCAACAAGGTCAAATTAGACAATAACTCCTCTGATTATACAGTTCAACATAAGTTATCCGAAATGGGTGATGGCTGAAGCCACAGCTTATATTGCCCACCCATATTCCATCCAAGAATTCAAAAGAAAAACAAAACAAGAGCGATTACAATTCAGAACAAAGCTAAGGCAAAATGTGACAAAAAAAACTAAGCTACAACACAACGCAGGCTGGATATGACAATCCTTGGTGGTAGTTCTCACTGAAGGTTTTTGAAATATACATGTTCCTCTGAAATGATATTGTTTCTCCCTTATTTGGAACAACTTTTGGATATTTGCAGGCAGTGATAGATTCTTCACTTTAAACATTATTACTGCAGTTTTAAAGTCAACCAGATCTTTCAACTTGAGAGCTTTTAATTTAAGAAAAAGTGGGTTTGTTGGTTCCCTGTAAGCAGCTTTGTTTATTATTCTAATAGCTCTCTTCTGAAGCATAAAGACTGGATATATGTTTGTTTTATATGTATTTCCCCATACTTCAGTACAATATGTCATGTATGGGAGTATTAATGAATGATACAAGGTATATAGTGTGGGTTGATTCAGCAAATATTTCACTCTGTGTAGTATTGCAGTTGATTTGGATATTTTACCTTTAATATAATTAATATGTGACTTCCAACACAGTTTATTATCAATTATTACTCCAAGAAATTTAGTTTCGGACACCCTTTCAATCTCTACACCATTTACACTGAGTTTAGATACTAAGTTGTTGTGATGGTTGTTAAAGACTATAAATTTTGTCTTACTTAAATTGAGCGTTAATTTGTTTGAATCAAACCACAGTTTAAGCTTTCCTAATTCCTTTCCGAGTGTATCCAAAAGTTGTTCCAAATTGCTTCCACTGCATAATAGATTAGTGTCATCGGCAAACAATATTAAGTCCATTTTTTCTGAAACTTTACATATATCAGTTATATACATATTGAATAACAATGGCCCCAAAACTGAACCCTGTGGGACTCCACAAGTAACCTTCAGTAACTGAGTTTTTGTTACCAACACATACATACTGATATCTATTCTTTAAGTAACTACATAACCAGGACAGTGCTACCCCTCTAATACCACAATTTTGTAGTTTCTTTAATAATAAATTATGATCCACTGTATCAAATGCTTTTTTAAGATCCAGGAATACCCCAACTGAATACTCTTTATTTTTGATGGCAGTTGATATTTTTTCTATAAATTCCATTAGAGCAAATGCAGTTGTCCTCTTGTGTCTGAACCCATATTGCTGCTCACACAATAAATTATTCTTCAGTATGAAGTTGTCAATTCTCTCATAGAATATTTTTTCCAGTATCTTGGAAAATTGCGGCAATAGTGAAATTGGTCAATAGTTTGAGAATTCCCCTCTGTCACCCGTCATGTATATCAGAATTACTTTAGCTATTTTCATTGCATTGGGAAATATACCTGTTTGGATAGACAGGTTACAGATATACGTCAGTGGTTTCACTAAGCATTCAATAATAGTTTTGACTAAGAGCATGTCAATACCATCACAGTCCGTAGATGTTTTACTTTTAACGATTTAACAATTTCAATGACCTCTCTCTCGTCTGTGTTCTTTATGAAAATGGAGTCTTTTATAGCAGTGTTTTTGCTTATTGTATCACCTGTAGGCGCCGTAATGGGTATTTCTCGAGCCAAATTAGGACCAATGTTAACAAAAAAGTTATTAAATTCATCTGCAGGTGAAGCTGCATTCACACTCTGAGTCGTTTTATTATTTTTTGAAAAATCGGTTGGGTAGCTTGTATTTCTGCTTTTATTTCCAAGAATACTGTTAAGTATTGTCCATGTATTTTTAATATTGTCTCTGTTTTTCCCCAGTTCTTTACTGTAATAGTCTCTCTTACTACATCTTATTATATATGTTAACTTATTTTTGTATGTTTTATACCGCTGCTCTGCTTCTTTTGTCCTTTTCTTTAGGAAAGCCCGCTGCCAATGGTGCACATACCTTGTCGGGGTGCAGCGGCTTGCGTGCCTCAGCAACCCCCGGAGCTATGTCGACGGAAGCCTAGTGCTCCCAGAAGGTTCAACCATGTCGAACAGGTCCGCGTGGGGTAGAGGCCAGACTAAAGAGTGCACCCTGGTCCTCCAGGTTGGGGGTTGTGCAGCATGTAACAAATCACTCACGTAAAACCCAAGTTTTGTTACAGCAACAAATGTCTCAGCGGCGGAACAGGCGGAGAGGAGAGCAAACTCCCAATGGCTGTGAAGGTGGAGAAGGACAGACAGTTGCACGGGAAGAAGGGTCTCGGAAAGCCTTGGCAGGCAACCTTTCTACAGGGTGGACCAAGCTCTCGACAGCCCAGCCATGGAAGGCAGTTGGTCTAGGGGAGGGACCCCCAACAAACATCCATGGCTGAAGACGGAGATGCAGGACCCCTGTGGTGCCACAAACCTCTGCATCACGCATATTCGCTTCCTAGCGATCGACGAAGAAGAATTTAGGAAAGCTTTATATAATAATTTTTTCTTTTTACACGCCTTTTGTAATCGTTTGGTTAACCATGGCTTATCAGCAAATTTATGTTTAAGCTTTTTCTTTACTAATGGACAATTTTTTTCATAAAGAGTGGTTACAATGTTTATAAATGTGTCATAGGCTTCATTTACATCTGATACATAGACTTTTGTCTAGTCCTGCTTCAGCAAGTCTTCTTTAAAAGAACTGATTGCATTTTGTGATTTGTATCTGAACGATTTTAAATTTTTTTCTGTATTGGCCCCCGTGTGGCCATGGATAAGTGCAAAGGTTGGCAAGTGGTCACTTATATCATTTATCAACAATCCACTTTCTATTTTCTTATCAATAATATTAACAAACAGGTTGTCAATAAGTGTAGCAGTGTGAACTGTGATTCTACTGGGATGTGTTACTGTGGGATATAGACTCATGCTGTACATAGAGTTCATGAACTCTGTAATTACATTTTGTTGATATGGATTTAGTAAATCAATATTGAAATCTCCACAAATTACTTCCATTTTCTTACTAGTAATATTGTACAGCTCGACTAATTTATCTCTGAATGTCTCAATGCAAGTTCCCGGCGTTCTATATATACAACTTATAATTAGATTTTTTGTTTTATCTTGGTCAATCTCAACAGTAACACATTCCAAAATCCCTGGTAGTGCAAAGGACATTCCATTTACAAGCTTACACCTATACAGGTCATCAATATACAGTGCAACACCACCACCCTTTTTTTGAGATCTGTTAATATGAAACATCTGATATCCCTCTATTGCCATCAGGGGAGCCTGCTCTTCATTAAGCCAAGTTTCAGAGACTGCGATAGCTGTAAATTTTCTGTCTAGCTGTTTTAAATAGTTCTGAATCTGTGGAAAGTTTTTGTTAAGACTTCTGCTGTTGAAGTGTATTATTGATAGTTTACCATCTAGTTGCACTTGGCTTTTGAATTGCTTTTCAGTGTAATATTCACAATGGTTATGAATATTATTGAAAAAGTGGTTATCAGGACCAATATCATTCTCCATCTCTTGTAGTTTATGTTCAGCATAATGGCATATTTTCAGAGTTTGAGTTTCCTCACTCTGTGTCAAATGACTTCCTCCAACTGGGGATAATTGATGTCTACTCAAGTCAGTCATAAGTTTTTTGTTTGTTTTGCTTATTTTTTTTTTAAGTACATTGACATGGTATGTCAAAAGAACTATTCTTGCCGTGTGTGTGGATATGGATTATCATTGTCTCTTAATTTTCTTAATCAGTGTTCATCTGTATTTATTTAAGTCAGTAACATCTCTGATCATTATACTCTTTGCTTGCTCAGGTGTTCCATTTAGTTTGATCCAAACTCTACAATTTCTTGTCCATGTTGCCTGTATCTTATTTTGTCTTTTCAGCATCCGTGCTTGCCGTGCTATTTCAGCATTAGTTTTTGTTAGGTGTTCATTTAGGTAAACTTTTGTTTCCCGGAGCTTTCTGGCCTGCCTCAGTATGTCATTCTTTACCCTTCTGTTCACAAAGCGCATCACAACTGATTTCTTTGTTTAGCATAACAGGCTGAAATTGCATTTGCTTCGACCTTTATATCTCTATCAAGGAACTGAAGCACCTGGTTTTCCAGGGAGACTGATTCACTCAGGGGAGCCTCCTCACCTCTCAGTCCTGTTGTAGCATGAGCGTATGATTGATATTTGATGTCTAGTCCACTTATAATTACATCATCCATACGAGAACATTGTTCAAGATCCTCGACGCATCGCTCCAAGTCTGTAATTTTTTTGTCTCTTTCCTGAATTGTTAATTTTAATTCTCGGACTTCTTCCATTAGGCCTATTATTTTGGCCTGCTGGCTAACCATTTTGGTCACTTCTTCTGACAAGAAGTTCAGAGATTTTTTGATCTCTTCCATTTCCTCCTTCTTTGGTGGCATTTTTACTGACCTGTGGATAGTAAAACAATCTCTGCTGGTGTCGCCGGTATCCGATCCGACCGACCTCGAATCCAGCTGGGCCTCAGCTAGCCCCCTCCGCTGCTAGTCCTGCTGCTTACCGCCGCCGTAACCGAGCTCCTCCACCGAGTCCCGCCGCACACCGCCGCTGTAGCCGAGCTCCGATCCTGCTTCTGTCCGGCTGGGGTCCTGGTAGATCCTCCGCTGAGCCCCGCCACCTACCGCCGTCTGCCTCAGTAGTTCCTCCGCTGAGCCCCGCCACTGTTACTGTGCTCCGACTCAGGCTATTGTCTGGCTGGTGCCCGGTGGTCCTCCAGTGGTCCCCGTCTCCCACCACCGCTGCACCCGAACTCCGATCCGGCTCCCGTCCAACTGTTGCCTCGGTTAGTTCCTCCTGCGAGCCCCAATCACCGGGGACAGAGTCGCTTCGTGTCGGTGTTAGGTGCTACGACTAGCATTAGCTTAGCAAACGCTTCAGGTAAAGCGTAGCAGCGAACCACAAAAAGAAACGCTGTTACTGTGTTTACATGACAGTTTGAATAATCAGGTAACTCCAGAAAGCTGATTATAATCGGTTTACTCGTGACCATGTAAACAGGGGACCCTGTATACAAATCTTCAGATTATGGGCCTCTTGCACAATGACGTCAATTGTGCAAGAGGCCCATAATCTGAAGATTTGGGTGTAAATGTCCACTGTACTATGTCGCCCCCTAGAGGCACTGCTCTGTAACTGTACCCAAACCGAGGCTGAATAAACGCCACGGTAGTTAGACTTCCATAACTGTTTATCATGCTCACTGAACAACTCCCATTCCTCAACGTGCAAGATACAACACTGTTATGAATATAAGTCCTAAAAGATTATATTTGTAATTTCTAACACAGTGAATGACAGAATTATCCCGTTAGTAGTTAGACATAGTATCCCATTAGTAACTTAGTCAATCTTTGACTAAACAATAAACGAGACCAAACGGGACATAAAAACGCCAAAATAATTAAATGCAAAGGAATACATTGCAGTGGATCTCAAATATCTGTAAAACTGTCCTGTTTGTTGACTTGTTGACTTGATGCCACATTTGGTTCCATTCGGTTTGATTTAATGGGTTATTTGAGTGCTGTGTGTCCTGTTAGTTACTACAGGAATGGCCATCTGTCATTAAATATTAAAATAAATATGATTTCATTGATTTTTTTTGGGGGGGGAGGGGTGTTTGGGGGGGCTTTTGGTGTCCCACAAAAATGATTTCATTCATTACTTGGGTGTTTGGTGTCCCGTTCGGTGCCGTTCATTGTTTAGTGAAACCACTGCCAATGTATGGAGAGAGAGAGAGCAGAATAGTTCATCTGGGTTTCCCCTTCTGGCAACACTCAACCGGCGGGTGTATGGGGAGAGGGTCGCAGGGGCCGCACAGTTGGATCTGGGGTGCGCTCAGTTGTTCTCCTGGAATACACCTCAATGGGGGTGATGTGAGCAAATTATAGTAAATAAATGTTAATATAGTTAAATGTAATATAGTTTTGGCATCCCAGCATGAGCGATAACCTGTACCCCTGTCAGTCTACAACGCCTGTATTGTAGAGAGAGCCAAGGATCCTAAACTCCACTGACCATGTCAGGTGCACTTGATTCCTCCCCCGGCGTGCACCTCAACTGGTAAAGATCGGTTAAAAAGGTCACTTTGACCTCTTTTATGGTCAAGCAGTCAGTGAAACCATGTCAGGTGCACTCTCGAGATATTGTAGCATCACCTCTGTTTTCTTTGAAGACCCCAATACTGACAGTTTTCAGTTTTCAGTTTTGACGCCAAACCCATAGTCAGAGGTCAGGATCCCAAGGTGAACCTGTATACTAGGTTTGTTGGACCTAACTTTACTCGTTTTATAGAAACTAGTACATACCCATGCATGCCCAAAGAAACCAAGTATAAGCAAGTATTTCTGCATGCCCGTAGAAAGCAGGTGTAAGCAAGGGCGTAAGCAAGCACATCAGCACTCGTTCAGTGATGCCTGCCTTTGATCTTTGATGGTGTCATAGTGAGTCCTATGATCGTTGATGATGTCATAGGGAGTCCTATGATTGTGAGTCATGCCTGCGTTTGATCTTTGAAGATGTCTTATGTCCTATGATCTTTGATGATGGCATAGCGAGTCCTATGATGCCTGCATTTGATCCTGGTTTAAATTAGCGTGTCCTACTCTTAATCGGGTGATGAGTATCTCTTCTTTCCTGTTTCTGGCAACTCCCATTCAGTTTAAAGTGCTGTGTCCTATTGGCAATCGGGTGATGAGTATCTCTTCTTTGGTGAGTGATGGTCTATATGACATCATAAAGACATCAAGGCAGGCATCATAGGACATCATGCCTACATCATAGGTAGCCAGTCCTATTGTCTATATGATGGCATCGCGAGTCCTATATTGCCTGATATGTTAGGATCATCATAGGACATCATGCAGTCATCATAGGCCGTCCTATGATGTCCTATGATCGTGACACACAGAGATATTGTACTGCTTCGAATGGGCGTGGTTTAAAGTAGTGTGTCCTATTGTGAATCGGGTGATGAGTAAGATGTCCAGATTTACAAACTGACAGAGATTTCTTGAATTTATAGAGTGAAAGATCATCATAGGAGCCAGTCCCAGACATCATAGGCCGTCCTATGATGTCCTATGACCGTGACACACAGACAGATACACAAACAGTGATTTCTTGAATTTATAGTGATTCTGTCTTTCATATTTATTTCTTCATTGGTCTTCCGCTTCATTTAAGTGTATCAGCATTATTATTATTGTTATCGTCATTCTCATTCTCATTATTGCCTTGGTCTTGTCTCCCCATGACATCGTGACAGACAGAGATTTCTCTACCATTGTGTCCCTGGGCAAGACAATTTACCCACCTTGCCTCCTGTGTCCATGACACTGGGTATGAATGTGTATAAATGTTCGGTAGCAGTTGGAGAGGCCGTTGGCACAGATTGGCAACCACGTTTCTGTCAGTCTGCCCCAGGGCAGCTGTGGCTACAGAGGTAGCTTACCACTACCATTGTCTGTTTGTTGAGTGAATGAATAATGGACTCATTGTAAAGCACTTTGTGTATCTTGAAAGGCGCTATATAAATACAATCCATTAATATTATCATTTAGAAGATTTAGGGAAAAATCTGACCTCTGACGTTTGACATCAAGGTCATCTGATGAGAGTGAAATTGCAATATGCGCATCGTCAGAGTATATCAAGCCATGGCACCAAGTTTCAAAACAACTGGAACAAAACTGTAAGAGGAATTGATTTCACAAAAACGGAACAGTCAGCTGGACGGCGAGACTGACCCATAACATAATCCCCCTTCTGTCTTCGCCCAAAGGGCTCTTTGACCCCTTTGGGCTTTGACTGATGGAGGATAAAAATGATTAATTAGTTGAATTAAAAAATAAATAAATAAAAAATAGATGAAAAATAGATATTTTTCCTACTACCTAAAGGTTGTAGCCACATTTATAACTACTTTGACAATAAGTCAGTATGGTGGTCTATAAATATAGCAGCGATGGTTTGTGGTTCATAAAAACGGGGTGGCCTGGGATGGAGTCAAATTCTCATCCTGAATTTTGATCCCAGTCCACCCCTGACTCTAATCAAAGCCGTTACATTTAACGTTTTAAAAAAGTGTTAAGTGGAAGAAGATGGATGGATGGATGGATGGACTATGAACCAACAAGCTTTTGGTTACAAGCATAACACAACATAGCTTAGTGTAACATAACATAGCATTACTCTGAGCCATTAAAATTACAAAATATCTCCTTCCATCAAGGTTTTGTGGCATGTTCCACAAAATAACCTGTGGAAAATGAGCAGGATGTCAGGCCAGATGTCTGACATCAACGTCATGTTACTGCCTTTAAGTACGGCTGTAATAAACCCTCGTTCTCCACTACACATGTGTGCGTCCTCTTAAACCTGCAAATGGACCTGAACTGTTGTTACTATGAACTGTAAGTGCAGTTCTGCCTCCCAAAGGAGCTTGCCTCTCGCCACAGTAAATAGGTGCTGCTGTTTCAACAATAATAATGAGTGTGCACTGTGTTAGTGGAGGTTGCATTGAGGGGAAATGTATCTTTATCATTGCTGAACTATAGCGACATACAACGCCAACAGTGAGCCCGGAGGGAGAGATATGTGAAATTGATCAAACAAACACCATTATTGTTTGCTTAGACCCTGGCGTTCATTCCTCTCTCCAGTGCTATCATCTTGCAGTGAAACAAGGTGCTTATGCTACCTCTGGTGACATGACAATGAGACAAATTCAGACACAATCTGCAGCCTTTGTTTCACAGGAATAGAGTTGCAAGAGAATGGTGTTGTTCTGCCTTTCAAAGGAAGGTTAAACACCAGGTAAAAAAGAGAGCAGAGGAAGGAGGGAGTAATTTACCTATTATCCACAAGCTCCCAAGGACTCCCTTATTACATGTATATATTTTCTCTATTTTTTCAGACTATCAATTAAAAGGGAAATAACTACTCACAAAAAGTTAGGGATATTTGGCTTTTGGGTGAAATTTATGGAAAATGTAAAAAGCTCACGCTACAGTGATATAATATCATGAAAGTAGGGCATTTCAGTAGAAGCATGCAATGGTGATTTCCTCACCTCAAACAAATTATTGAAACAAAACCCAACAACAGCGGTGGGTATACCACAATAAAAAAATGTCAGTGTCTCAGTAACTTGTCATGTGCCCTTGAGCATCAATTACAGCTTGACAACGACGTCTCATGCTGTTCACAAGTTGACTTATTGTCTGCTAAGGCACGGCATTCCATTCTTCTTGAAGGATGGCCCTCAGGTCATTGAGGTTGTGGGGTACAGGGTTACGAGCCTCTACACAGCAACTCAGCTGATCCCATAGGTTTTCTATTGAGAGTCAGGTCTGGAGAAAGTGCAGGCCACCCCATTTGAGGTATCCCAGCCTCCAGCAGCCATTCCCTAATGATGTGACCCTGATGAGCTGGAGCATTGTCGGCCATGAAGATGAAATTAGGCCGGTGTTGTTCATGCAGGGGCACAATGACTGGATTAATGATGTTATTCAGGTAGTATCAGCTTGTCACTGTAGCATTCACAAGTTGTAGGGCAATTCTGTATTGACTAGACACACCTGTCCAGATTGTAACACCACCACCACCAAAAGCTCGCCTGGTGACAACAGTGGCTGATGCATAGTGCTCTCCTTGACGTCTCCAACATCGATGACGGCCATCATTTCTGCTCAGCGTGAATTGACTTTCATCAGAGAACAGCTCTGAGGCCCACTGGTCCCTTGTCCAGCGTAAATGCTCCCTGGCCCATGCAAGACGATGATGCCTGTGCCTGGTGGTGTGGTCAGGTACCCTTGCAGGTCGTCTAGCACGCAGACCATGCTGATGCAAATGTTTTGAATGGTCTGATGTGACACTTGGGTGTATTTCACCTCACTTAAATGTGCCTGGAGTTGAGTAGCATTCATCATCCGGTTCCGCAGGGCACTGTTCACAATGAAGCGGTCATGAGTGTGGGATGTAGCCAAAGGACATCCACTTCTCTGCCTTTCTGTGACTCTTCCAGTCTCTCTGTATCTCTGTTGCAACCTGCTGATGACACTCTGTGACATTCTAAGCTCAGTGGCCACTTTCCCCTGAGAACATCCCGTTTGAAGCCTTGCAATGGTGAGGTACTGTTGATCAATTGTGAGGTGTCGTCTTGGTTTCATGATGTCAAAATGTGAACAGCATGATGAAGAGGACTGTTTAAATACCAATTCTAACTGAACCAGAAAATTTATTGGTCGATTCATGGATCAAACACCTGTTGTGAATTTTGCCATTAAGCACCTTGTTAGAGAACAGCAAGTTATGCAAAAAGTACTGAAACACTGAACAATTGGACATGTGCATTCAAAAGTTTAGATAAGGTCAAATTAAGTTCACCTGTAAAGGTTATAGTGCATTTTTAGGTGCATCCTGAAATTTCACCCGAAAGCTGAATATCCCTAACTTTTTGTGAGTAGTGTATGTGCTTTTCCACATACTGGCACAGTTCCCAGAGGTGTTAAAAATGTCTGTGACCTGTATTTGGTCAAAATATCTATGATGTACAGGATACTGTAGATTAGATCCTCTTCAGTTTGCAAATAAAAGAGGAAGGGGGACAGATGTATATCCTGCACAGAATTTATTGTCATTTGGATCAACCAAAACGGCATGTGTGCATTATGTTTATGGATTTTTCATCAGCCTTTAACACTATGAGGCCACATATTTTGATGGAACAACTGGTAAAGTTAAGTGTGAACAAAACAATCATCAGGTGTGTTGAGTCTTTTCTCACTGATCGATCACAGTGTGTCAAAGTAACTACTGCAGTGTGGTTTATGATTAATATAAATACTGGGGCTCCAGAAGGCAGCATTATATCTCCGGTTTTATTTACTTTAGAAACTAATGGGTGCAAGGCAAATTCATCTGATGTCCATCCATCC
Organism: Pholidichthys leucotaenia; assembly: GCA_020510985.1. Taxonomy (NCBI): domain Eukaryota; kingdom Metazoa; phylum Chordata; class Actinopteri; order Cichliformes; family Pholidichthyidae; genus Pholidichthys; species Pholidichthys leucotaenia. The sequence goes on from CM035836.1 coordinate 231,598,008, forward strand.
ATCCATCCATCCATCTTCTTCCGCTAGAGAGTGCTGTGTTTATTAAAGTTCACCAAACAACCAGTTCATTAATCACCAATGCAGTTCAGTCTACCACACAATATATGGAAGGGTGTAATGACAGTATTGGCCACAAAACATACAGGGCGCCTGCTGAAATGCTCAACAGCCTGGTGAATATAAAGCCTGGTGCTGCAGGGCTGCATTACGCATAAAACAGGAAAGGTGAGCAGCCTAATGCTGCAGGCCTGCTAGCATGGGAGAAAAGGCTAAGACACACTTACAGGGCTGGAGCCAATTCGGGGCACGTCGTGCAGTCTGGAGGCAGAGACAGAGGAGCGGACCAGCCGTAACACCAAGGTATGGATTGTCCTGAAGTGTCCGGCTGGGTAAAGCGCTGGGAGTGAATGAACATACGCAGAGGAACACGCTGCCGCGTATGAAGGGGAATGTCCCAACAATCTCCTTCCTCGGCGGTCGCCAACAAATACTCCAAACGCTAATGAGGAAAGAGATTGCCGGTGTGAATGCGTGGGCAGAACTGATTGGAACAGGTGTGTGAGAGCGCATGTGAATGAGAGTGAATGGAGAATGTGTGTGTGTGTGTGTGTGTGTGTGTGTGACCCAGTGAGTACAGCTGATGGAGCTTGACAGGAGGAGGGGGTGTGCCCGGGCTGTCGGGAGGAAACTAGGTCAAAGCATACCATGAGTCAGAATCGGGTTGGCCTCCAACCCGGATTCATGACAAATCCTTTTCGGGTTGCGGCCGTGGGGGGGGGGCTGGAGCCTATCCCAGCATCTTTGGGCGAGAGGCAGGGTACACTCTGGACAGATCACCAGTCCATCATAGGGGGATCTGATGTCTTCAATGTTAAATTTGCTGATGATGCAGTGATAATTGGATTGATTACAGAGGGTGAAATGAACTGCCGGGCATATCTGAAGGGCTTTGTAACTTGGTGTCATGCTAGTTTTCATCACATAAATACTAAGAAAACAAAAGAGATGATCTTTGATGATAGCAACAGATGAAAAACTGTCAGGGTCCAAATACAGATGTCACTTACAATGAAGGGTTACGATGACTATATTTCTTGCAGAAGCTGCAACAGTTTGATGTGGACAGATGTATACTGGTCCTTTTCTATCATCCATTTCATTGGTGACAGTATTTTGACTGGAGTCTGACTTGATTGTAAGTGACTTTAATCTGTAATCTGTTGGTTTTGATATGGGATATTGTTAATGTGTGTAATGTTTGATCTCTGTGTTGTGATTGTATTTGTCTGGTTGTAGCCACAGACAAGAGGGAAATTTCAGAAAGGGTAATAAAGCTGCAAACTAAATACCTTAGCGCTTAACTATTGCTACATCATCTTCCACCCAGAATAAACAGCAATCATCACAATAATCCTTTTCAATGCATGTTTCTTTAAGTTTTAATGAGCTTAAGTTCACTCCACTGTCCCTCTGCCATCACTGCTGAGATCCATAGATTTTCCTGGCTTTCTTGAAGCTCTCTGAGTTAAACAGACATGGGCTCTAAGCCCGCTCACCTCGTAAGACTCCATTGCTGAAGAAAAAGCATGCTGAAGCACATTGAAAGTTTGCTGCACAACATTTGGGCAAGTCAGAAAAATACTGGGAGAATATAGTCTAGTCAGATGAGACCAAAATTGAACTTTCTGGATGCCACAACACACAGCATGTTTGAAGGAGAAATGGCACTGCACATCACCCCAAAGCACCATACCAACAGTGAAGTTTGGAGGAGGCAGCATCATGGTGTGAGGGTGTTTTTCAGCACATGGTACAGGCAGACTTCATATAATTGAAGGCAAGATGAATGGGCAAATGTACAGAGACATCCTTGATAAGAACTGTTACCATCTGCCAAGATGCTGAAGATGAAATGAAGGTGGACATTTTAGCAAGACAATGATCCCAAACACACAGCCAAGGAAACTCTCAACTGGCTAGAGAGAAGGAAAATAAAGCTGCTAGAATGGTCCAGTCAGTCACCTGACCTGAATCCCATTGGAAATCTATGGCATAAACTGAAGATCAGAGTTCATAGCAGACACCCACGGAACCTTCAAGATTTGAAGACAGTTTGCGTGGAAGAATGGGCTAAAATCCCTCCTGAGCAATGCCTGTGCCTAGTTTCTCCATACAGGAGGTGTCTGGAAGCTGTTGTTACCAATAAATGCTTTTCTACTAAATATTAAATGAATTTCACCAAGCATGTTCAATACTTATTTCCTGTGTGATTCCACTTCATTAAATATAACTTGTTTTGTGAACACAGCTGCCTTGATTTGTTTGTACTAGTGCATACCTGTGCATGCCCGTAGAAACCAAGTATAAGCAAGTATTTCTGCATGCCCGTAGAAAGCAGGTGTAAGCAAACACGTCACCACTCGTTCAGTATACTATATATTCTTCCTGTTGCCTTCAGAGAGAGCAGTCGCATTTTTCCTCCCTCCTCCTATCCTGCCTTCCTGACCTAATCCCAGCTTGCTGCGTCTGAGTGAGTGTCTGTGCCATCTCACCATCTTGCTGATCTCAACCCAAATGGAAAATACGGAAAATGGATATAAGCTGGGCTTTAAACGCAACTGACACCACCTTTTCAAACAGAAAATTGGGCCCGGGGGAGCCCAAATGTGGAGAGACCCATGGATTGGAACTCATGTGTCTGTGTGATTCGACTGAAGATGTAGAAAAAACATCTACCTGTTTTGGCTTTACGATCACAGGATTTCTGCTGATTGGGCTTTGGAGTTCTCCTGGTGTATCGAAAATTTAACTGGAAGAGCTAATCAAAATGCGGACCCGGCGGAGCTGCTTCTCAATAATTCGACCAGATGGGGAGTGCACGAAATAGCGGCAAATGACCAACATGGAATTTACCATCTGCATGCACTGTAGAGAGATGGACTCTACCGGACATGTTCATCTGTGTTTAGAAGGGGAAACATCTGGAGTCGCTTCGTGCTCTCCAGGGAATGATATGAATTTAAAGCCAGTGAATGTTAATTTGAATTGTAAGCTCAGAATATGAGAACAGGGAAAATCCTATACTCTGTCTGTGCAGATTCGGCCTTGAATCGGCGCCCCTGGATAACTCACTCCTCCAGAGTTGAGATAAGCGGATGTGTCAGCTGGCTCTGCTAACCCAAACACCGCTGCGGTGCAATAAACAGAACTCTTCAGGGACAGCGTTCATGAACTATAACATCTATCGTCGCCTAGGAGACTATTTGTTGTACTCCAGTAACTGATACACTCAACACTGCACACACACACTGACATCATCATCATACTGATATACACACACTGCTCTCCCTCCCTCTGCTGTGTGATTTGTCTACTAAATGTCTGCTAAATATGCATTGAGGGTTTTTTTGCCTGCAATCAAAATTTCGCTTACTCGTTAAGCGTCAATTTGATAAAACATGTTTTTTTCTCTCGCCTATTGTGTCATATCCTCTCTCTTTTCTTTTTATTCCTTTCTTCTTTATGACTGGCGCCTAGCGGCTGCCCCGGCCTTGAATGCGCTCTGCAGAGCGTGCCCAAGTGCCAAGTCACGTTTCGTTACCTTGTATTCATACATGTTGTAACGACAATAAAGTTGAATCTCATCTCATCTCATCACTATGGCGTCTAGATGACGTTATATAAGACATCATGTAGAGATCATAGGAACATCATAAGCGATCCTATGATCTTTTAGCGAGTCCTATGGTCGTGACAGTGTCTAGATGACGTTATATAGACATCTTGTAGAGATCATAGGAACATCATAGGCGATCCTATGACCTTTCAGCGAGTCCTATGGTCGTGACACACAGACAGACACACAGACAGACAGATTTCTTGAATTATATATAGAGTGATGATGTATACTGATATCTGGTGAAAATCTTCTTCTTTTAGATTTTATTGGCGGTTGGCAACCTCAGGTCAATGGCTCTATCAGAAATATGTTTAATGAGAAAAATGTTGGCATGTTCAATACTTATTTTCCCTGCTGTATTTTATCGACTTTTAATGAACCAGCTCGGAACATGGATGCCTAGTGGGGTGAAGGCTATTTACAGAGAAGAGCCATAAAAAATATATTCTTGTCAACTCATGCCCCTGAGCAAACTCAAAAATAAACAGTCCAGAATGATGTGAGATACATAATCAAATGAGTGATGAGGTATCTGTAGGAACATGGATGTCTAGATGGGTAAGAAAAACATACAGAGCAGTCATATAAGTCACACTTGCTCTGCTAAGCTAACTTGCTAATGCCCCTGTTGGTGTGTAGGTTCTGGTGCTCACGGGAAACATCATCATATGTTGCCTTTAAGTCCTGCTTGAGTTAAAACAACATGCAAAAGGGCTTCAGATAATGGAAGCCATCAATTGTTTCTAAAAGTGCCAATACTCATTCACCTTGGAGCAAGTTTATCTGAATAGACACAGAGACCCAGAGCTTCATTCATTCACGATGAGATCATATTTTAAACCTCAACTGATAAAACACTTTGAAAAGGGTGTTTCACTGCATGAGTCAGATTGTGCAAATGAAATGGAGGGTGTTTGATGGCTGTAATCAGCATTACGGAGCAATAAAGACAGATGCGTCAAATTGTAGTTGAGATAAAAAGGCATCCATGCTCATTCACTAAATGTGGTATCCATTGAGGATAGAGCAGTAAAGACCTATTTGTGCTGCCTGTTTATAGCTTAGTATTAGTTTGACCTGTTTCACGTGAAGGACATCAAGCTGTTTTCTATTATTGGTGAGTTCATTAAGATGCAGGGACGAGGTAGGGAAGAATTGAGGTATGCCTGTATCAAATAACTAGTAAAACCTTAAGAACGACACCCAGATGAATACAGATACACATTCTTCACTTTATGTATGTATTTTAAACTAATCTTTCTTTGTATAGAGGAAGAGAAGCTTGAGGTAATTAAATACTATTATATTGTAATTACTGTGGTACTTTTTTCCTGGGCGTAAATGTAAAACAGAGTGACTCTTACATTGTCAAAATTATATGCTTTGCTTCTTTGTGGGCTATACGTGACTTACAATCATTTTAGCAATGGCTATAAAGCAACTTTGAAAGAAAAACTGAACCTTGCTGGGTAATCCTGGATGAATTCACTTGCCAAGAATACAGGGGTGGACTACTACAGTACATATACTAACAATACAGCAATTCTCAAATTGGAAAAGCCCCAAATGCTTCAAACCCACTCTGCATGAAGTACAAAGGCACGGCCGATATTCTGCACTGGGCAGAGACAAGAGCTACCATGGAAGCACCGTGCAAGTTGCTTAACACTGTTTTAGAGCAGTGACCAAGAAATGTCATCGGAGCTAACTAAGCTAAGAGGAAGGTACCATTTGGATCAGTGGACAGACTGGTGGATTCATACTATAGTTATAAAAGCATGTTGTTGTTTTTTCAGTATTTGAGACTTTTCCACTGCTGGTATTGGAATCAAAAGGAATGTAGTGCTGCTGCAATTAGGTGATTAACTGATTAGTCCACTGACAGAAAATTAATCAACTAATATGAAAACTACTTTTCCAGTAGAAACTCTAACAATATTATTGTTCAAGCTTCTCAACCTTGCCACTTTTTGCATTAAAAGTTTAATAATTTGCTTGACAAACCAAAACATTTTTTTTTTTTGTTACTTATTTGTACCCGTAGGTAGATTTGGTTTGCAGTCTGGTGATAAGCCACCGGCTGCCGGTCGCTGCGTGCGCGAGCGCCCTAAACCTACATGTTTTTGGTATGCGGGAGGAAACCGGAGAAATCCAGGAGTAAACCCACGCAACACGGGGAGAACATGCAAACTCCACACAGCTCACTGTTGATCGGGGGCTGGGATCGAACCCACGATCTCATGATCCCCGCGATCCCCCGGCCGAGGGTAAACTGTGCTGCCGCAGTGCTAAACCATTTGATGTGGTCACTTAAAGCCTTGGAATTTTGTGATGGACATTTTTGACAAATTTTTTTATATTTTATAGATCAAATGATTAGTTGACTATTCAAAAATATAATCTTCAGATTAACTGTAAAAAAAATTGATACTTGCAGTCCTAACAGAATATCAGTTCAGCTACTATTGCTACTACTAATCATAAAAGGACAGTGAAGGTGAAGAAACAATAAAGATGAAGAAAACAAAAGAATCAAGAAAAGAAGTGAAAGAGGGCAAAGAAGATAACAAAAAAAAAACAAGAAATCCAAAAAAGTTAAGAAAAAGTTTAGATCCAAACCTATATTACAAGTGGTTAGCGCTGTGCGATATGACAAAAATTTCATATTACGATATAACTAATCTTATATCCCAATAACGATATAAACCATAATATACATTTTCTGTAAATTCTATAGTTTATATATAACAGCATATATACAATAATTAAAAGACCATCTCTTTTTTATTTTAAATTATATACTGGAAAAAAAAAATCGTACAAATTCATCTGTCATAAATTTTAGGAAGTGGTTATTGATACAGAAGCTGTATCCCTATATGAAATATCTATTGATAGAGTTGATAATCTGACAAAAACTTTTTAGATCGACTCCAAGCCAGCTGCAGCTGTGGCATGGGTAACTAGTGCGGTCAGCCTGTGGTCCCAGGGTTGCACGTTCCTGTCCTGCTTGCATCGCCATGCCAACACCATTTTACTCTCCATGAGATGGAGTTTAGAATTAAAATTAAGAAGCTAGCCTTAGGGTTTGGGAGTGGGTAAGGTTAAAAAGAGAGTAAATAGATATTAAACAATTCAAACAAATAAATGCCTCAGATTTCTGTACCTGTAACCTGCCGCTTTTAAGATATGACATTGATAGAACGTACTGGCCAATCAGATTTGAGCCGCATCTATAGCAAGACTTCTATGGGTACGGTTCAATATCCATAGCCACTGCCTTAATTTTATGCAACTTTTTTCCCATAATTTTGCTGGGGGTTTTTTTAAATTGTGTTTTTAATGTGCATTTGAGGCTTGTAATGTTTCAAATTGGCCATGATCTGAAAACCGAAGGCACCGAAGGTAATGTAATAAAATACAAGTGATGACTTCAAATTTATTCATTATCTGTCATGATGCTGAGCTCAAACATTCAGTTATCTTCATTATTTTCTGTACTTTCCCCACTTCAGTTTAGTATTGATTCTGGTTATGGTCTTGGATGTATTATGTTATTTGAGTTTGCCATTTGTTTCTGTCTGTTTATGTGAGTTCCTGTTTCTTTGTTTTGTTACTATAAGCTTCATCCATCCATCCATCCTCTTCCGCTTAATCCTTTTCGGGTCGCGGGGGGGGGGGGGGGATTGGAGCCTATCCCAGCATCTTTGGCCGAGAGGCAGGGTACACCCTGGACAGATCGCCAGTCCATCGCAGGGCCAACACAGAGAGACAAACAACCATTCACTCTCACAGTCATACCTAAGGACAATTTAGAATCCCCAGTTTGATGTTTATTAAAATTATGCATCCATGGCCATCTGGTCTTGCATTATAAATTATATCTGCCTGTTTTGGACATGAGCCTACCCTCACCTTCACCTCCTATTCTCTTTTGGAAATGTTTATATTTATTAGTATTATATTATTAGCTCTCTTGGTTGTATATTCCTTCTTGTCTTTGCCTTGGTGGGTTTCTCCTTTTGTATACATTCCATATTCATAGTTAGTTATCTTTTGCCATTGTTCCTCCTGTGCTCTTATTTTGACAGTGCTCTTTGTTTACTTCCCCTTTTAGCTCAAGTTTGCGGTTGTCACAGCTGTTTCCTATTCTTTGTTATTATCCTTGCTCTTGGTTTGTGATCCACACCTGTTTATCATTTTGTAGATTTACTCTTTGCCTATTTAAGGGACGCTGCCCTGCAGCTCGGGGCGACGTCCTTCATCATTGTTACCGGCGTGTGTCCCACGCTTCATTCCTCTTTGTTTTCCCAACGTGTCACCTCCGTGCTATTTAGCCTCTTCGTTTTTCCTGCCTGTAAGTTATCCTGACCTGTTATATTTTGTGTTTTTCGATTAAACGTTTGCAAACTCACAGTCAGCGTTTGGGTCTCTATTCCACCCTGCCTGGGCGATTCTTGACAATTAGCGCTACTTGACTAATTAAAATGGTTACAAATCAAGTAAGTTGCAGCAGCCAGTTTGCTCCTCCAACACATTTTAATTGACTTGTTATATATTTTGAATGTATGTGCCACTATCACACACTTTTGCAGCTTTAATAAAATTTTCTTCAGACAAAACTAAGAAATTCTGCAGTAATTTAAAGCAAAACGATGGTCTGATAATAATATTTCCTATAAACGATTGGAAAGCTTTTAACAAACAACTTCAGTGGACGTATCAGTTGGTGAACTATAGCTAACAATTTCAATGAAAACATTGACAGAATCTAAATGAGAGCCAATGTTGCTCACTGACAGCCAGATAAGGATCTTGGCTCCATTCCTATAACAGATTCAGTATTAAATCCTGAACAGTAAAACTTGATATGATATCTGCTGGCAAAAATGATTTTAATAAAGTTCAAGCTTGATGATTTGTTTTGCATATTTTAATGCACACTCACATGGTTCTGTTGCATATTCTCATGTTAACAACACGCAGCACGGACGTGACGTCATCATGCTGTGCCTATAACAAGGAACTGTTGGTGGCCTATTGTTCAGCACAGCCGTCACCTGTCCCTGTTTTACAGACATAACAGGCTCCATCTTTAAAATGTCTTCTTTTTTCTGTAGCTAAATGAATACACTGCAACTGTCAGTTTAATGTCTTTATTTGTGATGGTAAATATATGTAATTGCGTAGTCAGTGGGAAGCTGCATGTCTTGGAAAGGCATCATAAGCCCTGTAATTCCTTCTAAAGCAGGGCAGTTTTGAGAAGAGCCTGTCACCGTTAGCAACACCTCTGCCAGTCATTCTGTGCATTGCAGCCAAACCCAATTAGCATCAGGGTGTCCACTTGTCAGTCAGTCCCACTAGTAAAGGCTAACTGTGGGGGCGCTCCTAGCAGCTTAGACAGCTAATCAATCAATCAGCCAGTCATTTCTGGAAATCATATGCTGAGTGATGCTTAATAGATACATTGCCTTGAATTGGGTCAAGGGGCGAAGACAAACTTTAGTGTAGTAATAAAGGTAGAAATAAGATTAAATAATGCTAAATAAACTAATGAAAAGCAGCTATATAAAGAATTGTGGTTGATATTATTTTATAACTTTGTTGCTTGGGGAGTGACTCACACCAAGAAAGCCAAACACAGACAGCTGACTGCTCAATTGCACCCTTCCTCCAGATCCTGTAGCTGTATGCACACCTGCTCACATCAACCCCCGCACGGCTGCCTAGCCACCTTTGAACTGAATCAGACATGTCAGTCTTTAATTCTAGACTGGCATTTAAGAAAATCCCAGTGACTACATGATGCAGCATGCACCCCAGACAGATGGCCGACCACAACATGTACTCATCGGCACTGCATCCTCTCTCTTGCACGGGTGTGAAAGCATACATTTGCATACAAGTCAAACATCGACACAAGGCTTTCCTGTGCATCTACCTGTGTGAATGCATGTGTAGGATGACTGAGAGCTTATCACGGTGACTGTGGCTCTTTGTAATTTTAAATAAACAGTGTCTGATCTATAGCTGCAGAGGGAGCTCTTCGACTTAAAAGTCCAGTTCACTAAAGCATGGAGTGTTTGTGGGCTTTAGCCTCCTAAAATGCTTTCATGGGTCATATGGCTATCACCAAAACATTAAAATCTGTGTCTGACATATTAAAAATCACTCTGGCATGAGTTATACTTTACTATGTCACTAAAACATAATCCTGCCTACAGTGGCAGTACTCTTGACTGCTATATGTTCCAGTACACACCCAGAGTTTCTCTGAGCCTGAGACCCATTAGTTTCAGAGTGAACAGTAACAGCAACACCGGCTGGACCACTAAAATTTTTTTACTTTGGACAAAATGGTTCTGCACCTCTACCGAGGTTTGAATCGGAGCTAATATTAGCTAAAAACTTGACTAAAACAAAGTTTGGGTTTTGCTGTGAAGCTTCTTCGGGTTAGTACAACCTCCACTCTGATGAGCTGGGCTTCAGATCCACATATCATAGGTAAATTATTTAAATAGTGTATCAGTCTGAATAAATGGAGATTGATGCTGTTGAAGTTGTTAGCTTAGCAATGATAAGGGAATGCTTTATTTTCTATGATTGTGTTGGTGGTAGATTTGTTTTTTTGTGGAATTGCTGCTATTGTGCGTTCTGTACAAATGCCAGCTGTAGTAAGACAGGCCAAGGAAAATTTAGGAGTTAGTGTTAGCATGGTTACCTTTGAAGCTCAGCAGCTTACTTTTGATTGACCTTTACTACAATTGCCCTAGGAGGGGGAAAAAAAAACAACCCAAAACTTTGCCCAGTCAGATAAGGGCCTATGAATGTTAAGCTACAGTCAAAAAGATTCTTACGGACGATGGGTTCGTAACAATCTCCCAGTTCCTACAAATTCTGGAGTTTGCGGACATTCGTGGAGGGGGGCATAGTTTCTTATGGCTGCCGTTCAATTCGCAAGAGCAATTTGAGGCATTCTTGAGAAATGAGGTGCTTTTCTGTCGTACGATGGCCATAAGAGTTAGGTGCCTTGGGATCTTCCTACCGCATACTTACTGCCATCTTACAAAAAGTTTTGTGCAACTCGCAGCACTCTCAAGTCATTGGCAGGAAGAGCTTACTGCTTTTGGCACAAATGTTGCAAAATGATGTACCACTGCCTTATGAGCACCTCTCTACTGACTTACACACGATGTACGAATCGCCGTATAAACGGGGATTTGTGCAGGGTTTCCTACGACTGCTGTAAAGGGCCCTCAAGAACAATTTAACAAACAAAAAACCTATAACGTAAGGTGTTTTCATGAACAACTTAAGGTGTTCTTGAGGCATATTTACGGCCAGCATCTTGTGTAGTTCTTACGTTGTTCCTATGGTATTCATATGGCTGCCCTACAATGAGGGGTTTTCGTGGGGCGTTTGTAAAACTCTTGGACAAGACCATCAAGCTAGCCAGGAACTTATGAACGCTCTATGAACACTGGAGTCTCCTACAAGTGCCGTCACATTATGCAAATTAGATGAGTAAATTTACTCCCATCATAAACTTTGGATCATATTCTACATTTTTCTCATTTACAGTAAGCCGTTATTTCTTACCACTTTCAGGCTACAGCCTTCAGAATTTCTGATATCTAAACTGAATGTTTTCTTCAAAAAAATCTTGGCTGTTAGAGGGTGACAATTGTTACAAATTTGCCTCAAACCATTTCTGGTCTGAATGCAGCCGAGGTGATGTATATATTCCACACATACCCACGAGCAACACTGGTTCTCTTCATGTGACTTTTCATGGGACTTTTTTGTAACTGTGATGATGGAACAGCAATGATTGTCCATAAACATGTTGTTATTGAATTTCAAAGTGCTGTTTCAGCAATAGCAGGTTCAGTAAAATAATCTACACACCCAAGACTGGAATTTTCATTTAATTACTATTATGTCCAATTACGCTTAATGTTGCTACTTTGCATTGTAGCTAAATTTATATCTATTGTATGTGCTACATTCAAATTAACAATCTCCATTTAATTTGGCGTCTGCTTAACAGCAAAGATGCAATTTTTTTTTAAATATATATAACTGTAAACTATATTTAGGCTGTAAGGGGTTAATATTATTTGTGACATGAGCGAAGAGATACAGAATGATGACCAAGAGCTGACTGGATCACATCTGAGTCTTAATGCCGGGTTAATATCCACCTTTACTGTGGTGTCATATTCACAAATCTTCAATGTCATTAATATTATGGACATTCTGCTGAGTTGCATGTGTTCCAGCAAGTATTTCTCATGTATAGATTGATAACAGGCAGCACAAGTCGGACTGCATGTGTAGATGATAGGAAACACTTCTGTCCATGCTGACTGTACATGCAGATTCCTCCTGGCAGACAACAGAACAGTGGCAGACTGCATTCATCTTGTAGGCAAAGCTGGAGAGACAACGCTGCTGGAAAGGCAACAAGTGTTCTCCGACAGTGGACACAAGTGCTGTGCTTCATGTGTTTAAAGGCACCGTTTTCTGCCAATACCACAGATTAATTTTAAGTTGTGACATCCTCAGCAACATATACAGCTCTGGGGGAAAAAAAAAAAAAAAAAAAGACCAACGAAGACCACTGCAAAATTTTATCTGGTTTTATTATTTATACATATGTGCTTTTTTGTTTTATTCCCTAACCTACTGAAAACAACTCACCCAAATTCCAAGTCAAAATATCGTCATTTCGAGTATTTATTTACAGAAAATGACAATGGCCCAAAACAAACAAAAAAAATGTTGCTTTTTGATGTGCTTTAAGATCGAATAATGCAAAGAAAACAAGTTCATGTTCATTCTTAAACACGATGATACCTAAACTTACATGCTGTCTTACTGTCTGTTTTTGCTCTCTAAGCGTTATGGGTTTTCTTTTTTTCTGACCATGATATTCATTTTGCATGGCTGTTTTTTTAGATACAGTGCACAACAGATGGTGCACAGGTGGAAGAAAAAGGTGTAAACAAGTGGGAGGTTCATGGAAATGAGAAGCACAAAGTGAGCTGATGTTAGATTGAAATTTGGTCTTAGATTTTTGAACTGATACTGTTACTATGTTATCAGTAACAGCAAACTTAATACTCTATATTCAGAGCTCAGCAATTACAGAAGAGTACTTAAAATCCAAGAGGCAGATAATTATAATTTATAGAGAACAATGGTAACTCATACTCCACTTGTCTATGCATGAATACGGTTGATTCCTGCATCCAGACTCTTACAGCTTCTGTTTAGTGAATAAATGGTGCCTCTATAGTTGAGTGAAATTCTGCAGTGATTTGAATGATAACATGGCAAGTATGGCCTGACTCACAGTACAGGGGGATGTTTACTAATTGAAAAGATGGTCTGCCCCGATGTGCATGCCAAAATATCTTTTGGCAAGTTATTAAGTTCCAAACTGCGTACCTGTCAATATAAGACAGTGGCAGCACTTTATAACATTAAGTACTATGACACCACTGTGTACTATTGCTGTAAGTACTGTGTAAAACAGTGTATGTGCCATGTAATTTTAGTAATTTCAGAGTGACAACCCTGTTTTTGTTCTTTTTTTTTTTTTTTTTTTTTTTTACAATAAAACCGTCATATGAGCACCATTTATAAGTACCAGTTGCCTTTCTGGTTCCTTTAAGAGACTTTAGTTTTCTTTCTAATATAATATCCTGTGAAGGTGCATTCTTTCTGACTAATTGTTTTATATATTTTCTTTAGGTTGATTTTGTTCATTTGTAATTCTGGTATTCTATTGAGTTATTTATTTTAAGTAGTTATTTTCTTGTTCTTTTTTTTAACTGTTTTTTAATGCCTTCTCCAGTGATGTTATGTCTTTTCCTCTAGTTTCCTCTAGTTTCCATGCCTCGGACAAGTTTATTTGTTTAACGACGCCCTCCGGCGGCTCTAAAACCACCTCAAAAACCAATGTGCATTGCCCAAAATAGTATATTGTGGCTTTTTATACACAAAAGACTTTCATTGCCCGAGAATTGCTTAGAAAGAGCTTTTACGTCTTCCACCTACTCAGGTACGCACAGCTCTATGAATATACCAATTAGCCCCATCCATACTCACACTTGCGGAGAGCCACTGCCCGGCCCCATGTGGAAGCTGGAGGACTCCCCGCCGGTCTCTGATTACCCACTCACTCCGGATCGCCTCGCTGGGGGCTGTCGAGCAGTTCGCCTCGGTCCAATGCGCCCGCCAGACGGCTTGCCTCACTTTTGCCACCTTAGGCTAGTGTATGTGTAGCTGTTACCAACTTAGGTTAATTTAAGCAAACGAATACTCAGCGCAGGTCAGCTGACATCAGCAATAGGTGACACTCATATAAAGATCAGCGTTTGTGGAGGCTTCCTGCCATTCTGGACCTGCTTTATTGGGTGAATTGGGCTGCACGGTGGCGCAGTGGTTAGCACTGCGGCAGCACAGTTTACCCTTGGTCGGGGGATTGTGGGGATCGTGGGATCGTGGGATCGTGGGTTCGATCCCAGCCCCCGACCAACAGTGATCTGTGTGGAGTTTGCATGTTCTCCCCGTGTTGCGTGGGTTTACTCCGGGATTTCTCCGGTTTCCTCCCACATGCCAAAGACATGCATGTTAGGTTAATTGGCTGTTCTAAATTGTCCCTAGATATCTGTTTCCTATAGGCCCTTAGAATAGAGGGTTAGTATTAATGAAAGCGCTTTGAGTGGTCTTTGTGACTAGAAAAGCGCTATATAAGTGCAGGTTAGTTAGTTAGTTAGTTAGTTAGTAGAATTCATACTACAACGTTTGGACCAACTTTAACTGACGTTCTGGCAAACATCGGGCGCTGCTGGCAAAAGTTGATTAAAAGTTAATGATAGTTGGTGTTTGTTGGCAAACGCTGGTGAAAGTTGTGTTCCTTGAAAATTTTCAGCTGAAAATTTGCCAGTGTTTGGAAATAAACGTTGGTGAAAGTTGTGCTCAGTTTGTAAGAGTTCCTGAGCACTGGGCTAAGTTATGCCAAGTTTGCCTAAGTCAGCCTAAGTTAAACTCTTTTGGCAAATGTTGACTGAAATGCCAGTGGAAGCAGATGTTTTTAGACCGAAACTCACTTCAGACATGCACGGACAAAAGAGAAATAGAGAGAAGAGGGAATTAAAAAAAGAAAAAAAAATATATATACTGTATATATATAATCTCCCCAAAATGTGACAGTCCAAAAGAAAAAAAAATCTCCTCAATGAGAAATTCACTGTTCTTAATTTTTCACTCCGTGCGTAATCATTCTCCAGGATTTATTGGTTCGGCTTCCATTGTGGGGAATCAAACAGCGCTGATGTGGTGTCAAAAAGTAAATGAGATTTAACAGGATTTTATGTTAATTTAATGGAGAGAGTTGTAACAGTCAAAATATAATCACCTGTCATTTTATTTATATGAAGATACACTAAATAGTTTTTTTAATTTCATCCACATTCACATTTTAATTGCAGACTTACTGTTGGAATCTATAGACAGGCATTATTGTATTTTTTTTTAGAGGTAAGAATGAATGAATGAATGAATGAATGAATTAACAGGGGAAAAGGGTAGAAAAGGCAGAAGTAACTACATAGGAATATAAAATGAAAATAAATACTGAAACGTATGCCCAAGGGAGACGTGTTCACTCCAAAATGAGGTCCAAAATGGCAGGAAGCCTCCACAAATGCTGATCTTTATACAAGCATTGCCTAGCACTGATGTCAGCTGACCTGCGCGGAGTATTTGTTTGCTTAAGTTAACCTAAATTGGCAACAGCTACACATACGCTAGCCTAGGTTGACAAAAGTTTGCCAACACTCAATGCAACGCTGGCACATGCTAGCAAAAGTTTGCAAAAGTTTGTAAAAGATGGTGTGTGCTGGATTAAAAAAACCTGCTCACAAATATAATTTCATCGATGTTTGGACTAATTTCTCTGATTTTTCAAAATGTCTCTAAAAGTCAATCCAAACGCTATAGTGAGAACTCAGCTTTAACTTAGGCTGACTTAGGTAAACTCTGCATAACTTAGCCCAGCGCTCAGGAACTTTTACAAACTGAGCACAACTTTCACCAACATTTATTTCCAAACGTCGGCAAATTTTCAGCATGCTAAAAATTTTCAAAGAACACAACTTTTGCCAGCAGAGCCAGACATTTACCAAAACATCAGTAAAAGTTGGTCCAAACGTTGTAGTGTGAATCCACCTTTAGCCTGATTGGTTAATGTTATGACCAATCAAACAAAGCAGGAATACTTACAGTACATAGTTAGAAACACACTGTCCAAACTCACATTTTTTTATTTATTTTTTTGGGGGGAGGGAGGGGGGGGGTATATGAAACTTTATAGCCAGAAAACAGAGATATGAGACATTTGAGTGATTTCACTCTTGATATGTTTTGTAAGTCACAAAAAACATGTTACAGACATGCTAACAACAGAAAAAGCTTGATTTTTGCCAGTGTCGCTTTAAGTAATCTTATGCCTATGGTATTCGGAAATCATCCAGTACTTACAGGGTTTCAGAACTGCAGTCTTCATTTCTTATGCTCATTTGTAATTTCCCCAAAATGACCCAGTACTCACTGGGTTTAAAGCTGTTCGGTTACTTTGCTTATTTGGCATTGCCCCCAAATTGCAGATTAATTTTGGAGTAATTATGAAATTAGTAAGAAACAAGAAATTTTGGAGTACTTACAAATGAGCAATGCAACTGAAGAATACAGCCCATAGTCTAGTAAGTACAGAGTAATTTTGAGGTAATTGCAAAATTAGTACCCAATATGTAACAGGATACTTTCAAGGTATTTACACATAGGATTAGTTAAACTATTGAACTTGTATAAAGCACATAAACTATAGGGTTAATAAATGGTAACTACAGAGTACCTACATGGTAAGTATATGGTACTTAAATGAACACAACAAGGTATATTTATGGTTGAAAACAGGGGTTTACATCATGTTATTACCCTGGACTTACGTAATACACTGTTTTATATAGGTATTTACACAGAAAGTACATGGCAAGCTCATAGTACTTCATGGGCTGTGGTGTAAGTTGTCACCAATATAGTTAAAGAAGTGGAAAATGGCTCAGTTTAACACAGTCATCTTGTTGCTTTGCTGACTCAAGATACAGTGGAGGCCGTTACACTTTAACTTGATACTTCAACATAACTTATTTCAGTTAAAGCAACATGACGAATCAACAGGTTACCATGATTACAGAGTGACATAAATGAAAGGTTACAGTATATGGTCGTGGAGTAAGATGTCGTGGAATTTTTACTTCAAATTTCTCCTTTGCAGATCTGATGAATTAATAAAAGCACTGGAGTCACTGTTGCCTTTTAGTGAGTTTTTCTTCTTCACCAAGAAGGGAAATGTCACACAATGTGCAACAAGCAGAGTCGTGAGAAGTTCAAAGTTCCAGCAGAGTGCAGGGATTCTTATCCAGCATGACAAACAGCAGTGAAGATTGTTTCGGGAAGCCTTCTCAGTTACCGTCTCTCAAGGCTATGCTGGGTGCAGCTGTAGCCCCCAACTAATAAACTACATAGAACAGAATGAATTGGCAAAATGCAAAGATTTTATTAAAAATGCCCTTCACAAAGACTACATTTTTTTATTATTATTAATAATAATAATAATAATAATACATCCATTTATATAGTGCTTTTCATAGACACTCAAAGACACTTTACAATGGCTACATTATTCATTCACCCCATAGCGCGTGCGGCGTTAGGCCTTTTATAGGGGTGCTGTAGCATCCCTAAATTTAAACTCGGCACCCCTTAAAATTGGAGTGAGAAAAGTTGTGATTATAAAAGTTCAGTTCGTCTTTGACAAGCTGAAATAACATCAAAAACATATTCAGTAGTTTGTCCTTTAAACTTTTTAAAATGAAAATGAAAAGACCCCCGCCACGCAAATGGTATGATCCCTCCTCTCACATGTTCTCTCCCCGGTGCCTACATGGGCTGGGGCCCTGGCGCACACAGAGAGATCCTTCCCGTAAAAAACTCTCTCATAAATTTGTGAGGAAAGACCTCACAAATTTATGAGAGTAAAGTCTCAAATGTACAAGGAAAAAAAAAAAAGCCCTAAATTAGCACTAAACACAAATTATGAGGAAAAAGTTGATTTAAGTGAGAAAAAAAATCTTTCAAATTTACAAGGAAAAAGTACTAAATTTAGAATAAAACTGCAATAAATTCAGGAGAAAAACCTCAAACTGTCCAGACTAAAGTCTCATCTCAGTAAATTCTTAACTATATTTGTTATGATCAGGTGAGCGTGCCCCCCCTCCCTTTCTGTGGGAGGTTCTCCATCAAGCCCCCGGCTCCGCAGGTCATCAGCACACCTGCGTGAGTAGATGCACCTGCTGCCTCTTCTCTGCCAGCGCTTAAAAGGACCTGTTCGTGAACGCTCCATCGCTGGCTCATTGGGTATAGCTGCCTCAAACGTGAAGCTAAGTTTTGTGCATATTGTTAAGGAACTCAGACTGAAACCCTTTTTCCCTCCTCTCTCCTCAGGTTGCTGCCACCTCCGCAGTGTGTCTCCGGGGTTGCTGCGCGCTCACCTGCCCCATCATCATCATCATCATCACCACCACTCCAGACTGCCTTCTCCACCCGGTCAGACACTCCTCCCAACTCCACTCCTCACCTGCTCCCTGCCCGCTCTGCTTTGCTGGTTTCTCCGTTCTCCACTGGGTTCTTCTGCTGGGCTCTCTGCTCACTATTCATGAGATCCACCCTTGTTTATCCATTGCTTTTAGCCTCCCTCCACAGTTCAACCCTGCTCTCGTCTTCCTCTTTTACAGACTGTGTGTTCCTCTGGCAAGTGATGCTTTCCTTACCGTTGAGTTTGTTGTTCAATAAAATTGTGTTTAAACGTTGCCCCTCTGTGTCGTGTCCATTCACTGGTGTTAGCAGCCTGCACGTGGGCTTATCCTTCTCTCAATCGTGACAGTTTTGGGGCAACTACTCTTAGTGTATGTATGAGTGATAATATACAGAGAAAACCTCCTTTTAATTGAGTACAGTTTCAGGCTATATTCTACCACCTAAATTATAGATATTTTTTAATTGAAAATGTGGAAATTTTCTCTGTGAATTTGAAGAGTTCTCACTGGAGTGGTGGCCTAGTTGATAGAGCATCTGCCCCACACCTGGGAGGTTGGGGGTTCAAGTCCCGGCCAGATCATACCAAAGACCATATAAAAATGGTACTTCCTGCCTTCTAGCTTGGTGCTCAGCATAATAGAATGGGGGAAGGAGAAGTTGTTTGTGGCGGCGCCTTGCATGGCGGTGACCGCTCTATTTCTAGATGTTATTAACATTATAGATAGGAGAAACGTAATTCTGTTCTACTGCACATGATTGGCTGTATGGACTAAATGACAATAAAGTTGGCTTCTTCTTCTTTTTTTTCTTCAGCAATGGAGTCTTGCGAGGTGAGCAGGCATAGAGCCCATGTTGGTTGAGTGCATTACTTATTGCTTTCTTTGAAACAGCGGTACCTGCTAACTCCAGGTCTTTCTGGAGCTCTCCACAAGTGGTCTTTGGCTCTTGGACAACTCTTCTGATAATTCTTTTGACTCCTCTGTCAGAAATCTTTTGAGGAGCTCCTGGTCGTGACTGGTTTATGGTAAAATGATGTTCTTTCCACTTCCTATGATGGCTCCAACAGTGCTCACTGGAACATTCAGCAGTTTAGAGGTGTGTCTGTAATCAATACCATCATTATGTTTTGCAACAATTCAGACAGCGTGTTCACATTCATTGTGTGAGTGTGAACAGGAAATCCTTGAAAAAGAGAGGTTGCCTCTCAATGGAACTACCATGTATAAGGGCGCATTCACACGGCCAGTGTTTGGTCCAGACCAAAGGACTATCCGCAGATAGTTCAGTTCATTTTGTGCTGTCTGAATGCGCGTTCGAACTCTTGTGCACACCAAACGAGCGAACTCCGGTCCGCTTGAAAACAGGGGTCTCGGTTCACTTGCAAACAAAGTCTGGTGCACTTCACTTGCAGTGTGAATGCAAACAGAATATCCAGCGGACCAAAAGGCGGAAGTGCCCTTTGTGTAACCATAGCGACGTGTAGTCTGAGAAGAGGAAGCAGCGTTTACTGTAGCGTATTTTGGGTAGAAAATAACAATAAACACAACTGTGCGGATCCAAGAAATCCTTTTACCGGTGAAATCCGAGGAGAAAAGTTAAAAAATGTCTCGTTTGTGACGGACAAACAACCTGGCTGAAGGGAAGAGATTTCCATTTTCGATCCTGGCCAATTGATGAGCCGGACTTTTCTTCTTAACCAAGATTTTTTCTTCCTGGTCAGTGGTGGTTTTGGTTACAGTGCCCCAAATGAGCAGTTGTTGTATGTGTGTGACGTTGTCCCAGCAGTTTGATCCACTGCAGTGTGAATGCAAACCAAACCAAATGAAGGTGTGAAAATTCTCGGCATTCCCCACCCAATCAAACTAAGACCCCCGGACTATCCTGGTGTGAAAGCAGCCAAATAAAGGTAAAATAAAATAAACAAATAAGGTGGCAAATGTCGAGAGAGGGCTCTTTTCTTCTACCCATCATGAGCTCTTTGTGGTGTGACAATCTGATCTTCACAGACCTTTCTAAAGGCTATCAGTCAGGACTTAACCAGCTGAAATTAATTCTCACTGATGGGGGATGGGATGGCTTCCTAAATTCTGATGGATTTCAGCTGGTTTCTTGGCTTTCTCTGCTTTTTTTGCACCAATTTTTCTTCATGTGTTCAATACTTATTCCCTGTGTCATTCCACTTTATTAAATATAACTTGTTTAGTGAAAACAGTTGCCTTGATTTCTTTGAATGTATGGATTACTTAGGTTGTTACTGATATCTGGTGAAGATCTCAGGTCAATGGCTCCATCAGAAATATGTTTAATGAGAAAAATGTTGACGTTAATCCTTATTTTCCCCCTGTATATAGCACTTTTTCTCATCTCAAAGACCACTCAAAGTGTTTCACTAGTACTAACCCTCTGTCCTAAGGGCCTTTAGGAGACAGATACTTAAGGACAATTTAGAATGACCAGTTAACCTAACATGCATGTCTTTGGATTGTGGGAGGAAACCAGAGCTCCCGGAGTAAACCCATGCGACACAGGTAGAACATGCAAACTCCACACATAAAGGTCCCTACCCCTGCCAGCCTGGAGATTCAAACCTGGAACCTTTGCTGTTAAGCCACAGTGCTAACCACGGTACCACCACGCTGCTCTACTAGCAGCTTAAAACAGACGACAATTCATCATCAATTAGAAAGAAATTGAAAGAAATTAGAAATTAAGTGGAATTACAAAGAAAGAAAATGGCGCTCCACAAAATTAGATAAACTTTATTTAGCTTGGAGAAAACATCTTCTAATTTATGAATGAATGAATGAATGAATGAATCTCTTAGAAAAGCCAGAACAACGTATTATTTTGCGTTAACAGAAGAGAACAAGAATAATCCCAGGTTTCTTTTCAGCACTGTAGCCAGGCTGACAAAGAGTCAGGTCAAATCTAGCATTCCCTTAGAGCTTACTAGTCAGGACTTCATGAACTTCTTCGATAATAAAATTTCATCTATTAGAGATTGTCAAACTCCCCGTGCGCTTTTCCACAGCGCATGGAGGAGGAGAAAGATGGATGGATTTAAACGCAGGGTTTTCACCAAACACACATTTATTGACAAAACACAGTTCAAAAATAGACTTACAGGTAGGGAAAGATGTACACAAAAGGCTGGTGCAGGAGTGAACAGCGACGCAGACCACTGTGTACCGTGGCCACAGGAAAATAATACAAAATAGCACACATGCGCTCGGGAGAGCGAGGAAGACTTTAGGAAGCTCATCTGACTCAGGGAAGCAAATGGGGCAACAGCCTAAGCGTAGCAGTTGAGCTGCAGGGAGGAACGCTACCAGATAAGCGTAGCAGCTAACCGCACAGAGAAACGCAAGACAATTTACTCACGGGCAGGAGCAGTCCAAGAAGTCCAATTCTCCCATGGAGCACAAATAACAAATCCTTTGAGACGTGACGGTCACACGACGGGAAATGACCGTGTGACTCGTATAATGGTCTAGCGGTGTTTAACTAGCAAAGAGCTGCTTAAGTACAAACACTGCTGGCCTAACAAATTGGGAACACCTGGGCGAGGCACGGGAAAGATAATTACCGGGGCAAACAGCTGACTGTCAGAGAGGGGGGGGCGTGGTCAGACCGGTGAATGTTAGACAGCGCCCACCTGAAAGTGGGTCAAACAGCTGCCTAATGATCACCGGCCAGAGCAGCGGCCAAGCACAAAAATAAGACACAGGAGAGAAATCAAAACACAACACAGGACCAAGAAAGATCAGAACCGAGTCCGCAGGAGAACACAGGCTCGGTTCATGACAGAGATAAAATCAGTCAGATCCTTCCCACCATTAGTTTAAATTCAGTAACAAATGCAACTCCTCCAAATGACATTCATTTGGATGAGTTTACTCCAACTGACCTTTTAGAGTTTGATAAAATAATTTCCTCATCCAAGAATTCAACGTTTCTATTAGACCCTATAACTACCAGGTTACTGAAAGAAATCTTCCCATTTATTGGTAGCTCTATTCTTCAAATAATCAATTCTTCATTAACATTAGGCCATGTACCACACTTTTAAAACTGCTGTAATTAAACCATTACTTAAAAAGCCAACGCTGGATCCAGGAGTTTTAGCTAACTATAGACCAATCTCTAATCTGCCTTTAATTTGGGCCTGGTCCTCAGTATTGGGCACTTTAGCAATTCCAGGTTAAACCCAATTTTATTTGCCATAGTTTATCGTCCCCCATCAACCTATTCAGAATTTTTATCCGAATTTCCTGATTTCTTAGCTGATTTAGTGCTGAAATCTGATAGAATAATTATAGTAGGGGACTTTAATATACATGTGGATGTAGATAGTGACTGCCTTAATGTGGCTTTTAATTCAATATTAGACTCGATTGGGTTTTCTCAGAAAGTAGGAAATTCTACTCATTACCTCCACCATACATTGGACCTTGTTCTGACATATGGCATAGAAATAGAAAATCTTGTAGTGTCTCCTCATAACCCTGTACTGTCAGACCATTGTCTGTTAACCTTTGATTTTACTATTTCTGACTATTTGGCTCCTAAAGAAAAATATTATCACAGTAGATGCCTCTCAGATGATGCTGTTTCCAAATTTATGCAGATTGTTTCCTCTATGCCATGTGTCAACACAACGGAAATAAGCTATAGACAGCTTGCTCCTTCTGTAATTGATAACATGGTGGATAGTGTTTCAGCTTCTCTACATCAGGCTCTAGACTTGGTGGCCCCCTTAAAAAAGAAAAAGTCTAATCAGAGATTTTTAACTCCTTGGTTCAACACAGAAACTCGTAGCTTAAAACAGAAGACTCGTCAATTAGAAAGAAAATGGCGCTCTACTAATTTAGATGAAATCTATTTAGCTTGGAGAAATCATCTTTTAATTTATAAAAAATCTCTTAGAAAAGCTAGAACGAGTTATTACTCTGCATTAATAGAAGAGAACAAGAATAATCCCAGGTTTCTTTTCAGTACTGTAGCCAGGTTGACAAAGAGTCAGGACTCTGTCAATCCTAGCATCCCCTTAGAGCTTACTAGTCAGGACTTTATGAACTTTTTCAATAATAAAATTTCATCCATCAGAGATAAAATCAATCAGATTCTTCCCACAGTTAACTTAAATACTGTAACTACTACAACTCCTTCTATTGATGTCTGTCTTGATGAGTTTACTCCAATCGACCTTTGTGAGTTAGACAAAATAGTTTCCTCATCCAAACCTTCAACTTGTCTTTTAGACCCTATTCCTACCAGGTTATTTAAAGAAGTCTTCCCACTTATTGGTAGCTTTATTCTTCATATAATCAATTCTTCATTAACTTTAGGCCATGTACCGCAGGCTTTTAAAACGGCTGTAATTAAACCCTTACTCAAAAAGCCAACGCTAGATCCAGGAGCTTTAGCTAACTATAGACCAATCTCTAATCTCCCTTTCATTTCAAAAATCTTAGAAAGAGTTGTTGCTATGCAATTATTTGACCACCTGCAGGGAAATGGTTTATTTGAGGAGTTTCAATCTGGGTTTAGAATCCATCATAGCACTGAAACAGCCTTAGTGAAGGTCACTAACGACCTCCTCATTGCATCTGATAATGGACTAGTTTCTGTACTTGTCCTTTTAGATCTTAGTGCAGCTTTTGATACTATTGATCATAATATTCTACTTGATAGATTAGAACACTATGTTGGACTTAATGGAACTTCGTTGCAGTGGTTTAGATCTTATTTATCTGATAGGTTCCAGTTTGTTCATGTAAATGATGAGTTTTCTCTCAGCTCAAAGCTTAGTCATGGAGTTCCACAGGGATCTGTGCTTGGCCCTACTCTTTTTAGTTTATATATGCTTCAATTAGGCAACATTATTAGAAAGCACTGTATACATTTTCACTGTTATGCAGATGACACACAATTATACCTGTCAATGAAGCCAGATGATACTAATCAATTAGCCAAGTTAGAAGCCTGTCTTAAGGAAATCAAAGTTTGGATGACTTGTAATTTCCTGCTATTAAATTCAGATAAGACTGAAGTCATTCTTGTTGGTCCAAAAAACCTTAGAAATTCCTTTCCAAATCAAACTTTCAGTTTGGATGCAGTTACTCTTTCTCTTAATAGCTCTGTGAGGAACCTTGGAGTTATTTTTGATCAGGATTTGTCCTTCAATTCACATATTAAATTTGTTTCTAAGACTGCCTTCTATCATTTGCGTAATATTGCCAAGATTAGGAGCATCTTGTCTCAGAGTGATGCTGAGAAGCTGATCCACGCTTTTGTTAGCTCGAGATTAGATTATTGTAATTCTTTATTATCAGGTTGTCCTAAAACATCTTTAAAAAGTCTTCAGCTGATCCAAAATGCTGCAGCAAGAGTTTTAACAGGTACTAGAAAGAGAGATCATATCTCTCCGGTTCTGGCCTCCCTTCATTGGCTTCCCATAGAGTTTAGAATTAAGTTTAAAATCCTTCTTCTCACTTACAAAGCTCTAAACAATCAGGCTCCTTTTTATTTAAAAGATCTGATACTACCGTATCATCCTAACAGAGCACTACGCTCCCAAAATGCAGGTTTACTTGTAATACCTAGAATCTCCAAAAGTACAATGGGAGGCAGAGCCTTCAGTTATCAAGCTCCTCTCCTGTGGAATCAGCTGCCAATCTGGATTCGGGAGTCAGACTCGATCTCTGTTTTTAAGAATAGGGCTAAAACCTACCTTTTTGATATAGCCTACAATTAGGGAGGGATCATGTGTTTTCTGAACCCTCCCTTAGTTATGCTGCTAATAGGTTTAGTCAGCCGGGGGACCTCCAGTAATGCACTGGGCCTCACTCCTTTCCTCACTCTCTATGAAATATTTTTTTTTTGCTGGTCATTAACATTTGTTTGTTCTCTCCCATAGATTGAGTCCCCATCGTGCTGTTTGCTCTCTACATGTCTGTTCTTTTCTTCTTCTCTATCCCCTCACCCCCCAGCCAGTCGCAGCAGATGACTGCCCCTCCCTGAGCCTGGTTCTGCTGGAGGTTTCTTCCTGTTAAAAGGGAGTTTTTCCTCTCCACCGTCGCCAAGTGCTTGCTCACAGGGGATCGCCTGATTGCTGGGGTCTTTCTGCAACTGTGGGGGTCCTCCCTACAGTTGATAGTGCTATGAGATGACTGTTGTTGTGAAATGGCGCTATATAAATAAAGTTGAATTGAATTTAATTTCAAAAATCTTAGAGTTGTTGCTATGCAATTATTTGACCACTTGCAGGGAAACAGTTTATATGAAGAGTTTCCGTCAAGGTTTAGAATTCATTGTAGTACTGAAACAGTTTGAGTAAACGTCACTAATGATCTTCTTATTGCATCTGAAAATGGACTTGTTTCTGTACTTGTCCTTTTAGATCTTAGTGCAGCTTTTGATACTATCAATCATAATATTTTACTTGATAGATTAGAATACCTTGTTGGACTTAATGAAACTTCTTTGCAGTGGTTTAAATCTTATTTATCTGATTAGCTCCACTTTGTTCATGTCAATAATGAGTTTTCTTCAAATTCAAAGCTCAACCACGGAGTTCCACAGGGTCCTTTGTTTGGTCCTGTTCTTTTTAGTTTTTATATGCTTCTGTTAGGTAATATTATTAGAAAACATTTCATCAATTTCCATTGTTATGCAGATGACACACAATTATACTTGTCTTAAGGAAATCAGAGTGTGGATGAGTTGTACTTTCTTGCTATTAAATTCAGATAAGACTGAAGTCATTCCCATTGGCCCAAAATAACCTTAAAAATACTTTCCTAAATCAAACTCTTAGTTTGGATGGGGTTACTCGATGTCCTAACAGTTCAGCGAGGAACGCTGGAGTTATTTTTTAATCAAGATCTGTTCTTTAATTTGCATATTAAACTTGTTTCTAAGACTGCTTTTTATCATTTGTGTAATATTGCCAAGATTAGGAGCATCTTGTCTCAGAGTGATGCTGAGAAACTAATCCACACTTTTGTTAGTTCTAGATTAGATTATTGTAACTCTTTACTATCAGGCTGTCCTAAAATGTCTCTAAAGAAGTGTTCATTTGATCCAAAATGCTGCAGCTAGAGTTTTAACAGGTATGAGAAAGAGAGCTCATATCTCTCCAGTTATGGCCTCCCTTCAATGGCTTCCCATAGAATTTAGAATTAAATTTAAAATTCTTCTCACTGACAAAGCTCTAAATGATGAAGCCCCTTGTTATTTAAAAGATCTACCTTATCATCTTAACAGAGCACTACGCTCCCAAAATGCAGGATTACTTGTGATACCTAGAATCTCTAAAAATACAATGGGAGGCAGAGTTTTCAGTTGTCAAGCTTCTCTTTTTGGAACCAGCTGCCAATCTGGATTTTGAAGACAGACTCTGTTTCTAAGAATACGGTTAAGGGTTGAATCAGGTGACCCTGAACCCTCCCTTAATTATGATGCTAATAGGTTTAGACAGTCGGGGGACCTCCAACAATGTACTTAGCTTCACTCCTCTCTTCACTCTCAATGTAATATTTTTGTTGGTAATTAACGTCTGTTCTCTCCTATAGATTGAGTTCCCGTCATGCTGTTTGCTCTCTTGTCTGTTCTTTTCTTTTTCTCTAGCCCCCCTCCCCCCAGCCAGTCACAGCAGATGAGTGCCCATCCCTTAGCCTGGTCCTGCTGGAGGTTTCTTCTAGCTAAAAGGGAGTTTTTCCTCTCTACTGTCACCAAGTGCTGTTCGCAGGGGATCGCCCGATTGCTGGGGTCTTTCTGCAATTGTGGGGTTTTCTCTTACAGTTTGAAAGTGCTATGAGATGACTGTTGTTGTGAAATGGTGACATATAAATAAAGTTGAATTGAACTGCATTGCTTTTCCTACCACTGTTATACATCATTAAATCAAGCTAATAACAATAATAACCACCCACACCTTTACAAACACCAGAATGGCCTTAGATAACTTTACATTCTGTTAAATGATGTGGAAAAGATTAATCCATAAATCATGCCTGTATTGCCAAAAATCCATTATGTTGCAAATGCTGCTGTGTCACAGTTTGGTGACTCAGGGATTAAAATGGAATCAGCATCTGATTGATGGGTCTTAACTGGCATCACTTCCATTTTTTTATTATCATAAACTAAAAAAAAACAACACCATCTGCCTCTGACCACCATCTGTTGAAAAGTTGCACATTTACTCACAGTCCGGGAAGAATTACAGGCTATAGACTTCTTGCATGTAAACAAACAATGCATACGTAATTCGACAAAAACTAAGAAGTAAACTAAAAGAAAAGCAAACAACATTGTATGTGTCCGATGTACTGTATCTTCAAAAGGGGTCCATTTTTTCTTTCTTAAAGTTTTTTTTTTTTGTTATTTTGCCTTGATTCAATAGTATTTTTTTGTCCTGTTGCACAGCTTGGCAAGAAGAAAAATATCTGCTTGTCTTATTGTGCCGCACACCCCAGACTCATGCCCCAGAAACCACCAGGCACCCATACCCCATGGAGGCGGTAGTGAGCAGCGGAGAGCCGTGGGGAAAGCCAAGCCCCTCATGCTGGAGGCAGCCATGACAGCAGGAGGTACCACACCTGTCTGTCCGGCACCCCCTGAGCACTCACATTCTCATTCTCATTCACACACACACATGCATACACAAACCAGTGTTTCCCTCCCCAACCCATCACCCATCCATTCATGCAACCACACAGACATAACCCCATGGTACTGCCCACCAGATCAGTAGCATCCCGGAGATGACGCCAACACCACATCCCAGGCCACCGAATGGGCCTCAAGCCCATGGAGGAAGGAAGTCAGCAGGGGTGGAGGAAGACTCCACCTCCCTCCTGATTCCAAGTATGTATGATGCTGTGTGCATCATGATGAGTGGGTGCAAGTGTATTTAATGTTAAGAAAATGGGTGCACATGTATATACTACAAAAGTGCAGTTAAAACTGGGGGGATGGTGTGGTGGGACACCCCATTGCTGCAGACAGCAGAGTATCCCCCATCCTCCACCCATGTCCTCAGTGTCTACAGTGTGATTAAAACTGAGTTGAGAGCCCCCCTGATAAAATCTTCTAGGTTTCTTATTCCTTTCTCATACACTGGTCTAGTTAAAAAAAATCATTGAAATATAATGAGTTTTCATGTATCTATAACTAAAGCATGATTGCCTTTGTTTGTTTGTTTTTGACAAATCAGAGTTTTTTATGACTTTCCTTAACAAAGACATGTTAAAGACTACATTCTTGAAATAAACTCTACATTCTCTGCAGTCATTTGGACTAATCTAGAGACAAGCAGTGAAACATAATGAATTATTTTATACAACAGTTAGTTCCTATCGAGCAATTTAATTGCCCAACAGGGATTTCAAGAGTTACTATATTCCACAATAATGGCACTCCAGTGTTTCACTGGATATGTATCACTCTGTTTTAAAGGTGTTCTAGTAACTGTTAATTACTAACAGTAATTTATTGTCAAGTCTGCAGACTTGAGAACTGCAATACTGTGTTGGATACCTTAATTTCCACAGTGAGGTTCTGCTTGAAAAGCAACTAGACATTCTCAATTCAGCCATCTCTGATCCTGAAGTCCTGTCCTTTTAAACGTCTGGCAATATATTTTACGTCTGTTTAAACAGAACAGACAGACTAGAGTTGAATTTATTGACTTGACTTGATTAGAAAGCCACAATACTCTGTTTTAAACACTCTGTTTAAAGCCACAACACTCTGTTTTAAAGGTGTTCTAGTAACAGTTAATTACTAACAGTAATTTACTGTCAAGTCTGCAGACTTGAGAACTGCAATACTGTGTTGGATACCTTAATTTCCACAGTGAGGTTCTGCTTGAAAAGCAACTAGACATTCTCAATTCAGCCATCTCTGATCCTGAAGTCCTGTCCTTTTAAACGTCTGGCAATATATTTTACGTCTGTTTAAACAGAACAGACAGACTAGAGTTGAATTTATTGACTTGACTTGATTAGAAAACCACAATACCTTTGTGGTGATGGACTCTGTTTCATCTGAAAATGCCAAGAAAAGCAAGCGGAGTGTGCCGAAGCCAAATCATTAGCATGCTAACAAGCCACTGGCATTGATCACGGCCCTTCTGTGGTACCATTCAACAAGTGACTGGTATGTTTTTAGGTGTTTAGCAACAGTTACTGGCTACATTTAGAAGGGACTTTTTTCTCAGCTGTGCAAAATAACTGGATAAACAAACAAATCATCATATTTGTCCAGTATTGCTATCTTAATAAATTGTTTGTGGGATTGCTGTATAAAAGCAATATTACACTCAAGGTCGTACAGTATCAATGAATATGGTAACTATGGGTATGCGGAGGGCATTAGACGTATCACATCTATAGTTACTATATTCATTGATACCGTACTCCCTCTCATGTAATATTGCTTAAATGTAGTAGTACTGTAGTCAAGACCATACCAATACCTGTCAGAGCCCAGAGTGTACAAAGACCAAGACTTTAAGGGGTCAAGACCAAGTCAAGACTAAGACATATATACACAGTAATTTTGGTCTCGACTTGGTCTCTGTCTGCTTTGGTTTTGGTCCTGACTTGGTCTCAACCTCTTAACATCTTGGTCTCTGTACACTCTGGTCTTGACTATAACAGTAAAATGTACTTGATTTGATTTTGGAATAACAAAGAACAGATACAAAAGTTCAGCATTTCTGGATATTATCAAACAATACTTCATTTTTTAAAAGTTTCTTAAAAAAGCATTTGTGAATGGAAGAGTATTTTTCACCTCTGCTGCTATGGGAACGAGAGGCAAAAAGTTCTCCCGAATGCCACTTGACCACTCTTTTAGAGGTTAATGGCTCAGTACTTTTCTAAAGCCCATCCAGGGACAAGAGTTGCAAATTAGCTAATAGCTATACACTCTATGTGCAACACATCAGATTGATTGTCTTTGATTAATTGTCTATGTTTATTGCACTGTCCCTGTCAAATAAACTAATCTACTACTACTGCACTCAAGAGCAGACTGACAGCTATTTTTAAAAAGTGTTACATAGTTTATTTATACAGATTCCCATCATGGGTTCAAGCTGACATCTTTTAGCACAACTTTCAACTTGGCTCCTCTTCCAACCAAACAATTTTGTGATTTTGCATCTATATGGGTCACCTTTGCAACTATATGGGTCACAATTTTGTGATTTTGCATCTATATGGGTCACCAACTTTTTAGCCACTTGTCTTACCACAATCACAAAGCAGCACAGATGGTGTGACAAAATAGAAGGGTTTCATGAAGTTCTTTGAGACAGTGGCATTTCCTGTTCTAAATCTGAACTATCTGTGACAAAAACACACAGAACCTCTTTAAAGACAACAATTAATAATTCAGAAATGTGTCATATCCTGGTGAGCGCTCGCCCCCACCATCCTGTTCCTCTGCTCTCCTGCAATCATCTCATCAGATGCACCTGCTGATTCTGCTGAGCCAGCGTTTATAAGGACTCGCTCTTCGGTGATTCAGCACTGGCTCGTTTGGGTATACTGCCTTAGAGCAGAAATTATCGCAAATTAGCAGGTTAAAAATTGGGTCTAGGAAACGTTTTACCTGACACTGTTCTCCTCTCCTTTTTCCCAGGTTGCTGCCAATGTAGCGGTGCGTCTCCAGGGGTCTTGTCACGCTCACCAACCTTTTGCTTCTCCCGTTGGAGCGCCTCCTCCCCACCCGGTCAGATACAGCTCCTTTTCCCTGTTTCCCAGCAGTTCCGACCTGCTGGTTCATCTCCTTCGCTAGGTTCTGAGTCGGTCTCTCTCTCCTTTTCACGTAAGTGGTATTATTTGGATTTCCATTATCCTCTCCATTCCTCCACTAACCAGCTCTCGTCTCCTCTCCCTGCAGGTTGCTGCTCCTCTGGTGAGTGACTGTGCTTCCACAAAATTGCATTTTTTGAAATTTAATAAATTGTCAAACGTTTGTTGTGTGTGTCTCCATTGCTGTTGCAACCTGCACCTAGGCTGATTGTCCGGTCAGTATGGCAAAATGACTTCTGTCATGCCATTACATTTTCTGTTTTGTGGGACTGATGGGGGTAAGTCTAATTTTGAGAGACAAGGCAAAAAGAGTTGTTTCCTTTAAACCTCTGAGTCATTTTTAACTCCTCAGTTTGCATTAGAATGTGAAAAAGCTCACTACTAAGTCTAGCAATAGTTAGTCATATAGTAAAAGCCTTTCTTTATTTTAACCCATAGCCCTAATCTGCATGGATCCGTAACATATATTTGAGCATAAATCAAACATACAGTAAACATGTCAACAACAGCCCTTTTCAAGGGCTACTGAAGGACACCAAACGCACACTGTGGTTTCTGCACATTTATTAACGTAAAAACAGATACGAACATTAACATACAAAAACTAAACAAAGTGCATGGTGCTAACAAACAAGTACACAATGACAAATGCTGGAGGAGAGTGGTGTCATGAACCTGGGTTTGGTGGTTCCAAACCCAGTTCTGACTTATGGCTATTTTGCCCTATTTTCCATCAGGCGCTTCAAGGAGCTATTGTGCCTTCGCTTCCTGACAGCTCGGGCATGCCCCCTCCTCCTGTCAACTGCTATCAGCTGTGCCTCATTATTGGGTGTTTTCACACACATACACACACACCCCATTCATTCCCATTCACACACTCAGACACTCACTCATGCACACCTGGGATTCATTATGGTCAGCCCACGCACTTTCACACCAGCAATCTTTTCCCTTGTTAGGATTATTATTACTTAAATGATGTGTTAGTAGGGAGAGATCGTCGGAGCATTCAGCCTCATACATGACAGCATGTCCTTTCATGTATGTGTGTTCAACTACCTTCGTGCTCATTCAGCCAAACATCTCAAGTTCGGGTACTCCCTTGGCATTAGCGGCTGACCCTGCCTCACCCCTTCATCCACCGGACTACACGGATAGCCCTGGATCATTCCAGCGGTAAGTAAATGTTTGCCTTTCTCTTCGTGCCCACCGTTACGGCGGCATTAGACATTCCGTCTCCCAGGCTGTGGAACATCCGGGTGGCATCCCTGTATGTCTGGTGGCCTTAAACTCATCATTCCTATCCTCTATAGTTAGTGTGGTCATTACTGGACTTGTTATTTTTGTGGTTTATGTTAATAAAGTGCACGTTCTACTCCAGCGATTGGGTTTTTCATTTCTTCCTCCGTGCACTGTGTAGTAGCCCACGGGGAATCATAACAAGTGGGGCTCGATGTCCAGGGGGACATGAAGCTGGGAACACCGAGCAAGGGGCGGAATCCAGCCGGAGCTCTCCCAAAGGCTGCGGGGGCTCACGGCTGGAAATAAGAGAAACACACACCTGTATGTATGCACTATGTTTAAACTAGTGCATACACATGTATGCACTAGTTTAAATTAAAAACTAATACAAGCTTGGAGAGATCCTTCACAACCCCACCCACCTCAGTATATGGATTTAAGCAATTTTTAAATCATGAAATACTATGAAATGCAGTAGACATACTGTCTTTAGTACAGTAAAGCAATATTACACAAGAGGGAGAGTATCATCACTGGATATGGCATCATCTAAGTTGCTTAATGCTTCTTACTGGCAACATATTTTTGCACATCAGTTAGAGGACATGTTGGCCTCTTCTTATTTATAGAGGGGCTGCACCACACATGGGTCACGTGTCTTTTGTTTACTGCGCCATTTTGGATGGCAACGAAGAGTCAAATCACCAACAGCAAGAGTAAGTGAGTGTAATCAACAAGATAAATGGCTACACACAAATCAACACCATTGTCCACCGACGAGGTGCAGACTTTTTTGTGCCTGGTAGCTGATTACAGAAATCCAGAGGGAGCTGGATGGAGCGACCTGAAACAAATTCATGGCCACGGTGGAGGCAGACGGGAGGCAGAGTGGCGTTGACCCGACCACAGCATCATCATTGTTGAAAACAGTGATAGAGGATGGTGAGTGATGTGATACTATGCATCTTTGCCGTTATTTATCCCAGTGGTGGAAAGCTCACTTTGAACAAACAACACCATTGTCTCCTGTATGCAGAGAATGAGCTAACCAACACACACAGCATACGTATTTTAGTACCTAATAGCGAAAACTTGCCGTGATTACAATGTAGTACGGGGGACTTATTAGTGCTAACTAGTATTAACAATCATTAGCTTACCTTCATATGTGATCTAGTTCGTATCCTCACGTCTTTCGCTGCTCCATGACTTCCTGAACTCTCCAGTACTTTTCCCGTGTTTCGTCTCGCCACCTGTAGCCTTTTCTGGCTCTCCTTTTTTGCCATTACTCTGACAAAAAGTAAGCAAGCAGCAGGCTCGCCTTGATATCCACCTTGTGCTTTCCTTGTCACATATAAACGATGTCATGAGAGTGTCGGGCCGCTTTGCTGTAAAGCTGTCACTCACTTAAGGTGGTATTCAGTCATAATGAAAAATGAACAACACCATGGGGAGTCGGACTGAGTACGTGCTAGTGGAATTACTATTATTCTCAACACAGGGTCCACGCTATTTGCCATCCAAAATGGCAGAAAAACAATGTGGCACATGACCACTGACATCACATGCAACCCCTCTATATGACTGTTAGGCTAGCCCAAGAGGTAGCTGTGGCACAGGCGTAGTGTGGCCGACTACTGCTCGGAGGGTCAGGGGTTCGATTCCCGCTCCGTCCGCAGTCTGCACGTCAAGGTGTCCTTGAGCAAGACACTGAAGCCCCAGTTGCTCCTGGTGGGTCAGGCCAGCACCTGTGTATGACAGCTCTGCCACTATCAGTGTGTGCATGGGTGGACAGCAGGATTTGTAAAGCGTTCGGTCATCTAGAGATGACAAAAAGCGCTATATAAGTGAACACCATTTACCATCCTTATATACAGTATTTACGCTGTACAGTGACCAGAATTTAAAACAAAAAAAGGTTTAAATGACAGCCCAAATGCGGTGTTTTCCTAACAGAGAAGCCATGCTCACATTATTATTAGCACTTTCATTGTATCGCTGACCTTTACTTTGATTTTCACTCACAGTGAAGAAATCATCTCTCATGTCCTCTTTTGGTAGGAACTCATGTTAGATTATTAGGAACTGGCATGAATTCCCAAGAACAAAGCAGAACAGCGGCATTGACACAGTTCCTGACTTCTCCAACTGAGAGCTTATATTTTGGCTGGGAAGCCGCTACATGCCTTGAGGTTTGCAGCCATGCTTCTGGAGACTGGGTTTAATTGGGAAGCTGTGACCTTTTCTGCCAGAAGAAAAAGAAAAAAAAAAAACGTGCACACACACACAAGCTGTAAATGCATATTAACAGTCAGAGTTGGGTTCTATCGAGCTGGGACAGGCCTCGTGATTCAACAAAGAAATTAATTAAGAAGAAAGATACTGCTGTGTGGCTAATTTATGAATCACGTTAATTCACACAAAGGGCAAATCCTCCCTCTCTCTCTCTTTTACCACTGTGCTCCTCTGCCTATATTTATCTGCATCTAACCTCACTTTATCTTTGTGTCCCTCTGCAGCATCTCCTCTCTGCTCAATGTATTTCTGAAGTCCATGAAATATCCAGATTTACAGTAAATGGAACAAAAAGCGCTGACTTTCAGCTATAGCTTAAGTGATCTGTCAGACTGCTGATGGTTCTTTAAAGGTGTTGTAGCGATACTAGCCAGTTTGAACCCTGATTCCTTTCCTCCCTTAAGAAAACTTTATTTGACCACCTGCTAAGCAACCTCCCTTCCCCTGACAAACAAAGCTGCTTTTAATCTGTGAAGACTCTGCTCCATTCCTGGGTTCACGGCCCCTGTCCTCCCTAGAAAACAGGCTATGATGCCAACATGCTAAAAGGACTGAAAGGTGTTCCCCACTGTGAAGGTGAAATGAGGAGGATCACATACACGTCGGAGTTTATATCTCTGAGAAAGAGATCTCCTGAACATTTTATGGATCCACAGTTCCATCTAATGGACAAAAGGGGCAATGCGTCATCCCAATGGAATCCTGATTTTACTGCAGTGCCTCAGTATAGTATGACTCCGTTAAATTGCCTGTCTCCAGGTAATAAGGACTTGCACCTCTCAACACAAACTTCCAAATGAACACTGTGAAGCAAGCTTATCTCATGGTTCATATTGTGAACCTGTGAGTTATTGTTTGTCTATCAGAAGTATCTGTGCATGCATCCTTGTTACCTGTGGTATCTCGTTATAGTGAGATTAGACAAGCTTTATATAGAGAAGTTAGACATGTTTTGCAGGCTTGATAATTATGTCAGTTGTGGTGACCCAGCACACTGCGGACGGACACTATCTCACACTCATCAGGGCTGGAGGAATCGGAGGACAATTTACATACGGACAGAGAGCCCCAGGGGGCAATCAGACGGGACTGTTATGTATGCATCCTCGGAGAGGACATCCGGGCCGGGAGCTAGCTGATGTCATGCTAATGATGTGTATTGACTGTTGTGTATTAGATGACAATCACTATGTTAATGTGCCATGCATTCTCTCTGTCTGTATAACATGTATAAAAGAGCTTGTTATACATGCCTCAAAAGCAAAAACTCTCCTACCAGACACTTGGCCCCAGCGGGCAACGCTGGGGTCCACCGGCTGTATTTATGTCAGAGGGTCAATAAAGAACCTGTGTCGACCTACGCTTGTGCCTCGCCTCCACATCCTTCCCTTACACCCTCTACATTGGTGACCTGACGTGAAATGGACTATCTCTCCCTTTTGCTGTGCCATGGATTCCTTTTTCTCCACATTGGTGACCTGACGGAGATGAACTGTCTCTCCCTTACGCCGCACACCACATGGTGACCTGACGTGGGATGACCGTCTGCTCCCTTTCACTGCGCTGTGGATTTCAGAGACCAGGGATCACCTACATCCTTCGCATCCACACTGGAGCACACGTGCCTTATCCTCTCTCCACGATGGCGACCTCCATGGCCGGACAGAGAGCGCGGCGCTGGGACCGAGAGGCACGAGGATCAGCGACACGAGCAATGCACAGAAACAGCCTGAACGGGGAAGATCATTGGCGCCGTCTGCGTTGATTTCCATCAAGCTCCCCGACTCTGACTCACCTCCCGACAGAGGACTTTCTGTGCACAGAAGCCCCGCACGCACACTGCAGGATTACGAGGACAGCGCAACTTCTAGCTATGTGGTCATTGCGTCAGGCGCACGCCACGCATCATTGACAAACCGGCTCCACAGACTTATACATTGTCCTACGCCGCTGCACAAGCCCGAGAAACACGGCCGATCGCCATCCTCAGACCTTTAGGGCTGCTCATGCACCTGAAGCAGACATGCAGCCTGCACACAGGACTTTGTATGGGTCTCTCAGCCACGGTGCACAACAGGAATTTACCCAATTGCTATCCCTGACTTAGGGCTGCTTCCACACCTAAAGCCAAACCACCAAGTTCCTCACACAGCTTCAGTTTTTTTTTCACAGCCACTATGCATCCTCTGGGAATTTGGCCGCTCACTTTCCCCACATCCTCGCAGGCCTGAGCCGCACAAGGAGTCAGAGACTTAATTTTTTTCACAGCCACTGTGGATCATCGCCAGGTTTACCGGGAAAGTCCCTCACCATGGTGGATCCACACGCAATTTTTGCGTGGCCCAAACACTTTTGACGTCCCAGACCAGCACTCACATATTCCCACCCCCTCCCCCTCCTCCTCCACATCGCTCTTCCCGCACCTCACTCCCCAAAGCCGGACGATCGCCGGTTTGTTCCATTACGCACGACGCGCACCAGCCCCGTGCGCCCACAAGCCACGGCCATTCAACGTGCTGGGAGTCGGAGCGGAGCACACTGTCTTTTCCACACCTCCCCCACCCCACCCCCCCTCCCCCGGACTGACATGCCCGCCGACACTCCTCTACAGTAGGACAGTTCTACTGGAGCTGGAGGGGGGTGTCACAGCCCCTTCTGAGTGTCCGGGGGGGAGCCGTGTGGTGACCCAGCACACTGCAGACAGACATTATCTCACACTCATCAGGGCTGGAGCAAACAGAGGACAACTTACATACAGACAGAGAACCCAGGGGGCAATCAGATGGGACTTTTATGTATGCATCTTCGGAGAGGACATCTGGGCCAGGCACTAGCTGATGTCATGCTAATGATGTGTATTGACTGATGTGTATTAGATGACAATCACTATGCTAATGTGCCATGCATTCTCTCTGTCTGTATAACGTGTATAAAAGAGCTTGTTATACATGACTCAAACGCAAAAACTCTCCTACCAGACACTTGGCCACAGCGGGCAACGCTGGGGTTCACCAGCTGTATTTATGTTAGAGGGTCAATAAAGAACCTGTGTCGACCTACGTTCGTGCCTCGCCTCCACATCCTTTCCTTACACTCTCTACACAGTCATATTTAGGGCTGCATCAATTATTCAAATAATTTGAGTAATTTGATTACAAAAATTCCTCGATTCAATGTAGCACTTCCAATGTATATGACCTTCTTCCGGTATGACTTTCTTCCAGTCACGCTATGTAAACAAGACGTGGATTTGTTGATAGCGCAATGTCATGGATTCAACAAAGCAGGGACGAAAGCTACAAATTGAAGGAAAACATTGTGCAGTGTGTACATTGTAAAGACAAGCGGCGAGCTAGCATGCCACAATGTCGATGTTACTATGTCTCAGCAGACGACATCCAACCACATCA
The DNA here is from genome assembly GCA_020510985.1 of Pholidichthys leucotaenia. Taxonomy (NCBI): domain Eukaryota; kingdom Metazoa; phylum Chordata; class Actinopteri; order Cichliformes; family Pholidichthyidae; genus Pholidichthys; species Pholidichthys leucotaenia. Next base: position 231,636,134 of record CM035836.1, read on the forward strand.
TGCATGGGCAGCGCACCCGAGACAAGGTACGTGATTGAGATTTTAAATTAAGATGAATAGAATGTAGTCAGCTACGCTAATTATGCTAGAAAACATATAGCAGATACTGTTAACAGCCAGAGTGTGTTTGTTTTCCTTTGTTGGGGGTTGAAGCTAATGCGGTGCTTCTTTGAATTGCCTCTGATGGTCTATCATGTGACTGCTCAACCATTTGATTTTTTTGTTTGTTTGTTTGTTTTGGAGGATTTGTGCACTCCCTGTGGCTGGGTAACCAACTTTCTTTCCTCCATTCTATTTTTCTGACCACCAAGCTAGAAGGTAGGCGTTACCATTTTTTCATGGTTTTTGACCTTGGCCCCTGCCGGGTCATGAATCCACAACCGAGAAGTTGTGGGGCAGATGCGCTACGTCTAGGCCACCACTCTGGTTGTTCAACCATGTGATCATTTGCAGAAAAACCCTCTCCCAGGGTTGAGGACATTTCCCCACATTCGGCCACCAGGCGGAAGAGGCCACTTTACGAGTGACTTACTCCACTTCCAAGAGTCAATGCTCTGCTTTTTTCCCTTCCAGCTATTCACACCAGTCTCTCTCTTAAGTTTTTTCTGTGAAAACCTTTTCTCTTTTATCCTCTCATTTCTTCTAAAGTGTGCTGTTTTGTTTTTTCCCTTAAGAAGAACCCTTAATTTAACTGATGTTTGATCTCCAATTTTCTCCTTTTTCTTTGAAGCAACCAAAGTTCTTCTAAATTTCTACATTTTGTCAACTTTCCTCGAAAAGCCCCAAGTTTTGTCTCCACACACGTTAGAGCGCTCATAGCTTTTTATCTAGTTTTTATTGCTTCTTTCTTCAGTTCGATAAATGGTCAAATTCCAACCTTAATTTCACACATGAAAGGTTTGTAAATATTATTATTCCCTTGTGGCACATACTGTATGTTGGGTACATATTTTCCACAAATGTATTGCTGTATGTTTATTGTGTGCTTCACGTCTCGAGGGACAAAAGGACTGAGTCTGCAGGAGATATCAAGAAGGTGTGAGATTTGGCCTTTGTCTCAGAGAGAAGCCCTGGAGGGACTTCCGGGCCATCGAAGACTAAGAGACAATGGTGGAAGATCAAAAGGGTTACAGCGTGACTGGGATTAAGTACCATGTGACTGTATGTTTGCTTAGACACCATGTGGCTTGAGTTTCGATGTTCCGGAGTATAAAAGAGCGATGTGATAATCTGTCTCTTTTCTTGCTTGGAGATTGTTAGAGTATGTGTTCTGTAAATAAAGCTGAACCTGAGAAATAAACTCAGCCTCATCCTTGAGCACATCCTCTACAGTGGTGACCCTAAGACGAACTATGGCCGGTGACGACTCTTCTGCACCGGACTCATCAGGAGCCAGCCAGGCTAATGCAGCTACCACAGTCCAGCTACCTGATTTCTGGCAGCATAGCCCGCGCTCCTGGTTTAACACAGTCGAGGCACAGTTCCATCTTCGGAGAATTTCGGCGGACGCCACGAAATTCTACCATGTGGTTGCAAAGCTGGACAGCCACACAGCCCAGCGGGTGGCGATGACAAGTATGGCACATTAAAAGCTGCTCTCATCCGTGCTTTCACCCCCTCGCTGGGAGAGCGAGCAGAGAAGCTCCTGGCGTTGACTGAGGGCGAGGTCGACAGACCTGCAGACCTGATGGCGAAGATGCTGAGTTTGAGAGACGCTGAAGATGATGGCTTTATCTTCACCCATCTTTTCCTCAGGACACTACTGTCAGCGGTGAGAGTTACCCTGGCCAGTTCACAGCTGCTGGCCCACCGAGATTACCACGAGCTGAGCCAGGAGGCGCAGCGACTCGTCGACGCCCATAGGCGACACACGGCCACGACCGCAGCAGCGGAGCTGAGCGCAACACCCAGAGATGGCAGGGGGCCAGAGGCTGCAGCACCAGACTCGCTGACGACAGCAGCGGCGGAGGCCAGGAGACGCGGAGCGGGCGGCGTCCTTTGCTTTAACCATCGCCGTTTCACCGAGAGGGCACACAAGTGCATTCCACCGTGCCAGTTCAAGCGCTCGGGAAACGCCAAGACCGGGAGCCGGTAGCAGCTGCAGCTCTCGGTGAAAAAAGCAAGCTGCTCTACCTGACGGACGCGCGATCAGGGAGGCAGTTCCTTGTGGACACAAGCTCCCAGCTGAGTTTCATCACACCTTCCTACGCTGACCGGCTGGTGCCTTCCAGTGGTCCCCTGGTGTCGGCAGCGAACGGCTTGGCAATTAAGACCTTCGGGGAGAAGACTCTGCTCCTGTTTCTACACGGCCAAACATTCGAGTGGACTTTCGTCATAGCGGCAGTCAGTTTCAACATGTTAGGTGCTGATTTTTTGTGCTCACATGGTTTATTGGTTGATCTTGCTAATAGACGTCTTTTCACTCTATTTCCTGCACAGCCCGGTTCGCCCCGCCTACTGCACAGGCCAACATCACAACTACAGGTGATAAGTTCCACGCACTACTCGCTCAGTTCCCAGCACTCACAATCCCAACATTTTCGGCAACAGTGGCTAAACATGGAGTGGAACATTTTATCACTACGCCGGGCCCCCCGTTTTTGCAAAAGCTCGGCGCTTGGACTCAGCTAAACTGGCCATAGCGCGCGAGGAGTTCGCCAACTTGTAAAAACTGGGCATCATTAGACGTTCTAAAAGCCCCTGGGCTTCACCGCTACACATGGTCCCAAAGGCTGATGGTTCGTGGCGACCTTGCGGTGATTTCCGCAGGTTGAATAACGCCTCAGCACATGACCGCTACCCGATTCCGCACATCCAAGATTTTTCGGTTCATTTGGCGGGGGCACGCATTTTTTCTAAAATAGACTTGGTGCGTGGTTACCATCAGGTCCCAGTGCGCGCTCAGGATATACCCAAAACAGCGGTAACAACTCCTTTCGGGCTTTTTGAGTTTTTGCGCATGCCTTTTGGACTCAAGGGTGCCGCGCAGACGTTCCAGCGTATGATGGACGCGGTTCTACGCGACCTCCCTTTCGTGTTCGTCTACTTGGATGGCATTTTGGTAGCCAGCACGTCCAAAGACGAACACGAAAGCCACCTCACAGAGGTTTTTCAGAGGCTGGCAGAGCACGGGTTAATAATTAACCCAGAGAAGTGCCAGTTTGGGGTGGTGCAAATTGATTTTTTGGGGCATCGCGTTTCGCCAGAAGGAGCGGTCCCTCTGCCTGATAAAGTATGCGCAATAACAGATTTTCCCCGACCTCAAACGGTTAAAGCGTTTACAGGAGTTTTTGGGAATGGTTAATTTTTATAACCGTTTCCTCCCAAGTGCAGCGCAACTCATGCAACCATTGTACGCTGCGCTAAAGAAGCAAAAACCCACAAATAAAATCGAATGGTCTCCGGAGCGGGAGCACGCATTCTCTCAAGTCAAATCAGCCCTGGCAAACGCGGTTTTGTTGGCACACCCAGTCCCAACGGCCCGCATGGCGCTCACCACTGACGCTTCCGATTTAGTGGTGGGGGCGGTCGTTGAACAGTTTGTTGCAGGGACCTGGCAGCCGCTCGCGTTTTTCAGCAAAACCTTGCACGATAGTGAGCGAAAATACAGCGCGTTCGACAGGGAGCTGTTGGCCCTACACTTGGCCATCCGCCATTTCCAGTTCTGGCTGGAAGGGTGCCGTTTCACCGCGTTTGTGGACCACAAGCCGCTAACGTTTGTGATGGCCAAGATTTCAGAACCTTGGTCGGGCCGGCAGCAAAGACAGCTGGCCGCGATATTGGAGTTCACCACCGATATCCAGCATGTCGCAGGTAAACATAACGTTGTGGCAGACTGTCTCTCGCGTGCGGTGGCGGCACCAGGCCCCGTGGGGGCAGACTCGGCAGCCATGGCTGCGGGCCAGGGTAGCGGCGCAGAAGCGCACGCAGCCCCGGTCCGCGTAGGTTTAGATTATGCAGCCATGGCCGCGGAGCAGGTTAGTGATGCGGATGTGCGCGCGCTCCAGTCTGGACCAACAGGGTTAAGGCTGGAGCACAGGGTGCAGCAAGTCGGTATGCCCCCCCTAATCTGTGATGTCTCCACGGGACGGCCTCACCCCGTGGTACCAGCTACGTGGCGCCGCCGCGTTTTTGACTCGGTCCATTCCCTGGCGCACCCAGGGGTGCGCGCATCGATCAAGATGGTGGGGGAGAAATTTGTTTGGCCGGGGTTGCGCAAACAGGTCAAGGAATGGGCAGCAGCCTGCGTAGCATGTCAGCGAGCCAAAATACACAAGCACACTAGGGCTCCTTTGGAGCCTTTTCATATCCCGGCTAAGCGCTTTGATCATGTGCATGTCGACTTGGTGGGCCCCCTTCCGTTGTCACAGGGGCACACACACCTTTTGACGATGGTGGACCGCACCACGCGTTGGCCAGAAGCAGTTCCTCTGGCATCAACCACAGCGGAGGAAGTTGCGTGCGCGTTTTTAACATCTTGGGTTGCGCGTTTTGGAGTCCCGTCGGACATAACGTCAGACAGAGGTCCTCAATTTGTCTCCGAACTCTGGTCATCGATGGCCCGCAGCCTAGGGGTGAAGATCCGCTGCACTACTGCGTATAACCCCCAGGCTAACGGTTTATGCGAACGTTTTCATAGATCATTGAAAGCAGCCCTCAGAGCGTCGCTTACGGATAAAAATTGGGTTGACAAACTTCTTTTATTGGGGTTGCGTTCTGCACCTAAGGAGGATTTGCACGCCTCCCCAGCTGAGTTAGTTTTTGCACAACCTCTCCGTTTACCCGGTGAATTTCTCCCCGACAATCCTGCGCCAAATTGCCCCCCCGCTCAGCTGTTGCAGAGCGACACAAGATCAAACACGCTTCCTGGCCCCGTTCATCACAGTTTCCCACGCGTTTTTGTGCCGAAGGCTTTAAAAAATGCGGAGTTTGTTTTTGTTAGACATGATGCTCATCGCCCAAATTTGTGACCACCTTATGATGGACCTTTCAGAGTGCTGGAAACAGGAGAGAAGCACTTTTTGCTAGATTTGGGAGACAGTAAAGAGTTGATTTGTATAAACAGACTCAAAACTGCTTTTGTTTTGGCGGATGAACAAGTGCAGTTGGCGAGGGCCCCCCGTCGCGGCAGACCTCCAAGAGGGCATGCTCCATAACCCCCACAGAGATTGGCTAACAGTTCTAATCCACAGGTGCAGGAAGACACTGCAGAAGCAGCAAAGCCGGCTTACAGCAGATACAGCAGGAGGTTTAGACCTAGGCAACTGGTGGATTGATATTTGATATGTGGTAATGTTTTTATGTCATGCATCTCTGATTATGTTTGTCCCATATTAGAAGTTTGGGGGGGGTCATGTGGCACATATTGTGGGTACATATTTTCCAGAAAATGTATTGCTGTATGTTTATTGTGTGCTTCACGTCTTGAGGGACAAAAGGACTGAGTCTGCAGGAGATATCGAGAAGGTGTGAGATTTGGCCTTTGTCTCAGAGAGAAGCCCTGGAGGGACTTCCGGGCCATCGAAGACTAAGAGACAATGGTGGAAGATCAAAAGGGTTACAGCGTGACTGGGATTAAGTACCATGTGACTGTATGTTTGCTTAGATACCATGTGACTTGAGTTTCGATGTTCCGGAGTATAAAAGAGCGATGTGATATTGATCTGTCTCTTTTCTTGCTTGGAGATTGTTAGAGTATGTGTTCTGTAAATAAAGCTGAACCTGAGAAATAAACTCAGCCTCATCCTTGAGCACATCCTCTACACCCTCATATATGCAAGTATAATGATATGTTGTAGCTAGCATCTGGTTACTTTATTTTACAAAGTCCACAGATGTCTGTGTTATAACACATCAACAAAGTGTTTAGAAAGGCACAGAATTAAAGCCTTCATATTCTTCCAAAAAAGAATATACTGATGAAAAAATACTTTAAAATTTTTACAGGTCCAAAACAATCATAACATTTACATCTGAACGCTTCTGGTAAGGATGTCACAGCCAATAGCATAACTAGGTTGATGCCATGTGTCTCGACCGTATAATATGAGAGTTGTGACACTCCGTTAGGCTTCTATAGAAACTGTGAAATGAAGAAGTCACGTGGGTCATGGAGTGGCGAATAGTTCCAAACAATGAATTTTTCCCCATAGACCACCATTCATTTCACGGAGTGTCTGCTTAATAATCTTCCATCCATCCATCCATCTTCTACCGCTTTTCCGGAGGTCCGGGTCGCGGAGGCAGCAGTTCAAGCAGAGAAGCCCAGACTTCCCTCTCCCCAGCCACCTGCTCCAGCTCTTCAGAGAGGATACCAAGGCGTTCCCAGACCAGCTGGGAGACATAGTCTCTCCACCGAGTCCTGGGTCTGCCCCGGGTTCTCCTCCCAGTGGGACGTGCCTGAAACACCTCAAGTGGGAGGCGTCCAGGAGGCATCCTAATCAGATGCCCATACCACCTCAACTGACTCCTTTCAATGTGGAGGAGCAGTGGTTCTACTCTGAGCCTCTCCCGGATGACTGAGCTCCTCACCCTATCTCTGAGGGTGAGTCCAGCAATCCTACGGAGAAAGCTCATTTCAGCCGCTTGTATCCGCGATCTTGTTCTTTCGGTCATTACCCAAAGCTCGTGACCATAGGTGAGAGTAGGAACGTAGATTGACTGATAAATCGACAGCTTTGCCTTAGAACTAAGCTCCCTCTTCACCACAACAGACCGGTACAACGTCCGCATCACTGCAGATGCTGCTCCAATCCGTCTGTCAATCTCTCGCTCCATTCTCCCCTCACTCGTGAACAAGACCCCAAGATACTTAAACTCCTCCACTTGGGGCAGGAGCCTGTCCCCAACCCGGAGAGGACAATCCACCTTTTTCCAATCCACCCGGCCGGGCTCAGCCCGAAGGAGTTACATGGGTCCGCCCTCCAGTGGGCTCACCACCTGCAGGAGGGATCATGGGGGTCCGGTGCTATGTGGATCAGGTGGCGGTCAAAGGTGGAGACCTTGGCGGACTGATCCCAAGCTTTCTAAACTGGCTTTTGGTGCTTAATAATCTTGGGTAAGTTAATGAATGGCCATTATTTTGGTCATTTTACTACTTAACAGGTAGATTCTGTAGCCTATGATCTTGTTTTATTTCGCCAGCTTTTTTGTTTGTTTGTTTGTTTATGTACAGTAAAAGCTTTATTACCTTTTGTTCTTATTAAAGACAAAAATAGAAAGGAAATGTTTTTACCTTCTTTACATGTTTCGACTGTTCACTGCAGCCTTCATCAGAAGTGTCAGCTGATTGCTGCCAGGTGTCATTTTATCAGCTGACTTTCGTATGCGGGGCCAGCCCAGCAGATCTGTCAGATCCACCGAGCCGGCCCCGCTTTCCGCTGTCTGATGGTCTCTGGAGAATGTAGTCCTAGGTGTGGGAAAGCATAAAGGTCCCATCATCCCGGTTCATGCCATCTTTTCCCTGCTTCCTGATTTCTATGGCCTCCTTGATCCAGCGTTTGTGTCTGTTGCTCTCCGATCCAATAATTTTTGCGTTGTCCCAGTCCATGATGTGATTATTTCTTTTGCAGTGATCTGATATTGCTGATTTTAATGTTTCTTGTTCTGCCTTTTCTTTTTGTGATCTTGTGAGTCGTCCTTGTGTTTCCTTCTTACATTCCTTCTGGTGTTCTTTTTTCCTTGTGGTGAATGATCTTCCAGTTTCTCCAATGTAGGTTTTGTTGCATGATATGCATGATATTTCATATATTACACTGCATTTTTTGTCTTGTTCTATTGTGTCCTTGGGGTGTACTAATAACTGTCTTAATTTTTTTGTGTGGTTTTACTGCTGTGTTTATTTTGTATTTTTTCATGATCTTTTGAATTGGTTCCGTTATCCCTCGGATGTATGGTATAGTTATGGTGTCCTTGTTTTTGATTTCGGTTTTTGTTCTGTGTCTTGTTTCCTGTTTGTTTTCTTTGTTTTTGACTTGCTGTTTCCCTTTGTTTAAGGCCCATGCTGGATATTGGCAGTGTATGAGTGCATGTTTTATGTGGTTTTTCTCCTCCTGTCTGTCTTCTTGGTCTGTGATGATGGTGGCCCGTTCATATAACGTCCTGACAACTGATAGTTTGTGTGCTGTGGGGTGTTCTGATGTACGTAGTAGGTATTGATCCGTGTGGGTTGGTTTCCTGTAGACTGTGATTTTTACACTGCCCTCATCGTTATGGTGGATTTTCATGTCCAGAAAGGCTATGGTGCCATTTTCTTCCTCTTCGTGTGTGAATTTTACTGTATATTCCCAGTGCTGTCCGTGCTATTCAGATGGTCAGTGAGTTCTTGCGTGTGTCCTTTCCTTATTTTCTCCAGAATGTCGTCCACGTATCTCTTCCAAAGGGTGGGTTTGCATTGTGTAGGTGCTGTGTTGATGGCTTTGTTTTCCAGATCCTCCATGAAAAAGCTGCTCATGACGGCTGATAATGGGTCTCCCATTGCAAATCCTTCTTTTTGTCTGTAGATTTTCTCTCTGTATTGAAAATAGGTGGATTTTGCAACAAATTGTAATGGTTCAGATATGTCGTCAACTGTGAGATTGGTGCGTCTTTTTAGGGTTCTGTCATTTCTGAGGCGTTCTTGCACTATGTGTAGTGTGACATCAACAGGGGTCTTTGTGAATAATGAAATGACACCATGTGAAATGAGGATCTCGTCTGATTCTATTTTCATATTTTTGAGTTCTTGTCCCAGCTCTTTTGAGTTTTTGCAGTGGAAATCTGATAGTCCAAGGAGGGGTTGATGATTTCAACCAGGGCTTTTGATAAGTTGTATGTAACTGATCCGATACTGTCTATTACTGGCCGCAGTGAGATATCCTTCTTATGTATTTTTATGGTTCCATAGATCCAGGGGGTGATGCTGGCTGTGGGTATCAGGTGATCATATGTGTCCTTTGTGATTTTTTTTTTTCAAATAGGGGTTTAAGAAGGGCTTTTAGCATTTTTTTTTCTTTTCTTCTGTGGGGTTTGTTTTAATGATTTCATATGTGCTGTTGTCTGCCAACATGGTTTCCATCTGTTTTTCATATGTTTCTGTGTCCATTACTACCGTCGTTCTGCCTTTATCTGATGGGAGGATTGTGATTGTTTTATCTGTCTTGAGTTAGTTTAATGCTTCTTCTTCTTCTTTTGTAATGTTGCTTTGTGGTAATTTGGCCATTTTGAGAGTTCCTGCGACTGCGTTCCGGAGTGATGCTTTTTCCCCTTGGTCCTGGATTTTTTTCACATGCGAGTTCTTTCGCGTGGATGTATTCTTCATGGGGTATTTTGGCTGGTGTGATGGCGAAATTCAGTCCTCTGCTCAGCACTGTTTTCTCCGTGGCCGTGAGTGTGTGTTTTGATAAGTTTTTGACCCGCTTAGCGTTTGTTTCCATGTGTGTTTGTCTTCGCTCGTTCTTCCTTTCTGTGAGTTTTTTTTTAGTTTCTTTAAATGGAAGTTTTTCATTATAGTGAATTCCTGATCATGTGCGTGTTTTAATTGTGCTTCTATCTGCTCCTGCGTTTCCTGGTCGGTCGGGTAGTGTTTCTTGAAAATGTCCATTTCCTCCTTGATCTGGTTGTTGATTCTGTCCACTTTGTTTGCTGTCATTCTTATACGTTCTTTGATCAGGTCTTTCTGTGCTTTACTGATAAGTTTCTCTGCGTTTTTGGTTGGGATTGGATTTTTTATGTTGAGGCTTGCTGGTGTGACGTCCTCATCTCTGCAACGGAGATTAAATCTCAGGTGGTTTCTGTAGCGTGTCCATGTTTTCTCCAATTTCTCCAGCCGGCGGAAGTCTTTGATGCAATTTTGTCCATAACTTCCACGTAATAGCTCAAGTAGGTTCATTTTGTCTTCTTTTAATTATTTACCTTTTGTTCTTATTAAGCTTTTATGTGGGAAAGCCTTTATGCTTTCCCACACCTGGGATCACATTCTCCAGAGACCATCAGACGGTGGAAAGTGGCACCGGCGCGGTGGATCTGATAGGTCTGCTGGGCTGGCCCCGCCTACGAAAGTCAGCTGATAAAATTGCTACTTGTTATGAGCCTGTGCTAGCTCAGCTAGGTAGCCAGGTCAGCCCTTATTTCAAAAATCTGTTGTACAGTTATTGGATGAAGGCACAGTTTCTGAGAGATATTAGAGATGGTTCGTAGCATTATATGATGGGACATGACATGAAACCCCTGTGACAGAGCAGATGTGACTTATTATTTTGTTCATAGCAATTGTAGTAGCATTAGCAGCATAACAGGACTATGGTGGTGGATTTAAAAGATGGCTTACAAAAATGAAATTGTTCTACTTTTTTACTGAGGAAAACATGAAACCATGAGAGACTGACATGTTTACCAGCAAACCTGCTTCCTACAAGGAGAAAATGTGGAACAAGGTAGGAAATGACCAAATACAGTTCTTTACATCCTCCAAAGTCCTCATCATCAGTGTCAACCCTGATAATGGCAATGTTATTTTTAACATCCATAAATTAGCACTATTAATATTTTAGGATTCTGCTTAGATAGTTTATACTTATTTGAACAGACTGTTGTGAGAAACACAATAAGAAAAGTCCTCAGGATGTAGACTGGTTTCATTATTTAATGCAGATGTAAACAAAGTGGAAACAATTCAAATCTACACAACTTAATGGAACACAAATAATGTTAATGATGTGTGTTTATTTTAACAGTAGATCAAGAATTGAATGCTAAAACCAATCAAAAATATTCTGGAAACAACTGGCATATTTATAAATGTAAAATATTCTCTTGTATTAAATAGCTCATCTGAAATTAATTTAAAAATTAACTGTAACTGAGCTATTGACATGGAGGAAGAATCTGTTTTTTTTTCTTTTCTAATTTCTATATTGTAATCCAGCAAACAGTTAATTTTGACTTTTTATGTAAATATAATTTGAATTGTATGAGACGCTACACGTCAATATTATTTTTCCTCGTGAACACATTTAAGAGAAAAATCTAAAGTTTTTCAACTAGTTCTCTAATGTATGCATAAAAACTAAAAATGTGCATGAAAAAGTTGCACATTTAATATAAAAATTATAAGAATAAAGTAATGAGTTATTTTAAAACATTTTAATTTTTTATTTCAATATAAATACCGTCTCAAAAGTAGCAAATTTATGCAAAAATGATTCAAATTGAGGAGGAATAAATAAAAGTAGTAGAATTAAAAGAGAAAAGGCACAGATTTGTGAGAAAAACCCTTTCTATTTGGGCAGGAATCATCAAGTATTAAGGCACAGTGACGTGTTTTTTTCCTGCCATCCCTCTGCAGCTGATAGAGGTTGTTGGAGACTGGAGCAGTGACCACCGGGGCTGGTGGAGTCTTCACTACTGTGAGCAGTGACGTCACAGTAAGGGTTTGTGGGGCAGCTGGAACAGTGGAATGATGAAGGAGCTGTGGTTTGATGATGATGAAGCTGTCAGAGTAAAATGGAACACAATACTGTGTAGAAATAGTTAAATGACTCTGACACCAAACTAAATTATTTCTAAAGAAGTTTTTGACCTCAGAAATGACAACATGGACGTGTTGGTGTTACAGGACAGGTGGGTGTAACATATTCATTGAATTCAGATATTTTGGTTAATTTTTTATGACTCATACCAAAGTTATTTTGAGAACAGTACAGGTGGTCTGTCATCACTTGCAGTAGAGGCTCTGGTACACATGTCACTGACCCTGGTTACATGGTCACAATAAACCGATCACTGGGAATAAACTGATAATGGTTTTGTTGTGTTTACATGCACTGATTAAATGGATTATTGGAGGGTTAACCACTTGAGTTAATGACCATAGTTACATGGCCACTTGAATAATCAGATAACTTCAGAAATCCAGTCAGAACCAGTTTATTCGTGTACATGTAACCATGGTCACTGCTGGACTTTTCCTAGTCTTGTATTTGGGGGGACAGCATCAGTCCTCAGTCTGTGTTTGTCAGTTTTGGTTCTTGTGAATTACTCCCTCTTAAAATGGGCCTGCACATTGATTCAGTTTAATTTCCTCATTAATACCATTGTTTTACTTCAACATAAAAAAATCACAAGTGATGTACAGTTATAAATGTTTGAGCTTGGAATGGAAATGTTTTGTGGAAATAAAGGTACTGCATAAAATCGTCTGTTGTTGTACTTTTTTAAAGTCATGCTGTTTCTGCTAACTTGTCTCAGACATTTTTCCTCCTTTCTGTGTCTGCTGGAACCCAAACATTTGGATCACGTTCTCACCTTGATTTGTGCATCCATAAGCTGCACAGAAAATCACGCTGAGAACCTGATCTGTGAACATTTTAGGATTTCATTGTTTTTGGCATCAAAATATAATTTATGAAGTCAGACCCTTCTCTGACATTGAAGGAAAATATTCATTTTCCACAATTATGTGATGTTACAATATGGATGAATAAAAAAAATAGAAAAAAAGACTGCTTTTATTTGAATCACTGGTGCTGTTGTTATCTATTTAAATTCAATTATGCAACTCCAGTCCCACCTGGAAGAGGAGGCAATGGTGCCAACATGCTGCTCACTGATATTAGCTGACAGGAATTTGTCAGGCAGAAGTTCAGAGTGAATACTGAGAAAATGAAAGCATGTCTTTGCATTTTTATTAGTTTTTATTTTAAAAAAACAAAATTTATTGCATTTGTACTGCATTGAATATTTTCATAAAACAGACTGCTACACCTTGACTACATTGTGTTACAAAGGCCTCATCTTTTATTTAGTATTTTCCACCCTGCTTAGTCACTATTTTTCAGAGTACAGTATGTTTATGTAGTAGTACATGTCAGAAAATAGAATATCATGATTTACATTTTAATTTCAAAAACTATAATCAAAATTGAATTTTAAAAAAAAGGCCTGAAATATTTCCTTGTGCCTGTAATGAATATTGAACATATGAAAGTTTATTTTTTTGAATTATAAAAAAAATAAATTTTTCACAATGTTCAAATTTACTGAGAGGCACTAATGTGTTATATTTACATTCACACACAGAAAATCTTTCCTAACTTGAAAGGTTTAGGAGTAAAGTGCACAACCCCTAGTAACTTGGCTAAATCTCATTAAACTTGCTGACAGCATTTTTTTAATTACATATTTTCAATTCCGATAATTCTGCCTAATATTGCAAAGTAACCCACTGTATTTAGAAGTTGATAATTCAGTAATCAGTCCACTGAAGCCATAATAAAAGGTAAGGCTGCACAGCTAGGCAGTGATATTTACACTGCAGTTTAACTGCAGTGTAAATATCACTGCCTAGCTGTAATAATTATAATTGTAATATTATAATATATATTTTGCTGCATTTTAACTGCATCAGTGTGAATCAGCAGTTCTCCTTCCCTCCAAAACATACTCTGACAGTCATTTTAAAGCTGCTCTTCATGTCATAATCCATTTAAATCTATTCAACATAAGTTTAAACAATGTACCTACTGATAGGTATTCTGAATATTTACCTAATATGGCTAAAAAATGCTGTTAATACCGCAGATTGTCACAGCTGCTATTCACACATCATTATAGAAAGGCCATTGTTTGGAACTATTTGGAGCTCCATGAACCCCGTGACCTGGCAGCAGCGAGATCAAAGAGTGTCGCGATTCTCATATTATACGACTCTGGTCTCTGGTAAAGAGTGAGAGTGACACCTACTGGTCCGGAGGTCAAAATGTTGTCTCTATCACTTTTAAAACACTGCATCACAATAACATTCGACTGTATTGCAATTTTACATCAAATGCTGTTTTGATGAGAAGACTGCATTTGAAAAGTACTTTGGACAAGACTATAGTGTGTTGACTTCAAGTGGCATAGAAAAGATGATGTGGCCAGTTTTTTAATGCAATATATAGTATAATATTGAGCCACATGCAGCTTTTTTTGTCCGTACTCAGTGATTCCCTGTGGCTTTGATTAAAAACTCATACATTTATGAGAATAAACTTTCAAAACAGTGGTAAAAGGTCTCAACCTTAGAAAAAAAATCTGTACCTTTATGAGAAGAACTTGGAAATGTATTAATTTCTTGACTTTCCCTCTGAGATTGATAAAGTATAATAAACAATAAACAATCACAACAAAAAAATTAGGCTTAGAAGATTGCAGAAGTTATTATTAGTTGAGAAAGCATGCACTCCTAGTGGGATATTAAGTATGGGAAGGAATAATCCTACTCGCTAAACTTTAAACAATACAAGAATCATGACTTCGGCTTGGCTGGGACTTTTATCTTAATTAACTTGGCAGTTATGTAATATGCAGTATACTGTATATACTATACAATGAAATCAGCCTTATTTCTATTTGCCTTTCAGTTTTTGCCACTGCCATTACCAACAGTGAATACTGGAAATTAATTTATACTAGCATGCATTCAAAAACAGCCACATTCATAACATTTACATATTCATAATGGGAAAGGAATTGTCACTTGTTTTACAACAGTGCAAACAAGCAGACATCATTCCAGGCTAAATAGTATGAATTAAATTAAGCAAACGTGGTCACTGGGAAATGGATACTCAAATGAGTGCCTGCATATGAGCTGCAGCTCAGTTTTGTTGGCTGAACGTCGTGCTGCTATAACAGTGCATGTCTGTTCATGCACATTCAATGCTGTTGACTTATTAGTTTAATCAGTAGATGGCAAGCATGGATGAATCCGCAGTTTGAAACCTACTATTAGCATTGCCACTTTGATTTTTCCAAAGCCAAAAGAAAACAGTTTAAACAAAGTCTATAGAGTGCTAGCATGCTTGCTTAGCAAAGTGCATCTACTGCATAATCTGTATGTATGGATAATCCAGTAAGATAACTGATGATTAGCTTTAAGATCAGTATTCCCCACACATATATGTTGTTACAGGTGCATCTGAAAAAAATAGAATATTATCAAAAAGTTAACTTATTTCAGTTAAAAAATGAATTTTTAATAGAAATGTTGGCTAACTGAAAAGAATGTCCATGTACACACTCCATACTTGGTCGAGGCTTTTTTTTGCACAAGTTACTGCATTAGTGCAGCAGGGCATGAAGGCTATCAGCCTGTAGCAGAGGTGTTATGGAACCCCAGGTCTCTGTACGACCGTTGTGAGAGTTTGGTTCGTATTGCCAACACTCGGTCGGACTCATTCCCAGTGAGAGTTGGACTCCGCCAGGGCTGCCCTTTGTCACCGATCCTGTTCATAATTTTTATGGACAGGATTTCTAGGTGCAGCCAGGGAATGGAGGTTGTCATGCTTGGTGACCACAGGATCTCATCTCTGTTGTTTGCAGATGATGTTGTCCTGTTGGCTTCATCCAGCAATGACCTACAGCTCTTGCTGGGACGGTTTGCCACTGAGTG
This sequence comes from Pholidichthys leucotaenia, assembly GCA_020510985.1. Lineage (NCBI taxonomy): Eukaryota > Metazoa > Chordata > Actinopteri > Cichliformes > Pholidichthyidae > Pholidichthys > Pholidichthys leucotaenia. The sequence goes on from CM035836.1 coordinate 231,651,546, forward strand.
TGAAGCGGCTGGGATGAGAATCAGCACCTCCAAGTCCGAGTCCATGGTCCTCAGCCAGAAAAAGGTGGATTGTTCTCTCTAGGTTGGGGACAGGCTCCTAACCCAAGTGGAGGAGTTTAAGTATCTTGGGGTCTTATTCACAAGTGAGGAGAGAATGGAGCGAGAGATTGACAGACGGATTGGAGCAGCATCTGCAGTGATGCGGACGTTGTACCGGTCTGTTGTGGTGAAGAGGGAGCTGAGTTCTAAGGCAAAGCTGTCGATTTACCAGTCAATCTATGTTCCTAACCTCATCTATGGTCACGAGCTTTGGGTAATGACCAAAAGAACGAGATTGCGGATACAAGCAGCTGAAATGAGCTTTCTCCGTAGGATTGCTGGACTCACCCTCAGAGATAGGATGAGAAGCTCAGCCATCCGGGAGAGACTCAGAGTAGAACCGCTGCTCCTCCACATTGAACGGAGCCAGTTGAGGTGGTATGGGCATCTGATTAGGATGCCTCCTGGACATCTCCCACTTGAGGTGTTTTGGGCACGTCCCTCTGGAAGGAGACCCTGGGGCAGACCCAGGACTCACTGGAGAGACTACGTCTCCCAGCTGGTCTGGGAACGCCTTGGTATCCTCTCTGAAGAGCTGGAGCATGTGACTGGGAAGAGGGAAGTCTGGGCTTCTCTGCTTGAACTGCTGCCTCCGTGACCCAGACCTCCGGAAAAGCGGTAGAAGATGGATGGATGGATGGATGGATGGACATTTTATTTAACTGTTGGTTTATATAGAAAACAACAATGTTCCAATGCAAACTAAATATATGGGTCCATTTCACTGTAAAAATCTTTTTTAAACTCTACAGGGTAGAGAAATGAGGTATGACACTGAGGAAAAGGCTTTATGTTGAATTTTTTTATGCATAGCTTGGCAGCTCATTTATTGGTCTCGCACACTATATCTATCAAACTATTCAGCCGTGCGAACTCGACCGCCTGCCTGAAAAATTGACCAAAAAAAATCAATTTGAAGCCAGGATCCTTATTCACAATTGATTGTTTGCCTCTCTATGAAGGGAACAACAAAGACACTGTGATCCCAACATAAACAAGAATCTTCTCTTTCTGCCCTCTTCCACCTTTTTGTTTCTTTTATGGCTTACCTCTTTTCACGTTTGCTGAGTTTTGACACCAACTTGGGGGAATTAAGTTGGCTTGAAGGATGCCTATCAACTGACAGGAAATAAATAGTTTTATTTTTCTAAGTGTCAGTGCAGAAAGGAAGGTGGAGTGTTTGAGGACAAACATCTACTCTGCCTAGGTTCTCATGAGTCTCTCTGCTGGCAAAGAAAAGCTTCATGACAGCTGCAGCCAGAGGTTAAACCACAAATTAGCTACAGCTAATGAAGCCTCATTAGCCTAAGCTGTTTCTCCCTCTCTTCCACTCCATTTTTCACTGCCTTCTTCTTCTTCTTTTAGATTTGATTGGCAACCAGCTTACAGGTGCATTACCGCCACTGACTTGATTATCATCACTCTATATCTTTGTATAAGGAGTTCTTATAAGGAGTTCTGAACAACTCCTGATGTGTGAAAAAATTATCCGTCCTTGGACTGGTCCTCTCGGTGGTGCCTGCAGATATTTCCTTCACTTCTGTATTTGTGATACTAGTGCATACCTGTGCATGCCCGTGCATGATCGTAGAAACCAAGTATAAGCAAGTATTTTTGCATGCCCGTAGAAAGCAAGTGTAAGCAAGCCTTTCTGCATTTGCCTTTGATCTTTGACATGGTTACCATGGCAAGAGTAACCATGGTGATGCCTGCCTTTGATCTTTGACGTCACTACTCGTTCAGTGATGCCTGCCTTTGATATTTGATGATGTCATAGTGAGTCCTATGATCGTGAGTGATGCCTGTCTTTGATCTTTGATATCATAGCGAGTCCTATGACCTTTGATGATGTCATAGTGAGTCCTATGATCTTTTAGTGAGTCCTATGACCGTGACACACAGAAAGGCAGACAGACAGACACAGCCACAGGTGTGGGTTGACGCCGCCGCCGAGGACACAGTCCAAGGACGGATAATTTTTTCACACATAAGTTGTTTAGAACTCCTTATACAAAGATATAGAGTGATAATAATCAAGTCAGTGGCGGTAATGCACCTGTAAGCTGATTGCCAACCACCAATCAAATCTAAAAGAAGAAGACAGAGACAGACAGAGATTTCTTGAATTATATATAGAGTGATAATATCAGTGGCATATATATATCTTAGCTAACATCTGGAAAGCCAGAAATACTTCTAAGGCAGCAAAAGTCTGGATATTCAGTGCTAGTCAAAATCTGTCCTGTTCTGTATGGTGCAAAAACACAAGGAGCTTTGCTGTATGGGAGAACAAAATTATGTTTCTCCTATCCACAATGTTAATCACATGTAAAATCAGAGGGGTCGCTGCCATGCAAGGCGCAGTCACAAACAAGTTCTCCTTCCCCCATTCTATTACACTGAGCACCAAGCTAGAAGGTGGGAAGTACCAGTTTTATATAGTTTTTGGTATGACCCAGCCGGGAATTGAACCTCCAGCCTCCTGGTTGTGGGGCGGATGCTCTATCAACTAGGCCACTTACAAAGACTGAGACCTTTGGGTGACCATTGAGAGATCAAAAATTAACACAATCTCTCAACTATCTCCTAAAATCTCAAAAAAAAAGCAGTTTAGCATTTTCATTCATTCATTAAAAGATTGGTGAGAGATCATTGAAAGATTACTGAGAGATCATTGAATATCGATGAGATTGTTGAGCGGTCAAGAAGCACTCAATGATCTCACTGATTGTTTTGTGGATCGATATTGTCACATTCAAAAGAGAATTGATCTGAATCAGCGAATCAATCTTTTGAACCCTCAGTGAGTCCTGCTATTAGCCTATGCTAATGTTAGTTAGCTGGCTGTTTTCAAACAAAGCGGCAAATTTATGGATTATTCTCCACAAAATAAAGTGGATGGACAATAAATCTTATTCGAATGGATCTATTAGACCTGTGGCAATAAAACAGGACTGGGTTTGTTGGATTATTATTAATTTTGGGAATTCAAGAATGCTTGAATGCTAAAATTCTTCTATGTTGCTTGTTTGTGCTAGCTCGTTTTGTGCTACTACTTCTGTTGTTGCAGTTGTATCCCAGATCTGTTTTAATAACCAAACAGAAAAAATTTGATGCTTACAAATGTTGTATGTCATAACTACCCAAACGGGTTTACTATACTGTGTGGCATCAAAAACACTGCATTGGGTTTGAGTAGGGCTTGTGTCAATGCCATGAGGTTTAACTATTGTCTACTGCCATCAATGAAAATGTATTTTTTGTATACTGATGATACCGATGGTCAGCCGATATATCGGTGCATCTCTAGTATACTTAATTTCTTACACTATTGACAGTGTTTTTTGACTGTATTCTTAAGAAATGCAGGCCATGCTGAAACATATTAAACATCTTTGATACTATTATACCATTTTTTGCCACAATAGTAGTTTTGCTTCAAAATTATACACAATTGCAAGTAATGAACAACCCCACTGAGACTGAGAAGAAAGGCTGAGAAAATGAATGTATGATGATAGCATTGGACAGTTTAAACAATGGGAATCCTGTAGGGATTTTATGGGTCAAGTTCACTGTAAAGTCATGAACATTGTCTGTAAGGCCAGCTCATTAATGGTAAAGTGGGTTGAACTCCAGGTCATAGAAACAGCCCGAACACCCTGCACAACAGCTCTGTGGAGACACAGAGGGCAACCAAAGCCTTGGGAAGTGTGGGTTGCAAAGGATGATAGAATCAGCTGTTACGTCTTGACTTGTCCCTCTGAGGAGGGACATCCTACACACAAGCTTAGATATGTGTACAGGCATAATTCAGCATCATTAAATCGACCCCCTGCCAGGTTTGCTCAAACAGGGAAAGGCCCCGAGGGGTGAGATTCAAAGAAGCTTGCATCAATTAACATATGGGAAGGCATGTAGGACGACCTGAAGGACAGTAATGTACTACTCACATCAAAGGGCAGAAGATTCATGACCTGTTCCATGTGGGATCCATAGCACCCCTGCTTTAAAACACCTTTTACGTGTGTGTGCTACATCAAGACGGAATCTAACGATGGATGCCTTGCATGCTCTAAAGTGGGCTGTAGATCATTGCTTGTTATGAGTCAGTGCAGCTCTCAGGCAGTACATGAACAGGTTTACAGAGTGCAGAGAGCCGTTAAGTCTATTGTGTGTAGGTTGAAAGAAGTTGAGATTCTTTGCAAACACTGCAGAACAGCTAGGTTGTACTTATAATTAATAATCATTTTGTTAAACTGGTGTCATGTTTCATGTCACAGTCTGCATATGAGGGTTCATTTTCAAACTTCTTTTTTGTGTTTGTGTGGTTTTTAAGGTGGATAGGGCCCACCAAAGTTTTTGGCAGCCCATTTCTTAGAGTGAGATCCTAAATATATTTTTTTTTTACAAGTTCTCAATTTGTTTCTTAAACTGCGATCTCAGAATGTGTCAAAGACAGCTTTATGCTGGCAGTTAGTTTGTTTCATGTTGGCAGTTATTTAAGCATAAGCAGCTACTTGTGAGTGACCTACATCTGCTTTGCTGGAATAACATTTCATTGGTGTGAGTAAAGTCAATATTTGTCATGTTCGTCCAAATTGTTGTCAAGAGTAAGAACAGGCTCAGACTTATTTAATGTGGAGAAAAATAAAGCATTACCACTTGTGAACTGTATGTCTTTTCCAGATCAATCAATTTATGCCTTATAATAAAAATGTTTATCCAGAGTCCTGGTTGACCAAACACTGTATCCACTAGAAGCCAGCTACGGGTCCTATTGCGATGATCTAAAGCAGGGGTCGGCAACCCGCGGCTCCGGAGCCGCATGCGGCTCTTTCATCCCTCTGCTGCGGCTCCCTGTGGCTTTGGAAAATAAATAATGAGTATTTAATTAAAATGTATTTTATTTTAGTTCATTAGTTTTTAAAATGTAATTCTAAATTTGAAGATTATGGTGATCTTGTAAAATCTAAAAAAAAAAAAACGTGTTAAAGTTTAATCACCATCAGCGAAAAATCAACACGAAGTCGGAAGTCGTCTCCCGCGATAACCCGGATGTGTTGTTTTCAAGCTACTGCTGTATTGTAAACAGCCCTGCGATTGGATAGTTGCAAACGATTGGACCAATCAAATGGCTCGTTGTGTGCTTTTTCAAAGATTCATGGCGGCATGTTCTCAAGGATGTGATTTTCTGTTAATTCGCCGAATTCCGCTTTATTTTATCTTCCAGGAAGATAAAGTACGTTAAGTACGTTAGCGGCTTGTGGTCCACGAACGCAGTGAAACTGCGCCCTTTCAGGCAGGACCGGAAGTGACGTATGGCCACCGGTAATCGATATGGCCAGGTGGAGAGTCATTAACTCTACAACGGCTGTATGAGCTGGGCTGCGCGAGGGAGGAAACGGTAATAAAAGTTAACCATCCCCTTTTATGATTCCAAACAGTTTGAAATTGACAGTGCACAGTGGACATTGACTCCTAACTTTTGAATATTTCTAAGACTTGGCTGCATCAGTTATTGTACAAAATGAACTGCTCAAGACTCAATGGAGATTGAAACTGGTGATCTGAAATGAATGCTGAAATTATAAAAAGTAATGGTATGTTGGAATTTTATTTCTATTATGGAATAGATAAAAAAATTAACTGATTTTGATTTGATCAAGTGTTAAAGCATGTGATGGATAATGCTTGTTGGAATATTTTAGGAATGCTATCTTCTTGGAACATAAGTCAATATTATACATTAATAAGTGGCATTCAGCTGTTTGTTTTATGTCATTTAAGCACAGTTCTGGTACTTAAAAAAATCATAAAAACCCAGGAGCTTCGGGGGCTTTGCCCCCCTTGCCCCCCATCCCACCCCGAACCCCGCTGGGGGACTATGTCCCCCAGACCCCCTGCTGAATTTTCAGATAATTTCCCCAACCCCAAATCACATCGCTGGTTTGTGTTGGAATTCTGAGCTTTCGGTATTGTTTTCAGCGGAATTATGAGATTTTTATCGAAGGATCAGGAGTCATCAGTGCTAGAAATAGCACTCTCCTTTCAACCCAATGTCAACCTTCAACCCAATGTCTTTTTTTTTTCGGAGTTCAAAATGTTTTTGTTGCATGCAGAAATGTAATTTTGTTTTCTCTGCAGGAGTTCCCTGATTTCATAAATGCAACACATTATAGTTTGTTTATACATAGCATAAAGGGAAAAAAGTTAAATGCAGTGTTATTTCATTTTAAGTGTCAAAAGGGTTTTTGTGGCTCCCAGTGTTTTCTTTTCTGTGGGAAACGGGTCCAAATGGCTCTGAGCGGTAAAGGTTGCTGACCCCTGCCCTGGACAGATCGCCAGTCCATCGCAGGGCCAACACAGAGAGACAGACAAGCAGACCTAAGGACAATTTAGAATCCCCAGTTGATGCCAATTAACCTAACTTGCATGTTTTTGGCATGTGGGAGGAAACCGGAGAAATCCCGGAGTAAACCCACGCAGACACGGGGAGAACATGCAAACTCCACACAGATCACTGTTGGTTGAGGGCTGGGATCGAACCCAGGATCCCCCGGCCAAGGGTGAGTTGCTGTGCTGCCGCAGTGCTAACCACTTCTCCACCGCGCCACCCACAACCAATCCACTAGTTGTCAAATTGAGAGTCTGGAGAACAAGTGAAGGATACAGATTTATATTATATTAATACATTTGAACAAGGAGCATTATGAGGAAACAGGATGAAAAGTAGCTTCTTCTAAATAAAACTTTCATCTCTAATTTATGAAAATATCAGGAACTAAAGCTGTGTGATCACTGTTGAAAGTAGGAGATGGGTGATATTTTTCAGATTTAAACAATTTATGAATGTGCTGATAATTAAAACTATGCAAAAATTATGGTCAGATATTCAGAAATTTATTTTTCAGCACAAAACAATTTATAATATATATCTAACATTTATTTCATGAATGAAGCTATATAAATGAAGCTATAAGCAGTTTTTTCCCACTGCTGTAGTAGGAATTCATTAATGCCACATAATATTCAGAGCTATGTACAGTATATAAAAAACTTTATAAGCAGCATAATCTTTATTTTAAAGGTCAAATTGCCGTTGCGGCTCTCAGCCACGTCTGTTTTAGTCGGAGACGGGCAAAACGGCTCTTCGGCTGGCAAAGGTTGCAGACCCCTGATCTAAAGCATGAAACCTCACTGCACTATGTGCCTTCCAACAGTGGTTTTGGTCAATCTGGGCTACACATTGCCTATTTTCATGCTTTGCACCCTTGGTTTCCAAACAACAAATTACTTTGTCCATGCTTGCATTTGTACATGTGGTATCTTTTAAAAGGGATGTGGCTGCGTGCAAAGACTGTGCATTGCTAGTTTATGGTAGAGCAAGGACATTACCCTTTTACCAGCAGAAACCATGTCTTTAGTTCTTGGCCCATTATGAAGTGGCACATTTTACCTGTCCTCCCAGATACAGTAAACACACCATTGTAATAGCTATCCACCAAAACACACCTAACTTTTAAAGGTGAGGTTTGTTGCATGTTACACCCAAAAAAACACTTATGAATAATTTAGAGAGGACAAACTTTTTTGTGCAACAATGACAAAGCGCCATTGTAATAGCAAAATGGAGTTGGACACACCCATAAATGATGTTTGCTCTTTCAACTAGATGTTGTAATCAGCTCCAAAATAAATGTTCCTAAAATAAATTAATCTCCACATACTTTATCTTTAAAACATTCAGTTTCACAATTCACTTTTCATGTTGACAGTCAACTTAATAAAGTATGGCTAGTTTATACACCGATCAGGCATAACATTATGGCCACCTGCCCAATATTGTGTTGGTCCCCCTTTTGCTGCCAAAACAGCCCTGACCCATTGAGGCATGGAGTCCACTAGACCCCTGCAGATGTGCTGTGGCATCTGGCACCAAGATGTTAGCAGTAGGCAGTGACAGCTGTATGCACTTGCTATTTTCGAGGGGGTCACATCCACTTAATGGACTTCTCCTCTGTGTTTGCACATTGATGCCTTTTGGACAACTTCTAATGAAATTATCTGGCAAATATTATATTCTACTGTGTGCTCCAGTCATCCATCTTACCCAAGTCATTTCTGTGTCTTATTTTTGGCATGCACTAAGTACATCTGTGGCTATACTTTGCACATATAAAGATTGTAGATGCAGCTTGTAAACCAAGTTTGCTAGTCTAATAGCATAAACTCCATCCTTTCCTCTAAAATTTATGAATTTAAACACATTATGGCAGCCAAAAAGACTGCTGTTGAAGTATCAGAGTGCCTTTTTTAAAGAAAGATGTCTTATTGGATCCATAGGACATCAATACCCAAAATAACCCAAAAATCTAAATGGATAATTGATTAACAAAGTAAAATAGCAAACAGCTATTGAAACATATATACCTTAAAGCAGCACAGGGACAGTTTTACAGTGACTCATTCAAAATAAATGTCATCAACTGATGATGAACTGATACTATTCCATGAACACTTACTGTAAGTCGACCTACAGTTCAACTATGATTTAACTGGACTACTATCCACGTCTAAGTATACAAACATGAGGAAAAAAAATACTGAATGAATTAATTCCAACTCAGGTATGACAGATGGCAGTATGGCCCCTTTCATCTGGTTAGTTTCAAACTTTTTTCCAGTTGTTGTAAGCTAAACAATTGAAAAACTAGAGGGGACTAAGAGAGCAAATACCTCCGGTAAGGCTCCGTCCCTCTTCCCATCTGTCTGCCCGTACCTCCGTCCGTACATTGCAAGATAAGGCCTTGGTGGAGGTATGTGCTCATGGATCACCTCCAAAACCTAATGGGCTTACCCATAGGCTAAGGGCCACCTCTGGTGAAACTTTCATCAAAATCCATCTAGTAGTTTTTGCATAATCCTGCTAATGGATAGTGAGAAGATAGGGCCTTGGTGGAGGTATACACTCTCAGATCATCTCCAAAATCTAATGAGTTCATCTGTAGCCCAAGAACCACCTCAGGTGGAAATTCCATTCAAATCCGTCCAGTAATTTTTGCATAATCCTAATAATATTCAGTCAGACAGACAAATAAATGTCAGCAAAAATATCACCTTCTACCATTCTTTGGCAGAGATAACAAGTCAGCTAGCAACTAACATTTAGCATGTTGAGTGGTGAAACTACTGACAGTTTAGTGGTCTCTACAGTTTATATGGGAATACTTGCTGTGTGTCTAGCACTCACCATCTAGTATGTGTGTGAGGTTTGACTTCCAGGTCAAAGCATGAGGAGAAAATTTGTGAAAAAATCTATGACAGTTTGGGTCTGACAGGAAGGAAAAATTCAACCCCCAACCACATTATCTATGTTTATTTGTCTGGCTTTTAAAAAAAATTCTGTTTAGTGTGATTTCAGTCAGACAGAGATCTCTAAGAAGTCTGGTTTTAGTCAGACTAGCACAATAAATCACTTTTTTCTCATGCCATGTAAAATGTATTGACTCTTCAATATTAACGGTCCTATTTAAAAAAAAATGACTTTGCATGCACATTGTGATACTTTTTTTTTTTTTTTTGGCTATCCACCTTATTCCTGGGGTTGCCGCTGTAGGAACGATTATGGGCAGAATTTCTGGTTTCGGCTGTAGTAGTGTTAAATCAGTCAGTTTGAATGGAGCAGGGGGGGCATTTAAAAGCGTTTTTAAAAGTTTTTCAAATTCATTTTAATGTATAGTCCACATACATGTTTTCCATTCAAGTGGCAGCTAATTTCAGCACTTGAAGTTTTTGTATTTTTTGAATGTTTTGGCATAGCTCTGGTACTTGCTGCTGTTCGTGGTGTGAGGCTTCTCACAGATAAGCACCGCTAAATCTGTGGCTTCAACAGCAATGAGTAGATCATGCACTGAAAACTAAAGGACTGTTCGCGGGATCGGTGGGACAGACATAGGACAGACACCAAGACAAGAGCCAGGTATGTTTTCACTTGTATGAATGTCACACATCTGATGTTTTACCCCAAATTTAAAATGCCCAAATTTGGGGTAAAACATCCCAAATTTAAAACAACACAAGCATGGGACCACAACACAATAGCACGGTTGTAATGGCACGGTTGTTGGTAATGGCACGGGACCACAATACAAGCACGGTTGTGCACACCCCCCGACAGGGGGTGTCGGTGCCGGGGGTGTGTGGTCCCGTGCCATTACGAACTACAGGCAATGAGAAGTCATAAATCATGAGTCTTTCTTTGTTTGCTAGTGGCAAAGTCCCAGGGAACCCCAGAGTGTCTGGTATCATTTTAAAGCTTAGAAATTGTATTTTCTAAAAATACTTATGTTTTTGCGGAAGACATAACTCCCGACCAATCACACGCGAGTTTTCAACCTAGCTAAAATATTGTTTACATCGTTAGCATCTTAGCAGCGGCGCTAACTAACGGAGCTACTGTGTTCGAGACCACTTTTTAAGATCATCTTTCCATCCTTAGATAGTCGTGGAAGTGGTATGATTATGTTACTGTTTTGAGGTGCAAGAGGCTGTGTTCCCGCATTTCTGATGCCAAAATCATTGTTTTTTAACAAGGAAAAGTGTCCCATTTCGGTGACAACCACATGTTTTAAACTAGTACCGGAAGCTGCTACCATAATTCACGCAAGGCATCATGGGGGCTAGGAATAAGGTGGATATCACCCAGCCCTAATCTTTAGTTTCTGTATCATTCTTAGATCTAGGTTTTGGTGATGTTTAGTTTTGGTATACCAATTTATAGCTCTGAATCATCTTAATGCTTCTTTCCATATCTTGTGTATCTCCCTATTAATGCTATTTCTTTATCATAAAATCCTTATTACATTTTTTTTACATGCAGTTGAACATATGTGTTTTAATTTATTCATTATGTTGTCAACATACTTCAAATACTACTCTAAAATACTTGACCTACAGCTCTGGAAAAAATTAAGAGCCCAAAGAGACCACTGCAAAATTGCAGTGCATCCGGAAAGTATTCACAGCGCTTCACTTTTTCCACATTTTGTTATGTTCAGCCTTATTCCAATATAGATTAAATTAATTTTTTCCCTCAAAATTCTACACACAATACCCCATAATGACAACGTGAAAAAACTTTCTGAGATTTTTGCAAATTTATTAAAAATAAAAAACTAAGAAATCACATATACATAAGTATCCACAGCCTTTTCTCAATACTTTGTTGATGCACCTTTGGCAGCAATTACAGCTTCAAGTCTTTTTGGATATGATGCCACAAGCTTGGCACACCTGTCTTTGGCCAGTTTCACCCATTCCTCTTTGTAGCACCTCTCAAGCTCCATCAGGTTGGATGGGAAGAGTCAGTGCACAGCCATTTTCAGATCGCCCCAGAGATGTTCAACTGGATTCAAGTCTGGGCTCTGGCTGGGCCACTCAAGGACATTCACAGAGTTGTCCTGAAGCCACTCCTTTGATATCTTGGCTGTGTGCTTAGGGTCGTTGTCCTGCTGAAAGATGAACCGTCGCCCCAGTCTGAGGTCAAGCGTGCTATGGAGCAGGTTTTAATCCAGGATGTCTCTGTACATTGCTGCATTTATCTTTCCCTCTAGCCTGACTAGTCTCCCAGTTCCTACCGCTAAAAAACATCCCCACAGCATGATGCTGCCACCACCATGCTTCACTGTAGAGATGGTATTGACCTGGTGACGAGCGGTGCCTGGTTTCTGCCTAACACCTGGCATTCACACCAAAGAGTTCAATCTTTGTCTCATCAGACCAGAGAATTTTGTTTTTCACTGTCTGAGAGTCCTTCAGGTGTCTTTTGGCAAACTCCAGGTAGGCTGCCATGTACCTTTTACTAAGGGGTTTCTTCCATCTGGCCACTCTACCATACAGGCCTGATTGGTGGATTGCTGCACAGATGGTTGCCCTTCTGGAAGGTTCTCCTCTCTCCACAGAGGAATGCAGGAGCTCTGACAGAATGACCATTGGGTTCTTGTTCACCTCCCCGACAAAGGCCATTCTCCCCTGATCTCTGTTTAGATGGCCAGCCAGCTCTAGGAAGAGTCCTGATGGTTCCAAACTTCTTTCATTTACGGATGATGGAGGCCACTGTACTCATTGGGACATTCAAAGCAGCAGAATTTTTCTCTACCCTTCCCCAGATTTGTGTCACAAGACAATCCTGTCTCGGAGGTCTACAGACAATTCCTTTGACTTCATGCTTGGTTTGTGCTCTGACATGCACCGTCATCTGTGGGACCTTATATAGACAGGTGTGTGCCTTTCCAAATCATGTCCAATCAACTGAATTTACCACAGGTGGACTCCAATTAAGCTGTAGAAACATCTCAAGGATGATCAGTGGAAACAGGATGCACCTGAGCTCAATTTGGAGCTTCATGGCAAAGGCTGTGAATACTTACATATGTACATGTGATTTCTTAGTTTTTTATTTTTAATAAATTTGCTAAAATAAATTAAAAAAAAAACTTTTTTCATATTGTCATTATGGGGTATTGTGTGTAGAACTTTGAGGAAAAAAATAATGTAATCCTTTTTGGAATAAGGTTGTAGTATAACGAAATATGGAAAAAGTGAAGTACTGTGAATACTTCCTGGATGCACTGCATCACTTTATCTGGTTTTACTATTTATGTGTGTTTGGGTGGAAACAGGATGCACCTGAGCTCAATTTGGAGCTTCATGGCAAAGGCTGTGAATACTTACATATGTACATGTGATTTCTTAGTTTTTTATTTTTAATAAATTTGCTAAAATAAATTTAAAAAAAAAACTTTTTTCATATTGTCATTATGGGGTATTGTGTGTAGAACTTTGAGGAAAAAAAATAATGTAATCCTTTTTGGAATAAGGTTGTAGTATAACGAAATATGGAAAAAGTGAAGTACTGTGAATACTTCCTGGATGCACTGCATCACTTTATCTGGTTTTACTATTTATATGTGTTTGGGTAAAAAGAACATTTTTTTTTCTATTCTCTATTCTACTGAAAACAACTTATCCAAATTCCAAGCTAAAATATTGTCATTTAAAGTATTAAAAGCATTTTTACAGAAAATCACACATGGCCAAAACAATAAAAATTATGTTGCTTTAAGATCAAATAATGCAAAGAAAACAAGTTCATATTCCTTCTTAAACATTACAATACTTAATTAACTTTGGAATACATCAACGATCAGCACGGTATTAAAACAAAAGGAAGCCCTTACAAGCCGACAAAAGCAAACGTCCTTGGATCGTTTCTTCACAAAACGTCAGGCAAAAACCACTGATGAGACAGAACATGAACCAAAGAAGGTAAAAGGTGACGACGACGATAGCAGTTAAAAGGTAAATGAACATAATTTTTATTATTCTCTTTTATTATTCTTTCTCTCATTTTAAACTCTCATTTTATGTTTATTGTGCAGTAATCTAATTGTAACATGTATTTGTTACATGTTTTGATGCGTTTTTATGATTTATAAAAAATTTATGCCCGAATTTTGGGGGGCTTGGAACGGATTATGGCATTTACATGTAAAACGCGCCTCTACTTACGGAATTTTCACGTTACGAGAATACTTCCAGAACGAATTAATTTCGTAAGTAGAGGTACCACTGTACATTCAAAAGTGAGTTCTGTAATATTTTTACTTAAGTGGAAATTGTGCTACTTTGGTTTTGGCACTTTATCTGTATTTTAACTTAAAAAGCAAAGGAATTGAGCACTTTTTCCACCACTGCTAAAAACAACGCTCTGTGTGCAACTTCTTTCTTACCAGTCATCACACATCATGCTAAACGCTGCCAGTGTCAGAACAGACGCTGGTCGGACTCTAGAATGAAAATACACACAACTTAAGTACATGCACAGCACGAAAGTGCAACGTGTAAAAACCCACCTTTTTAACCAGGATTAACACTAGCTTATTTCATCAGATGTTGTCAACACAAGCGCAAAATACAAGCAGAGCATGGAGTTAGCAGTGATGGTTATCTAGCTAGCTCACTGTGTGCATATAGGAGACAACAGTGCTGTTTGTTCAAAGTGAACTTTCCACCACTGGGATAAATAACATAAAAGATGCATAATATCACATCATATCACAACACTCACCATCCTCTATATCCTCTGATATCATGGTTTTCAACTGCCGTGGTCGGGTCCTCCCGTTATTTGCCAGTCGGTGGCCGTAAATTCATTTCGGGTGGCTCCGTCTAGTTCCCGCTGGATTATCTCATCAGCCAAAAGGCACAGAAAAGTCTGTTGGACCACAGTGTTGATTAGAAGCCATTTCGATCGTTGTTGTTTATACTGACGCTTGCTTGCTCGCTTGCAGACGAATCTTTGCAAATGGCAGCTGGAGATTCTGTAAAAGACGCCGCTCTTGTGACGTTACGCCCTGACCAATCAGTGGCCTGCAGTCTGTTGACATTACATTTTCATCTCGACTCAGCTCGCTTGGAACCCCAGTCCGATGGATCCGAAAATAGTACCAGCTACGAGGGGTAGGTACGAATGGAAAAGCCTACAAAGCGCACCGAGTCGAGGCGAGTAGGGCTATACAGGTACTAGTGGAAAAGGGATTACTTCACCCTGGGCGCTCTTTGAAAACGTGACGTAGTTTCACATGTTTGTGTTTGTAGTTTTTAAATTTACATATTTTCACAACCTTATACCTTAACAGTTAGAAAACAACCTACACTGTTATTTATGTGGAAAATTATCTCTTAAATTGACAAACATCCTATGTGTAACTTGTGGCAAAATTCGATCAGGATCAAAAGATAATTTCACTCTTGCCATTCATTTCAATGAAGAATTTTTCTGATTTAAGATCCCATGTGTGGAAGTAGAGGGGGCATGACTGAGGCTCTCTATTATAATGTGAGGTGAACAAGGCTTTAAGAATGTATTGAAACAATTCAGTACTTTAATTGCCGATGATTCTTTAATATACACCCTTAATATTGATCAAAAGCACACATTTTTACTTCAAATGAGCAACGACCTACTGAGTGACTGATCGGAGTAGAAAAACGTGTCAACAAGTGTCAACCCACGATCTGTGTTTACCAGTGTCTTAATTGAAAAGGGGCATCTGGGATCTGTTGTAGTTGTTCATGTACTGTTAAACTCTGATTACATGCTGTGCTGTCGAGTTTTCCCACTTTGCTGCCTGTAGTGATCAGACAACAAAAGCAGCAATTAAGAGAGTGCAAACATGAACACTGTCTGTTGTTTGTGAAGGCTTAGGGAGCATGAAATGAGCCCTAGAGCAGCTTTTTTTCTGCTTTCAGGTTTTTTTTGAACCCCTCAGTGGTGTTTCGGTGTCACGAATAAAATGTTGATTGATTTGATTCAGTCCGTACTGACAGAAAGCCTCTGGTGTGTCTTTGTGAAATTGTAAAGAAAGGAGAACCACATATCATGTGTACAAACCCTCTGTCACATGGCAAAGTGAGATTTAGATGGTGCTATCACAGCAGAATGAACAAAGCAAAAAATGCACAGGGCACCAGTGTGTCTCTCTGTCTGAGACTTGATGCTTGCAGCAAAGGAAACAAGTTATCAGATGGACATCAACAGAGATCTTTGCACTGTAGCGCTGAGAGCTGGAGAGAGTTGTTTCATGGGGCATGGGGCCGCATCCCGGCAAGAATTCCAGTCTGGACAAAGACAGCAGCACACTTATCATTCTGCAAGGACTCTAGCAGTCATCAACCCGTCCATTTGGACGTGATACTCCCAGCGCTTCACACACAGCTGTCGTTACACAGACCTCCGGGATCCTCACACCTCCACAAAACATCCAATGTACAGGTGCATCTCAATAAATTACGATGTCATTGAAAAGTTGATTTATTTCAGTAATTCAATTTAAAAAAAATGAAATTCTTCTATTATTTAGATTTGTTACACACAGGATGGTATATTTCAAGTGTTTATTTCTTTTAATTTTGTTGGTTATGGCTTATAACTCATGAAAACCTCAAATTCAATTTCTCAAAAAAATTAGAATATTACATAAAATTAATTAAAAAATAGCTTTTTAATGAAAATGTTGGCCGACTGAAAAGTATGTCCATGTACACGCTCAGTACTTGGTCAGGGCTCCTTCTGTGTGAATTACTGCATCAATGCAGCATAGCATGACGGCGATCAGCCTGTGGTACGCTGAGGAGTCATGAAGGCCCAGGTTGCTTTGATAGCACCATTTACTGACTGGCTGCCCTAAATTCAACACCCATCTATTGTGTCCTTCTCATTTTGGGGGTTGGCCATACAGTAACAACACATGAAACTACAATATTATTTTGTAATGAAGGTATTGTCTCTGTGCTCGTGCATCCTTTGTAATAACAATGTCTAGTTGATCCAATAAACTCTTTGTACCATCACGGTCTGTTGAAATATTCTGTGTATCTTTTGTGACAAACTGCTACACCAAGCTTTACTGTCTAGTGCTGGCAACGACCAACTACGAGAAGAGTTAGAGTGAACACAGGGCACTGATACATATCAAAGCACTTGTGATCATAAAACAATTCCAAACATTACTAGGCAGAACTTTGTCACTAGTTTGGAATAATTTCATCCATTTCACTCATTTTTTTTTTGTTTTATGCTTCCCCTTTTTTTGTCCCATGAATTTCAATCAACAATATAGAGCAATTAAAAGGAATACGAAATGCTTGGGAGCTGATTGCTTTGAATTATTGATTGGTGAGGCTGTCAGGGAGCAGCTTGTGTTTGAGCGCCGAAGTGTGCAGGATCAGAGGGCCTTCTGGCTTTGCTCCGTAGTTAGCGCTGCCAGTCATCCTCACGGCGTACATTCATCTCTGCTCAATATGCTGTCACCGTTCTATCCTTGCTCACACAGCATATCCCTGAGCCCATTACCCTCTAGCGCACGCATGTGCGCTCACACACACACACACACACACACACACACACACACACACACACACACACACACAGAGCAACAACAAGGCCTCTGTGCACCGATGCATGAAAAAAAAAGCATACTTTTGTTTCATTATCAATTTGGTTATTTTCTTCAGCAATCAATAAAACATAGCAACGGGTCTGGAGACCAACGGCGTGATGCAGAATCAACTTAGGATAAACAGACTGGGTATGAAGGAGATCACGCCTTGCACAAATTGCCTGGTGTTTTTGTTTGTTGCAACCTGGATTAGTGCGGCAGCTGATCGTGATGGGCAAAGGGAGCATTTCTCATATGGTGTTTCTTGCTCATTGGAAGAAGACGCTCGCGCAGAATGATAGTGATGATTCAGACTTGCTTATTAAAATGTGGAAAGAGGCAAGGATTACTGATCTGTAATTCACTGGATTTCCTCTGAGGAATAATATTGGCAGTGGGAGAAACTAATTTATCCCTTAGAGATTGAGTGGGTTCTGTGGGTTGGCCCGTCAGTTGACTGACAGGGGCAAAAGGGTCAGACGGGATTATTGATTTAACTCAGATGGTTGACAGTGATTTATAAACTAATTCTGTTTGCTCTTGTGGCATTGTGGAGCAATGATTAGCATTTCCAGTTCTTGGTTACAATTAGCATAAGCCATGAAGTTTACATGGGATGGAACCCTCTGCTTGGCTGAGTTTGTTTAAATGGGTTCCCTCTATGTAATGGGTTGCCACAATGTAATGTGCACCCAGACTGTCCTGTTTATACTGTACTAACTGACTTTTGACTCCCAGAGTTCAGATTGTTTGACTAGTGTGATCAAGAACGGAACGCCTCACCAGCTCAGACAAGACTGAAAGAAGTGTGCTTAGGCATGAAAAGAATGCAAATGCATGCTTCCCTGCGTAGCATCAATATGCCGTATCATTGAACCAACTGGTCTTTGCTACAGTCATTTTTCATCAATTGCAGCAAGTTGGTCCTATGCAGAGGCGGAGTTTTTGCCTGTGTGCAGATACCAATATACTGACCCAGTTGGATAAAATCTGTGAGAACGCTGAAGTGTTTATTAAAAATTTTGACCACACTTCAACAGCAGAGGGAAAAGGAGGGACATTGACACTGTAAAGAGAGGATGTGACATTGTGACTGCAGGCCAGCGGGGAGCTAGGTGGAGGGACAATTGTGCTTCTGCATGGAACAGACCATCTGGCCCCAGTGGGATCATCATCATCATAGCCTGTGGTCTTGTTGTAGCAATATTAGCCAGCATAAACTGCATTTCACCTTTTTTTCTGAGGAAGAACTGTACTTCCTCACTGGGAATCTCTCTCCCAGGACCAAAGTTGACCCTCAACCAACAAATCTCATTGGATAAGGTACTAACAGACATATTTACAGCTTTGTTTTCTACAAGGAAGTGCCAGGGATGACATGAAACTACAGGTGTTTCACTTTCTGAACTGAGTTATTGCAATAAATTAACTTTTCAATGATATTCTAATTTGTTGAAATGTACCTGTATGTTGCTTCAAAACCTGTATGTAGCATTCAGCATTAATGGTGCCTTCACAGATGTACAAGTTAGCCATGCCAGGGGTTACTAACACAGCACCATACCATCACAGATGCTGGCTTTTGAACTTAACATTGATAACAATATGGTGGTTGTTTTTTTTTTCTCTTTAGCTCAGAGGACACAACATCCATGATTTCCAAAAAACATTTTGAAATGTGGACCCATCAGACCACAGCACGCTTTTCTACTTTACACCAGTCGAGCTCAGATGAGCTCGGACCCAGAGCAACCAGCGGCTTCACAAGGTAGAGTTTCAACTTGCACTTGTGGATGTAGCGACGAACTATGTTAACTGACAATAGTTTCCCGAAGTGTTCCTGATGCCACGTGGTAATGACCTTGATAGAACGATGTTGGCTTTTAAGGCAGTGCTGCCCGAGGGATCGAAGGTCATGAGCATTCAATGGTTTTTGGCCTTGCCGTTTACTTGCAGAAATTTCTCCAGATTCTGTACATCTTTTGATGATATTATGGACCGTAGATGATGAAATCCCTAAATTCCATGCAACTGTGCATTGAGAAACATTGTTCTTATACTGCTGGACTATTTGCCCACACAGCTGTTTACAAAGTGGCGAACCTCACACCATCCTTGCTTGTGAACAAGTGAGCCTTTCAGGAAACTGATAGCTGATAGCTTTGTCTTAGTAGAAGAACAATATCAGTTTTATCATTAAGAAGACAAAATGAACCTGTTTGAGACTTGTGAGCCTTTCAGGGAGGTTCCTTTTACACCCAACCATGACACTCACCTGTTTCCAATTATCCTGTTCACCCCTGAGATGTCCCAAAAGGTGTTTTTAAGCATTCCTCAACTTTCCCAATCTTTTGCTGCCTTGTCCCACACATTTTTTTGGAATGTGTTGTAGGCATCAAACTCAAAATGAGTGAATATTTGCAACAAAACAATAAAGTTTATCAGTCTGAACACAAAATATCTTGTTTTTGCAGTGTATTCAGTAGGATATAGGTTGAAAAAGTTTTTAAATCACTGCATGTTGTTTTTATTTATGTTTTACACAACATCCCACCTTCACCAGAATTGGGGTTGTATGTCACCACAGATTTGCATTTTGCTCACTGCTACAACTTTTGATTGGTGGCGGTGTCAGGCCAGTATATTCTAAGAATAGCTGGGAGTCATTTGTTGATAATTGTCTGAATACTTCTCATGACTGTGACCATGGTTTACCTGATAATTATCGAGTAATTTCTCATGTATTGGCCATGTGTTGGTCAACTGACCTGTTCAGGCTGTACCTCACCTACTGCCCTGTTGTCAGTAAAATTCAGCTCTACATGAAGCGTATTAGAAACCTCAAGGCAAAGTAAAATTTGAGAAACCATCTCTTGACACGTCTCCATCTGTAAGAAGCACATGTCAGACTGACATTTCTCTTGTTTGCCTTAAGGTAAATTTGACACAAGTCTGAATGGCAGTGATTGAAGGTTCTTCTTGATTTGCAATGTGAGCGGCACATCAGCTGATGCTTATGAATTCAATATACAGTATATATAATTGAACTTCAAATACACTCAATTGATTTAATAACACATCACTACATTTGTTTGTAAATTCATTTGTGTAGTTTCTGCTATATGCAAATGACCACTCATATACTGCTTCTCATTACCTTTGAATGAATATCCTAAATTAATCAGTGACAAAACAAACAAACAAACCAAAAATTGCCAAGAAACATAAGCACTGAGGTCATGTGACTTCTTCCCTAACAAATGACTAACCTCCCCAGTGGATGGAGGTTAATTAAAAAGTACAACTGTGCATGTCTCTGCCAAACAGGAATTAAGGTAAAAAAAAATTCTGACTGAAAATCTATTCTCCAGGTGAAATCATACTCCAGTCTCATGTCGAGGAACGTTTCCCTGAAAGATGCGTTTCTCCTCCAGCTCCACCCCCTCCTAACAGCGAAGAAAGCACATGCTCATAGTGCTGCAATGACTAGTGGATTAATCAGCTAGTCAATCAGAAAATTTAAAAACAAATTTGATAACTGGCTGTTCGCTAATGCACCTTTCTCCAGGGGCGCTTCCAGAAATTTTTCATAGAGGGGTCACATGGGGGTCACTGAAAATCTTGGAGTGACACATCAAAATTAATTTAAAATGTAATCAAGCTGCACGCCTGTTCACGTTTGGTCTGAACGCACCATGACAGTGTGACCTGTCCTATATATTTTGTTAATATTTGTTAATGTCATTTGTTATTCCCCCCCACCACCTTGTCCTGTCAGGCAGCTAGGTGAGCAGAACAGAGATCTGCTACCCTTATTTTGCCAAAACAGATTTACTTTGCCAAAAGGAGCTTTATACAGTACCTATCTATGTACTGTATATTGTAAACGCCTCCTGTAATAACTTTTAATACTTTATTTGAATTATTTTCCCATGGAGGACCCGACAGGATGGGGAATGGGGAAAGGAAGTGTGGGGAGGGGGAAAGAAAGGGAGAGGAACAAACTAAAAAGACTAACAAACCAACAACTAAAACAAACAGAAGGCAAACTGCTTCTTCCACCGAAGAGGTCTCAACATGAGTCTGGTATCCACACCTGTTAAAGGGGAGACATCTGTGCGTGTGCGTCCGTGTGCATGTATATAAGAGTGCACTCAAAATAAGTGTGTGCATGAGTGGTTTGTCAGGAAACATACGAAGAGGGCGGCCAGTCGCAGCAACTTTTCCCCCCTGGAAACCCCTAGCAGGCAAGGCAGAGCCACTAACCCCGACAGGGCACAAATGTCCAAGGACAACAAGCCTCAGGAAAGCCAGGCGTCTGCCGCGGGAGGGACGGCCGAGGGAGGCTGGCCGCCTGGCGGGCCCACACTCCCAGGCCCACCAACCCCCCACACCCCCAGCAGAGCCAACGCCAGCCCCTGGGCCCCAGGTGCTGGGAGGCCAATGCCCCCACCCCCCAGAGCGGAGACCGGCCCGCACCCCCCACACGAGACCCCCCAGGCACTCCTACAGCGCCCCCCCAGGGACCCCCACACCCAAAGAAGCCCCCCCCATACGGTGGAGCCCACGTAGCCGAGAGACACTACCCCCTCAATCCAGCACCTCCCGACTAGCAGACACACCCATTCCCACACATTCACACCTTCATGCTCTCATACGCACCCACATGAACTCACTCACTCTTGCTCACCCACTCCCCCACACAGTCCCACACTCGCACTCCCGCACCCACCCATTCTCTCTCACTTCTATACCCGCTCAATCTCTCTCCCACTCTCCCTCAGGGTCACCCACACTCACATTCACCCATACCCACACTCTCACTCACACTCCGACCTACTCACATCCATTCATGATCTCCCCCACACACTCATCCACCCTCATTCACCCTTATTACTTAGGGCGACCGTGACGTAGATGCAACGAGCCTGAACGTGCACCAGCGCCCAGCAGCGGCCGAGGAGACCACCGGCACAGGCCAGCAGCCACCCCCCCGCCGACCCATCCCAGGGCGGCCGCGGCCACAGAAGTAGACCCCCAGCACCCACCAGAGTGACTGATCAGCAGACCACTGCAGGCGCTCCGAGATACCACCCAACACGCAACACGCCACACAAAATCAACCCACCATCACCATCTCCACTCATCACTCCCTCACTCTCGCTTACTCTCTTGTTCAATCCCTCTCTCACTCCCTTGCTCATATCTATTAATTCGGCAGCACCCAGGGGTTTTGACAACATGATGGGTCCCAGGCCCCCCACCGGGCCCCCAGGCCCCCAGTAGAAGCAGGCCAACAGGTTTGGGGGAAGACCCCCACCCTCCCTCCCCCTTGCCAAATGGTGATAGGTGTGTGTCAGTTGTATGATGTGATTGTGTGGAGGTGTGTGAACTACCATAGTGCAGTTAAAATTGGGGGGACGGTGGTTGGATCACCACTAGCCACTGCAATAGGCACCGGGGCCCCCATCCCCCCAAGCCCTCAGTGTCTAAAATGCAATTAAAACTGAGGTGAGGGCAGCCCCACTGCACAGCAGAAGTTCCCCTTTACCAACACAGAGCGCCACACCCCGCCCCAAAACCCTAAGTGTATCCAAGAAGATGTATGTTCCACCCAGAATCGGAGGGGGGGGGGTAAGACTGGGAGGGAGGCGGTCCAAAAGGGAACCCGTCCCCCCCAGAAGCCAGCTTGCAAACTCGTTCAGGAGGCCACCCACTGCCCCCAAATTCCAACTCAGAGCAAGGGCCGCCAGGCAGAGCAGCCCAGGACCCACCAATGTCACGCCCCGGCGCTCCCAGCACCACAAATATGATGGAGCAGCCACACCTATTCCCACTCATCTTGCACACACGAACATGCACAACAACAATAGTCACAATAGTGAACAATGGACCGGACCCATACAGCGCCCCACACACCAAGTGACCTCCCGCTACATGAACAGCTTCTTCCCCTCTGCCATCAGACTGCTGAACACTAAGTGACTTATTAGACTCTTGTGCACTACGTACAGCAGCTCAACCGGACTCATGATAATTATCACTGTTTTCTTTTGCACTACCGACTGCACTATGTGGAACTCCACAATATCTGCTGCTTGTTATTATATTTTAAATTGCATGGATTAGTATTACTCATTCATATTCTACATTTTATTGCATGCATAGTTTTTTATTTTTATCTTTAGTGCTACTCCATGTTTAATGTTGCAGCATTGCACCGAGATAAATTCCTAGTTTGTGTACTACATGAACAATGGCAATAAATCTGATTCTGATTCTGATTCTGACACCCTCGAGCGCCCACCGCAAGCCCACCAACCACCCACCCCAGACACACACCAACAGTAGCAGGCCACCCCGGAGCAGCCAGACGGCAACACAGCCACCAACCCGTGCCAACGCCCCCCCCAACCACCCCCGAGCACCCCCACACACCCGGTGCCAAAGACACCAGGGGAAATGCGACAAAGCGCCCCGCCCCATGACACAATGGCACTGCGGCCGGGACAAGCAGACCCTGAATCGCCAACGGTTGAGGCCACTAGATGGTTCGCCCCACCCACGCCACCCAACAAGGTTTCCCCACCCACACACAAATCCTCCACCACCACACATCCACCCATAGGTATCCCCACCCGTACACACACACACCCGCCCAACCTCATGTGCACACACACACACACACTCTCCATCACACATGCCCATCTACACCCACACACAGCCTCACATGCCCACAGACAACACATACACACACACGCACCCACTCACACCACACTCAAGCACACCTGCATGCACACACACGTACACACATACACACTCACACCTGCAGGTCATTTGGTAATAATGTACAGCACACATCAATTCTTCAATCAATTCTTAAAAATCTACTACATGTAAAACATGACATAGAAAAACAAGTTGTAACATTATGTTAGACTGTCCAGTGGCACGCACTATGATTGGCCACTGGGGGGGCCTAAGCGGTGGCGGGGGGGGGGGTCATGCCCCCCCCCCCCCGGGGGAGCCCCTGCCCTTCTCTAGTACAAATGTGATTATTTCTGGTGTTAAATATGAAAATATACCACTGTTCTTGTTTTCACATGACCAGTTCAATAATTTTTAGTTTTGTGATTTTTGTTTGACAAAACAACACATTTGATGACTTTGAGCTCTGGGATATTGTGGTGGGCATTTTTGACTAGATAAAATGATAAGTTGAATAATTCTAAAAGAATCAACAGATGAATCTTTAACAAAAAGCTGTTAGCAGCCCTACTTGCTCATCCTGTCATAAATGCCCTTCAGGGCAGGACGAAGACTCAAACGCTGGACTGTAAGTTTGCAGGAATTTAATAACAAAAAGACTAAAATACACAAAAATACAACACTTAGAAGACAGGGAAACTGAGAGGAAATGGTGTACGGGGATGCCGGGGAAGACGGGGCTCACGTCTGGAGAATACAGGAGAATAGCCTGGACGTCCAGGCTGAGGCGTACGGGAGTGCCGGGATAAAGGGAATAAGGTAGCTAAAGGCTAAGATGGAGCACACCTGTCAATGCACTTAGTAGGACACTGCAATGGGTAGCGTTGCAGCAGACAAATAGGCACAGAGGAAAATGAACAGATGATTAGCAGGTGTGGATAACATGAGTGTGGAATAATTAGTCTAAAATAATGACAGCTGTGCTAGACCGTGAACTTGGGCTATAGGGGAGGTAAACAACACGCTGTCACAATAAAAGCACATGACGATATGGCAAAAACGTAACTGACAACAAATACAGAATCAGAATGAGAAACAGACCGGGGTGAATGAAAATCAAAATACAGATAAGGAACAGAAAACAATAATAACCCACCAAGGCGAGGACAGGATAAATACAAAATCAAGAAAAGCAAATAACTAACTAACTAACTAACCTGCACTTATATAGCGCTTTTCTAGTCACAAAGACCACTCAAAGCGCTTTCATTAATACTAACCCTCTATTCTAAGGGCCTATAGGAAACAGATATCTAGGGACAATTTAGAACAGCCAATTAACCTAACATGCATGTTTTTGGCATGTGGGAGGAAACCGGAGAAATCCCGGAGTAAACCCACGCAACACGGGGAGAACATGCAAACTCCACACAGATCACTGTTGGTCGGGGGCTGGGATCGAACCCACGATCCCACGATCCCCACAATCCCCCGGCCAAGGGTAAACTGTGCTGCCGCAGTGCTAACCACTATACAATTCTACTTATGCCTTACACAAAGAGGACTGCAGGAGCAGGTGAGAGTAGGCTCATGTTAAAGGCAAATAATATTCAAAATAAAAAATAGGAAGGCTAAGACCCTTAATACCCCTAAACAAATACAACCTCAAAAACAGAACTCACACACGGGCAGAAACAAATGACAACTCAAATAACAAAATACAACCAAAACCAACCAGATTAAAAACTACACTGAAATGAGAAAATACAGAAAATAATCAAAATGAACTTAAGGCCTGAGCACGGCTCTCCACCTGTGCTCAGCATCATGACACATCCTAAACTCATTTCTGGCATCCTGTGCCTTACCACAGGAAGTGGGAAGGCTAAAAGAAAGACTCTAAATGTTAAATGCAGCTTTTCATTACTGAATAATATGAAAACAGGCAAAAAAGAGATTACATGTTTCTATATGTCTTTATCAACTAAACTAACTGCTGATTTTGGAGAAATAGATAAATAATAGTTACTGTGTGTTACTTTTAAATATGTTTGGTCCCTCTAATGTGATTTACGTACATTGGCAGGTGCAGCTCAAAAATGTAGACTATTGTGGGGAGCAAGGTGTTAGATTCCTCCACCCAGAGATCAATGGACCAAGAGAGGAGAGATCAGAATCAGAATCAGGTTTATTGCCATTGTTCATGTAGTACACAAACTAGGAATTTGTCTCGGTACAATGCTGCAACATTAAACATGATAAGATAAGAGAAATAAACTATACATGTAATAAAGTGTAGGATAAGATTAAGTGATACTGGTCAACAGTTAAAATATATATTAGCCAGCAGCAGATACTGTGGAGAACTATATAGTGCAGTCGGTAATGCAGGAAGAAAACAGTGATGATTGACATGAGTCTGGTTGAGCTGCTGTACATGGTGCACGAGAGTCACTTAGTGTTCAGCAGTCTAATGGCAGAGGGGAAGAAGCTGTTCATGTGACGGGAGGTTTTAGTCTGGATGGACCGAAGTCTTCTACCAGAGGGGAGGGGGGCAAACAGTACATGACCAGGGTGTGAGGGATCGGCTATGATCCGGCCAGCACGCCTCCGGGTCCTGGAGATGTACAGATCCTGGAGAGATGGGAGCTTGCAGCCGATCACCTTCTCAGCAGTGCGCACGACGCGCTGCAGCCTTAGTCTGTCCCTGGCAGTGGCTCCTGCGTACCACACGGTTATGGAGGTGGTGAGGATGGACTCGATGATGGCTGTGTAGAACTGCACTAACATCTTGGTGGGTAGCTTGAGCTTCCTCAGCTGCCGCAGGAAGAACATCCTCTGCTGGGCTTTTTTGATGAGTGAGCTGATGGTCAGCTCCCATTTGAGGTCCCTGGTGATGGTAGTGCCTAGGAAGCGGAAGGAATCAGCAGTGGTGATGGGAGAGCCTGAGAGGGTGAGGGGGGGCAGAGGAGTAGTGACTTTCCTGAAGTCTACAATCATCCCCACTGTCTTCAGAGCGTTCAGCTGCAGGTTGTTATTGCTGCACCAGGACGCCAGCTGGGCCACCTCTCTCCTGTAGGCGGACTCGTCGCCGTTGGAGATGAGCCCGATGAGGGTGGTGTCGTCCGCAAACTTGATCAACTTGACAGACTGGTGGCTGGAGGTGCAGGAGTTGGTGTAAAGGGAGAAGAGTAGGGGGGAAAGTACACAGCCCTGGGGTGATCCGGTGCTGATGCTAGTATAGTCTGAGACAGTCTTTCCCAGCCGCACATGCTGCCTCCGGTCCGTCAGGAAGTCGATGATCCACCTGCAGAGGGAGTCAGGCACGTTGAGCAGGGACAGCTTGTCCCGGAGCAGAGCGGGGCGGATGGTGTTGAATGCGGAGCTGAAGTCCACAAACAGGATCCTGGCGTAGGTTCCCGGGGAGTCCAGGTGCTGCAGGATGGAGTGGAGGGCCAGGTTGACTGCATCGTCTACAGACCTGTTGGCTCGGTAGGCAAACTGCAGCGGGTCCAGGAGAGGGGTGGTGATGGACTTGAGGTGGGACAGGACCAGGCGCTCAAAGGACTTCATGACTACAGAGGTGAGCGCTACAGGTCTGTAGTCATTAAGTCCAGTGATCCGTGGCTTCTTGGGGACAGGGATGATGGTGGAGGATTTGAGGCAGGACGGCACGTGGCATAACTTAAGGGAGGTGTTAAAAATGTCTGTGAATACAGGAGCCAGCTGTTTCGCACAGAGTCTCAGGGTGGAGGGAGACACGCCGTCTGGGCCGGGGGCCTTGCGCGGGTTCAGTCTGGAGAACTGTTTGAGCACATCCTGCTCACTGATGATAAGGGGAGGGGGGGAGGTGGGGGGGGGGGGGTGCCTTAAATGAAGTAGGGAATGTGGAGGCTGTGGAGCTGGAGGGAGGGGGGGAGTTGGACACAGATGACGAGGTGTCAAAACGGGCATAGTGTTGGGACAGTCTCTGACAAAGGGCTTTGTCATCCTGACCTTTAGGAGCCTGAGGCCGATAGTTGGTGATCTGCCTCAGTCCTCTCCACACGGAAGCCGAATCATTAGCAGTGAACTGCTGCTGGAGTCTCTCTGAGTACACAGATTTAGCTCTCTTCAGCTCTCTGTTAAACCGGTATTTAACCTCCCTGTAGCAGTCCCTGTCTCCACTTTTCAGCGCTGCTTCCTTCTCCTTCCTGATCTGTCTGAGCTTAGCTGTGAACCAGGGTTTGTCATTAGAGTAACTCACCCTGGTGCGTGATGGAAGAATGTTCTCTTCACAAAAGTGGATATATGAGTTCACAGTGTCCGTGTACTCATCCAGATCATGCGTGGCTCCTTTAAGCATGCCCCAGTCAGATATTTCCATGCACGTTTCCAGCTTCTCCTCAGCATCACTGGTCCATATCTTCGTAGTGCTCACAACAGGTTTAGTGAGCTTCAATCTCTGTCTGTATGTGGGAATGAGGTGAACCATCACGTGATCAGATAATCCCAGCGCAGCTCGAGGGACAGCGCCGGGGGGTCCAGATGGAACAGCAAAGGCTAGGCACCCCCCGGGGAGAGGAGCAGACGCTGGGCCACCAGGAGAGGAGTGAAGCGCGGCACCTATGCAATATCATGTTAATGCGCCGCACAGGCTTTGTTATGAGATGAATATGAGGTTGGAGCCCCGGGCCACTATGCATGTAATTAAGGGAATAAAAGTGAGCTGCACAGTGGCCTGGGAGTTCTTTTTGTGTTCCTGATCTGTTAGAATAAAGGGGATGTGGACATTTGCACGCTTCTTGCAGCAGGGCGCTGCAAGAAGGGTGCCCTCTCCTACTATGTGATGTCTCCACAGGCCGCCTGTGCCCGGTGGTTCCACGGTCTTGGCGCAGTCGCGTTTTTGAGTCGGTCCACTCTCTTTCGCACCCGGGAGTGCGCACTTTAGTGAAACTAGTGGGGGCAAAATTCGTCTGGCCGCGTTTGCGTAAAGAGGTGAAAGAGTGGGCTGCAGCATGCGTTGCGTGCCAGCGGGCAAAGGTGCACAAGCACACCAGAGCTCCCCTTGAGCCATTCCAAATCCCGGCTAAGAAGTTCGACCACGTCCACATGGATCTGGTGGAACCCCTTCAGCCGTCGCAAGGTTTCACGTACCTTTTGACAATCATGGACCACACCACATGCTGGCCCGAAGCGGTGCCGCTGGCTTCTACCATGTCTGTGGAAGTGGCGCGTGCTTTTTGTCAGCTTGGGTGGGATGTTTCGGATCTCCATCGGACATCACGTCTGACAGAGGCCTACAGTTCGTTTCGGAACTCTGGTCCGCGATGGTCCAAAGCCTGGGGGTCAAAATTTACTGCACTACCGCGTACAACCCCCAGGCTAATGGGTTATGCGAGTGTTTCCACAGGTCTCTTAAAACAGCGCTCAGAGCTTCACTCACGGACACAAATTGGGTAGACCGCCTGCCTTGGGTTCTTTTAGGGTTGCGTTCCACACCGAAGGAGGATTTGGCAGCCTCCCCAGCAGAACTCGTTTTTTCCCCATGCCCGAGGCCGAGCCGCCCACGCATTCTCTACACAACACAGAGGGAGTGTACCGGGCCCGGCCCACCATTGTTTTCCCCACACACTCGTTCCAAAAAGTTTGCAGAATGCCAGTTTTGTGTAAGTCAGACACAATGCGCACTGGACCCCACTGTGCCCACCATACAACTGACCATTCAGAGTGTTGGAACCTGGGGCGAAACATTTCATGTTAGACTTGGGGGGACGTAGAGAGACCGTCTGCATCGACAGGCTGAAGCCCACTTTTGTGTTGGCAGACGAGCAGGTGGTGTTGGCCCAGCCTCCCCGGCGCGGACGTCCCCCATTGGGGGCTCCGCATGATGGTGATTCCTCAGCAGGGACCAGCACTCGCGAAGAGGATGTGTTTTGTCCCCCTCCCGTTTTCCCCCCACAGACTGGCGTGCCCCCCTGTGCGCCCCGCCAGCAGGGCAGTTCGACCGGACTGGCGACCCCCCGCTACAGCCGCTATGGACGCCAGCTCAAGCCCAAGGAACGGGGGGGTTAAGGCCCATTCTGGGTGTTCGGGGGCGGGGGGCAAGGTGTTAGACTCCTCCACCCAGAGATCAATGAACCAAGAGAGGAGTGGTCGCCGAGGAGTCCAGACGGAACAGCAAAGGCTAGGCACCCCCCAGGGAGAGGAGCAGATGCTGGGCTGCCAGGAGAGGAGTGAAGCGCGGCACCTATGTAATATCATGTTAATGCGCCACACAGGCTTTGTTATGAGCTGAATATGAGGTTGGAGCCCCGGGCCACTATGCATGTAATTAAGGGTATAAAAGTGAGATGCACAGTGGCCTGGGAGTTCTTTTTGTGTTCCTGATCTGTTAGAGGGAGAATAAAGTCTGTGTTGATCCAGCTCGTTGCCTCGCCTGAATATTCCCTCTACACTATCATAAAAAATTTGTTTTCCTTTAGAATTTATTATGTTCTCTATTCATTACACATTAAGTGAAACACTTCAAGCCTGAGACAAGTATATCCTATTAAAGCCTTTCATAATAAAAGCACAAAGAAATCAAGCCACTCCGATCACTTAAGCACTGTAGAGCTTTTATTTTTTAATAATTTTAGGAAGTGTTAAGCTGTGTCAAGATTTGTCCTTTAATTCACATATTAAACTCATTTCTGAGACTGCTTTTTATCATTTGCATATTGTCAAGATGCTGAGAAACTAATCCATACTTTTATTAGCTCTAGATTAGATTATTGTAACTCTTCACTGTCAGGCTGTCCTAAAACATCTCTTAAAAAGTCTTCAGCTGATCCAAAATGCTGCAGCTAGAGTTTTAACAGGTACCAGAAAGAGAAATCACATCTCTCCAGTTCTGGCCTCCCTTCATTGGCTTCCCATAGAATTTTGAATTAAGTTTAAAATCCTTCTCCTCACTTACAAAGCTCTAAATAAGCAGGCCCCTTGCTATTTAAAAGATGTGATAGTATCCTATTATCCGGACAGAGCACTACACTCCCAAAATGCAGGATTACTTGTAATACCTAGAATTTCTAAAAGTGCAATGGGAGGCAGAGCTTTCAGTTATCAGGCTCCTCTCCTCTGGAACCAGCTGTGAGTCTCAATTCAGGAGACAGGCTTGATCTTTGTTTTTAAGAATAGGGTTAAAACCTTCCTTTTTGACAAATCTATAATTAGGGTGGTATCAGGTGACCCTGAACCCTCCCTTAGCTATGCTGCTAATAGGTTTAGACAGCTGGAGGACCTCCCACTCTCAATTTAATATTTTTGCTGGTCATTATCATCTGTTTGTTCTCTACATTTCTGCTCTTTTCCTTTTCTTCTCTATCCCCTCACCTCCCAGCAGATGACTACCCCTCCCTGAGCCTACTTCTGCTGGAGGTTTCTTCCTACTAAAAGGGAGTTTTCCTCTCCACTGTCACCAAGTGCTTGCTCACAGGGGATCGCCTGATTGCTGGGGTCTTTCTACAATTGTGGGGTTTTCCCCTACAGTTTGACAGTGCTATGAAATGACTATTGTTGTGAAATGGTAATATATAAATAAAGTTGAATTGAATTGTGTGGTAGAAAAAATATATTCACCTCAGAACATGTCACTTTACTTTTTTCTCACATTTTTCCAACTGACAGAAATCCGTCACAGCAACAGAGAACTTTAATCCCTGCTGCCAAAGCCTAAAGTCAAACACCAAAAAGATTATCTGCATTTTCAACAGTTCAGATTTACACCAAAACCAAAATCCCTTTGCTCATCCTCCAAAACATTCCATGAGGATTGCTGTTGCAGTTTTTGTGTAATTTTGCTGAAGCCCCGACTCTAACAGTAAAAAAATGAATGCTGCTGGGGTCTGCAACCCCAGTGGATGTAATGGTGAAATGACCATTCTCAATTTAGTGCACTGACAACTATTGTGCTACAAACTTAAATAGTCACATAAATCATTATAATGAACTGACTGGTCACATTTGCGCTGGCATCTGGCATCTATTGCTTGAGCAGCATGATATTTTAGAGTGGCCCCAGTGGTTTAATCTTAACAGTATACAGAGTTTTTCAAAGAGAAGGATGTTCACCATAGTTTACATGGGATTTTAAAAGACGTACACAAAGAAACAACAACAGTGGAACATTTTACAGCTTTTGTCAAATAAATACAAGCATATTTTAAAGTGACATGCACAATAACTTCTACATATAGTGCTGATGGATGTAGTTACTGTCTCTTAATGGCATACAGTGAAACTTCAAACTCCAGTTTAGTACTTAAACATCTTGTTTTGAAGCTTGTAATGTGCAAAAGGCAGAGCTGATGGAGAAACTGAAGGGCTCCACTGAAACGGGTAAAAAGAAAAAGAACATCATTCCCACGATTGCCAGAAGCAGTAGAAACCGTTATAGTATGCCAAGGCAGTTTGCTTGTATGGATTCCCCCACCAGGAGAAATAAAGTTTCTTCTTTTTTTAATCCAACATGAAAAAGTGAGTTAAAAAAAACAACCAAAATAAATTAATAAACATACACATAAATAAATAAAGTTTTTCCACCCTGGGGGTAAAAAAAAAGTTGAAAATCTCTGATTTCCAGACAGCAGATGCAGGAGTAGCTGGAGCAAAGCTGGGTTTAAAACATTTTCTTTATGAAGGGCTTTTTTCATCATTCAGCCAAGGTGAGCCTCTGATGCATATATTGGGTTCTATAAAACCAAATAATCCTTTCATGATTATTTTACTTGTAGGGCTTCATCTGTCAGTAAAAAACAGCTTTTATGGCTGTCGGTTGAAAGTTTTGTGGGGTTTTTTTGTTTGTTTTTCTTCTTAAACCTTACCCTAACTATAAAAAATTAAAATTCAGAGTCAGAGCTCACACTGGCTGAAATAGTGTGTGTGAAGTGGGGCTTTTAGATACCATTCCCCTTACATCCTGTCTATAGGACAGGCATGGCCTGCAAGAGCTCTGTTCTTGGTAGGAACACTGAAATGACTACAACTATGGACACTATGACCAACAGAATTATTTTAAAAAAACAAACTCATGAAACGGGCCTGGACAAAAATGATGGTACCCTTAACTTAATATTTTGTTGCACAACCTTTTGAGGCAATCACTGCAATCAAACAATTTCTGTAACTGTCACTGAGACTTCTGCACCTCTCAGCAGGTATTTTGGCCCACTCCTCATGAGCAAACTGCTCTAGTTGTCTCAGGTTTGGAGGGTGCCTTCTCCAGACGGCATGTTTCAGCTCCTTCCACAGATGTTCAATAGGATTTAGATCAGGGCTCATAGAAGTCCACTTTAGAATAGTCCAATGTTTGGCTCTTAGCCATTATTATATTATATTACCGGAGTGGTGGCTCAGTTGGAAGAGCATCCGCCCCACACCCGGGAGGAAGGGGTTCAAATCCCAGCCGGGTCATGCCGAAGACCATATAAAAGTGGAACTTCCTGCCATCCAGCTTGGTGCTCAGCATTAATGGAATGGAGGAGGGAAATTTGTGGCGGTGCCTTGCATGGCAGCGGCCCTCTGATTCTACACTTCGGGTGTGTGTGATTAACACAGTAGACAGGTAAAACACAATCTCATTCTACTGTACATGATTGGTTGTACAGTTGAATGACTATAAAGGGTGATTTAATTTAATTCTTGGGTGTTTTTAGCTGTGTGTTTTGGGTCATTATCCTGTTGCAAGACCCATGACCTGTGACTGAGACCAAGCTGTCTGACACTGGGCACCGCATTTCCCTCTAGAATACCTTGATAGTCTTGAGATTTCATTGTACCCTACACAGATTCAAGACACCCTGTTGGTATTGTTGGTATGTAAAAGTCTATGAAAATTAACCAATGAAAATCAGACAATGCTTTTGAATTGTGGTTCAACAGAATTATTTTAAAAAACAAACTCATGAAACAGGCCTGGACAAAAATGATGGTACCCTTAACTTAATATTTTGTTGCACAACCTTTTGAGGCAATCACTGCAATCAAACGATTTCTGCAACTGTCAATGAGACTTCTGCACCTCTCAGCAGGTATTTTGGCCCACTCCTCATGAGCAAACTGCTCCAGTTGTCTCAGGTTTGAAGCGTGCCTTCTCCAGACGGCATGTTTCAGCTCCTTCCACAGATGTTCATTAGGATTTAGATCAGGGCTCATAGAAGGCCACTTTAGAATAGTCCAATGTTTCACTCTTAGCCATTCTTGGGTGTTTTTAGCTGTGTGTTTTGGATCATTATCCTGTTGCAAGACCCATGACCTGTGATTGAGACCAAGCTGTCTGACATTGGGCAGCACATTTCTCTCTAGAATAGCTTGATAGTCTTGAGATTTCATTGTACCCTGCACAGATTCAAGACACCCTGTGCCAGATGCAGCAAAGCCGCCCCAGAACACAACAGAACCTCCTCCATGTTTCACAGTAGGGACAGTGTTCTTTTCTTGGTATGCTTCATTCTTGCATCTGTGAACATAGAGCTGATGTGCCTTGCCAAAAAGTTCCAGTTTTGTCTCGTTTGTCCATAGGACATCCTCCCAGAAGCTTTGTGGCTTGTCAACATGCAGTTTGGCAAATTCCGGTCTGGCTTTTTTATGATTTGTTTTCAACAGTGGTGTCCTCCTTGGTCGTCTCCCATGAAGTGCACTTTAGCTCAAACAACGACGGATGGTGCCATCTGACACTGATGTACCTTGTTCATGGAGTTCACCATGAATGTGTTTAGAGGTTGTTCTGGGCTCTTTTGTTACCATTCATACTATCCGTCTCCTCCTACGGCCACGTCCAGGGAGGTTGGCTACAGTCCCGTGGATCTTAAATTTCTGAATAATATGTGCAACTGTAGTCACAAGAACATCAAGCTGCTTGGAGATGGTCTTATAGCCTTTACCTTTAACATGCTTGTCTGTAATTTTCTTTCTAATCTCCTGAGACAACTCTCTCCTTTGCTTCCTCTGGTCCATGTTTAGTGTGGTACACACCATGTCAACAAACAGCACAGTGACTACTTGTCACCCTTTAAATAGGCCGACTGACTGATTACAAGTTTGTAGACCAAGGCTCAGATTTAAAGACACTGTAAAAAGAAACTTGAAGAAGTTGGACATAGACAGGAGTTCCTGGCAGTGGAAGGCTAAGGACAGAGCTGTGTGGAGGAATCTGATCAGACCTAAATGAAACAGTCATTGTCGCCCACGACAGACTGCTATGATGAAGATGATGATGATGATGAGACACCTGTGATGTTAATTAGAGGACACATCTTGGTTGAACATGTCCCTATGGTCACGTTATTTTCAATCTTTTCTAGGGGTACCATCATTTTGTCCAGGACTGTTTCATGAGTTTGTTTTTTTAAAATAATTCTATTGAACCACAATTCAAAAGTATTGTCTGATTTTCATTGGTTAATTTTCATAGACTTTTTATTTATTACCACTTTTGTCAGATTCAAGTTTTTTCTGTGACCATTGTGGGTTTTTCTTTCATTAACAGAGAAGTACCAACAATTTTGTCCACGTCTGTACGTCAGCCTGCCCACCACCATAACAGACATGAAGTAGCTCAGGGCCAATCCTTGATGTAACCTCACCCCCACCTTGAATCCATCGGTCACGCCTACAGCACAATTTACCACCATCTCACTGACGTCACACATGTCCTGCACCATCCTTACATATTTCTCTGCCACTCCTGACTTTCTCCCCCTCATGGATCGTCACCTTATCATGGTGAGGGGGTTTGCGTGCCCCAGTGATCCCAGGAGCTATGTTGTTCGGGGCAATTTTCCTCTGATAGGGTCACCCAAGACAAACTGGTCCTGGCTGAAGGGCCAGACTAAGAATGATCCAACAGACTCTCATGATAAATTGTATATCAAGGATTCAGTGTACCCCGCCCGGTATGGGGTTACCGGGGCCCCACCCTGGAGCCAGGCCTGGAGGAGGGGCTTGAAGGCTAGCGTCTGGTGGCCGGGTTTCCACCCATGGGACCCGGCCGGGCTCAGCCCGAAGGAGTTACATGGGTCCGCCCTCCAGTGGGCTCACCACCTGCAGGAGGGATCATGGGGGTCCGGTGCTATGTTGATTAGGTGGCGGTCAAAGGCGGAGACCTTGGCAGACTGATCCCAAGCTTTCTAAACTGGCTTTTGGTATGTGGAATGTCACCTCTCTGGTGGGGAAGGAGCCTGAGCTGGTGTACGAGGTTGAGAGATACCGGCTAGATATAGTCGGCCTCACCTCAACACACAGCTCTGGTTCCGGAACCAGTCTCCTGGAGAGGGGCTGGAGCTTGGCCTTTTCTGGAGTTGCCCCGGGTGAGAGGCGACGAGCGGGGTGGGTATTCTTGTATCCCCCCCCCCCACCTTGCTGCCTCTATATTGGAGTTTTCCCCGGTGGACGAAAGGGTTGCTTTCCTGCGCCTTCAGGTTGAGAAACGGGTCCTGACCATCATTTGTGCCTATGCACCAAATGATGTTTCAGAGTACCCACCATTTTTGGAGTCTGTGACTGGGGTGCTGGAGGGTGCTCCTCTTGGAGACTCCATTGTCCTACTGGGGGACTTCAATGCGCACGTGGGCAACGGCAGTGAAACCTGGAGGGGGGTGATTGGGAGGAACGGCCTGCCCGATCTGAACCCGAGTGGTGTTCAGTTATCGGACTTCTGTGCTAACCACAGTCTGTCCATAATGAACACCATGTTCAAGCATAAGGGTGTCCATATGTGCACCTGGCACCAGGACACCCTAGGTCGCCGGTCGATGATCGATTTTGTTATCGTGTCATCAGACCTGCAACCGTATGTCTTGGACACCCGAGTAAAGAGAGGTGCAGAGCTGTCAACTGATCACCACCTGGTGGTGAGCTGGATCCGATGGCAGGGGAGGAAGCCATTCAGACCTGGTAGACCCAAACGTATAGTGAGGGTGTGCTGGCAATGTCTGGCTGAGGCCCCTGTCCGGGAGGTCTTCAACTCCCACCTCCGGAAGAACTTCAACCACATTCCGAGGGAGTCGGGAGACATGGAGTCTGAATGGGCCATGTTCTCCACCTCTGTTGTTGAAGCGGCGGCCCAGAGCTGCGGCCGCAAGGTGGTCGGTGCATCTCGTGGTGGCAACCCCCAAACCAAGTGGTGGACACCAGTGGTGAGGGGGGCCATTAAGCTGAAGAAGGAGTCCAATCAAGCTTGGTTGGCTTGTGGGACTCCCAAAGCAGCTGAGGTGTACCGGCAGGCCAAGCGGAGTGCAGCTCTGGTGGCTGCTGAAGCAAAAACCCGGGTATGGGAGGAGTTCGGTGAGGTCATGGAACAAGACTTTCAGTCGGCCTCGAAGAGATTCTGGCAAACTGTCCGGCGGCTCAGGAGGGGAAAGCAGCTCCCCGTCCACACTGTGTATGGTGCAGATGGGACACTGTTGACTTCGACTGGGGATATCATCGGGCGGTGGAAGGAATACTTCGAGGATCTCCTCAATCCCACTGATACGTCTTCCACAGAGGAAGCAGGGTTTGGGGATGAGGGGGATGACTCGCCTATCACAGGGGCTGAAGTCGCCAAGGTGGTTAAAAATCTCCTTGGTGGCCGGGCCCCAGGGGTGGACGAGATTCGCCCTGAGTACCTCAAGGCCCTGGATGTTGTTGGGCTGTCATGGTTGACACGCCTCTACAACACTGCGTGGAGGTCGGGGGCAGTGCCTTTGGCATGGCAAACCGGGGTGGTGGTTCCTCTCTTCAAAAAAGGGGACCGGAGGGTGTGCTCCAACTTTAGAGGGATCACACTCCTCAGCCTCCCTGGGAAGGTCTATGTCAAGGTACTGGAGAGGAGAGTCCGGCTGTTGGTCGAACCTCGGATTCAGGAGGAGCAATGTGGTTTTCGTTCTGGCCATGGCACATCGGACCAGCTCTTTACCCTCTCGAGAATTCTTGAGGGTTCGTGGGAGTTTGCCCAACCAGTTTACATGTGTTTTGTGGACTTGGAGAAGGCATTTGACCGCGTCCCTCGTGGATTTTTGTGGGGGGTGCTTCGGGAGTATGGGGTATCGGGCTTGTTGTTACGAGCTATTCGGTCTCTGTACGACCGTTGTGAGAGTTTGGTTCGCATTGCCAACACTCAGTCGGATTCATTCCCAGTGAGAGCTGGACTCCGCCAAGGCTGCCCTTTGTCACCGATCCTGTTCATAATTTTTATGGACAGGATTTCTAGGCGCAGCCAGGGAATGGAGGGTGTCATGCTTGGTGACCACAGGATCTCATCTCTGTTGTTTGCAGATGATGTTGTCCCGTTGGCTTCATCCAGCAATGACCTACAGCTCTTGCTGGGATGGTTTGCCGCTGAGTGTGAAGCGGCTGGGATGAGAACCAGCACCTCCAAGTCCGAGTCCATGGTCCTCAGCCGGAAAAAGGTGGATTGTCCTCTCTGGGTTGGGGACAGGCTCCTGCCCCAAGTGGAGGAGTTTAAGTATCTTGGGGTCTTGTTCACAAGTGAGCGGAAAATGGAGCGAGAGATCGACAGACGGATTGGAGCAGCATCTGCAGTGATGCGGACATTGTACTGGTCTGTTGTGGTGAAGAGGGAGCTTAGTTCTAAGGCAAAGCTGTCGATTTACCAGTCAATCTACGTTCCTACTCTCACTTATGGTCATGAGCTTTGGGTAATGACCGAAAGAACGAGATCGTGGATACAAGCGGCTGAAATGAACTTTCTCCATAGGATTGCTGGACTCACCCTCAGAGATAGGGTGAGGAGTTCAGTCATCCGGGAGGGGCTCAGAGTAGAACCGCTGCTCCTCCACATTGAAAGGAGTCAGTTGAGGTGGTATGGGCATCTGATTAGGATGCCTCCTGGACGCCTCCCACTTGAGGTGTTTCGGGCACGTCCCACTGGGAGGAGACCCCGGGGCAGACCCAGGACTCGGTGGAGAGACTATGTCTCCCAGCTGGTCTGGGAACGCCTTGGTATCCTCTCTGAAGAGCTGGAGCAGGTGGCGGGGGAGAGGGAAGTCTGGGCTTCTCTGCTTGAACTGCTGCCTCCGTGACCCAGACCTCCGGAAAAGCGGTAGAAGATGGATGAATGGATGGATGGATGGACTTTCTCATACAGTACCACACTTCCTCTCTTGGCACCCTATCATATGCTTTCTCTAGGTCCACAAAGACACTGTGCAACTCCTTCTGACCTTCTCTGAACTTCTCCATCAACACTCTTAAGATGCATTCAGACTGAACACGGCACAAATACATGTAAATTTAATGTAAATATTTGGAAGATGAGCAAATGCCCAAATTCACACATCTGAGCAATTTCGTAGTGCTAGCTAGTAATCAGCCTAGAGATTATGCCATCAGCAGAGTTAAAGTATCAATACTGGAGAGTAAACTAGTTTGAAAATGAGACAGCTGATTTGGAATTATTCAGACTTTTGCATGGATGTGCTGACAAGGGATAGCATGCTAGCAGTGAAAACAACCATCATCCACATGAAATTTTTAGAGGGAGGGGCATTTTTTTCAGGTGAGAGCCCGATTGAATAATGTAAACCTTTGATAGCGGCTTTCAGCTTGTCTGTATTGTTGGGTCTGGTGTCTCATCTTCCTCTTGACAATATCTCATCGATTCTCTATGGGGTTTAGGTCAGGAGAGTTTGCTGGCCAATCAAGCACAGTGATACCATGGCCATTAAACCAGGTTTTGGTACTTTTGGTACTTTTGGCAGTGTGGGCAGGTGCCACGTCCTGCTAGAAAATGAAATCAGCATCTCCATAAAGCATGTCAGCAAAGGGAAGCATGAAGTGCTCTAAAATTCCCTGCGCTAACTTTGGACTTGACAAAACACAGTGGACCATCACCAGCAGATGACATGGCTCCCCAAATCATCACTAACTGTGGAAACTTCAAACTGGAACTCATGCAACTTGGATCCTGTGCCTCTCCAGTCCTCCTCCAGACTCTGGGACCTTGATCTCCAAATAAAATACAAAATGTACTTTCATCTGAAAAAAGGTCATCTACTGGTGTTAGTCCACTGTGTGTTATCAAGTTCAAAGTCAGTGCAGTTGTCTACCAGGAAATTTTTAGAGCACTTCATGCTTCCCTCTGCTGACAAGCTTTATGGAGATGCTGATTTCATTTTCCAACAGGATTTGGCACCTGCCCACACTGCCAAAAGTATGAAAACCTGGTTTAATGACCATGGTATCACTGTGCTTGATTGGCCAGCAAATCCTCCTGACCTAAACCCTATAGAGAATCCATGGAGTATTGTAAAGAGGAAGATGAGAGACACCAGACCCAACAACGCAGATGAGCTGAAGGCTGCTATCAAAGAAACCTGGACCTTCATAACACCTCAGCAGTACCACAAGCTGATTGCCTTCATGCTACACCGTATTGATGCAGTAATTCATACAAAATGAGTTTCATTTTTTGAATTGAATTACTGAAATAAATCAACTTTTCGATGACATTCTAATTTATTTAGATGCACCTGTATGTCATACAAGTTAGCTCAAGGACTCCATGTAAATCTTATAATTCTATCATATTATAGTGACTCAATAATTTACAGCAACATACTGTACATGAAATGATGCAATTGTACCAGCATAATAAACACATGCTTACACACTAGGTCACCATTCAGAGACACTTAGGGGGCATCCCAGTTCACCCCTTCGCTCTACCCCTCCGTTTTGCGCATTCACGGTCAATGTGCAAAACAGAGGGGTAGGGCTAAGGGGTGAATTGGGACGCACCCTTACAGTGGCCCTCCAGACCTGCAGCCAGTCCCTACTGTCATGTGCAATGAGACGCTGGCTCGCAATTGCACAGTCAAACACAAAAGAGGCACTACCACACTTACAGACAGATTCAGTACATCATCTTTATCTCCCTCAGCCAACACAACCCACACACATCCACACTCACACTTGCAAATTAACACTCTTCTACTGTTTATCATCTGATTCAATTAAAGCTGCGAAGGCGAATGGATCAGAACCCGTGGGACAGCATTTTAAACGGCCACAAAACAAATGAGCTGAGGTTCAGCCACTGACATTTAAATGAGAGTAATGAGGGCGCTTGTCATCGCCACTGCTCTGCCAGCCGCAGAATACCAGCCGCTGCTCTTTTTCCTTTTACTTTTCATCTGTTGCTCAACTTAGTCTCTCTCAACTCTCCTTCTCCATCATTACGCTTTCCACCCCGTTGCTCTTTCTTTCACTCTCATGATGGCCAATACAGCATTTGTACTGGCAAAACACTCCGTCTGCCTCACCTTCCTCACCCTCCCATGATGTTTACTCTTCCTTCACAGCATCGTTCATCATTCCTCAATACTGGCAGAGGAAATGCAATGTGCTCAGTCTGGTTTGCAGATCTCAGGCAAAGCCTGCAGAGCCTGGAGTTTACCACAGCTCCCTAAACGCATGAATCATT
Organism: Pholidichthys leucotaenia; assembly: GCA_020510985.1. Taxonomy (NCBI): domain Eukaryota; kingdom Metazoa; phylum Chordata; class Actinopteri; order Cichliformes; family Pholidichthyidae; genus Pholidichthys; species Pholidichthys leucotaenia. The sequence continues at coordinate 231,692,802 of CM035836.1, forward strand.
GGTTCTTATTTATTCTGCAGTTGTGAAGCACAGAAGCTTGCAGCAAAGGATCATTTTGGAATATAGCGCAGATGGGGCCAATAAACTCCATGGGCTTTCAATCCAGGGGTGCATTTTTGCAAGCCTTGATCACAAAACCGTGAAACCATCACAAACACTGACAATTAACAACCCTATCAGAAGCCTTGTGTCAAAAAAGGCATCTTTTGAGATGTTGTAAACATGTGCACCATCAAAAAGGTGACAGAAAGTTTCTCGACCCAGTCCCTTCTGTTGGCATTCCTTAATGCACTAATGTTGATGTCAGCATCACCAGCAAGTGTCTTGGTAATTGGTAGGTCATGGTTTTATTCCTATCATCCCACAGGTCACAGGGAGCCACCAAGAAGAGTGGAGAAGTTCAATCTCATTTTTCTCATTTTTACCCTCTCTTACAGGAGCCAATTGTTTCTCACAGTTTAGAAAAGCAGGATTGCAGAGCATCATGGGACCTCATTAGTGGTGTTGGGGGCGGTCGCAATGGTCGCTCGTGCCGCGACATGCTGTAAAATTATTGAAATTAAATGCTGAAGCCACTCATGTATGGGCAGCAAAATAATAATGGAGAGGAGGTGTAGCAATGCAAATGTTTTTTTCTTAGGAGGCACAAGTCCGAGTCCTTTATCACTCCACTGACTCTGGTTAATTGGACTTTCTGGCTGTTGGCTTGCTTCAATTCTGCAGCTTCTTTCTCCATACAAGAGGAATGGGAATACCATGTTGATGGCAAAAAATGCTCAATTTCATGGAGGCAAGATTGGCTTTTGTGAACATACAGTGGTGCTCCAAAGTTTGTGAACCCTTTAGAATTTTCTACATTTCTGCATAAATATGAGCTAAAACATCATCAGACTTTCACACAAATCCTAAAAGTAAATAAAGAGAACCCAGTTAAATAAATGAGACAAAAATTTTTTTACTTTTTTATTTATTTATTGAGGAAAATGATCCAATATTACATATCTGTGAGTGGCAAAAGTTTGTGAACCTTTGATTTCAGTATCTGGTGTGACCCCCTTTTGCAGCACTAACTGCAACACCCACAGAACCTTGAAGATTTGAAGACAGTCTGTGTGAAAGAATGGGCTAAAATCCCTCCTGAGCAATGCCTGTGCCCATTTTTCCATGCAGGAGGTATCTGGAAGCTATTATTACCAACAAAGACTTTTCTACTAAATATTAAATGAATTTCACCAAGCGTGTTCAATACTTATTCCCTGTGTTATTCCACTTTATTAAATACGTGTGTGTGTGTGTGTGTGTGTGTGTGTGTGTGTGTGTGTGTGTGCGTGCGTGTGTGTGTGCGTGTGTGTGTGTGTGTGTGTGCGTTGCATGGTGGCGCAGTGGTTAGCACTGCGGCAGCACAGTTTACCCTTGGCCGGGGGATTGTGGGGATCGTGGGATCATGGGTTCGATCCCAGCCCCCGACCAACAGTGATCTGTGTGGAGTTTGCATGTTCTCCCCGTGTTGCGTGGGTTTACTCCGGGATTTCTCCGGTTTCCTCCCACATGCCAAAAACATGCATGTTAGGTTAATTGGCTGTTCTAAATTGTCCCTAGATATCTGTTTCCTATAGGCCCTTAGAATAGAGGGTTAGTATTAATGAAAGCGCTTTGAGTGGTCTTTGTGACTAGAAAAGCGCTATATAAGTGCAGGTTAGTTAGTAGTAGTTAGTTAGTGTGTGTGTGTGCGTGTGATAAAAATAAAAATCCTTGCCAAATCGACATGTGGATCATTGCAATATAAGGTGATACACACACACTCCAAGGACGGATGGAGAAATAATGCGCAGCTGGCACAGTCAGAAAAGGAACCGGAGCTGGTAGTGAAGCTGGGGAGAGACGTGGTGCTGGTACTGGAGCTTGGGAGTGACGTGGTGCAGGTGCTGGATGATCCTGACACAGCCGTGAGGGCATTTCCATGGTAACAGCAGTGATGCAATGCTAAAGTTGATGTGCAGTTATGACTATCCATGGGGTCTGATGAACCTCAGAAAATTTCATGTCATTCTGTCAAGCGGTGCATGAGTAATAAATATAACTGTTTTCCCCAATTTAACTTTAATCACTAGGTGGCGCTATAAGTTTGTCAGTTATTTTTATATAGATACGTTCGTGGCAGGATTAATATCCATCATAGAAACTTTGGTGAAAATCATACAAGTTTTGCTCAAGTTACAGCTGTCTGATGTTGTAAGGGGCAGAGTCAAGTTTCGCCATGGCGCTGTGGCCACACCCTTGAGCTTATGAAAGACATTTAAACAACTTTCAATGGTCCATTCCTATAGATGCTGCGATGCAAAAATGAGCTCAATCGGAGTAGTCCCCAAGGAGGAGTTCGTTCAAATGCAAGGGGTGGTTTTTGACAAAATTGGAGGCGGAGCGGCTTTGAGGCAATATGTTGGACATCCTGTTGGCCGTGGGTAAGGGTCACAATTATGTTTTATTCCATGTCTTGAGGTGATGTACACCTCACCCGAATTTCGTGTCTGTACAGCAAACTGTAGCGTCGCCAGTCTCCATTGACCTTGTACGATTGGCCGAACCCACAAAAATTGGGGATGGAGAGGCACATATGTTTTCCGGTAACATACATATATATATATATATGCAGTGGGGTGAAAAAGTGTTTGCCCCTTCCTGATTTCTCATTTTTTTGTATGTTTGTCACACTTAAATGTTTCAGATCATCAAACTAATTTAAATATTACACAAAGATAACACAAGTAAACACAAAATGTAGTATTTAGATGAAGGTGTTTATTATTAAGGGGGAAAAAAATCCTAAACTACATGGCCCTGTGTGAAAAAGTGATTGCTCCCTAAACATAATAACTGGCTGCGCCACCCTTAGCAGCAACCACTGTAATCAAGCATTTGCGATAACTGGCAGTGAGTCTTTTACAGCGCTGTGGAGAAATTTTGGCCTCTCATCTTTGCAGAATTGTTGTAATTCAGCCACATTGGAGGGTTTTCCAGCATGAACCACCTTTTTAAGGTCATGCCACAGCATCTCAATTGGATTCAGGTCAGGACTTTGACTAGGCCACTCCAAAGTCTTCATTTTGTTTTTCTTAACCCATTCAGAGGTGGACTTGTTGGTGTGTTTTGGATCATTGTCCTGCTGCAGAACCCAAGTGCGCTTCAGCTTGAGGTTACGAACAGATGGCCAGATAGTCTCCTTCAGGATTTTTTGGTAGACAGCAGAATTCATGGTTCCATTTACCATAGCGAGTCTTCCAGGTCCTGAAGCAGCAAAACAGCCCCAGACCATCACACTACCACCACCACATTTTACTGTTAGTATGATATTCCTTTTCTGAAATGCTCTGTTAGTTTTCATCTTGGAACTCTGCCATGCAGGCCATTTTGCCCAGTCTCTTTCTTATGGTGGAGTCATGAATACTGACCTTAACTGAAGCAAGTGAGGCCTGCAGTTCTTTGGATGTTGTTGTAGGGTCTTTTGTGACCTCTTGGATGAGTCGTCGCTGTGCTCTTGGGATAATTTTGGTTGGCCAGCCGCTCCTGGGAAGGTTCACCACTGTTTCATGTTTTCGCCATTTATAGATAATGGCTCTCACTGTGGTTTGCTGGAGTCCCAAAGCTTTAGAAATGGCTTTATAACCTTTTCCAGACTGATAGATCTCAATTACTTCGTCTCTCTTTTTTCCTGAATTTTTTGAATCGCAGCATGATGTCTAACTTTTGAGGATCTTTTGGTCTACTTCACTTTGTCAGGCAGGTCCTATTTAGGTGATTTCTTGATTGAGAACAGGTGTGACAGTAATCAGGCCTGGGTGTGGCTAGAGAAATTGAACTCCGTTTTCCAAAGATGTGATAAACCATAGTTATGTTTTAATGAGGAGGGGGGGCAGTCACTTTTTCACACAGGGCCATGTAGGTTTGGATTTTTTTTTTTTTTTTTTTACCCTTAATAAGAAACACCTTCATTTAAAAACTGCATTTTGTGTTTACTTGTGTTATCTTTGTCTAATATTTAAATTTGATGATCTGAAACATTTAAGTGTGACAAACATACAAAAAAAATGAGAAATCAGGAAGGGGCAAACACCTTTTCATACCACTGTATATTTTATATACACACAGCGGGGAAAATAAGTATTGAACACATCAACATTTTTCTCATTAAACATATTTCTGATAGAGCCATTGACCTGAGATTTTCACCAGATATCAGTAACAACCCAAGTAATCCATACATACAAAGAAATCAAGGCAACTGTGTTCACAAAACAAGTTATATTTAATAAAGTGGAATGAAAGAGGGAATAAATATTGAACACATGAAGAAAAAGAGGAGCAAAAAGGCAAAGAAGGCAAGAAACCAGCTGAAATCCGTCAGAATTTAGGAAGCCATCCCATCCCCCATCAGTGAAAATTAATTTCAGCTGGTTAAGTCCTGACTGATCGCCTTTAAAAAGGTCTGTGAAGATCAGATTGTCACACCACAAAGAACTCATGATGGGTAGAAGCAAAGAGCTCTATCTAGACCTACGCAACTTTATTGTTGCAAAACATAATGATGGTACTGGTTACAGGCACATTTCTAAACTGCTGAATGTTCCAATGAGCACTGTAGGAGCCATCATTCAGAAGTGGAAAGAACATCATTTTACCAAAAACCGGCCACGACCAGGAGCTTTTCACAAGATTTCTGACAGAGGAGTCAAAAGGATTATTAGAAGAGTCATCCAAGAGCCAAAGGCCACTCATGGAGAGCTCCAGAAAGACCTGGAGTTAGCAGGTACTGCTGTTTCAAAGAAGACAATAAGTAATGAACTCAACTGACATGGGCTCTATGCCCGCCCGTTCACCTCGCAAGTCTCCATTGCTGAAGAAAAGGCATGCTGAAGCTCGTTTAAAGTTTGCTGCACAACATTTTGGTAAGCCAGTAAAATATGAGGAGAATATAGTCTGGTCAGATGAGACCAAAATTGAACTTTCTGGATGCCACAACACACAGCATGTTTGGAGGAGCAATGGCACTGCACCATCAGCCCCAAAACACCATGCCAGCAGTGAAGTCTGGAGGAGGGAGCATCATGGTGTGTGGGTGTTTTTCAGCATATGGTACAGGCAGACTTCATATAATTGAAGGGACAAATGGATAAATGTACAGAGACATCCTTGATAAGAATCTGTTGCCATCTGCCAAGATGCTGAAGATGAAACGAGGGTGGACATTTCAGCAAGACAATGATCCCAAACACACAGCCAAGGAAACTCTCAACTGGTTCCAGAGAAGGAAAATGAAGCTGCTAGAAAGGCCCAGTCAGTCACCTGACCTGAATCCAATTGAAAATCTATGGAACGAACTGAAGATCAGAGTTCATAGAAGACACTCATGGAACCTTCAAGATTTGACAGTTTGTGTGGAAGAATGGGCTAAAATCCCTCCTGAGCAATGCCTGTGCCTAGTTTTTCCATACAGGAGGTGTGTGGAAGCTGTTATTACAAACAAAGGCTTTTCTACTAAATATTAAATGAATTTCACCAAGTGTATTCAATATTTATTCCCTGTGTCATTCCACTTTATTAAATTTAACTTGTTTTGTGAACACAGTTGCCTTTATTTTTTGTATGTATGGATTACTTGGGTTGTTACTGATATCTGATGAAAATCTCAGGACAATGGCTCAGTCAGAAATATGCTTAAAGAGAAAAACGTTGATGTGCTCAATATATAGTTTTCCCGCTACACACACACACACACACACACACACACACACACACACACACATTCTGCCTTTGGGTGAAATTTCAGGATGCACCTAAAATGCACTTAACCTTTACAGGTCAACTTAATTTAACCTTCTCTAATGTTTTGAATGCACATGTCCAAATATTCAGTGCTTCAGTACTTTTTGCATAACTTGCTGTTCTCTAACAAGGTACTTAAAGGCAAAATTCACAACAGGTGTTTGAGCCATGAATCGACCGATCAATTTTCTGGTTCAATTGGAATTGGTATTCAAACAGTCCTGTTCATCATGCTGTTCATATTTTGACATCATGAGACCAAGACAACACCTAACAACTGATCAACAGTACCTCACCATTGCGAGGCTTCAAACAGGATGTTCTCAGAGGGAAGTGGCCACTGAGCTTAGAGTGTCACAGAGTGTCATCAGCAGGTTGCAAAGAAGATACAGAGAGACTAGAAGAGTCACAGAAAGGCATAGAAGTGGACGTCCTTTGGCCACATCCCACTCTGATGACTGCTTCATTGTGAACAGTGCCCTGCGAAACCAGATGAATGCTACTCAACTCCAGGCACATTTAAGGGAGGTGAGAGGCACCCAAGTGTCATGTCAGACCATTCAAAACTGTTTACATCAGCATGGTCTGTGTGCTAGACGACCTGCAAGGGTACCTGACCACACCACCAGGCACAGGCATCATCGTCTTTCATGAACCAGGGAGCATTTTCGCTGGACAAGGGACCGTGGGCCTCAGAGCTGTTCTCTGATGAAAGCTGATTCATATTGAGCAGAAATGATGGCTGCCAACGATGTTGGAGACATCAAGGAGAGCACTATGCATCACCCACTGTTGTCACCAGACAAACCTTTTGTGGTGTTGGTGTTACAGTCTGGGCAGATGTGTCTACTCAATACAGAACTGCCCTACACCTTGTGAATGGTACAGTGACAAGCAGATACTACTTGAATAACATCATTAATCCAGTCACTGTGCCCCTGCATGAACAACACAGGACAAATCTTCTTTGATTGATTTGATTGACTAACTTTGATGAGCTAGAGCATTGGCATCTTCATGGATGCCAATGCTCTAGCTCATCAAAGTTGCATCATTAGAGAATGGCTGCTGGAGGCTGGGGTACCTCAAATGGAGTGGCCTGTACTTTTTCCAGACCTGAATCTCATAGAAAACCTATGGGATCAGCTAAGTCCCTGTGTAGGGGCTCGAAACCCTGCATCTCACAACCTCAATGACCTGAGGGCCCCCCTTCAAGAAAAGTGGAATACCATGCCTCAGCAGACAATAAGTCAACTTGTGAACAGCATGAGACATCGCTGTCAAGCTGTAATTGATGCTCAAAGGCACATGACAAGTTATTAAGACAATGACATTTTTTGTTGTGGTATACCCACCGCTGTTGTTGGCTTTTGTTTCAATAAATTGTTTGAGATGAGGAAATCACCATTGCATGCTTCTACTTAAATGCCCTGCTTTCATAATATTATAACACTGTAGCGTGAGCTTTTTACATTTTCCATAAATTTCACCTGAAAGCCAAATAATCCCTACCTTTTTGTGAGTAGTATATATATATACTCACCGGCCACTTTATTAGGTACACCTGTCCAACTGCTCGTTAACACTTAATTTCTAATCAGCCAATCACATGGCGGCAACTCAGTGCATTTAGGCATGTAGACATGGTCAAGACAATCTCCTGCAGTTCAAACCGAGCATCAGTATGGGGAAGAAAGGTGATTTGAGTGACTTTGAACGTGGCATGGTTGTTGGTGCCAGAAGGGCTGGTCTGAGTATTTCAGAAACTGCTGATCTACTGGGATTTTCACGCACAACCATCTCTAGGGTTTACAGAGAATGGTCCGAAAAAGAAAAAATATCCAGTGAGCGGCAGTTCTGTGGGCGGAAATGCCTTGTTGATGCCAGAGGTCAGAGGAGAATGGCCAGACTGGTTCGAGCTGATAGAAAGGCAACAGTGACTCAAATAACCACCCGTTACAACCAAGGTAGGCAGAAGAGCATCTCTGAACGCACAGTACGTCGAACTTTGAGGCAGATGGGCTACAGCAGCAGAAGACCACGCCGGGTGCCACTCCTTTCAGCTAAGAACAGGAAACTGAGGCTACAATTTGCACAAGCTCATCGAAATTGGACAATAGAAGATTGGAAAAACGTTGCCTGGTCTGATGAGTCTCGATTTCTGCTGCGACATTCGGATGGTAGGGTCAGAATTTGGCGTCAACAACATGAAAGCATGGATCCATCCTGCCTTGTATCAATGGTTCAGGCTGGTGGTGGTGGTGTAATGGTGTGGGGAATATTTTCTTGGCACTCTTTGGGCCCCTTGGTACCAATTGAGCATCGTTGCAACGCTACGGCCTACCTGAGTATTGTTGCTGACCATGTCCATCCCTTTATGACCACAATGTACCCAACTTCTGATGGCTACTTTCAGCAAGATAATGCGCCATGTCATAAAGCTGGAATCATCTCAGACTGGTTTCTTGAACATGACAATGAGTTCACTGTACTCAAATGGCCTCCACAGTCACCAGATCTCAATCCAATAGAGCATCTTTGGGATGTGGTGGAACGGGAGATTCGCATCATGGATGTGCAGCCGACAAATCTGCGCCAACTGTGTGATGCCATCATGTCAATATGGACCAAACTCTCTGAGGAATGCTTCCAGCACCTTGTTGAATCGAGGCAGTTCTGAAGGCAAAAGGGGGTCCAACCCGTTACTAGCATGGTGTACCTAATAAAGTGGCCGGTGAGTGTATATATATATATATATATATATATATATATATATATGTGTGTGTGTGTGTGTGTGTGCGCAATGCTCCGCACTGTGTCTATATATATATATTAATATGTACATATGTATACTAGCTGCTGTTGTTTTGTTTTTTTTCTTGCCTTCTGATTGTTGCTCTGACTGTTGCTATCCCTGTGCTGTTGCAATCCTGGAATTTCCCCATTGTGGGACTAATAAAGGCTTATCTTATCTTATCTTATATATATATATATATATATATATATATATATATATATATATATATACTGTATATTGGTGTGCGCATGAAAATCAGGAAAAGATGCGAGGCTTTCAAGTTGGGGGACAGCGAGCAGTACAAAGACTGCTAAAAGAGAATACTCCCATAAACTCGAAAGCCTCTATTTGCAAAACAGAACACGTAGTATGTGGCAGGGAATCCAATCTGTCACGAACTACATGAAGAACACAGACACTGAGGTCAGAGACCCCACCCTACCAGACAGCTTCAACAGGTTTTATGCCAGATTTGATAGCCTTAATACAGACACCCCTATAAAACACCCTTGCAATTCTATGGACTCTGCTTTCACGGTGACACACACACAGGTCTTGAGTGCTCTGAAGCAGGTGAATCCCCGTAAGGCAACAGGTCTGGATGGAGTCTCACCAAGAGTTCTAAAGGCCTCTGCAGAACAATTAGCTGGTGTGTACACAGACATTTTCAACCTGTCTTTAAAGCAAGCAGTTGTCCCATATGTATTTAAATCCTCTATTATTATCCCAGTTCCAAAGAAACTTCATGCATCCAGTCCAACTGACTTTAGGCCAGTAGTGCTTACATCAGTAGCTATGAAGTGCCTGGAAAAGTTGACACTCATACACATCAACAGTGGTCCCAGAAACTATTGACCCTCTACGGTTTGCCTTCTGTCCTAACAGATCAGTGGACGATGCAGTGGCCGTGGCCCTCCACCACATCTTGCAACACCTTGACTCTAGCAAAACATATGTCAGGATGCTTTTCCTTAACTAAAGTTCTGCTTTAAACACCATCAGGCCAGGTAAGCTGATTGAGAAGTTGACTGACCTTGGGGTTCCAGCTTCCACCGGATATAGGATTTCCTCACGAACAGACCACAGGTGGTGAGGATGGGAGGTAGAGTCTCTTCGGAGCTTACAGTCAGCACCGGTTCACCACAGGGATGCTGCCTCAGCCCTAAGCTCTTCACTCTATATACACATGACTGTGTCTCCACCCTGGAGAACACAGTCATTATCAAATTTGCAGATGACACGACCATCTTGGGCCTCATTAAAGGTGGAGACAAAAAGGAGTATAGGACAGTGGTCAGCAATACTGTGGTCTACGGTAAGGGGAACAACCTCATCCTAAACACGGAAAAAATGAGGGAAATGGTAATAGATTTTAGGATGAAAGCTCCCCTTCTGCAGCCCCTCACCATCAGGGGAACTGATGTTGAGAAAGTGGACAGCTAAAAGTTCCTTGGTCTCCTTGTTACATCCAACCTGAGTTGGTCTGTCAATACTGCTGCTACGGTGAAAACAGCCCAGAAGCGGCTTTATTTTTTCAGACTGCTCAGGAAGGCTGGGGTGAGTCATCGTCCCCTCACACTAGTTTACAGAGTTTTGGTGGAGAGCATCCTTGCAATGGGCATCACTGTGTGGTACCGTAACACCACCCAGGCAGAGAGGAAAGCTCTCCAGAGAGTGGTAAGGACAGCAGAGAAGATCATTAGGACTGAACTGTCATCTATATGCACTATACATACGCACTATATGCACACAACATTGCAGGAAAAAAACACATAAAATCATTACAGATAAACACTATCCAGCCCATACTCTTCTCAGGCATAAACAGACAGTATATACACTGAAAAAAGTAGAGCAGACAGTATTATTACCCCTAAAACATGTTTTTAAAACAGATTTTTCCCCGCCACGGTCAGACTGATGGCAGACATTGGGAAAGGATTTTAATAGTCAAAAGCACAACCTAAAAAGGAAAGCACTGCAGTTTACAGTGGCCTCTTTTTATAGTATTTATTGGGTACTTACAGTGTGTGTCTTTAAACTAGGAGAGCATCGCTTTTTATTGGAGTATTTTATTTATTTTTTAATTATTTATTTATTGATCTATGGCTCTGCACAATTAATTCCTATGTGCCTGAACTGTATCATTGAGTACAAATGGCAAATAAAGTTCTTGATTCTTGATTCTTCTTCTTGATCCCAAACTGGGAAATTACAGTGGTCAGAGTTCTTCTGGAAGTGGGAGTTGTAGACCTCTCGGACAGGGGCCTCAGCCAGACTTTCCCAGCACACCCTCACTATACGTGATAGATCAAGTCTACCAGGTCTGAACGGCGTCCTCCCCCGCCATCGGATCCAACTCACCACCAGGTGGTGATCAGTTGACAGCTCTGCACCTGTCTTTACCCGAGTGTCCAAGGCATACGGTCGCAGGTCTGCATCAATTAAAGAATGTTTTGTGTCTGTGGGTGATGAACATTTTCTCGCCAGTTGTTGTCGTTTAGTGATTTGTTTGTCGATTTTTTAGCTGCGTTGAATTTGGGAATTTCAGTGCTGGGTTATTTTAGTAGAATCTTTAACTTTTTATTTAGCACTCAGGAGTGTTAATTTTAACTTGTTTTAATTAGTTTTGCTGAGTTTCTCTGTAGTTCTTAACACCCAAGTGCAGCATGGTTTTACTATTGCCTATTTTGCTGCTGTGTTTTTTGGTTTTGGTTTTTTAAAGGCAACTCCCTGACTGTGATAGTAAATAAACCTTTTTAAAGGTGCTGTGATAATGTTTGTTCCTTACTGAAGTGCATCACCCAAACAATTAAATCAGTGGTTTAGGGTGCTCTTATATTGTGACACCTGAGGACCATTGTTTTATGTTCAGCTTCTTAAAATCACTGGATGCTTATTACAAGAGTAAAGTGGGACGCTGGGTTGTGACAGTATTGCATTAAATGTTATAATGGGGTCAGTATACCCTGCCCATATGTTGTTTGCACATGTAGTATTTATGCACAACTTTTCCTGGAGAATAATCTGGATAGTTTTTTTCCCCATTTTTGAAATTAAGTTAAAGTTGGAGAAAGCAAACATATTTCTCCATTCCCATGTTAATAAGAGCATGAGAAACTTGAAAAATGACTACTTTAAGGTACATTATATATATATAAAAAAACCTTTTTGACCAACAGTGATTAATTATGATTAATCATGACACTCTGGAGAGTAATCACAATAATCTTAGTTAACACTAGTACGACTGGAGTGTTAACCTAGTGGTACAACATCTGCCCCATAACCAGAATGTCGTGGGTTCAAGCCCCGGCTGAGTCATACCAAAGACCATATAAAAATACTAATTCCTGCCTTCTAGGTTGATGCTCAGCATAACAGAATGGGGGGAGGAAAGTTGGTTCCCAGCTACAGGGGGAGCATGAGCCAGTGTACTCCCTCAACAATCTTCATGTTAGATATACTTCACAACTGACATTACATCAAGGCAGTCTCAAACGGCAGAGGTCAATGATGAACGAAATAGATGTCATAGTTAATAGTCAGAATGGGGAAAAAGGCCTTTTGAGGACAGCCAGTCCCATTCAAAACAGGCTGAGTTGAAAGAGGCAGAAAAGACAGTGAAAGGACTTTGAGGTGGGGGTGGAGGTGAGATGGGAGAAGTGTTATTGCTGTGGCAGAGCCCAGCGTCTCAGCTTGTTCCATTGATTTCAGCTCAACAACAAATTGGGCCATTTTTCACACCATCCCACAGCGGCACCATTCCCTCGTTCAGCAGGGCAACCTGCACGACATGAAACCACCAACACACGCAGATGGTCAGGTAAATATAAACTTGGTAAAAGGTGACATGAATTCATTTCTATAAATACTACATACAAAGCTATGAGTGGTCTCCATGTCTCACCTTCTTACTTTGCAGGTTGTACACATATAAGTAACATTGTTAAACACCTAAATGACCCTCTTATTGACTCCTTCCAACTAGCTACTTGCAGACCTGAGTTTGATCCCCAGCACTTCTGTTCTTTCCTCTGGTATGGTGATGTCATAAACATTCCAAACAGAATCCAATAGGAATTATGTGGCCACATTTTCCATGTCTGTATGGTCAAACAATACATTCTCAGCATGGACTAAACACATAAATCAAAGTCCTTACCACTGTTAGCTGACAAGAATGTGTAATAAAAAGTGTTTATCTGAATGGAGTATTGTATTCCACTAATTAAACTAGAACAAAAAAAAATCTCTGACAGCAATTGGGAACATGTGATCAGTTAGATGAGTACTGGTCAGTCCTAACTTTTGTAAGAGTTGTATGAGAATTGTTTCGTCCTTGATTATCTGTGCCATGCCAAGTTGTCCCTTTGATTAACACTTTCACCCACATGTGCTGTTCACATCATTGCCAGTTGGAGGTGAAGGTGACAACAACCTGTGTCTATTACAGTCATTTGACAAGGGACTTAATCCTGGGCAAATGTTTTTTTCCACTCAAGACTAAACTCAAGTCTTGGAGGGTCTACCTTGGTCAGTACTTGGATGGGAGACTGCATGAGAATATCAGGTAGCTGTGCTGGACTGGCAATCTATCCAGCATGTACTCTGCCTCTTGCCCAAAGATGCTGGTGTAGGTGTGTCACCCCCACAAACAACCCAAAAAGGATCAAAAGTTAAATGATGCTGGTTACTACATAGTGGCCTTTTTTACCTTAAAAAGAGAGCTTTTCACCTTCATTTTGCAACCAAAGTTAGACTATACAGTGATGTCGATACAAAGACACCTTTTCAACAACCTGAAAAACATAGCTTTTCATCTTTCACTCTTCAAAAAAATCTGGACATTTTTTAGACAGTTGGCAAAGCTGTCTTTTCAACCAATTTGTGCTGGGAGGTTTGATTTATTGTGACCATGTAACCTGGGTCCCTGGCTTTTCCTTAATCTTCTGTTTCACCTAAAGTTCAGAGGTGCAGGTGTACCAAATTAGAGCTGAATCTTGAAATAATACTTCTGAACCATCCAGAGAATGCCTCCACTTTCTACATGTAATTCAGACCAATGCGTAGTACAGCCCAACAGCTCGCCATCTATGCCTGAAGCCAGCCATCCATTATGTTCACACTCAGTAGGCACCTTCATATACAGCAGTTTGACTTTCTCCAACGGACTTCATGCCCAGCAGTGACACCAAACTGTCACTTCAGCTTAGGTTCCTGTTAAGTCTTTCAAATCACTTTTTGGTTTTTAAAGTCAGAACAACAGGGTGTGGTGGCAAAAAGTGGGAGGAAGAGTAGATGAAATGCAAAGATGAAGAAAGTTAAACAGAAAGTAGAGTGATACCAAGGTGAATATGTAAAGACACCTCCCTAGGCAGGCCTGGGAGGGTGGAGGGGTGGGTTAAAACAAGGAGGAGGTGACCTGTCATTGTGGAGTATAGAGAAAGATTGATAGAGGTGGCAGGTTGAAACGGATAAGGAGATAACAGGAACGATAGTGACTTTGAAATGAGAAGAAGGATGTGAAGAAGATGAAAGTTCTCACATTATGAAACTTGAAGAAAGTAAAAGTAATATCACCTAGATGCTATGTTAGGATATAAACTTTACATCTGAAGGTTTTAAGTGGTAGCAAACCTCCAAAGCAATCAGGTACAGTGGATATAAAAAGTCTACACACCCCTGTTCTAATGCCAGGTTTTTGTGATGTAAAAAAATGAGACCGATACATCATTTCAAGACTTTTTCCACCATTAATGTGACCTATAAACTGTACAACCCAATTGAAAAACAAACTGAAAACTTTTAAGGGGAAAAATAAAAAAAAACTTACAATAACCTGGTTGCATAAATATGCACACCCTTAAACTAATACTTTGTTGCAGTGTGGCACATCTTGATGTGGCAATATTTGCCCACTCTTCTTTGCAAAAATGCTCCAAATCTGTTAGATTGCGAGGGCATCTCCTGTTTACAGCCCTCCTCAGATCACCCCACAGATGTTCGATCAGATACAGGTCTGGACTCTGGCTGGGCCATTCCAAAACTTTAATCGTCCTCTGGTGAAGCCATTCTTTTGTTGATTTGGATGTGTGCTTTGGGTCATTGCTGTGCTGAGAGATGAAGTTCCTCTTCATCTTCAGCTTTCGAGCAGAAGCCTGAAGGTTTTGTGCCAACACTGACTGGTATTTGTAACTGTTCATAATTTCCTCCACCTTGACTAAGACCCCAGTTTCAGCTGAAGAAAAGCAGCCCCAAAGCATGATGCTGCCACCACTATGCTTCACTGTAGGTATGGTGTTCTTTTGGTGATGAGCAGTGTTGTGTTTGTGCAAAATATACCTTTGGGAATTATGGCCAAAAAGTTCAACCTTGGTTTCATCAGACCATAACACATTTTCCCACATGCGTTTGGGAGATTTCAAATGTGTTTTTGCAAAATGTACCTTAGCTTGGATGTTTTTCTTTGTAAGAAAAGGCTTCCGTCTTGTTACCCTACCCCATAGCCCAGACATATGAAGAAGACTGTTGTCACACGCACTAAACAGCCAGTCATCATCCTAGCAGTTTGTCGGGGGCAACAATGACTGTTTCATTTAGGTCTGATCAGATTCCTCCACGCAGCTCTGTCCTTCGTCTTCCACTGCAAGGAATTCCTAACCTTGTTAACCCGAGGGACGTCCGAGCCGGTATGAGTTGCTTTCTGACTGACCATTTCATGAAACTGCTTGCAAAGTATTTGAGTACCGCTAGCTTTTGCTGGACTAGCAGCACATTCTTGGCAGACAGAGGTATCATCAGTGGCAAGGACAGGCCAAGACAAACTGAATCCAGTATCTGTTGCAGTGACTGACCAGATGATAGGTTTGTTTAACTCTGCTCTTTGTATAGTGCATGTCACGATGCACCGACTGGCAAAAGTCCACCACAGACCTTGCAACAGATGTGCTTATCTGCCAGGATGTCTAGTCTCACCTCGTGTAACTGGGAGTGGTCCACTACAGACCTGTGATATATATTGTTTTTAGTTCTGCCAGGATGCCCAGTTTCACTCTCCATGCCCTCGGAAGGATGGGGTTGCCAGGTGAGTCGCCGACAGCCCGACCCATGAGACAGGTAGTACCAGTTTTCATGGTCATCCGGTAGCAAGCAAACCAATGCCTGACCTGACATGAACCAGCCAGTACTTGCCAGAAATTCCTGCAGCTCCTTCAGTGTTGCTGTCAGCCTCTTGGCAGCCTTCCTGACCAGTTTTCTTCTCATCTTTTCATCAGTTTTGGAGGGACGTCCAGTTCTTTGTAATGTCACTGTTGTGCTATACTGTATTTTCTCCACTTGATGATGACTGTGTTCCATGGTGTATTTAATGCCTTGGAAATTCTTTTGTATCCTTCTGCTGACTGATACCTTTGAACAATGAGATCCCTCTGATGCTTTGGAAGCTCTCTGCAGATGATGGCTTGTGCTGTAAGATGTGACTACAAAAATGTCAGGAAAAGCCTACTAGAACAGCTGAACTTTATTTGGGGTTAAATAGAGGCACTTTAAAATGGTGGCAGGTGTGTGCTGACTCCCATTTAACATGAGTTTGAATGTGATTGGTTAATTCTGAACACCGCCACATCCCCAGTTATAACAGGGTGTGAATATTTATGGAACCACGTTATTGTAAGTTTTTTATTTTTTCACTGAAAAGATTAAATGAGATGGATTTACAAATTTAATGACTGCTATTTATTCTGCTTATTTTAATTTCCCTAATATTAAAACTTTAAGATAATACCAGTGGTATTAAGACCTGTGAAATTCAGAATTAAGAGCTAAGATTTTAAGGATAATTAAGGCTTTTATTTTGAAGAATTAAAAATTAATATTTTTAAAGATCCGTGGACACTGTCTGTTACACCCTGCATGTTCTGTTAATGTTGCCCGTGGCAAATGCAGTATTCTCCCCATATAAGCATGGAACTACAGTCTGAGGATGTAAAGTCTTCATGGGACAAAAATCAACACAGTCACTGAAGTTTGACATTTAAGCATCTATCTCACTGGCCTGTGACAACTTACGACTAGTTGGAGAACAGCATTTACAAGGGAGTTTCCAAAATCTCTTCGAATGTTCACTGGAGTTCACAATTTCCTCTTGTGAGTCGTAGGGCCAAGCTTTTGTGACGCAGGAATTTTGAACATGTTCAGAATATTTGTGAGACAAATTTTCTCTCAAAATAGTCAGTCATTGTGGGTGTCTTGAGCCTGTCTAGAACGTTTCTCAGTTTAGTTTCCATGGGTCAGAAAGTGTGAGAACTAATAGACAACTTTGAAAGGGGTTGGGGACCTATGAAATTAAACTGTGACTGACTGGACACAAAAAGGACAAGACAGTCCGTGCGCGAGACAGACACAAACAGCCTGGTCATTTTCTCGCACCAGCTGACACAACTGCGAACGAGTTTGACCATGCCACCCAACTGAAAAACACAAGGCCTGGGGTGGGGTGTGTGTGTGTGTGTGTGGGGGGGGGGGGGGGGGGTGCTGCTGTCGCTGCTCCATGGGCGCCTGTAGAGGAAGCAGAGCCAGTCCCAGGGCCTGGTGTGTCTGATGCGGAGGACTTGGAGACAGCCTCCTCATTCAGCAGTCTCTGCACTTCTCTGCAGTCTATATTTCCCTTATTTATTGGTTTATTTATTTAACCAGGACAGTACACATTAATAAACAATTATGTAAATGTGCAAGAGTTAACAAAAGGTTATTTTTCATATGCAGTCCCTTGGCAGATGTTATAAGTCACCCAGCAAACACCAACCCTCCAGGACCCACTGACAACCCCACTCCACAACACGTCATCCACCCGCTGCCGCATTGCCACGTTGCAGTGAGAAAATACTGATCCATAAAGCTCCCACATCCCAGCCACGGCATCCACCACACCGGCTCCAACGCTCCGGACAAGCAGCACACACCCGACAACAACCAATGAGCAGAGGCGACGAGGAAGATTAGGTTGTTGTATATAATCAAAGTGGAATTTATCACCAAAAGTGCATACCTGCAAGACAGCGGTGTGGTGTGGCGCATCTTCTGGCCTCTTGTGTGGGTTAACAACAATGCTGGCCTGTGGGGAGCCTGCAGCCTGGCGGCCTTGTGCTGTACATGCAGAGTGGCTATGGGCCCCTAGCTCTGGGGGCCGGTCCAGTTTGGCCAGAGACTTGTTGGGGACCTTTGCAGTGTGCATGTGGCAGCTGTGCTGGGCACTGGGCGGGGGAGCGAAGGGCGGCTGCAAGTGTGCACGGTGCAGTTTCCCAAATGCATGTCTTACACATGGAAAGCCAGGAAGGATAAAAATCCATGTACTGCGCTCGAAAAGTTTGTCGGTGTTAAACGGGGAATTGCGTGAGTACGCTAAATAAAGGCAAAGCTTTTTCCCATGCAGTTTTAAAAAAAATTAACCTTACCCTAAACCAAAGTTTCAAGAAACTAAAAACAAACTAAGATTTAAAAAAAAAGTCTGTCTAAACATAAAGGTCAGAGAGAACCAATGGGTATGAGTGGCTACATCCAACCTTTGTATAATATACAGTGTATAATTTTAAAATCAGCATTTCATTGGCTGGAGGTACCAGAGAGGAGAGTGTGAATAAAGTCAATCCTGCATGAATTGGATATTGGAATTGGATGAAGAATCTATTGATTAGTTATGGTTCGGTAGGAGATTGGCAGTCCTGAGTAGGTGGTTTATTTTCAATAAAAAGCTAATATTGGCCTCATGTGTGAAGTCAGTGTATTGATTTGGTTTCAGTCTACCTCAGCACTAAAGCAAATGTTTGCTGTTGCAGCTGGAAAGTGCTGTGAGGGTGGGAAAAAAGACTGTTTCGTTATAAAATAAGAAACTTCCTTCTTTTTTCTCTTCTTTTTCTACTGTCACCATGGCAACCACCATGCTTACTGTCAAGTAATTCCAAGCTGGTGAAAAGCTCATGTACACAGTCAAGGTCAGCCTGCTGCAGACTGTGTGAGGGCCAGAAACATGAAAATGACCAAAGGGAGGTGACGGCTAACAAATCAAGGAAAATGATTGCATACAAGTAGGGTTGTTTCTAGCTCTTTGGGGGACGGTGGGGTGGGGGGTATTTTTGGAATGGGGAAGGGTCCAGACCCTTTAGAACGAGGGAAAAAATCTCCCCATCCCAAGTTTAACAAATTTATTGTCACAATCTGAGCACAGGGGGATTCCGCGGTGCTCTGTCTCTTTGCCTTTTTTCTATATTTGTTTATTTGTTGTATTTTGTGTTTTTTGGCTTCTGCATATCTCGTACTGTTTCTTATTTTTCTCATCCTCTTGTTTATGTCATCACAGTTTTGTTACTCTTTTATTTGGTATTAGTTTGTATTTATTTCTCAGTCCTTATTTGTTGACATTTAATTCTTTATAATTCTTTATAATCGTACTGTTGTGATCTCTGGGTTGACAGCTGTCAGTGGCACTTCTGGGTTTTTGCTCCATTGTGGGTGGTGTCCCTGTTAGCTGTCAGCCCTGTCTTCTCCCCTCTCATTGCTCCCAGCTGATCCCAGTTGGTAATCATTGTTTCCTCCTGCCTGCTCATGGTATCCATACCTGCTATTATTTGTGTCCATTTGTTTCTAGCTCTAGTTAAGGACTGTTTTCTCTCTCCTTGTTTGCTGGAGTCTCAAAGAGTCACATCTGAACCCTACTCCTATTCTGATGGTCATTTCTGTGTTCATCCTGTCTATGCCTTCGTCACCTTTGTTCGGAAGTTTGCTTTATGCACGTTTTGGATTTTTGTACTTTCAATAAACATCACAAACTACATTTCAGCATGTGGGTCTCTCCTTTCTGCCCCAAGGGGCAATTCATGACATTTACAAGACTAGAAAAGCACTCGGAGAGCGCAGACCTCCGCCAAGCGTCACAGTTCCCCCCATACAGTGTTTGTGTGTACATTTTCAGATTCCTTCACCATGAAAACATATGACTAGCAATTGGATTGACAATGATAGGATTAGTGGTTCAGTAGTTATTCACATTTATGTCAGGTGGGGGGAGGAAGTTTTCTCTCTCCTCTACTGGTAAGATGTAGCCCAGTACAACCTGTCGCATTAAGGGAGGAGGTGTGTCCCCCTTGGGCTGGGCCCAAATGTGTGGCACGCAGGCCCACCGGCGCGTGGACACGCCCTGGTGCCACACAAAACAACCCCCAGCTATGGGCAAATAGCACCACTGCCTTGTGGTCGTCACGGGAGTGACAAAGGCTAAGGGAGACAACCCCTACAGAAAATCCGGAGTGGAGCCCCGAAGGCGGTTGGTCTTCGCGTAGCGGGACCTCCCGGCAACTCCTGTAGCCAAGTTGGTACCAAACTGTATCGGCTAGTTCCTTCCATTGGACACTACCAACAAGGCCGAGAAGGAGGATCTGTCAACTGGGCATCTCAGTTTCTCCACAACTTCGCCCTGGCCTGTGCCCTGGAGAGGTCACTCCAGTGCCGCCTTCTGCGGCAGCTCAAATACGGGGAGACGCAGTTACTGGTTAAAAGTCCAGAGCAAATTGGCGTAAGCTCGGGCGCCTAGGGCTGTCTCCCGACGGTGGGAGGGATCGTCGTGTCCCACTGGCCAGCTACCGCCCGCCTTTAGCTGGGCAGCCCCCAGTCAGTAAGGTGCTGGCCCGTCACGGTCCGCTTACTTCAAAGGGTGCTTGAAGTGTAGGCCAAAAGCTGAATCACGGACTGTAATCACTGCACCAGCTAATATCAAGAAACCAAAGCCGCCAGCGCTGAGTCTGGCAACCTGGAACGTCAGAACAATGTGTCCTGGCCTCTCTGACGACCTCCAGCAAATCAACAATGCCAGGAAAACTGCTATCATCGACCGCGAGCTGAAGAGGCTTAATATTGACATTGCAGCACTGCAAGAGACGCGACTCCCGGGCAACGGCAGCTTGAAGGAGAAGAACTATACGTTTTTCTGGCAGGGACAGGAGCCTGACGAGCCTCGCCTGTATGGTGTTGGATTCGCTGTTCGAAACTCCCTTCTGTCCTCTATTGAACCGCCGTCTTCAGGCACTCCACGAGTCCTCTCTCTCCGTCTCATAACCTCCTCTGGACCAGCTAATATCCTTAGCGCCTATGCTCCGACGCTCTGCTCTTCAATTGAGATGAAAGATGCATTCTACGAGGCGCTCGAAACCAGGATCCAGCAGATCCCTGCCAAGGAGCACCTGTTTCTGCTTGGTGACTTTAACGCACGGATAGGGGCAGATCATGACTCCTGGCCCCGCTGCATTGGCCGCTTCGGCATCGGCAAGCTCAACGAGAACGGTCAACGCCTCCTTGAACTCTGCTCCTTTCATGACCTCTGTCTGACCAACACATTCTTCTCCACCAAGCCTTGTCACCGTGTGTCCTGGAGACATCCAAGGTCTCGCCACTGGCATCAGCTGGACTTTGTCATCACCAGGAGATCCCTGCTGAACCGAGTGCTGGTCACGCGCAGTTTCCACAGCGCTGACTGTGACACCGACCATTCCCTGGTCGCCACTAAGGTACGTCTCTGCCTCAGACGTGTCAACCGCTCCAAGCAGAAACCCCGACCCCGCATCAACACAGCTATGATTACAGTACCTAAACTGCGGGAACGCTATGCTAAAGTCGTAAATGAAGCCCTGGTGGACTGTCCCACTGACTGTGCTTCTGCAAGGTGGAACCATATCCGTGAGGCTGTGTTTGAGACCGCCATAGGTACCTTTGGGAAAAAGGTGGGGAAGAGTGCAGATTGGTTTGAAGCTGGAGCCGCTGAGATGGAACCTGCAATCGCTGCCAAGCGTGCAGCCCTAATTGACCACAAGAAGGAGCCCTCTGTGCAGATGCTTGCTACACTGCGCGCTGCGAGGAACAATGCACAAAAGATTGCAAGGCGATGTGCCAACGACTACTGGCTTAACCTCTGCCAGGACATTCAGCTTTCTGCAGATCACGGAAACATGCGCAAAATGTACGAAGGCATGAAGAAGGCTTTCGGTCCCAGTGTCATCAAGACCGCCCCACTTAAATCAACTGCAGGAGATGTCATCAAGGATCGCGGTAAACAAATGGAGAGATGGGCTGAGCACTACCAAGAGCTCTACTCGAGAGTAACCACCGTCTCGAACACGGCCCTTGAGAACACCCCTCTACTGTCAGTCATGGATGAGCTTGACGCTCCACCCACCATCGAGGAGCTCAGCAAGGCGATAGACTCTATCTCAAACGGCAAGGCTCCGGGCAGTGACAACATCCCCCCTGAAATCGTCAAAACCGCAAAGGAGAGCTCGCTCTTGAAACACCTCCATGAGCTCTTGTTGCAGTGCTGGGAGGAAGGGGCTGTGCCCCAAGATATGCGTGATGTCAAAATCATCACTCTTTACAAGAACAAGGGGGAGCGGAGCGATTGTAACAACTATCGCGGTATCTCACTCCTAAGCATAGTTGGCAAAGCCTTTGCCCATGTCGTCCTCAACAGACTACAACTACTTGCCGAACGTGTGTATCCAGAGGCGCAGTGTGGATTCAGAGCAACCAGGTCAACCATAGATATGGTCTTCTCTATGAGGCAGCTGCAAGAAAAGTGTCGGGAGCAGAGACAACCCCTCTTTTTGGCCTTTATTGATCTGACCAAGGCTTTTGACTTGGTCAGCAGGGATGGACTGTTTGCCCTCCTCCAACGAATTGGATGTCCCCCCAAGCTTTTGAGCATGATCAAGTCATTCCACCAGGACATGAACGGCATTGTCCAGTTTGATAGATTATCCTCAGACCCTTTCCCGATCAAGAACGGTGTGAAGCAGGGTTGTGTTCTGGCTCCTACCCTATTTGGCATCTTTTTCTCCCTGCTTCTGTGCTACGCCTTCCGGGGCTCTGAAGACGGTGTCTTTCTCCACACCAGGAGCGACGGAGGCCTCTTCAACATGGCACGCCTCAGATCAAAGACCAAGGTGCGAAGTGTTCTAATCAGGGAGCTGCTCTTTGCTGATGATGCTGGTCTTGTTGCCCACACCGTGGAAGCGCTCCAGCGTCTCATCAACTGCTTTGCTCGTGCCTGCTCTGAGTTTGGCCTCACCATCAGCCTTAAAAAGACCGAGGTCATGGGCCAGGACGTCAGCAGTGCTCCCAATATCAATATCGGCGACCACACACTTGCGGTGGTGGACAAGTTCACCTACCTCGGGTCGATCATCTCCAGCAATCTCTCCCTAGACGCCGAACTGAACGCCCGTATCGGCAAGGCATCGACGGTGATGGCCCGTCTGGCGAAGCGAGTCTGGGACAACTCTATGCTAACCATCAACACCAAGATAAGAGTCTACATGGCCTGTGTACTGAGTACTCTCCTATACGGCAGTGAAGCTTGGACCCTCTACTCCTGCCAGGAACGCCGACTGAACGCCTTCCACCAGCGCTGCCTTCGCAGACTACTGCACATCACTTGGCAGGACCGTGTCTCCAACATCGACGTCCTGGCCAGAGCAGATGTGCCCAGTATGTTTGCCATCCTGACAAAGAGACGCTTGCGATGGCTTGGCCACGTCAACCGAATGGAGGATGGCCGCATCCCCAAAGACTTACTGTATGGGGAGCTGGCTACTGGAATTAGATCAAAGGGACGCCCAACTCTCAGATTCAAGGATGTTTGCAAGCGTGACCTCAAGGCTGGAGGCTTTAACCCCTCCGACCTGGAGTCAGCCGCCTCCGTCCGCTCCAACTGGCGGACCATCACCCAGGATGTCATCCGAACAGCAGAGGAAAGAAGAGACACTCGCTGGGGGGAGAAGAGACTCCGCAGACAGAGGAGACTGTCGAGACCCCCACTACACTGTGAAGAATTCATCTGCAACGGCTGCGGCAGGACCTGCAGATCCCGTATCGGCCTCTACAGCCACGCCCGATGGTGCAGCTCCCTGAATGATGACCCAAGGCACAAAACCCCCCCATGATCTTTCGAGATCGATGGAGCCAATGAGTTATTCACGAAAATGGCATTTTCCATAATGGCGGCCACAGTTCCCCCCATACAGTGTTTGTGTGTACGTTTTCAGAGTCCTTGACCATGAAAACATATGACTAGCAATTGGATTGACAATGATAGGATTAGTGGTTCAGTAGTTATTCACGAAAATGGCATTTTCCGTAATGGCGGCCACAGTTCCCCCATACAGTGTTTGTGTGTACGTTTTCAGATTCCTTGACCATGAAAACATATGACTAGCAATTGGATTGACAATGATAGGATTAGTGGTTCAGTAGTTATTCACGAAAATGGCATTTTCCATAATGGCGGTTTTCTACTGGACGGTGATCCGAATCACCACCAAAATGTAATCATCTGTAGGATACCCCATTTCTGACAATCTGTGAAAATTTCATGAAAATTTGTCCATAAGTTTTTGAGTTATCTTGCTAACAAACAAACAAACAAACAGACAAACAAACAGACAGACAGACAAAACAACGCCGATGATCACATAACCTCCTTGGCGGAGGTAAAAAACGTAACAAATTTATGAAAAAAGTTACAAATTTAAAGGAAAACCATCACAACGTTATGAGACAAACCTTGCACATTTGCATGAAAAGTAAACCTAGTAGGCATTTGTGGCACTGCTCTCAACTGGTTTAGATCCTATCTGTCAGACAGGACTTTTAAAGTTAGCATGTCTGGGTTTGAATCCTCTTCTGCTCCTCTGCCTTACGGGGTCCCACAGGGGTCAATTCTACGGCCCATGCTTTTTTCTCTGTACATACTTCCACTGGGTTCCATTTTTAAAAAGCATAGTACCTCTTTCCGCCTGTATGCTGATGACTGTCAGATTTATGTCCCTCTAAAACAAAAAGCTGCCTCATCAGTAAACTCACTCCTGGCATGCATTGAAGACAAAGTCTTGGATGACCCTAAACTTCCTAAATTTTAATGATAAGAAGACCGAAGTGATGGTGTTTGGACTTAGTCGCCCCTGTGAGTCCCTTCCTGTATACTTGGGCCCCCTTACTCGTTATGTTAAATCCACAGCTAGGAACCTTGGTTTTATCATGGACAATGATTTTAAATTAGACACGCAGATTCGTTCTGTGGTAAAATCCAGCTTCTTTCATCTAAGGCGTTTAGCAAAAGTAAAACCCATTCTCTCTAGACCGCACCTGGAAACAGTAATTCATGGTTTTATTTCATCTTGGCTGGATTACCGTAACGCACTTTACGCCAGTGTCAGCCAGTCATCTCTTTCCCCTCTGCATCTGGTTCAAAACGCTGCTGCTCGTCTTTTAACAGGTACACATGGAAGAGATCACATCACACCCATCTTAGCTTCACTCCACTGGCTGCCCGTGTATTTTAGAGTTCATTTTAAAATTCTTTTATTTGTTTTTAAATCCTTGAATGGTCTTGCTCCACCTTACCTCTCTGAGCTTCTGCATCCCTACGCTCCCACCCGGTCCCTTAGGTCAGCTGAACAGCTGCTTTTGGAGGTACCAAAGGTGAGGCGCAAGCTCAGAGGGGACAGAGCCTTTTCGATCATGGCCCCCAGGTTATGGAATGATTTACTCCTGGACATTAGACAAGCACCTAAACTGTCCATTTTTAAAACACGTCTTAAAACACATTTTTACTCCCTGGCCTTCGACCCAGTATGAGACATCGATTTTATTGAATGAAATGGATTTTTATTTATTTTACTTTTTATTTTATTTATGAATTTATTTATTTTTTTTACTGTGGTTCTTGTGTTAGCGCCCTTTGTGTTAGTGCCCTGCTTTTATGTTCTCTTGCTGTACAGCACTTTGTGTAGCGAGTGTTGCTTTTAAAGTGCTTTATAAATAAAGTTGATTGATTGATTGATTGAAAAAGTCACAAATTTATGAACAGTAACAAATTTGCAAGAAAAAAGGAAAAAAATGTATGTGAAAAAAGTCGCAAATTTATTAGAAAAAATGCAAATTTGCAGGATTCAACGGAATTACAAGACATTTCAAGAAAAGAACAAGAAAATTTTCACAAACTGATGATAGCTACTCTCTACTCAAACGTTTTAGTGAATACTTCTTATTCTTACTAAAGAAACTGTCATGGTGCAAGCACGGTGAGAGCACCATGCTCACGCTTTCAGTTTATTCTGATTATTTTCTGTACTTTCCTCATCTCAGTTTTGTTATTCTATTTGAGTTTGATTTTGTTTGTATTATTCTTACTGAGTTTGCCCTTTGTTTCTGTTTGTTGTGAGTGGTGCTGTTATCGTTATCTGAGGTTAGTGTCATGGTTCGAGCGCCGATCTCGTCCGCGCTCAAGCCATGCATCATCTTCACCAGGTTTTGACAGCAGTGTGTACCTTCTGGCTCCCCAAGCCTTTATTGTGACAGCGCTCGGAGGGGCTTCCTGCTGTCAAGCCTGACAGCTGTGCTGCATTTCGGCTCATCAGCAGCTCTGCATTTAAGTGGGCTCTGGGAGCAGAATAATGCGCCAGTCTCGTCAACGATTCGTCAACGATTGCTCGTCAGAGAATTCTCCTTGCCAGACGTTGAGCGAGCGTTCCTCGGCTCAGACGTCAACTATGTCTTCATGGTCTGGCTTATCGACCATCCCTGGGTTATGATTGTAAGTGTGCTTCTTGTTTGCCTCATGGTCACGTGTATGTAGTATTGTACGTTTTAGCCCACCGTGGCTCATTGTTTTGTGTGTTTCTTTTGTTAACAATAAATTGTGCAAACTTCACCGGTGTCTTTGGCGTCTTATGGTGGCTCGCGAGGGCCACCGCATGACAGTTAGTTATTACAGCTTCTATTTTTATTATGAGTCTATGGCCATCTTGTTTTGTATTATAAATGATATCTTCCTGTGTTTTTATTTGAGCCTACCCTCACCTCTGCCTCCTGTGGTAACATTGGTATTTAATAGCATTGTATTTATTTTTACCTCGCCTTGATGGGTCATTTTCCCCTTTTTGTATTATCTGCTCTGTTTCTCGTCTTGTAATCCTTTCGTATTTCTTTTTCAATTAGCTTTGTTCCTTTGGTACTCTTATTTTGACTGTGTTCATTATTTACTTCTGTTTGTTTGCTAGTTTCACGGTTTGTCCCAGCTGTGTTTAATTCTAATTATTATTCTCGCTCCTGTGATCCACACCTGTTCATTATTTGATAATTTACTCTTGTTGTGCTATTTAAGGGACGCTGTCCCGCTGCTCAGCTCGGCGTCCTTCATCATTGTAACCGTGGCATTTCCATGCGCCTTAGCCTTCGTGCTATTCTGTCTATTCTTCTACTCTGCTTGTAAATTATCCAATCCTGTTATATTTTTGTGTTTTTTCATTAAACCTCTGCAGACTCACAGCCAGCGTTTGGGTCTCCCATTCCTGCCCTGGTGGGCACTCATGACAGAAACATTTTTGTTGGCTTCTCTTACTCATATTTGAGTAATTAATATTTTAAGGTGATAATGCTTTAACTTGAGTAGAACTTTTGAATACCCACCTCTGCAATGTATGTACTGTATTAATGCTGTGCTCCAAATTAAACTGAGTTTCAAGTGTGCCTCCTTTTGGACAGATTATTCCAACAGCATCAACCTGACATGATAAGCAGATGCCACCCCTCAAACCTCCTTCCTACTGCAGACACATAGCTGGGAGCTAACGAGGGGCATGCGGAGAGCCGACAAACACACAAGGGCATGCACAGATGAAGAAATGGAAGCAGGAAGTGAGCAGATAATGGACAGAAGTAAGTGGGCCTGAAAAGAACGATGAATTGGCCAATTGAGAATTAAGCAAACAAAAGATGATGCAAAGAAAAGAGGGATCTATAGGGAGCACTGAAAACACATTAAAGGATTTTAAAATGAAGAAAGAAAGGCGGGGATTATGCCGGCAGCATTCATCCAAGTTTATCCCTGTACAAATATTCCATAATGAGCGATGCTGTGGCTCTTTTCTGCAGATCCCTTCAGTGGGCTTTCATGTTGAAAGCTAAGCAATCAAAAAAAGACAAGACAAAACTGATACAAAGTTTCTCGGCTGCAGCTTAATCAAACAAATCTGTTTTATTACCAACAGAACCAGAATAAAACCTGAAAATCCCAGCTGTTTATCTATTCTACAACCTAGAATTCCAATATGGTTGCAACACTCCATACAGTCTAAATAAGAACAGAATACAATGACTTGCAATTCTCATAAACAACTATTTTATTCACAATACAACATAGAAAATGTATCAAATATTGAAAGTGAGACCATTTCATGAAAAAAAATATTAGCGCAGCTTGAATTTGATGCAGCACAACAACACATCCCAAAAGAGTTGGGACAGGGCAAGAAGAAAGTGGAAAAATAAGTGGTAGTAAAAAGAAACAGTCAGTCCATCCATCCACCCATCCACCCACCCATCCATCCATCCATCTTCTCCCACTTTTCCGGAGGTCCGGGTCACAGAGGCAGCAGCTCAAGCAGAGAAGCCCAGACTTCCCTCTCCCGAGCCGTCTGCTCCAGCTCTTCAGAGAGGATACCAAGACGTTCCCAGGCCAGCTGGGAGACATAGGGCCGTATTACAACGATGGGGTTGGTTGATCAGTTGTCAGTGACGCAGAACGTGTTTATGGGCATTTCCAAGTTCATTTCCTTATCACAACAGCGTAAAAACAAACTTTCCGCTGGCGCATGACGCAAAGAGGCCGGTCTAATCATTCAGAGGTGTGTTTTAGATAATCCAATCCAAAGCGCTCCTTCCCATCCCTTTAATGCAAAGACACACATTATTTAAAGTGAATTGTTATCATGGCGGTTTAAGACAGGTTTTGCGCTGATCAAAGCCCATGCGTGTGAGCCAAAATGCACACAGTAGTAATGCTGCTTGGTAATAAGGAAGACATCAATCACAGTTGATGCTCAGTTAGTTATGTTAGAAAGAACAAACGGTGAAGAATGGGCTGAAAAATCAGCTGAATGATTTAATGTGTGCACGGATGCAACACATACATGAATGGGTTTGACATTTAAGAAAAAGGGGATGATGCCTGTGCAAACTTTGATAAACTTTCATTAATGATGGTGTGGAAGTCGCTCCTGGCTGTGGGGAGATGGAGTGTTCCTTCTCCTGTTGATTTGCCAACCAAGGGTCTCCCCCATTTCCCTCCTCAAGGGAAGGAGGTGATCTGGCATGGCCTCCCGTCCACCTCCGGCCCCCACCATGAAGCGAGCACACTCTCAGCAGCCTCTGACGGGGGCTGATGGGTGGCTGTTGGGGAGCTTGCTGGGCTGGAAGGGCGCACGGCCGACACAGATGTGGACGCATCTCCTGCCTCTGTGGGGAGTTCCAGTGAAAAGTAAAACACTGCACACTCCTTGTTCATTCATTTATTCCTCTAAAGATAAGCACATTAATGCCTAATAAGTCCGTGATGAAAACAAAAAACCCCACCCCCACCCCATGTAGCGTGCATCACATTGGAATACACTGGCACACATGCTGCATGTTCATTCATTCATTCCCCTAAAAAAAAAAATCATACATTAATGCCTAATCTATAGATTCCAATGGTAAGTCTGCAATTAAAATGAGTGTGGATGGAATTTAAAAAAAAAACTAGTGTGTGATCATCATATAATTAAAATGACAGGCGATTATGACTGTGACAAGATCTCAGCGCATGCCATTTCCTGAGCTCTGGAGCTGAGCGATGTTAAACCACGTCACTGAAATATCATTAAACAATGTGCTTTTGACGATAGACCTCCTTTTTCCTGATCAAAAGCAGATTCTCATGGAATACACTATTACAGTAATGCACATTAGACTGTGCGCTGCCACACCTCTTTGAAATGAGCCTCCTCCTCCTCCTAGCGCATAGTGGGCACACTGTCTACTGGTAATTTGATGGTGTGATGCAAGGTGTAGAAAAAAGACAAAAACACTGGTGTACAGTGGAAAATCTGTTGGAAAAGTGCACAGATGACCATCAAATAGGGCCCATAGTCTCTCCAGTGTGTCCTGGGTCTGCCCCGGGGTTTCCTCCCAATAGGACATGCCCTAAACACCTCAAGTGGGAGGCGTCCAGGAGGCATCCTGATCAAGAGGCGCCTATGTGATGTGGAGGAGCAGCAGTTCTACTCTGAGCCCCTCTTAGATGCCTGAGCTCCTCATCCCATCTCTAAGGGTGAGTCCAGCAGTCCTATGGAGAAAGCTCATTTCAGCCGCTTTTATCTGCGATCTCATTCTTTCGCTCATTACCCAAAGCTCATGACCACAGGTGAGGGTAGAAACGTAGATTGAGTGGTAAATCAACAGCTTTGCCTTAGAGCTCAGCTCCCTCTTCACCACAACAGACCGGTACAACGTCCACATCACTGCAGATGCTGCTCCGATCCATCTGTCAATATCAATATCAGTCCATTCTCCCCTCACTTGTGAATAACACCCCAAGATACTTAAACTCCTCCACTTGGGGCAGGAGCTCGTCCCTAAATCAGAGAGGAAAATCCCCTCTTTTCCAGCTGAGGATGATGGACCCGGACTTGGAGATGCAGATTCTTATCTCGCCTGCCTCACACTTAGCAGCAAACTGTCCCAACAAGACCTGTAGGTCATTGAATCAATGAAGCCAACAGGACAACATCATCTGCAAACAGCAGAGAAGAGATTCTGTGGTCACCGAACATGACACCCTCCATTCCTTGGCTGCACCTAGAAATCCTGTCCATAAAAATTATGAACAGGATCGGTGACAAAGGGCAGCCCTGGCAGAGTCCAACTCTCACTGGAAATGAGTTTGGCTGATTGTTGGTAATACAAACCAAACTCTCACAACGGTCGTATAGGGACCAAACAGCTCGTAGCAGCGAGCCTGATACCCCATACTGCCGCAGCCCCCCCACAAGAAACCACGAGTGATGTGGTCAAATGCGTTCTACAGTGACGTGAGGTGAGTTTCAAATTCCAGTGAGGCTGTGAAGCTTTCAGGGTCAGATTTACAAATTGGATTTTATAAATAATTTTAACAAAACAAGTGTAAGGTATTTTATTAAATTACTTCTTAATGGAATACACAGAAAAGGCAGTAATAAAAGTCCATGTTTTCATTTTATAACTCTCCTTGAGTATGGACAACATGCAAAGACCCTCGGTTACACAAGTATAATGTATTAAATTATTTTACAAACAACTTCTGGGGGCTTAAAATTCTGGGCTCGTGATCCTGCAAAGTACAGTGGTACAATACGGGCAAAACAGCAGTCAGGACTTCTGTCTACCACTGATCAGGCAGGCTGGGTGTGCCTCCCTGCAAAGAACTGTGGTCCACCTGGTCGGGTTGCTGCTTCTCCCGGCATGTACCTGTGCTGGATACATTGGTGTTCTTTGTCAGGCCCGGGTCCCCATTGACGTTCCGCCCAGGCTGCCCATGAGCCTCATGTTCTCCACATATGCCAAATTATCCTTTAGACCTACACAATCATGGCAACTACATGGTATAATTTTTTAAGCATTAAATCTTCAGTATTATATTTTTCTAGTCAAATTTGTCGCTTTTCGCTTCCTTCCGGATGATGCTGCGTATTACCCAATGAGTACGGCATTAATCCGAAACCCCGCCCACACTTCTAGAAGCCAGAGCATGAGGAGAGAGTGATGACTAAACTTGTATTGATAAAAATTACATATTTTGACTGAACAACTCCATAGTCGGGGATGCACACCCTCGTAACCTCAGGGAAGCACTTATAAAAACCTAAGGTCAGTCTGACGAATGGTTTGAGAGATATGTGAGGAACACACACACACACACACACACACACACACACAGAGCTATGCTGCATTTATAGACAGATGATTAATTTTACAAGGTAATGTTACTTTTACTCAAGTATAATTTGTGGGTACTCTACACACCTCTGTTATAATTACAGTAGACCTACACCCTAAATACACTGAAATGTACAGGCTGTTTTTTATTAAAGTGTCATCACATTTTCAGCTGAAATCAGTTTTTTTTTTAAATATAGACAAAGTATGTATTTAAATCTCAGTATACCCTCATCGGGAACCCTGTGACTACTTAAACGACTTCAGAAATGACACGCAAAAGTCATTGTAAACCCACATGTCCAGCTCTGACAGTGAGATCCCCTTGGGCCTGTATCGACGACACCGAGCCATATTTTGTTCCCGGGATGCCTTGGGTGTCACAGCAAATACAGCCTGGCAAATTTATCAATTTATATTCAGTGCCGCTCACCATCAAAAGAAGAGGAGTCCTCAAGAAAAAGATCAATTTTCCAGTTCTTGGCCTTGGCTTTCATCACAGCTCTCCACCCTGCTCTGTCTCCTCTCCCACCCTGTCTCGTCTGCCCCGCCAAGTCTCTTTTCTCCCCCTTCTTCTACCATGGAATTGAGAGGAGATAAGTTAAAAATTGAGAAAGGGGGGCAAAGACAAGGGATTCTGAATGAAACTAGAGTGTGTGGACAAATATGTGTGTGTGACAGTCAGATATAAAGACAGCAATAACAATGTACATGAAAAACATCCCCTGTTCCAAAAAGGTTGGGATACTGTGGAAAATCTAAACAAAAACTGAGTTCAGTGATTTGCAAGTCTTATAAACCATTATTTTATTCACAACAGAACCTATAAAGCATACCAAATGTCAAAAGTAAGACATTTACAGATAAAAGAAACAGCTGAAGGAAGAACTGGGTGTAAGAAAGAGCACCTCAGAGACAAAGTCTCTCAGAAGTAGGGATGGCAGGAGGTTCAACAATCTGCAGAAAACTGTGTCTACAATTTGTGGAGCAATTTCAGAATAATGTTCCCCAACATGAAACTGGGAAGGCGTTGAATTTTCTATCATCTACAGTATGTAATATCATCAGAGAATTCAGAGTCTGAAGACATCTTTGTAGTATGGGTGGGAATCTCTCCAAACACTGCTGATCCGATTAGGATTCAGAGAACTGTGATGCCACGATTAAACAATTCTTGATGCCTCTTCTTCTCCTATTCAGGATTTCTTTCTTCCTCACTGTGTGACTATTTGGCAATTTTAAAGCAAAGCATGTGTAATGACCCATAATGAATTTACTTCTAATATTTTTTGTTGCTAAAACAAATGGAACAGAGACAGAACAAGTCAACTGATCTGTCCAGGGTGTACCCCACCTCTCACCCAAAGATGCTGGGATAGGCTGGGATAGGATGGAAGCATTTGCTTTGTAGCTGCTCTTGAAAACAAATAGCAGCTGGTATTGCATCATGACACGTATTGTATCACACTGCTCTCACACAGATCCACCAGCTGGTCTCCTCAGTTCCCAGATGTGTACGGGCTGTTGCTAAAAGAAGACAGGATGCTCCACGGTGGTAAACATGGTCCTGTCCCAACTCCGCTGTTGGTGCTATCAAATTCAAGATAAGTGAATATTTTTTTTCTAAAATAAATATTCTCATTTTCAACATTGATTAATTTTCCATTTTTATTGTAAATAAAATCACATGACGTTTGCACAGTGTTACATATGGAAATTGGGCACCAGGGCTTGCCGTAGCTCAGCCGGAGTGGGAACGGGGTGATGTCAGGCAGGCTATGGCTGGGGCTATAAATATCTGTACAGAAGACAAATAAAGTGTGACATGTTCAGACAAGCTAACTCTCCGTCCTCTGTTATTGAGACACAACATCTGGTGACGAGGAGAACGATGGGCACGTGCGATGGACAGTTACTCTTTTCCTGGAACAACCGACAATTTCATGGACCCGGTGGAAGGAGATGTTCAAGGTGTATATGACAGCGGCTGGCCTGGGTTCTATTGGCGAGGAGAGATGGAGGAGTCTGTTGGTGCACTTCCTTGGCGCCGAACGACAGTGGGTTTTCTTCGGGCTGTGCCACGGTGGTTCGTTGGAAAACAGTCTGAAACTAATGGACAGCACTTTCAGTGATGATTCTACTGTCACCGAGAGATGGTGTCAATTTTTCGACTACTGACAATGGACAGGTGAGTCCCTTCAATTGTTTGTACTGGAGCTGCGTAGCCTGGCAAGGAAGTGCACATTTGAGCCTACTGAACACGAGCTTGTGAGGGACAAGCTAACCCATAGCACCAGTAGCACGTGGCTGAAAACACTGCTAAGGGTAACTAGAGAGCCTTTGTCACTGGATGGAGTACTGGACTTGATTAAACAAAGGGAGTCTACGGCCCTGCACAAGCTAACAGCTATGGCTAGTGAAAGGCCGACCGCATGCGTTTTCCCACCAGAAGAGGAGGTTAGCATGCTAGCTAGACCTCGAGGCACTGCTAGGAGGAGGAAGAAGAGGCAAATGGGGACAAGAGACAGAGCCGTCAGGTCGTCGATGGGCCTGGGAATGAGAGGACCCGAGGCCCGGATCAGGTCTGCATGGTGCGCATGGGGAAAGGACCGCTGAGGTGGTACATGCGCCAGCATGACAGGGTCGATGTGCCCCTCATGGTGGACTTGGGGGCCAGAAGATCCATTCTGAACCTGGTTACGCTGCGGAGGCTGTTCCACACGAAACCGATCAACGATGGAGTGGTAAAAATGTTCGGATACGGCCATGCAGAGATCGAAATGGCGGGCACGGCGGAATTCGTGGTGACGTGCGGGTCGATGAAGGTACCCAGTTTTATCTTTCAGGTGGCACGTCGGGGAACGGACTTGTTGGGAATTGACCTGT
The DNA here is from genome assembly GCA_020510985.1 of Pholidichthys leucotaenia. NCBI lineage: Eukaryota > Metazoa > Chordata > Actinopteri > Cichliformes > Pholidichthyidae > Pholidichthys > Pholidichthys leucotaenia. Next base: position 231,727,138 of record CM035836.1, read on the forward strand.
TGGGGGAGCTGGGCTTCTCCATAAAGGACCCTGACGGTTCAGTGGTGCTGACTGTGGGCCCAGTTGGCACCTCCGCTGGCCAGCATTGTTTAAGGACCTAGGGTACATTGGAGCATTTCACCACCGGCCCCTCATTGATGGGAGCCTAACACCAAAGATCCAACCCTTACAACGTCTTCCGTTGGCGCTGCGAGACGAGGTGTCGGTGGAACTGACCAGGTTGCTGGAGGCGGGAGTCATTGAGAGGGTAGACGTTTCACCGTGGATCTCGAACCTGGTGGTCACCAGGAAGAAAGGGGGAGGGGCATTAGACCCTGTATAGACCTTAGGGTGGTAAACAAGGCCATCATCCCGGACAAGTATCCCCTACCGACCATGGAGGAACTCACAGCGACGTTCAGCGGGGCTCGGGTATTCTCCAAACTGGACCTGCGCCAGGGCTACCTGCAGGTGCTGCTACACCCAGACAGCAGAAATCTGACGGCGTTTGTGACCCATATGGGTTTTTTTCGCTACACCCGGATGCCTTTTGGTCTGAGTTCGGCACCCAGCTGCTTCCAGAAGATCAGGTCAACCATGCTGGCCAGTCTCAAGGGGGTGGTCGTATACCTGGATGACATCGTAGTACACAGGGCGTCAAGGGAGGAACATGATGCGAGACTGGAGAGGGCTTTGGACACACTCCTTGAGCATGGGGTCATGCTGAATGGCGAAAAATGTATCTTTGCGGTGGACGCTGTGGACTTTGTGGGGTTTTGGTTGACTGGGAACGGGCTGGAACCACTGCTCTTGAATGTGGAGGCGGTGCTCCGGATCGCAGACCCCTCCTCGCCCGCTTATATTTCGTAGTTGCTGGGCATGGTAACTTTCTATGGCCAATTCATTCCCCGGTATTCGGGCACAATTGAACCTCTCCGGGCACTGTTGAAGCAGGACACTCCTTGGAATTGGACCCCGACCTTCTCAGCAGTGGTGAAGAAACTAAAGCAACAGTTCACCTCTCCACCGTTTTTGGCCCACTTTGACCCAACTGCGCCACCATTGTGATGTGCGACGCATCTGGTTCTGCCCTGGAGGTGGTTATGTCCCAGGTGCAGGATGATACGGAGCGTCCCGTGGCTTTTGCGTCAAGATCCCTCTCAGTGGCAGAAAGAAAATATGCAGTGGGCGAAAGGGAGGCGTTGGCCTGCATTTGGGCCTGTGAGAGGTGGCACATCTACCTCTACGGGTGCCACTTCACGTTGAGGATGGACCACTGAGCACTCACGACCTTACTGGAGACTTCGGGGTCAGGTCACAGGCCGCTGAGGATTCACAGGTGGTCGGAGAGGCTGAGGGCCTACAACTTTATGAGCATGTACACCTCAGGCAAAGACAACATCGTGGCTGGACCTCCTGTCGAGGGCCACGATGTGCTCCCCTATGCCTGACCCCAGGGAGGCCAACCCCGTGGAGGCGGACCTGGTCCATGCACTGCACAAGGTTCTCCAGGAGATAGTATCCCCCCATGAACTCAGGGAGGAGTCGGAGCATGACCAGGTGATGGAAAGACTTCGCTCTGCAATGAGAAAGGGTTGGCCGATGGGTGTGCTAGGCGAACTGGCTCCATATCACCGAGCGAAGGACGAGCTAAGCTGCTGGAATGACGTATGTGTGGCTAGACGGCAGTGCACCATCATTCCTTCGGCCCTGAGAGGGCGCGTCTTGGCAATGCTGCACAAGGGACACCTGGGAGTGGTCAAAGTTAAGCAGCATAGCACGGATTCGGTCTGGTGGCCAGGCATCGACAAGGACATTAAGGCTATGGTAAAACACTGTGTGCCATGTCTGGAGAGCGGGAAAACAGGCGGACCTCCTCCTCCACCTCTACGACCGATCCCGTACCCATCCGGACCCTGGGAACACGTTGAGCTGGACATCTGCGGAGAGCTGCACGCAACCCCCTCTAATAGCCGGTTCCTTCTCGTGGCCTGTGACATGTTCTTGAAGCGGCCCGAGGTACTCCCGACGAACTCAGTGAAGGCGGAGGTTTTCACAGGGTTCCTGGCATCCCTGTTCACCAGGTGGGGGACCTGGTGAACAGGTTACCAGGCTCGATTACCACGGATAATGGCCCACAGTTCATCTCCAGGGCTTTTGAGGAGTTCCTGAACGCCAGAGGGATGGAACACATTAAGACAGTGGTGTATCATCCACAGGCTAATGGGGGGGGGGGGGGGGGAGAACAATTCAATAAAACACTGAAGAATGGTCTAAGTGCCCATTTGGCGGATGGCTTTACGTTCGCTGACGCCTTGAACAACACACTGCTCCACTACAGGATGTTGGTACACGCCACGACGGCATGCTCCCCGGCAACTCTCATGCTGGGGCGGGAGTCACTGCTGCCAGTGACACGGCTGGGGCCAGCATGAGCAGACCCTGGGGGAGACTCAGGAGCACTACGTCACCATGTCACCAGGCGTCAGAATGAGATGAAATTGAGATTTGACAGGAAACATCGGGCAACGGAGCACGGACTGAGAGTAACGAATCGAGTTTGGGTCAAGCATCCTGTCCAGGCCCACAAGCTCCAACCGCTGTGGGTGGGGCCACGACGGCTCGTGAGGCGGCGTGGGCCAGATACCTTTGAACTGGATGATGGGTCCTGGTGGCACGCGAGCAGGCTGTGGAGGTCTCCACTGGAGCCGAGGAGCAGCGCTACCACAGACAATTTTAGTGGAAGTGGGAACTGGGGAGTCCAGTCAGATACTGACTCATGAACTGGGCCGACGGTGCCAGGTGCAGTGTGCCCTCCTGAGGGATGCCCGGCTAGAGTGCGTCGAAAACCCAGATATCTGGAGGACTTTGTAACTGAGACTGATGGTTAACGCTGGTTGGGTTCAGCGGCAGAATAACCTGCTCCAACCTGGTGGGGCGTCCTGGTAGTCCACCCAGGTGCACAGAGCGTCAGTCTAGTGTTTTTGGGAAAAGGGGTTTATATGATTACATGTACATGGGACATTTGGGAATGGGGTTGGTGCTTTGTGAGGGAGGGGGGAATGTTACAAATGGAAATTGGGCTCCTTGGCTTGCCGTAGCTCAGCCGGGGTGGGAACGGGATGACGTCAGGTGGGCTATGGCTGGGGCTATAAATATCTGTACAGGAGAGAAATAAAGTGTGTGATGTTCAGACAAGCTAGCTCTCCGTCCTCTGTTATTAAGACAAAACACACAGTGTCCCAACTTTTTTGGAAATAGGGTTGTTACAATACCAGTGTTTAAAAAAACCAAACAAACTACAGTTCAAGGGCTTGAAATTACAGAGACAACACAGCAGTTCCCTTGTGAAACACATAAATCCCATCAAATGCATGCCTGAGGAAGAGGGATTAAAATTAGCTGCAGTTTTATTTCTGCATGTTACCTCAACACTTACGCTGCTCTTTGAAGTTTATGGATTTATGATGTATGCCCAGTCTGAGGTGTACTGAGAACTGACTCAATCACAGCTGCAGGACAGTCAACACACACTTCCAAATGCAGATGCTATTACCATTTTACGGCAGTGGACCATAATATGTTCACGATGCAAGTCAATTCTGCTGTATTTATACCCACTCAGCATGCCCGTGTGGGCTCCACCATGGGTTCAATCTGGGCTGTCTTATGGGTTTATCCGCAGGTTCCATGTTGGCCCCATCTGTATTTGCCTACATGCACTTTACCTATTTACTTATTCTCAACTTATTTTCTCATAAATTTGCAATTTCCTTGTAAATTTCACACATTTTTCTTGAAAATTTTATTTTTTGCCAGCTTCTTTATTGTTTTCCATGTTAACAACAGCTCCAGTCAGTAAAGTCATTACAAAAATGCTTTCTTCACAAATTGACAGCCAAACGACAGCATAGTAACAAACCAATAGAGCCCTCACCCCCAGCCAGAACCCTCCCATGGCACATACCCTCCTTAGAGGAAAGAGGTCAATCAAACAATAAATGAACTGACAAAGAAATTAAATATTGCAGGATACTTTTTCTTGAAAATTTTAAACTTGTAAATTTGCAACTGTTGCAACTGTTCTCATGAATTTGTGATTTTTTTTTTGTTGTAAATTTGTAACTTTTTCTCAGAATTTTTTTTTTTTTTTTTGTAGAATTGTGACTTTTTTCTTGCAAATTTGCTAACTTTGTCTTGTAATTTTGGAACGTTTTCATAGATTTGCCACTTTTTTCACTGTAATCTTGCAACATTTTTTCAGAAATTTGTTACTTTTTCCTTGTAGACTTGCTACTTTCTTGGAAATTTGTGATTTTTCCAACAAATTTGCGACATTTCTTTGCAAATTTGGAACTTTCTCAAAATTTTCAACTTTTTTTTACTGTAAACTTGCAATTTTTTTTCTTAAATTTGTAACTTTTTTTCTCCTAAATTTTCATTTTATTTACTCATACATTTGCTACTTTTTTTGTTAATTTGCAACTTTTTCTAATTTTTTCCTCATAAATTTGTGACTTTTTTTCTTGCAAACTTGCTTAATTTTTCTTGTAATTTTGTAACTTTTTTCAAGAAATTTTTGTATTTTTTCTTGTAAATTGGCAACTTTTTCTCCTAAATTTTCATTTTTTTCTTCATAAATTTGCAACTTTTTCTAATTTTTTCCTCATAAATTTGACTTTTTTCCTGTAAATTTGCTTAATTTTTCTTGTAATTTTGTATGTTTTTCAAGAAATTTTAGTATTTTTTCTTGCAAATTTGCAACTTTTTTCTCTTAAATTTTCATTTTTTTTCTTCATAAATTTGCAACTTTTTTCCAGTAAATTTATGACTTTTTTTGTCATATATTTGCTGCTGATTGTTTTTTTTTCTCATAAATTTGTGACTTTTCCCCTTAATTCTGCCTGTGGCGTCAGTGTTACTGAAATGTGCTCCCCCACGTTCAACCCACTGGGGCCCAGTGGCTTTAATGCAGGTAGGCAGGTTACCTGCTTACCTGGACCACAGGTAAAGCCCATGTGGGCAAACACAGATGGGGCCGACAAGGAAGCCGGGAACAAACCCACATGGGACCCATAAGACAGCCCGGGTTTAATCTATAGCGGGGCCCACTTGGACATACTGGCCGGGTATCTTTGTCCTCATTGGTGCGTATCAACAGAGCACCTGCCCCTCCTCTGCCTACAGCGTAAATCAGCCGACTCCTCTTCCTCAACAGACATTTGAGTGCTCTCATTACACACACACACACACACACACACACACACACACACACAACACAACCATGCACACGCATCTTCACTGCTCATGGCCAATCAATCTCCACTGCCTGGGCCAAGCTGTCATCTGCAGTTAGCAAGGATGAAGAGGAGCTATATGGGAGGATAAAAAAGGAGGGAAAGGACATTAAAAGAAGGCGAGTGGATCAAAAATAGGAGGGTGGCAATCACAATATAAATAGCACCTATTGTGGTGTTAATATTTATGATGCTGGTAGTGCAGGCCAGAAGTCGCTGTATGTGAGGCATGAGATAAAATGGCTGATTGGTAACCGTTGGAGAGGGGTTAGAAACGTGAGGGGAGAGTAGAAAGTGAGAGTGAATACAAGTATAAGGTGGAAAAAAAAATGCAATGAAATTTTAGACCATGTTTAAAATAAAATTTATGGCAAAGCTATTTGAATTTGTGAGCTGCGTCAGATGAAAGATACAGTGCATGCAAATGAGAAATGAAGGTAAATACCGAAACATACACATAAAAGTGAAAATACCACCTTTTATTCTTACCTGCTGGTTTCCTGGAGCTTATTTTGTGGCTCCAGATAGAATTTTTTAAACCAGAAACTGCTCAGTGATGACTCTATGGTGTCTGACTCCAAATTAAAAAAAAAGATTGTAGTACACCCATTTTTTTCATTTTCAACACTAAAAACTGAAATTTAACTAGAAGTTTAGTGTAACTAACTTAGTGAGTGATCCAACCAAAAATATCAGATGGCAACAAAGGGGCACTGGAATCTGCTTTGAAGAAAAGGGTGACAAAACAAAGAGCTACTGTGAAAAATCAGAAATTGAATTCAGCGGAACTAAACTTGGTTCACTTTAATTAAGTGGGGACATTCTAAAAGGATTAGCAGCAGTCACATTTATTTTTAGACACCACATTTAAAGAGCTCAGCCAGAGTTAAAGCGCTCCATCGTAGCTGATGCAGTTGATGCTCTATGGCGGGCCTGTCTCTGCGTGGCAAACGGATGCTGATGCAAACGATGCCTCATGACAAATTAACTCGGATGCTTCATGACACATTAGTGACGTATAAAAACCAGAGAAAAAAAATGCTGATTTCGGCCCACCTCAGTTTTTCTATCCCCCTCTCTGCTGTCCTCTTATGTCTCGCCTGCTCTGATATTCTCTTCAGTCTACTTCAGCTGCAGTGAAATATTAACCTGCCCCAGAGGGTGCACCAAACACACAGCACCCTCAAAAATTCAGACAAGCATGGCACACACGGCTGCAAATGCTGCAGAAAAGATGGTTTAGCACGTGGCCTCCCTCAGGGGTGGGCCGGCAGATAACAATGGATCCGGCTCGCTGCCTATTGATCCTCACTGTTGGACTGAGGTCAGGCCAATCCGTTTAGGGGCACCGTATCAAGGACTGACATTCCCCTTAGGTCTGCGTGGACACTCAGGAGGACAAATACTGGAGACTAGCCGGACAAAGCACATGGGTCAATAGCTGCAATCAATGTTGGGTTAAAGATGATGATAAGTAAGGTGAATAAAATGTGGAAATGTGATTTATCGTGCTCTGCAGAGACATATAGCAGGGAAAATGTGAGCAAAGAGACAATGAATGGTACAAGAAAGATATGAGGTGATCAAGTACAGTGGTGTGAAAAAGTGTTTGCCCCCTTCCTGATTTCTCACTTTTTTGTATGTTTGTCAGCCTTAAAAGGAACTCTGATTATATTGGCATGTTAGCTCTATATGCTTTATTTTTATGTTAGTAACATAACTATAATATAATTTTTTTGAAAATAATTCCCAGTTTTATATATTTTTAAAAAACTTTATTACGATGTAAATCACCATTTTTGTTTACGTCGCAATGCATTCTGGGTAGTGACGTAGAATGGTTGCAGCCGTTTGTTCTGTCTTATACAAGCCAAGACATGTCTCATGCGCGCGCTTTGAGCGATATTGTGCTTTATCACAGCGTGATTAATACATATGTCAGCTTTATCAGGCGTGCGCTACAGCGCGTGATCACAGACTCAGAGTGAGGGAAATGTGGCTGCCAATCCACGCCAACGGCCTCTCCGGCCACCACCGAGCATTTAAACATTTTTACACATTCATACCCAGTGTTATGGGCACTGGAGGCAATGCGGATGAAGTGTCTTGGCCAGGGACACAACGGCAGGATATCTGGGGAGAGCGTGATGCGAACCGCCAACCATCGGGTTATTAGACGACCTGCTCTACCTGCTGAGCCGCTGCCGCCCCACTTTTTCCTCAACTTTCCCTCTTTAGGAAAGCTATGGAGGCTCACCCCGCTCTCTTTATTTCCCTTTGATTGGAAATTACATCCAAAAGCCGCGCAATGTGGCATTTTCACTGACAAATGGCAGTAGTTCGTAGCTTCGCTTCTTGGCTTGTATAAGACAGAAAAAACGGCTGCAACCATTCTACGTCACTACCCAGAATGCATTGTGACGTAAACAAAAATGGCGATTTACATCGTAATAAAGTTTTTTAAAAATATATAAAACTGGGAATTATTTTCAAAAAAATTATATTATAGTTATGTTATTAACATAAAAATAAAGCATATAGAGCTAACATGCCAATATAATCAGATATGGTGCATATTTAAGGCACATATATGGCATGCTTGTATGGTACGCATTCTCCCCCACATGCATCCAGTAGGCATGACGGTGCAGACCCTACAGAGCAAACGTCCAAAGGAACAATGCCCCAGCAGGGACCTCGGCTAGGAGGTGGGTGCTGGGGAAGACGGAAGTCAGAGACAATGTCCCAACGGGAGCCCCCGAGGTGGAGAAGGAGACAGAGGCGCCAGCAAGTCTCGGAGGCTATATGTGACTGTGGGTTCATGTGTTTACTGAGCTTCTGTGGGGTGAAGGTGTGAGATACTTGATGTGGGGGTTTAGTATCTCTGGTGTATAAAAGCTGTGAGGAAAGTTGGTTCTGTCTCCTTTCTGCTGAGAACTTTGATGATAGAAGATGTGACTTCCAATAAAGCTTTCCTGAGAAATAAACTCAGTCTCGTTTGTAAGGCATCTTCTACACTGGTGACGTACGACTACCTATGGCCGGTGACGGCGAGCTTTCCACACCGGACTCTTCAGGAGCCAACCGGGTTAACGCAGCTACCATGCTACAGCTGCCCGACTTCTGGCAACATAACCCGCGCTCCTGGTTTACCACTGTGGAGGCGCAATTCCACCTTCGGGGAATCTCAGCGGATACAACGAGGTTCTACCATGTCGTCGCAAAGCTGGACAGCCTCACAGTGCAACGGGTGGAGAGCCTGACCAACCACCCGCCCCAAGACAACAAGTATGGCACACTGAAAGCTGCCCTCATCCGAGCCTTCACTCCCTCGCGGGAAGAGCGAGCAGAGAAGCTCCTGGCGCTGACAGAGGGAGAAGCAGACAGGCCAGCGGATCTGATGGCAAAGATGATGAGCCTGAGAGGCGAGGATGACGACAGTTTTATCTTCGCCCACCTCTTCCTCAGAACGCTCCCGCCAGCAGTGAGAGTCACCCTGGCCAGCTCGCAGCCGCTCGTCAACCGCGACTACCACGAGCTGGGACAGGTGGCGCAACGCCTCGTCGACTCCCATAGACGGCGCGCGGCCACGACGACAGCCACAGGCAGAGCGAGACCTGCTCACAGCAGATATGGCAGAGAATTGAAGCCCAAGCAGTGGGACATGTGATCTGTTGTGCCAAGTTTTTTTCTCTCTTGTTCTGTGTGGGTGTCATGATTCTATGCATTTGAAGTGTAACTTGTCCTTATTTGAACGTTTGGGGGGGGTTATATGGTGCATATTTAAGGCACATATATGGCATGCTTGTATGGTACGCATTCTCCCCCACATGCATCCAGTAGGCATGACGGTGCAGACCCTACAGAGCAAACGTCCAAAGGAACAATGCCCCAGCAGGGACCTCGGCTAGGAGGTGGGTGCTGGGGAAGATGGAAGTCAGAGACAATGTCCCAACGGGAGCCCCCGAGGTGGAGAAGGAGACAGAGGCGCCAGCAAGTCTCGGAGGCTATATGTGACTGTGGGTTCATGTGTTTACTGAGCTTCTGTGGGGTGAAGGTGTGAGATACTTGATGTGGGGGTTTAGTATCTCTGGTGTATAAAAGCTGTGAGGAAAGTTGGTTCTGTCTCTTTTCTGCTGAGAACTTTGATGATAGAAGATGTGACTTCCAATAAAGCTTTCCTGAGAAATAAACTCAGTCTCGTTTGTAAGGCATCTTCTACACAGAGTTCCTTTTAAATGTTTCAGATCATCAAATTAATTTAAATATTAGACAAAGATAACACAAGTAAACACAAAATGCAGTTTTAAAATGAAGGTGTTTATTATTAAGGTTAAAAAAGTCCAAACCTACATGGCCCTGTGTGAAAAAGTGATTACCCCTCCCCCATTAAAACATAAATTAATTGTGGTTTATCACATCTTTGGAAAGCTAAGTTCAGTAACTATAGCCACACCCAGGCCTGATTATTGCCACACCTGTTATCAATCAAGAAATCACTTAAATAGGACCTGCCTCACAAAGTGAAGTAGACCAAGAGATCCTCAAAAGCTAGACATCATGCTGTGATCCAAAGAAATTCAGGAACAAATGAGAAGCAAAGGAACTGAGATTTATCAGTCTGGAAAAGGTTATAAAGCCATTTCTAAAGCTTTGGGACTCCACTGAACCACAGTGAGAGCCATTATCCACAAATGGCGAAAACATGGAACAGTGGTGAACCTTCCCAAGAGTGACTGGCTGGACCAAAATTACCCCAAGAGCACAGTGACGACTCATCCAAGAGGTCACAAAATACCCCACAACAACATCCAAAGAACTGCAGGCTTCACTTGCCACTCAGTTAAGGTCAGTGTTCATGACTCCATCATGAGAAAGAGATTGGACTTTTTGGAATAAATGAAAATTGCTGATTGCAAATTGTCTGGAAGCCTCCATTTCTGGTCTGGTATGCCTAGGCCGCTCACGGCAACGTTACAAGGCCATAGGCATGCAGTTTAGATTAAGCTACGGTCAGAAAGATCCTTACAAACGATGGGTTTGTAAGAATCTCCCAGTTCCTACGAATTCTGGAGTTCACAGTCATTCATGGAGCGGGGGCATAGTTTATTATGGCTGCTGTTCAATTCGCAACAGCAACTTAAGGCATTGGGAAATGATTTCCTTTTCTGTCGTATGATGGCCCTTGAGATCTTACGTTCTTGGTAAGGGTGCCTTGGGATCTTCCTACAGCATACTTACTGTCAACTTAAGAAAATTTTGGTGTAACTCATGGCACTCTCAGGTCGTTGGTAGGAAGATCTTACGACTTTCAGCACATTTTGTTGGCACAAATGTCCCACGAATGACGTACTTCCACCTTATGAGCGCCTCACTACCGCCTTACTTACACTTTAGGAATCTCTGTACGAATGGGGATTTGTACGGCGTTTTCTACAACCACTGTAAGAGGCCCTCAAGAACAACTTAAGGTGTTCTTGATCCATACTTATTGCCAACATCTTACATACAGTGGTGTGATGTAGTCTGATTTCTCATCTTTTTTGTATGTTTGTCACAATGAAATGTTTCACATCATCAAATTAATTTAACTATTAGACAAAGAAAACATAAGTAAACACAAAATGCATATTAAGGGTAAAAAAAAAATCCAAACCTATATGACCCTGTGTGGAAAAAGTGATATCCCCCCGTTAAAACATAAATTAACTGTGGTTTATCACATCTTTGGAAAGCTGAGTTCAATTTCTCTAGCCACATCCAGGCCTGATTACTGCCACACCTGTTCCCAATCAAGAAATCACTTAAATAGGGCCTGCCTCACAAAGTGAAGTAGACCAAAAGATCCTCAAAAGCTAGACATCATGCTGCGATCCAAAGAAATTCAGGAACAAATGAGAAACAAAGTAATTGAGATCTATCAGTCTGGAAAAGGTTATAAAGCCATTTTTAAAGCTTTGGGACTCCAGCGAACCACAGTGAGAGCCATTATCCACAAATGGCGAAAACATGGGACAGTGGTGAACCTTCTCAGGAGCAGCCGGCCGACCAAAATTACCCAAAGAGCGCAGCGATGACTCATCCAAGAGGTCACAAAAGACCCCACAACATCCAAAGAACTGCAGGCCTCACTTGCTTCAGTTAAGGTCAGTGTTCATGACTCCACCATAAGAAAGAAACTGGGCAAAATGGCCTGCATGGCAGAGTTCCAAGACAAAACTCACTGCTGAGCAAAAAAAACATAAAGGCTCGTCTCAGTTTTGCCAGAAAACACCTTGATGATCCCCAAGACTTTTGGGAAAATACTCTGTGGACTGACGAGACAATAGTTGAACTTTTTGGAAGGTGTGTGTCCTTCTGGCACACATCTGGCATAAAAGTAACACAGCATTTCAGAAAAGAAACATCATACCAGCAGTAAAATATGGTGGTGGTAGTGTGATGGTCTGGGGCTGTTTTGCTGCTTCAGGACCTGGAAGACTTGCTGTGGTAAACGAAAGCATGAATTCTGCTGTCTAACAAAAAATCCTGAAGGAGAATGTTCGGCCATCTGCTCATGACCTCAAGCTGAAGCGCACTTGGGTTCTGCAGCAGGACAATGATCCAAAACACACCAGCAAGTCCACCTCTGAATGGCTTAAGAAAAACAAAATGAAGACTTTGGAGTGGCCAAGTCAAAGTCCTGGCCTGAGTCTGATTGAGATGCTGTGACATGACCTTAAAAAGGCAGTTCATGCTGGAAAACCCTCTAATGTGGCTGAATTACAACAATTCTGAAAAGATGAGTGGGCCAAAATTCCTCCACAGCACTGTAAAAGACTCATTGCCGGTTATCGCAAATGCTTGATTGCATTTGTTGCTGCTAAGGGTGGCCCAGCCAGTTATTAAGCTTGGGGGCAATCACTTTTTCACACAGGGCTATGTCGATTTGGAATTTTTTCCCCTTAATAATAAACACCTTCATTTAAAAACTGCATTTTGTGTTTACTTGTGTTATCTTTGTCTAATATTTAAATTAGTTTGATGATCTGAAACATTTAAGTGTGACAAACATACAAAAAAATGAGAAATCAGGAAGGGGGCAAACACTTTTTCACACCACTGTATTAGCCACTCTTGGAATCCCCATCAGGTTATTTGGTCTGAACAAACTGTTGTACGATGTAATTTGTTCTTAATCATAACCACTGTTACTATGTGGTTGGTTTCTCTTCCCTCAGCATGATGACCCTTCATGGCTGAGTCCCAATGAGTGAGACCAAGGGGCTCATCACACCAAACTCATTCTTAGAACGTCCTAGCCCATCCTAAGAAATTGATGAAACAGGGTGAAAACAGACAAACTGAGGCAAAAAATGCCTTGAATACAACGACGGTCAAGAAAAGTCCATCTTGTTTTCATCCTGACTGTAGACAGTTCTTACAACGTTAAAAATGAGGAAGATTAGTTGTCCATCTCATTTCTAATCAGTTTCTAATAAGTTACTGACAAGTTCAGCACAACCCTTACCCAGTTAAAAACTGCTCCTGACTGGTTTCACTCCATTCTAAATCACTGTTACACAGTTCCTAAGTCAACCATCTCAATCAAACTATTTCTTACTCAGTCCAGCGTATCATCACTGCATCCTCATTGAGTCTCTAGTACGTTAAAAATGGATATCTCCATTGTGTTCTCGCCAAACAGCAGTTGTCATTCCCACTCACTGAGTTCATTCATTCATTCATTCATTCATTCATTCATCTTCTTCCGCTTAATCCTTTTTGGGTCGCGGGGGGGCTGGAGCCTATCCCAGCATCTTTGGGCGAGAGGCTGGGTACACCCTGGACAGATCGTCAGTCCATCGCAGGGCCAACACAGAGAGACAGACAACCATTCACTCTCACAGTCATACCTAAGGACAATTTAGAATCCCCAGTTTTGATGCCAATTAACCTAACTTGCATGTTTTTGTCATGTGGGAGGAAACCGGACAAATCCCGGAGTAAACCCACGCAGACATGGGGAGAACATACAAACTCCACACAGATCACTGTTGGTAGGGGGCTGGAATCGAACCCAGGATCCCCCGGCCAAGGTGAGTTACTGTGCTGCCGCAGTGCTAACCACTCCTCCACCGCGCCGCCCTCACTGAGTTCAGCTGTAGACATAATAGTTGCTTCTGCTATTTTCACATCATCATTTTCATTATCATAACTAACGGATGAAAAGTAGAAGTTTTATTCTGAGGTCTTTTAATTAACTCCAACTATAAAAACTACATTCCTCCTCCAACAAAATATAAACATATTTGCTTTTTCTAAAATTGAAATAATGTGCGTCATAAATAAATAACCTATGTACACACCAGGCAATGAAAACATTTGAATTACTGACAGCTGGTTAGAATATTTGATAGGGATTCTTCAAGACGCATTCCAGCGGCTCCAAAAACACCAAAAACACCATCAAAAATAAATGTTTTGCCAAAAATAGCATATTGTGGCTTTTTATACACAAAAAATTTAATTGCCTTAGAATTGCTTGGAAAGAGCTTTCACATCCTCCACCTACTTAAGTATGCACAGATCTATGAATATTCTAATTAGCTCCACCCATACTCCCATCCAACAATAGCTGGAAGAAGAGGACTCTGAGCCAGGGCTCCAACAAGGCAATTCATCTTGAGGAAGGATCATTCTCAGTAGAGTGGAAAGTTGCTGCCTGGCCCCACTTGGAGGCTGGAGAGCTCCCCGCCGGTCTGTAGTTGCTCCCTCGCCGAGGATCTCCTGGTGAGCGGCATGGCGCCCTGTCCACCGATGACTGAGAGTAGCTCGCTGAGACCGCAATCTCACCGACAGCATCCCACTGGGGGCTTCCAGCTCCTGGTGCGGTGCCCCATCCACCAGTGAAATGAGCTGAGAGTGGCTCGCCGAGACCGCGGTCTTACTGAGACCAACTCACTGGGAGCCTACGGTCCAGCGCACCCACCCACCACTGTGGAACCACGACCACAACAGCCAGCTCACCCCAGCGGTCTTGCCGCCTTTGTCCTCTCTTTTATATTTTAGCAGGGACACTAAGGTTTTTCCAAATAAAATTAATCATTGCTGTCGTATTTTTATGTCTGTGGGAAGTGGATTTCTTGCTCATACAGCCAAAAACTGAACAGGTATAATCTGCCATCTTTTCAACTAGGAAAACACACAGACACAAAACCTACAACTAAGGAAAAAAGGTGATGTGATGTTGCAGACTGAGGAGCTCCAGAAAACTGGATTTGAAACATTTTTATTTCAGCTGCTGAGCTGCTTTTTTCATCATTCAGCAAAGGCAAGCACAATTTCAGAGATGTATTTCAGTCTGTAAAAACCTCCTTGGTTGTAAATTTGATGACTATTTTTATCTATAAGGCTTGTAACACTTCTAAATACAGTATATAAAAAAAAATTGTTAATATGCCGTGCCGCATTGTACTGGTTCTTGACACCTTTCTATCACATTTGAAGTGTGGCAATCACGTTTGCAGTACATCCTGCCTAAGTCTTTTTTTTTTTCAACCGAGATGGTCAGGAGACATTTTTGAGTACCCTTCCCGTCCATGTCCATCCATGGGGGTCTTACTCAGATCATAATAAGTGTCAACAACGTCCTTTCAGTTCCCACTCAGTTTTACCCTGTTCTGTCAAATGTTCCAGAACCTACTGAGAACTCTGTCAGTGTGATGCCCCCTTAAGCTCCCACACAAATGCCCCCCTTGTTAAAATGTACAAGGGAGAACATCTAGTCAATGTGCATGAGCACATCCACTACCAGTTCAGTTTGGACAAACAGAGTCATCAAATAAATAAGTCAAAAATCTCTCCTAGGAAAAGAGCTATTTTGAGCAATTTATGCACCACCCCCCACTCCCACCCCCACCCAAAGAAACTTTAAGGAAAGGCAATTCTATTTTGTATATTTTGTTCTACTTTTCTTAGAAAATTTTGACTGTCCTTGTAAACTTGCAACTTTGTCCAATAAATTTGCAGCTTTTCTCTTGACTCTTCACATGAATTTGAAACTTCCTTCTCATACAAACTGCAACTTTTCTTGCAGTTTTAGGTTCTCTTTTTTTGCACAAATTTACTGTACTTACAGACAGTGAATATGCATCACCCTTTTTTAATTAACATGCCTGGGCACTTTATGCTGTTTATTGCATTCAGTTGTATTCACATGGTTTTCAAATGATTTTTTTAATCTTAAAGATACTGCATTCTCACTCGTCACTATTTTTTCTTTATTTTTTTAATGTACAACCTTTTTCTTTATAAATTTAGTACTTTACTCCAGTAAATATATTAATTTCTTCATGTGGTTTTAGTGCTGCAGGCTGCACACTCCTCTACTCAGTAAAGGACAATTTTAAACCTTTTCACAAGATAAATAAATTGCCTGACAAGCTTATTAATTTTTACCTCCAGAACAAGGTACCCTGGACATCTGGGACCAGGATCATTTGATGTATTTTCACACCTTTTTCAAGTACATTCTCTTACTAAACCTTTTTCTGTGCCTTCATATGATAATAGACAATTTTTTCTCTATTAAGCTGGATTCACGCTGCTCCTTGGCTGTCCGCGTATGCTCAACCGCGAGGCTTGTGTAACAACAATTAAGTCATCATCTTCAGTCTGCTATGCTCTGCAGACCTCTCCGTAGCTGGCTGATTGCAGCCCAATTTTGTGACTACGTTGCCTAGGTGCGTTGACTGCACATGCGCAAGATGGAACCTCCCATTCACGAGGTGGCACTAATGACACTGTATACAAAGTAAAAGTAGATGAAGAAGGCAAAGACAAAGAGGAAGACTAGACTAAACATGCACCAATCAGTTTGCAGCAGCAGCAGCTTGAGTGGAGAAGAGCACTGAAAAACAGTAATTTCTCCTCTTCATCAAAATGATGCCATTGTTGTTGCAACAAAAAACTGTCGCTTTTTTTTTTTACTTTTATATAGCTGGTGAACAAACTGGTGCAGTTGTAACTGTGTGATGTTGTCCCAACAGTCTGGTCCGCTGCAGTGTGAATACAAACCAAACCAAACGAAGGTATGAAAATTCTCGGCATTCACCACCCAACCGAACCAAGACCCCTGGACTATCCTGGTGTGAATGCAGCCTTAGAGTCTCATTCTTTTTTACCACTCTGACTGAGCTGTAAACCTTTAAAGGTGCATTTCCTAAGGACTGAACTGACTCCTGTAGACTACAAGGACAGCTTAATAAAGATTTCAACTGACCCACTTCTGGTTATTGTAGAAGGCTGAACTTCCACATGTACAATATGACTTCTTTGACAGACTAATCAAACAGGATGAAAAAATGGGTCTATCACTATGATCCAGAGACTAAAGCCCAGACGGAACAATGGAAGTAACCCTTGGCGGGGAACGTGCTCATGGTCTTTTGGTCAAAGCGCGGAGTATTGATGATGGATTTCCTAGCAAAGGGTGCCAGGAAAGGGTGCTGTCTTGCAGGTTCACAACTGGTTCACAACTCACATGTTGCCCTGAGGGAAGCATGGTCCTGTGGCTATGAAATCCTTCTTCACCCCCCTTACTCTCCTGGCCTTCCACTTCTTTCCACTCATGAAGTCATTTTTGAAGAGCAAGCACTTTCAAGAAGATGAAACGTTGATTTCTGAGGTCAAGTTGTGGCTTCTGACACAACCTGCAGACTTCTACAGGAGAGGCCTCCACAGATGCATAAAGCAATGGGAGAAGTGTGTGATCCTTGGTGGTACCTATGTAGACAAAGACTAATAATAAGTGTGACAAGTTTGGTTCCTCTCAGTCAATGAGAAATGGGTCAGGGGAAATATTTAATGATCAGCCCTTCTAGCTGCCATATGATGGTGTGGGTGAACCAAGCATCTGTAGGATTATCCAGAGTCGATAACCCTCCAGCAAGTACTAGCTAGCTTCTGTGCGTAGGCTCTTACTGTCTTCAGTTCACAGTTGCGCTCATCTTTCAGCCTGTTTATCAGCATGAGCACAGGTCTCAGATCACAGTCTGACCAGAGGATAAAGGAAACATGGCAGCTCTATGAGACAGCTAACAATGCTGCAGACATACAGTATCCACCTTATTCCTAGGCCCCATGATGCCTTGCGTGAATTATGGTAGCAACTTCCGGTACTAGTTTAGAGCATATTGTTGTCAGTTAAACGGGACACTTTTCCTTGTTATAGAACAATGACTTTGGCATCAAAAATGCGTAAACACAGCCTTTTGCACCTCAAAAACAGTAATATAATCATACCATATCCCACAACTGTGGAGGGATGAGAAGATGACCTTAAAAAGATTACCTTTTTTTTTTTTTTCTCTCCCGGCGCCACACGAGTAGGCTGCCGTTTGCAACAGCGGCTCGATTCCGAGTCTTTTTTCCCCTCCTCTCTTTTTGATCCGTCTTTTTTCACTCCACTTATATCACGGACACACAGATTGTCCCAATGTCTCCTGAGCCGGTGGACGGAGCCACTGTTTATAGCAGGATACGATACAGCAGGGAAGAGCTGCTAGCATTCAACCGCCACCCGGTCCCATTGGAAAAACTCGACATACCGAGAGAACTGAGGTGAAAACGCCGCGGCTGCCGGGCTGGAGTAAGGCGGAGGACAAAAAATATAAGGTACAGACCCTCCCTTCCATCTATTGTCATGGGAAATGTACGGTCGATACTGGGAAAGGTAGATGAGCTAGCGGCTATCTCCCGTTTCGATAGCACTTACCGGGAGTGCTCTCTCCTTTTGTTTACTGAGACGTGGCTAACTGAACTAGCAGCAGATGCTAACATTGAGCTGGAGGGTTTTCACATGATACGGGCTGACCGAACACCAGACAGTGGCAAAGCAAGGGGCGGTGGAGTGATAATGTATGTTAACAACAACTGGTGCAGACCGGGACATATCACTGTTAAACAACGACATTGCAGCAAAGACATTGAGTTGCTAGCTGTTAGCATGAGGCCTACATATCTCCCGAGAGAACACTCACACGTGATCTGCATTGTTGTTTATGCAAATCCGACGGCGAACGCTGGGACAGCGCGTGACATCATCCATTCAGTAACCAGCAGGCTGAAGACAGAACACCCAGATGCTCTTCTCCTCATCTCAGGCGATTTCAACCATGTTTCACTATCTCCCATTCTACCCACGTTCACCCAGTATGTCACATGCCACACTAGAGACAATAAAACACTGGACTTATTCTACGCAAACACTAAGGAGGCGTACACCTCATCACAACTCCCCCCACTCGGGAGATCGGATCACAACTTGGTTCATCTACGGCCGGTGTACAAACCCCTAGTACACAGACAACTTCCGGCCATGCACACTGTGGAGTTATGGTCTGAGGAGACAATGGACACTCTAAAGGGCTGTTTTGAAGCCACAGCCTGGAAGCAGCTCTGCGATCCACATGGTGAGGACATCGATGGCCTCATTCACACCTTCACGGACTACCTCAGCTTCTGTGTGGACAAATCCGTTCCCACCAAGACCATACGGCATCACTCAAACAACAAACCCTGGATCAACCCTGAGATAAAAACACTTCTGAGAGAGAAGAAGAGGATCTTCAGGTCGGGGAACAGGGAGATGTTGAAGTCCGTACAGAGGAAGCTGAGGAGAAAGATCAGAGAAGGCAAGGACAGCTTCAGGAAGAAGATGGAGGACAAGCTGCAACAGAGCGACATCAGCGGGGTCTGGAGAAACCTCAAAACCCTCTCTGGGCTCCAGAATACCTCCCCCCAGGCCACGGGGGGCAGGGAGTGGGCGAACAACCTGAATCTGTTTTTCAATAGGTTTGACCAACCGCCCTCCCCCCTGACTGCACAACAACCACTGCTGCCTCTAAAGAAATCAAGTCCTGCTGCCCACTCCCCACTCCACCAACACCCCCCCACTCCCAACACACAGCCCCCCATCTGGACCCTGACCAGGACCCAGGTGAGGACGGAGCTGAGGAAGATCAAGGCGAGGAAGGCGTCAGGACCGGACGGCATCAGCGCAAAGCTCCTCAAGTCCTGTGCAGACCAGCTGTGTGGGATTGTGACGTATATCTTCAACCTGAGCCTGAAGCTGGGGAGGGTACCACAGCTGTGGAAAACATCTTGTGTGGTACCTGTACCAAAAACTTCCCACCCCAAAGACCTGAACAGCTACAGACCGGTGGCTTTGACGTCCCACTTGATGAAGACCCTGGAGAGACTGCTCCTTGCTCCCCTCCGCCTCCTGGTGGAACCAGCGATGGATCCACTCCAGTTCGCCTACCAGCATGGCATTGGGGTGGAGGATGCGGTGATCTTCCTCCTTCACCGTTCTCTGTCCCACCTGGAGAAGCCCGGGAATATGGTGAGGA
Organism: Pholidichthys leucotaenia; assembly: GCA_020510985.1. NCBI lineage: Eukaryota > Metazoa > Chordata > Actinopteri > Cichliformes > Pholidichthyidae > Pholidichthys > Pholidichthys leucotaenia. Next base: position 231,746,807 of record CM035836.1, read on the forward strand.
TCATGTTCTTTGACTTCTCCAGTGCTTTCAACACCATCCAACCGATGATCCTGAAGGACAAGCTGCTGCGCGCAGGGGTGGACCAGCACCTGTCATCATGGATCCTGGACTACCTCACGAACCGGCCTCAGTTTGTGAGAACCCAGGACTGTGTGTCCGACACGATCATCAGTAGCACGGGGGCCCCCCAGGGAACGGTGCTGGCTCCCTTCCTGTTCACTCTTTATACTGCGGACTTCTCACACAACACAACACACTGCCATCTACAGAAGTTCTCTGATGACTCTGCGATCGTTCGCCTCATCTCCAATGGAGATGAAGCTGAGTACAGAGGGCTTATCCAGGACTTCGTGGACTGGTGCCATCGGAACTGCCTCCAGATCAACGCAAGAAAAACTAAGGAGCTGGTGGTGGACTGCCGCAGGCAAGGACAACCCCCCACAGCACCAGTAAATATACAGGGAACAGACATTGAGATGGTGACAGCCTATAAGTACCTGGGTGTTCATCTGAACAATAAACTAGACTGGTCACACAATACTGATGCACTCTACAAGAAGGGACAGCGCAGGCTGTTCCTGCTGAGGAGACTCAGGTCTTTTGGTGTATAAGGCGCGCTGCTGAAGATATTCTATGACACGGTGGTGGCATCAGCCATCACTTTTGGAGTGGTCTGCTGGGGCAGTGGCATTACTGCAGCCGATAGGAAGAGACTGAACAAACTGATAAAGAAAGCTAGCTCTGTCCTGGGGCAGCGCCTTGATCCGGTGGAGGAGATAGGAGAGAGAAGGACGGTGGCTAAACTGTCATCTCTGCACGGCTGCACGGTGGCGCAGTGGTTTAGCACTGTGGCAGCACAGTTTTACCCTTGGCCGGGGGATCGCGGGGATCATGAGATCGTGGGTTCGATTCCAGCCCCCGACCAACAGTGAGCTGTGTGGAGTTTGCATGTTCTCCCCGTGTTGCGTGGGTTTACTCCGGGATTTCTCCGGTTTCCTCCCGCATACCAAAAACATGTAGGTTTAGGGCGCTCGCGCACGCAGCGACCAGCAGCCGGTGGCTTGTCACCAGACTGCAAAACCAAGTCTACCTACGGGTACAAATAAGTAACAAAAAAAAAAAAAAAAAAAAAAAAAAAAAAAAAAAAAAAAAAAAATCTCTGCTGGAGTCCGAGTTCCACCCTATGCAGGACATACTGGATGCACTGAGGAGCTCATTTAGCAGCAGACTATATCATCCCAGGTGCACAACCGAGAGGTTTCGCAGGTCCTTCCTACCAACGGCTGTCAGACTGTACAACCTAAGCAGGGCTGCTTGCAGAGATAGCAAAAAGACGTAACAAACTAATAGTTTTTTGAATGCAAAAGATGCAATAGACTTACACAATGGTCCCCCTCCGGCATACAACTAGGAAAATACCGGTCGCTATGGAGAGTGAGAATATGTATGGGCACATAATCATACCATGTAGGATAACTAAGTAGACGGTTGTGCTGTTTCATCCCATCTAGCAACAATGCTATGCACTGTGTGTTTATATATTTACATATTTATTCCATCTAGCTACAATGCTCCGCACTGGGTGTGTTTATGTTTATATATCTATATATTTATTCCGTCTAGCTACATTGCTCCGCACTGTGTGTTTACATATTCATATATTTATTCCATCCAGCTACAATGCTCTGCACTGTGTGTCTGTGTGTGTGTATATATATATTTTATAGTAATATGTACATATATATATTAGCTGCTCTTGCTTGCTTGTTTTTTTTTTTTTTCTTGCCTTCTGATTGTTGCTCTGAGTGTTGCTATCCCTGTGCTGTTGCAATCCTGGAATTTCCCCGTTGTGGGACTAATAAAGGCTTATCTTATCTTATCTTATCTTAAAAGTGTCCAGTAGCTCCGTGGACAGTAGCTCCATTAGTTAGCTCCACTGCTAAGCTGCTAATGCTGTAAACAAATAAAAGCTCTGAGATATATCAACGTTTCCACCGCAATAAAGTCAGCTGCATTTTGTTAAAATATGTTGGACATAATCAAATTTACCTCAGAGCAGACATAGTCTAGACAGAGCCACAAAGAACCATAACACCGTGCTTGGGCATTTTAAATTCGGGGTAAAACGTCAGATCTGCGACATTCATACAAGTGAAAACATACCTGACTCTGGTCTTGGTCTCTGTCCTGCATCTGTACCACCGAACACACAACCAGTCCTTTAGTTTTCAGTGCATGATCTACTCATTGCTGCTGAAGCCACAGATTTAGTGGTGCTTTGTGAGGAGCCTCACACCACGAGCAGCAGCAAGTACCAGAACTACGCAAAACATTCAAAAATACAAAAACTACAAGCGCTGAAATTAGCTGCCACTTGAGTGCAAAACACGTATGTGGACGATACATTAAAATGAATTTGAAAAACTTTTAAAAACGCTATTTTAAATGCCCCTGCTACTCCACTCTGGCTGACTGATTTAACAATAGGTCAGCTGAAACTGGAAGCTCTGCCCATAATCATTCCTACAGCGGCACCCCCAGGAATAAGGTGGATACATTTAAAAAATGAGAAAGACAAAATGGCAACTTAACTTCTGTGCCTGGGTGGAAGTGGGGGTGTTTTTGCTTTGAATATATGGAAAACCTTTTTGAAGATTCTTATTGCTTAACTTTGGTCGATGACTTCATTAACATAGGAGTAGATGGTTGACTCTGCTAGCTGTGGCTAACCATTAATGAATAAAACCATCCCAACCACAGAACAATAAACTGCGATTGAATAAGACAAAATAATGTTGATATATGATGAAATATATGGTCAAGTGTTGGTAGATGATCCAAGTGGGATCAAAGACGTTGGATGGGGAGGGCAACTTGTGTTAAGGAGAGCCACATGTGTTACCTGTTACAGAGCCATCCCGGCCAAAATATAACAAAGTAATTCACGATAATGCTTGGACATGAGATATACGTATAATAGAGTGTGGATTAATGAACCAAGTGGGATGGCTAGTGGGGTGAGTAGAATATAGCCAGTAGCCAGAAGTGCTAGGCTAACTTGGCTAAAAGCATCATCCCAGTGTGATCCTGGCAAAAAATATACCGAAATAAATAAGAACACTGCCTGGAAGTAAGATATATAATTGAGTCATGAACCAGGTGGGAACACTGGTGTCTAGTGGGGTAAGTAGGATAAACGTGTGGGTAGCACCCCCAATAAACGTGCCAAAATCCCCTGCAATATTCTCCTCTTGGCGTTCACTCTTGTTTTGACTTGCTTGATGAACTGTCAGGAACCTCAGCAGCAAGTGTACAATCCATACACAGCCACAACAGCTGGGGACCTCCTCCTCATGCTGGTCACATTCTACTGTGAGATGGCATCCCATTCCCCACACTAGGAATTGTTGAAGGTCAACCACTGGGGCTGTGTTGGTCACTCCAGCCCGTATAGCACACCCAAGCTGACGCCACAAGTGTTCTACTACATCTGTGACTGGCACACACCCAGCAGTGCTTGATGCTCAAAACAACAGTGAATACCAACAGCAGAGTATTACAGGGAATTCATAAGGCTTCCAAACCTGTCCTAAATGAAGTTTAATTAGGATATTTAAGAATAGACCAGCCTGCAACCTTTATTACTCAGTTCATAATTTAAAGCGGTAAAAACTTGCCTTTTAACTGAACTCTATCAAAAACAAATGGCATTTTAAATTAAACATAAAAGGGGTTTTTAAGGTGAACTTCAGTTTTTCAGTTTTCATATTATTTTTTTATATAATGCATAGTCTAAACAACCGATAAGATATTAACTTAATTTAATTGCTTCATTCAAAATTTTAAGAATTCTAATCAGAAGCTTAAATATATAAATTGCTTGTAAGCTAAATCTGTCTAGATTTTGTTCATAGTCACAAAAAGTTCAGAGCTACTAATTTTTTTATGAATGCCGAAAAACACCTAAATTTCCCTCTACTAACAATCTACAAACAAATCCGTTTTGCTCACGTTTCATGAATGAGGCCCATAGACTACAACTATGGTGACTATGACCTGAGTTCCAACAGTCAATCACGGGGTACTTTACCCACCAACAACAAAGCACCCTGTGATTGGCTGTTGGGACTCAGGTCATAGTCACTGTAGTTGCAGTCTTTTCAGTAGTCCTACCAGGAACAGGAAAGTTACATAGTGCCGTTTTAAAGTCAGTGAAGCCAAGTTGAAAGGTATTTTATAGATGTGATCAACCACAAAACTTTAAAATCATAAAACAGACTTACTGGACAAAAGAAATTCCTCTTTCAGTTTATTCATTGCTTTCCAATTTCGCAGTCCATTTTCCACTGACTAAGTGTCTATCGTTCTATTGGATTTTTTCCTCATTTCTTTCATAATTACTGTGAAGGCCATCTTTGCTTTAATAACAGTGTAAAAAGAAAGTAAATGTACTTCAGTGGAAAATGATACAATTAGAGTTTTCAGTTCTTGTGGAAAGAAGAGAACTCGGGAGACATCTATTTCATTGTCAGTCAGAAGAAAGAGTGTGACAGACTAACTGAAATTACAAAAAAAATCATTCCTCATCACAGGGATATCATCTGAACATAATGTGCCCATATCTGAATTTCTTGCCTTTGAAGCTCTTTGAACTGCCAATCAGTAAATTGTTGAAAGTAAATCAGCAGCATCACTCAGTCTATTATTCTTTTCTGCATTGTTCCTCTTTCTTTTTTAAAACCTTTTTACTTAAGCCAGTGTTTATGCATCTCAATATCATTCCACACTTTGTTGTTTTCTGTAGTTTAGTTCTTTTCTGCTTCTCTTTTTTTCCATCTCAGTAGGAGACTAAAGACATTTTCAAATCTACTGTCAATTTGTTTTTGACTCAGCCTCAGGAACGGTGTTGTTTCATTATTTCCAGTTACATTTCAAACAATGTGTTAGCAAAAGGCTGTACTGGCTTCATAGGGCAGCTTGGTGGCGCAGTGGATAGCAATGTGGCAGCACAGCAAGAAGGTCAGGGGTTTGATCTCACCCACTGACCTTTGGTGACCCTGCCTTCTGTTTGGAGTTTGCATGTTCTCCCCATGTCTGCATGGTTTTCTCCATGTACAATGATTTCCTCCAACAGGCCATAGGCATGCAGTTTAGGTTAAGCTACGGTCAGAAAGATTCTTACAAACGATGGGTTTGTAAGAATCTCCCAGTTCCTACGAATTCTGGAGTTCACAGTCATTCATGGAGTGGGAGCATAGTATATGCATATATAGTTTATTATGGCTGCTGTTCAATTCACAACAGCAACTTGAGGCATTGGGAAATGATTTCCTTTTCTGTCGTATGATGGCCCTAGAGTTCTTACGTTCTTCGTAAGGGTGCCTTGGGATCTTCCTACAACATACTTACTGCCAACTTATGAAAATTTTTATGTAACTCATGGCACTCTCATAGGTAGCACATTTTGTTGGCACAAATGTTGCACGAATGACGTGCTTCCGCCTTATGAGCGCCTCACTACCGCCTTACTTACACTGTAGAAATCTCTGTACGAATGGGGATTTGTAACCAAAAGATCCTCAAAAGCTAGACATCATGCTGCGATCCAAAGAAATTCAGGAACAAATGAGAAACAAAGTAATTGAGATCTATCAGTCTGGAAAAGGTTATAAAGCCATTTTTAAAGCTTTGGGACTCCAGCGAACCACAGTGAGAGCCATTATCCACAAATGGCGAAAACATGGGACAGTGGTGAACCTTCTCAGGAGCAGCCAGCCGACCAAAATTACCCAAAGAGCGCAGCGATGACTCATCCAAGAGGTCACAAAAGACCCCACAACATCCAAAGAACTGCAGGCCTCACTTGCCTCACTTAAGGTCAGTGTTCATGACTCCACCATAAGAAAGAGACTGGGAAAAATGGCCTGCATGGCAGAGTTCCAAGACAAAACTCACTGCTGAGCAAAAAAAAACATAAAGGCTCGTCTCAATTTTGCCAGAAAACATCTTGATGATCCCCAAGACTTTTGGGAAAATACTCTGTGGACTGACGAGACAATAGTTGAACTTTTTGGAAGGTGTGTGTCCCATTACATCTGGCGTAAAAGTAACACAGCATTTCAGAAAAGAAACATCATACCAGAAGTAAAATATGGTGGTGGTAGTGTGATGGTCTGGGGCTGTTTTGCTGCTTCAGGACCTGGAAGACTTGCTGTGGTAAATGGAACCATGAATTCTGCTGTCTACCAAAAATCCTGAAGGAGAATGTCCGGCCATCTGTTTGTGATCTCAAGCATGTTTTGCAACAATAAGGTTGCAAAGGTCTAGAGAGAGCTTTGCTTCTACCCATCACAAGTTCTTTGTGGTGTGACAATCTGATATTCACACACCTTTTTAAACGCTATCAGTCAGGACTTAACCAGTTGAAATTAATTTGCACTGATGGGGGGTGGAATGGCTTCCTAAATTCTGATGGATTTCAGCTGTTTTTTTTTTTTGCTTTCTATGCCTTTTTGCACCTCTTTTTCTTTGCATGTTCAATACTTATTCCCTTTGTCATTCCACGTTATTAAATGTAACTTGTTTTGTGAACACCACTGCCTTGATTTCTTTGTATGTATGGATTACTTGGGTTGTTATTGATATCTGGTGAACATCTCAGGTCAATGGCTTCATTAGAAATATGTTTAATGAGAAAAATGTTGATGTGTTCAATACTTATTTTCCCCTCTGTATATAGAAGTGCATCATTATACATAAAGTTATGCATATAGTGCTAGTATAAGAGTCATGATTTTCTCTCCATCAATGATCAGCTGGTGGCCACTAGCATTCAACCGCCACCCGGTCCCATTGGAAAAACTCGACATACCGAGAGAACTGAGGCGAAAACGCCGCGGCTGCCGGGCTGGAGTAAGGCGGAGGACAAAAAATATAAGGTACAGACCCTCCCTTCCATCTGTTGTCATGGGAAATGTACGCTCTATACTGGGAAAGGTAGATGAGCTAGCGGCTATCTGCCGTTATGATAGCACATATCGGGAGTGCTCTCTCCTTTTGTTTTCTGAGACGTGGCTAACTGAACTAGCAGCAGATGCTAACATTGAGCTGGAGGGTTTCCACATGATTCGGGCTGACCGAACACCAGACAGTGGCAAAGCAAGGGGCGGTGGAGTGATAATGTATGTTAACAACAACTGGTGCAGACCGGGACACATCACTGTTAAACAACGACACTGCAGCAAAGACATTGAGTTGCTAGCTGTTAGCATGAGGCCTACATATCTCCCGAGAGAACACTCACACATGATCTGCATTGTTGTTTATGCAAATCCGACGGCGAACGCTGGGACAGCGCGTGACGTCATCCATTCAGTAACCAGCAGGCTGCAGACAGAACACCCAGATGCTCTTCTCCTCATCTCAGGCGATTTCAACCATGTTTCACTGTCTCCCATTCTACCCACGTTCATCCAGTATGTCACATGCCACACTAGAGACAATAAAACACTGGACTTATTCTACGCAAACACTAAGGAGGCGTACACCTCATCACAACTCCCCCCACTTGGGAGATCGGATCACAACTTGGTTCATCTCCGGCCGGTGTACAAACCCCTAGTGCACAGACAACGTCCGGCCATGCGCACAGTGGAGTTATGGTCTGAGGAGACAATGGACACTCTAAAAGGCTGTTTTGAAGCCACCGCCTGGAAGCAGCTCTGCGATCCACATGGTGAGGACATCGATGGCCTCATTCACACCTTCACGGGCTACCTCAGCTTCTGTGTGGACAAATCCGTTCCCACCAAGACCATAGGGTGTCATTCAAACAACAAACCCTGGATCAACCCTGAGATTAAAACACTTCTGAGAGAGAAGAAGAGGATCTTCAGGTCGGGGAACAGGGAGATGTTGAAGTCCGTACAGAGGGAGCTGAGGAGAAAGATCAGAGAAGGCAAGGACAGCTTCAGGAAGAAGATGGAGGACAAGTTGCAACAGAGCGACATCAGCGGGTTCTGGAGAAACCTCAAAACCATCTCTGGGCTCCAGAATACCTCCCCCCAGGCCACGGGGGGCAGGCAGTGGGCGAACAACCTGAATCTGTTTTTCAACAGGTTTGACCAACCGCCCTCCCCTCTGACTGCACAACAACCACTGCTGCCTCTAAAGAAATCAAGTCCTGCTGCCCACTCCCCACTCCACCAACACCCCCCCACTCCCAACACACAGCCCCCCATCCTGACCCTGACCAGGACCCAGGTGAGGACGGAGCTGAGGAAGATCAAGGCGAGGAAGGCGTCGGGACCGGACGGCATCAGCGCAAAGCTCCTCAAGTCCTGTGCAGACCAGCTGTGTGGGATTGTGACGTATATCTTCAACCTGAGCCTGAAGCTGGGGAGGGTACCACAGCTGTGGAAAACATCTTGTGTGGTACCTGTACCAAAAACTTCCCACCCCAAAGACCTGAACAGCTACAGACCGGTGGCCTTGACGTCCCACTTGATGAAGACCCTGGAGAGACTGCTCCTTGCTCACCTCCGCCCCCTGGTGGAACCAGCGATGGATCCACTCCAGTTCGCCTACCAGCATGGCATTGGGGTGGAGGATGCGGTGATCTTCCTCCTTCACCGTTCTCTGTCCCACCTGGAGAAGCCCGGGAATATGGTGAGGATCATGTTCTTTGACTTCTCCAGTGCTTTCAACACCATCCAACCGATGATCCTGAAGGACAAGCTGCTGCGCGCAGGGGTGGACCAGCACCTGTCATCATGGATCCTGGACTACCTCACGAATCGGCCTCAGTTTGTGAGAACCCGGGACTGTGTGTCCGACACGATCATCAGTAGCACGGGGGCCCCCCAGGGAACGGTTCTGGCTCCCTTCCTGTTCACTCTTTATACTGCGGACTTCTCACACAACACAACACACTGCCATCTACAGAAGTTCTCTGATGACTCTGCGATCGTTCGCCTCATCTCCAATGGAGATGAAGCTGAGTACAGAGGGCTTATCCAGGACTTCGTGGACTGGTGCCATCGGAACTGCCTCCAGATCAACGCAAGGAAAACTAAGGAGCTGGTGGTGGACTGCCGCAGGCATGGGCAGCCCCTCACAGCACCAGTAAATATACAGGGAACAGACATCGAGATGGTGACATCCTATAAGTACCTGGGTGTTCATCTGAACAATAAACTAGACTGGTCACACAATACTGATGCACTCTACAAGAAGGGACAGCGCAGGCTGTTCCTGCTGAGGAGACTCAGGTCTTTTGGTGTACAAGGGGCGCTGCTGAAGACATTCTATGACACGGTGGTGGCATCAGCCATCACTTTTGGAGTGGTCTGCTGGGGCAGTGGCATTACTGCAGCCGATAGGAAGAGACTGAACAAACTGATTAAGAAAGCTAGCTCTGTCCTGGGGCAGCGCCTTGATCCGGTGGAGGAGATAGGAGAGAGAAGGACGGTGGCTAAACTGTCATCTCTGCTGGAGTCCGAGTTCCACCCTATGCAGGACATACTGAATGCACTGAGGAGCTCATTTAGCAGCAGACTACATCATCCCAGGTGCACAACCGAGAGGTTTCGTAGGTCCTTCCTACCAACGGCTGTCAGACTGTACAACCTAAGCAGGGCTGCTTGCAGAGATAGCAAAAAGACGTAACAAACTAATAGTTTTTTGAATGCAAAAGATGCAATAGACTTACACAATGGTCCCCTCCGGCATACAACTAGGAAAATACCGGTCGCTATGGAGGGTGAGAATATGTATGGGCACATAATCATACCATGTAGGATAACTAAGTAGATGGTTATGCTGTTTCATCCCATCTAGCAACAATGCTCTGCACTGTGTGTGTTTATATATTTACATATTTATTCCATCTAGCTACAATGCTCAGCACTGGGTGTGTTTATATTTATATATCTATATCTATATATTTATTCCATCTAGCTACAATGCTCCGCACTGTGTTTTTATATATCTACATATTATTCCATCTAGCTACATTGCTCCGCACTGTGTGTGTTTATATACTTACATATTTATTCCACCTAGCTGCAATGCTCCGTACTGTGGGTGTTTATACATTTACATATTTATTCCATCTAGCTACAATGCTCTGCACTGTGTGTTTATATATTCATATATTTATTCCATCCAGCTACAATGCTCTGCACTGTGTGTCTGTGTGTGTGTGTGTATATATATATTTTATAGTAATATGTACATATGTACAGTATATTAGCTGCTCTTGCTTGCTTGTTTTTTTTTCTTGCCTTCTGATTGTTGCTCTGAGTGTTGCTATCCCTGTGCTGTTGCAATCCTGGAATTTCCCCATTGTGGGACTAATAAAGGCTTATCTTATCTTATCTTAGTTCTCATGGCACACCAAAATTGATCTGCACTTCTACGTTCTCCCACGTTATGTCCCAAAAATGTACAGTATGTACCCATCAGGAGCTGAAAGAAGGAAGAAGCAAACAGAGGATCAGAAGAAACACCATGTTTGATAACATAACGTAGCTGGAGTGGTGTGGCCTAATGGTAGAGAATCCGCTCCACAGCTGGGAGGTCGTGGGTTCAAACCCAGGCCGGGTCATACCAGAGACCAATTAAAAATGGTACTCCCCGCCTTCTAGCTTGGTGCTCAGTGTAATAGAATCGGGGAAGGAAAAGTTGTTTGTGGCAGCGGCCTCTCTGATTCTAGATGTGATTAACATTGTAGATAGGAGAAACATAATTTTGTTCTACTGTACATGATTGGCTGTATGGGCTGAATGACAATAAAGTTGTCTTCTTCTAACTTTAGGTGTCAACGTGACTTAGACACATATCTTGTTTGCAAGCTAGCTATAGTTTACGGTTCTGGTCCAGAAGGCTAAAGCAATACCAGACTACTCTTCTGAGGCTGCTACCATTTAAAATTAAACCAAATATTAGTGTGAAACACACCAGACAGACACTGAGATGACGCAAGCAACACTGCTACAACTGTGCAAAATTCAGTCAGAAGCATCATGTAATTTATTTTACTGAAGAGGGGCCTCAAATTCAAATTTCACTTAGGGCCCCATGAAATCTTGGGTCAGCCCTGAGCTCATAGATGGGGAAACCACACTATTTGTAGTATCTTTTGAGAGACTACGGGCAGATCTCTGACAAGTCTCGTCTTGGCCCAATCCAATTTTTAAGAAAAGCACATGAAGAATATCTCTGAAACAGCCTCCACTGATCATTCTGCATCATAGCTTGACTCTCCACCACCCTGCTGATCTTGTAACTTTCCAAGACTTCAAAGACTGATAATGATTTACAGGATTTGCATAAGGGCACTAAAAGAGCCAATTGAGAAGCAGAAAGATGCCTAGAGCTGGACTGTTAATTCCTTATCTCTACTTTTGAACCATCAGCTCCGTGAGTAAAGAAGCATTTAAGCTTTCCCATCCTCCAGACAGATCATGTCGCCCGGGGTTGATGAATCTCAGCCTGCAGCAACACTTTTTAGTCATGTCAGCACTGTGCTCACTTATTAAGATAATATTTTTATTTCACTTTTTTAAATGTAGAAGGTATTTCTCATCTAAAGAGACAAAAACAGGCTAAAGACTGAGACAGACATCAGTCTACGTAATTATTTTCTGTAATCTCAGTGCCCAGGTATCAGACTGCTCTGATGCTTTTTGTGACAGATTTGTTTTGCAGCACATTTTAATACAGCCCAAAAATCAGTAAGTACAGTTAATGTATGTAATATGTTTTATTGGATCATTTTCCTCAATAAATAAATGAAGAATAAAATATTTTTGTCTCATTTATTTAAGTGGGTTCTCTTTATGTAAGTTTAGGACTTGTGTGAAAATCTGATGATGGTTTAGGCCATATTTGCAGAAATATAGAAAATTCTAAAGGGTTCACAAACTTTCAAGCACCACTGTAAGTTCAGGGGGAAAAAAGAGAATAACAGGGTACAAACAGGGCAAGTACAGGATAAATACTGGGATATGGTCTGTATTATGACTTGACTTTCTTCTGATTTAATTATCCAGTAGGGAAAATATTAGGAAAAACAAGGGAAAACAGGTAAAATAAGGTGGAAATGGTAAAACATGAAACAGTGAAAAACAACATAAAAGTCAAAAACAGCAGTGTAAAAATAGTTTACAAACAAGCAATGTAAAAAAAAAATATGCTAAAATCATGGTTAAAAAAAGATAACTAAGGAGTAAGTATACTGGTGAATGGTCTGCATTATGCCTTGACATTTATCTGACAAAATAAGGTAAAAAGAGCATAAAAAGAGTTTTATGTCATGAATCTGGGTTTGGTGATTCCAAACCTAGTTCTGACACCGTGGCTATTTTGGCCCATTCTCCATTTATTTTTCATCAGGCGCTTTCAGGGAGCCCTTTGGGTCCTTTGCTCCCTGACAGCTTGGGCACGCCCCCCCCTCCTCCTGTCAGTGTCATCAGCTGTATCTTATTATTGGTGTTCACACACACACACACACACACACACACACACACACACACACACACACACACACACACACACACACATCTCATTCACTTCTATTCACATGCTCAGACACTCACTCATGCACACGTTTTCAATTTGTCCAGCCCACGCTCATTCGCACCAGCTGTCTCTTCCCTCGTTAGCATTGTGATTACTTAAACGCTGTGAGAGTAGGAAGAGATCGCCGGAGCATTGTGCTTCATACACGGCAGCGTGTACATCCGTGTATGCAAGTTACCATTACCTACGTTAACTTTCAGCCTGACGTCTTAGCCGTGTCTAACGCTTCAAGATTGTGTACTCCCTTTGTGTTAGCGGCTGTTTCTGCCTTATCGTCATCCACCGGACTGCACAGACAGCCCCGGATCGCTCCGGCACCCTAAGTCTAAGTTTGCCTTTCTCCCCGTGCCAACAGCAGCTCTGCAGCACTAGGCATTCCCTTCCTCGGGCTGTAGAGCATCCAGGTGGCGTCCCTGTATGTCTGGTGGCCTTAAGTTCAATCATCTCACTCTCTGTTCATTGCATGACTGCTTGCTGGACTTATTGTTTGAGGTTTGTTTAATAAAGTGCACAAATCTATCTCTGCCCATGGGTTTTCATTCTGCCCTCTGTGGGCGGCGTAATGGCGCACGAGGGATCACAACAGTTTTAACCTTGTTTTGACCCCGTTTTCCCCACTGTCTGTTTTTCAAGTTTTTACCATGTTCTCCCCCTCATTGTGATCACATTTTCCCTGTTTTTAACCCCTCTTGATTTTGTTTTTAGTCTTTTTTTGTCCTGTTTTCCCTTGTTTTTCTACTCTTTTTACCTCACATGTTCTTAAGCATACATGTTTTCTGTGTACAGACATTTTTCAGCATTCCTCTTTCCATCACAAAATTTGACTTAGGTGCTGCATGAAAGTCACTCTAGTAGTATCCAAGAATATTATGTTTTTGCAGCTGACTAATGTTTGGAAATATTGCTTTAAAAATGAAGTTTGAGTATTATTTGAGTATATCACCTTACATTATTTACCTGTGGCAGCTCATATTTTATTACTTAATGCTATACATCATAAAATATTTCACCATGAAAAAATAATCAAGCCACTAGACTGCTATCCACAATCTTTGAAATGGTCATTATCAAAAACTCCCCTATAATGAGCCGGAAAAACTGCTCTTCATCCACTATGAATTTTCAGGGAGGAAATCACTGTTACTACTCCCCGAGGAGAGGCCATACTGTCTTGTGGATGAAGACTTAATTGAGCGCACAAGCTCAGAAGAAGGTTTGTTTTTGATGCCCTCTAAATTTGATTGGATTCCTCTGAGTGGTGCCCAGTGTCTCAGACACACGCTGAGGTGGTGGGGTTCTGGCGGTTTTCTAATCTGCAGAAGAGTGGGACTACAGTGTTGGCACATTCATTGGTAAAAACAGTGTTTTCTGAGTGATTGTCTTTAAAAACATCTCTGTCATCAGGAGGCACAGCATATCAGCAGGGATCAGATTTGGCTAAGCCGTTAATGGATCACGAAATAACTTTAAGAATACGCTAGAGTCTTTAGATTTATTTTTAATTTGGTCTTACACTTCTATTTTATGATTCTTCTAGATTGTCTGTTCTATCAGAATAGAAGTTGTTTTACTGCCCTGTAAAACCTGATGAGTTAGTTCAACTCAAAGTATTTGAGGAAACCGATTGCTGGGAATCATTTAAGTGTGTCAGCTTAAATCATTCAAGCACATCTACTTTTTCAGCTGAGTAAACAGTTATCCTAAAATGAGTTAACTTAAATGTACCTTCTTCACACTAAACTACTGAAGAATGAAATTTATTTTTTGACTATGTATTATTTTATTGTGATTCATTCTGAAATGTATTCTGCTCAGATGGAACAATTGCTGTTTATTCACATCAGCGGTGTTCTATCTGAGTAGAAAAGTACTGTGTGAACTGTTGTACTAGAGGAAGGGAGTGCCAGCCAACTCAGCAGTTGATCAGTGCACCCAGATGTCTTAAAGGCCTACCACGTACGGAGTCTCAAGGTCAGTCATATACTGATAGAAGCTGTTTCTGTTCCCACTACGAGATACTAAAGGACAAATCCTTGCATGATTATAGAACTGTGCATGTTTGTTATCTATCTATACAGAAAGATGCTGTGTAAAAAAATCTCTATGGGACTGCCTCGTTGAGCATTATTCTCAACTTTTTGTTGTGTGTACTGCTCCCTTGCAGCAAGAAATAAACTTGTTTAGTTCATCTGATTGATTCTCTTCTCAGTGATTAATTTTTCCTCAACAACTGCCATTCAAGCTTTACTCACATTATTTCTATTAAGGTTTATCACCACATTGTAATTATGACAGCTTACATAACACAACACAATTGGAACACTCAGTAACGCCCTAGGACAATATATGCAAATGTTTAAATTTGGACATTAGTGGAGTGTACTTGAAACTTCCCTTAGATTTCCCACTAAGCACTCAATAACAAGAGAATGAACTTGTGCAAACAGTTGTCCAGCTGACAAGCCTTTGGAGATTACAGAAAATTGCTGAGGGAGAAAGAGAGAGAGAGACTGCTGAGCTTCTGGTCTAAAAGTTTATTTAGCACTCTTTCAGTGTTGAAAACTGTCAAAGGTCTTTCATCGTCCTCTCCCACAAAGCGTCTTAAGCAGGACTTTAATGGAGCTCTCAGTAAAACATGGACAACACAGAGAGAAATACGGGATGACATTGTCTCCGTCTGAAGACTCATCTCACTCTAATTGCCTCAAGTTGTATTGATTACTTGAGGACCCTCACACCTTTTCCCTGTGATCCCTTCACACTGTGTGTAATCCTTACACACAGCCTACAGACCTGTTCATCTGCTGTTTTCTGATGCGATTAAAGATATTGATCAAAGTGTTTGTGTGTTTGTTTGGAGGCACCTTTTTGAATGTGACAGCTCACAATGTGAATGCTGGCAACAAGGAAGCAAACATGGGCGAGCAAAGCATTTGACAAAGTACATGAGCCAAAAAATCCTTGAGCTACGGCCTGAGCTACAGTTGCTCAAGTATCTTGTCATAAAATATGTACTTAAATCGTCTTTTTGAGAGATACTATGTATTCTTACTTGAGTACATTTTTCATTAACACCAATTCACACAAATTCAATCCCTGTGAATTCTGTGCAACCTTGCAGCTTTGTCCAATCACTGCAACTTTCCTGCAGTTTGAGCTAATCATCATTTTACATGAATTTTGCCAATAAAATCTGTCCCTAAGTAGCGCTCAAATGCACACATCATCAGTCTAACCAATCACACTCTCACATATATACACTTTCTTGTTCACATGGAGGTGCCAACATGTGTGAAAACATCACTTATTTACCAACAGCAATTACTGCTAAAGACAGTGCTCAGCAGTTTCTGAATGAAATACATCCATCCATCCATCCATCCATCTTCTTCCGCTTAATCCTCTTCGGGTCGCGGGGGGGCTGGAGCCTATCCCAGCATCTTTGGGCAAGAGGCAGGGTACAATACATGCCTTGCCTTGGGAGACCCTACCAGGGGCAAGTTGCTCCCAACAACATACAGTAGCTCCAGGTATCATTTGGGCACTCAAACCCCTCCACCACGATAAGGTGGTGATCCAATTTTCAAGCATCACGCTAAATACTGATGACAGAGGTGTGTCGAGACACAAGAAATCAGGCATAGAAAGACAGACAATATTCGTTAATTTTTCAAAATAAAGCAGAGGAACAGAATAAAGTACTGATTTTTTATCTGCACCTATCTGCAGACTGGTACCAAGTGGTCCTTGGACCGGGCTGGCTGTTGGGGACCACTGTACTAACATGCATTCAATGCAGTTTAGCTGGTGTAAAGGCTAACTCTTTTATCTTTTTATTCAAGTTGTTAGCAAGAGTACAATGTGGTTCATTTTTATGACAAATTTATGAAGCACTTAATTCTCATGTACTTGTGCAAAATTTTATATTTTGCTGATGCACGAAAGTTTTTCAGTATATCAGAGGTTCTGCTTCTTTATGAAAAGATTACTGATTAATAAGAAATGTTTGGCAATCCTGTGCTTTTCTTGTGGTCTTATAGCATCACAGTAAACTATAGAAAAAGCAACTGCTTTAAAATTTGTGCTTTCTCCCACAACTTTCAGTGGAAAAAACTTTAAAAATTGCAACTTTTTAGAAAAGTTGGTACAAATTCAGGCTTTTTGAGCCACATCAGTCACAAAGAAGGCCCATGAAATCATGTAGGTACTGTTTTTAAGAGAAAAACATTCCTCTACTCAAGTTCTTTGGGTTCTACTCAGTGTTACTTTGAGTAACTGAGTAACCCAAATTCAACGCGGTTTATGTCTTGTGAATTTGCAGCTTTTTCCTCATACATTTGTGACTTTTTATTTCTTTTCTTTGGGACCCATTTTAATGCAGGCAATGTTTTTGGGCCTTCCATTTTAAAAAAGTTCCTCCCCGCAAAGGTGACAACACTGGGACACCTGGTGAACTTGTGCTGCGCTAACATGGTCAATGCTGGTGCCCTGTGCTTGGCGCTTGGCATCTCTTCAGTCAAGGTTATAATGAACTTACCGAAAGACTGGGGAGACCGCCTCTCCACAGAAGAACACTCTGCCATTGCTCACACTACAAAGATTCTGTGCAATCTGCCGACGAGCCTTTTCCTTTTAGTGTTTTATCTCCTGATTTTTAAGATGGCAGTGGTGTGGTTTTTAAACTCTGAACCCATTAACATTTGGACTCTTGGTGAAAATTATAAATGTGAGCAAATTAAAAGGTGGAGCCAATACACCGTGGAGGAAACATTTGGGTCTGGGTGCAGAGGTGATGCCTGCCTGGAGAGCTTTCTATAAACCATCATTAACTAAGAAGGTTGGAGGCGTGCAGCGGCGGGTCTTACATGGGGCTGTGGCTGTAAATGCTTTTATCTCTGTTTTAAATCCAAATGTTGTTGAGAGCTGTCCATTTTGTCTTCAGAAAGAGACTATGTTCCATTGTTTTCTGGACTGCAACAGACTGCAATTGTTGTTTGTATTAGAGACGCTGTTTCATCTGCTTGGGGAGGTCTTTTCCCTGAGGATTTTTATATTGGGCTTTCCATATGGATAGAGAAGTAAGAAAAAAGTGAGCAGCTCAATTTCATCCTGGGTCACATCAAGATGGCCATTTACGTTAGCAGAAAGAGAAAAGTGGAACAAATGCTGGACTATAATATAAAAGACATGCTGGTAAACATGATTAGGACTTGACTAATCGTTGATTCTATCACTTGATGCAAAATCTGGAACCTTCTGATGCTGTGTTCTGTTAACGAGGGGAACCTTACCTATGGCGTAATACTGACGTGAGAAGAAACGTTTTGTTTTAGTTGCTTGTGTCTTTAATTTCCTACCAGCTAATTTTCTGTTATTGCTCCTCTTAGCTGGAGTGACTTTCTGTTGATCTTTTTGATAATAAAGGTGTGTTGAAAAATCAAATCTCTCTCTCCCACTTTCTCTTTCCCTCTCTAAAGGTAATTAAGATGACGCCATTCCCATGTAATTAAATGCACTCTATGTGCATGTGCTTGTGCGTGTGTGTGTGTGTGTGTGTGTGTGTGTGTGTGTGTGTGTGTGTGTGTGTGTGTGTGTGTGTGTGAAGAAGATGAGCTGTCAGACAGTTGAAGTGGGGTCTGGAGCAGAAAGGGAGAAAAGTAACGAAAATCTAATCTTCCTCCATCTTCGCATCGATTGGAGGAACCCTGGAGCCTGAAGATAATGCCCACCGATTAGACAGGCCACCACGGTTGGCGGTCCCGTCGTATCCCAGCTCAGGTCACCTGCTCTACCTCTTGGCTTGCACTCTGGCTTATTGCAGGGCCTGCTTTTTGAAATTCAGTGCAGTTCTGCAGCTGCCCGTAGACTGAATAAGCGCAGCATGGAGGTGGCCAAAGGGTGTCACATGAGAAACACAAATTTAAAGCCTCGGACAACATTCACTAACTGATCTGTGTACTGTTGCAACAACAACAAAAAAGGATTCATTTATGAAGTGTATATGCTGGCTTTTGTTCTGAGACAGTTTCACAGTCATTTTATTCTGCGTTTTTGCTTTCAGCTAAGTGACCCTCTGTATGGCTGGGATGAAGCCTGGGGTGGCGCTGGATAACCTGGATAACCTGTTGGGGTTTCCCTTTCTGCCCAGTATAACCTGTGTATTTATTTTGGACAGATTTACAGCTTGCATGAAATGCCAAAGTTTTGTGTCAAACATGCAAAGCAGAACTAAAATCCGGGGCAATGGATTGCTGTGAAAAATGTCCAGTTTTAGTGTAGCGTTAAAGCACACCTATAACTTGGATTCTACTATTTTATTGGAGCTTTTAAATCTGCTCCACCATTTTTAGTCACAAGGTTCAGTTCACAGGAGGATTTGCTATACTGCCAGTGAAAACATCTGTGTAATGTCTTTTGGGGCATGGAGGAACACTGGTAAATAACTCTAATGATGTCATAGGGGATTTGCCTTGAGACAAAAAAAAAAAGCCTTCCACTTTCAAAATAGGAACATTAAGCTTAAAAAAATATTAGGAAATGTATGGGAATTGAAGAACTTGTCAGGGTTTCTCTGGGCTCAAAAGTCTTTCTAGTCCAGCCTTTTGTTTGTCTAACCAAATCTAAAATCCATCAAGGGGAATCTCCAAAACTGATGAGCTCCCAAACCTTAAATACATACCAACACATTTTCAATCCAGGTGTCTAATACAGTATGTTGCAGTTTGGTTACAGCCCATTAATATCATGGGTGCTATATGGATGGGGCCTTTAACACTTTAGACCTGTAATAGACTCCAATGTACCAAACCGATGTACGCAGTCAGAGAGTTGTAAAATATCAGCTCTGTGTCACACTACAGTTAAAAAAAACGAACAGATTTGAGTCATTTCACAGTGGTAGTGTGAATCTAGCCTCATTATTACAATATGAAACTGTGTGTATGTCTACGCCTGTCTTTCTGTGTTGGTGATAGATTGGCAAACCATCCAGTGTACCCTCCCTCTTACCCAATGACAGCTGGACTACAAATGGGGTGGGAATGGCCGAGGCTCCCCGATAGGATATTATCATGATACTTGCACCATAATATAATATTACCATGATCTTGTGAAACATTGAGCTTTGCAATATCATATATTGTGATCCTGCCCATCTTCGTCTTTTTCAACTCTGGGCTGAATCACAAAAGAAAGTCAAAAAAAAGTCCGCTGGTTTTTAGTGCTCTTGTGCCCAAATAGTTAGGTTTGATTTTGCAACATTTATTAATAATTTTTAATAAAATATCACAATACTAGTGTCTCTGAACTATACAATACATACAATATAGCCACCACAAAGGGTCACGATGATAAATGGCACTGATTTCCGCACCTCTAAATATGAATAGATGAACAATATGTTGGTCAGTGTTGATAAATGAATGACATTTGCTCAACCAAAGTAGGTCACTTTCACATTAACAAGCTTTGTTTCATTCAAATACAAAGTCTTTAGGTCGAAATAAAGGGTGTTTTTACAAATAATTACAAGAAATCTCTGTATTACGTCTATTTGAGAAAATAACCATTTATTTAAACGCCTTCAAACCATGCAGGTGTATTCCTCAGATGTCAAGAATTTTGATCCGAGTTCCATTTTTCTTTCTAAATGTCATTTTCTGACGCTCTAACAATACCAGCTGAAATTCTACCAGCAAAAATAACCAAGGCCACCTTTTCACTGAACAGCCAATTTTCCAGTATTGACAAAATCATATGTTTCTCTGCATCATTTTTATAACCCCACCAGCCAGCCAGCATGTCGCAGCAGATATTCATGTAGACAGCATCATCAGTAAATCCAAACTGATCATCAAATGACGGCTCTTCTAAGGAACCAAATAAACAATAAACCAAAGTTTAAGAACATTTATAAATATCACAAAGATCTTTATGTAACCTCCTACCTTTTTCTTGTTTGTTGGGCAGATGTAGAAACTGGTCACCACGATAGTTGTTCCAGGTACAAGGTTGAGTTTGGTGTAGGTTGTTCCATAGTCAGTGGACCTGATCAGAGACAAAAAAAAAACAAAAAAAAACAAGAACAGGTAGGCATTATTGTGATTTGGATTTGCTTTGCGAGTCTTATTAATAAAAGGTCTTTTGTCAATAATAAATCTTCCATTATACAACAGTTCCGACCGAGCACATTGATTGGATAATAAGTATTCCAGAAGTTACTATATTCCACGATAATTGCACTTCAGCGTTTCACTGGATATGTATCACTCCACCTCATAGGTGTTCTAGTAACCGTTAATTACTAACAGTAATTTACTGTCAGCTCTGTGAGAATTTCACTACTGTGTTGGATACCTCAAATTCCACAGTGAGGCACTGTTTGAAAAGAAATCTTACATACCTTTATTTATTGATTAATTTTTTAAAAAAAGTTTTGATCTCTGCCCTTCTGTGGTACTGACTCTACAGATGACAGGTATGTTTTATAAACACTTACTTTTGCACCTGACAATATTGAATTTGCTTACGTGTGTGTGAAGTGACAATAGACATCTTCATGCTGACTGAGATGTTTAGCAACAGTTACTGGCTACATTTAGAAGGGACTTTTTTCTCAGCTGTGCAAAATAACTGGTTAAACAAACAAATAATAACATTTTGTCCAGTATTGCTGTCATTTAATAAATTGTGTTTGCAGAACTGTTGTACAAAAGCAATATTACCATCAACGTTGTCATACTGTATGCCCAAAGCGTTACTATATTCATTGATACCGCTCGTGTAATACCGCTTAAATACTGTATAGTGAAACAACCACAAAGCAAGAGAATATCAGTGACACACACACACACACACACACTATATATATACAGTGGGGCAAAAAAGTATTTAGTCCGCCACCAATTGTGCAAGTTCTCCCACTTAAAAGATGAGAGAGGTCTCCAATTTTCATCATAGGTATACCTCAACTATGAGAGACAAAATGAGGAAAAAAAAAAATCCAGAAAATCACATTGTCTGATTTTTTAAAGAATTTATTTGCAAATTATGGTGGAAAATAAGTATTTGGTCAATAACAAAAGTTCATCTCAATACTTTGTTATATACCCTTTGTTGGCAATGACAGAGGTCAAACGTTTTCTGTAAGTCTTCACAAGGTTTTCACACACCGTTGCTGGTATTTTGGCCCATTCCCCCATGCAGATCTTCTAGAGCAGTGATGTTTTGGGGCTGTCGCTGGGCACCACGGACTTTCAACTCCCTCCAAAGATTTTCTATGGGGTTGAGATCTGGAGACTGGCTAGGCCACTCCAGGACCTTGAAATGCTTCTTATGAAGCCACTCCTTCGTTGCCCGGGCGGTGTGTTTGGGATCATTGTCATGCTGAAAGACCTAGCCACGTTTCATCTTCAATGCCCTTGCTGATGGAAGGAGGTTTTCACTCAAAATCTCACGATACATGGCCCCATTCATTCTTTCCTTTACACGGATCAGTCGTCCTGGTCCCTTTGAAGAAAAACAGCCCCAAAGCATGATGCTTCCACCCCCATGCTTCACAGTAGGTATGGTGTTCTTTGGATGCAACTCAGCATTCTTTCTCCTCCAAACACAACAAGTTGAGTTTTTACCAAAAAGTTCTATTTTGGTTTCATCTGACCATATGACATTCTCCCAATCCTCTTCTGGATCATCCAAATGCTCTCTAGCAAACTTCAGACGGGCCTGGACATCTACTGGCTTAAGCAGCGGGACATGTCTGGCACTGCAGGATTTGAGTCCCTGGCGGCGTAGTGTGTTACTGATGGTAGCCTTTGTTACTTTGGTCCCAGCTCTCTGCAGGTCATTCACTACGTCCCCCTGTGTGGTTCTGGGATTTTTGCTCACCGTTCTCGTGATCATTTTGACCCCACGGGGTGAGATCTTGCGTGGAGTCCCAGATCGAGGGAGATTATCAGTGGTCATGTATGTCTTCCATTTTCTAATAATTGCTCCCACAGTTGATTTCTTTACACCAAGCTGCTTACCTATTGCAGATTCAGTCTTCCCAGCCTGGTGCAGGTCTACAATTTTGTTTCTGGTGTCCTTCGACAGCTCTTTGGTCTTGGCCATAGTGGAGTTTGGAGTCTGACTGTTTGAGGTTGTGGACAGGTGTCTTTTACACTGATAATGAGTTCAAACAGGTGCCATTAATACAGGTAACGAGTGGAGGACAGAGGAGCCTCTTAAAGAAGAAGTTACAGGTCTGTGAGAGCCAGAAATCTTGCTTGTTTGTAGGCGACCAAATACTTATTTTCCACCATAATTTGCAAATAAATTCTTTAAAAATCAGACAATGTGATATGTGTGATATGTGTGTGATATGTGACAATGTGTGTTTTCTGGATATTTTTTTTCTCATTTTGTCTCTCATAGTTGAGATGATGACCTATGATGAAAATTGGAGGCCTCTCTCATCTTTTAAGTGGGAGAACTTGCACAATTGGTGGCTGACTGAATACTTTTTTGCCTCACTGTATATATGAGATGAGATGATGAGATTCAACTTTATTGTCATTACACATGTATGAATACAAGGTAACGAAACGTGACTTGGCATTTGGGCACGCTCTGCAGAGCGCATCCAAGGCCGGGGCAGCCGCTTGGCGCCAGTCATAAAGAAGAAAGGGAAAAAAAAGAAAAAGAGTGGATATCACACAGTAGGCGAGAGAAAAAAACATGTTTTATATATATATCAGGGGATCGCCTGATTGCTGGGGTCTTTCTGCAACTGTGGGGGTCCCCCCTACAGTTGATAGTGCTATGAGATGACTGTTGTTGTGAAATGGCGCTATATAAATAAAGTTGAATTGAATTGAATTGAAATATATATATATATATATATATACAGTATATATGTGTGTGTGTGTGATATGTGTGTGATATGTGACAATGTGTGTTTTCTGGATATTTTTTTTCTCATTTTGTCTCTCATAGTTGAGGTATACCTATGATGAAAACTGGAGACCTCTCTCATCTTTTAAGTGGGAGAACTTGCACAATTGGTGGCTGACTGAATACTTTTTTGCCTCACTGTATATATATATATATATATATATATATATATATATATATATATACACACTGTATATATATATATATACACATATATACAGTGTGTGTGTGTGTGTGTGTGTGTGTGTGTGTGTGTGTGTGTGTGTGTGTGTGTGTGTGCAGGTGTTGTACCAGTCTGTTGTGGTGAAGAGGAAGCTGAGTTCTAAGGCAAAGCTGTCGATTTACCAGTCAATCTACGTTCCTACTCTCACCTATGGCCACGAGATTTGGGTAATGACCAAAAGAATGAGATCGTGGATACAAGTGGCTGAAATGAGCTTTCTCCATAGGATTGCTGAACTCACCCTCAGAGATAGGGTGAGGAGCTCAGTCATCCATGAGAGGCTCAGAGTAGAAACGCTGCTCCTTCACATTGAAGGGAGCCAGTTGAGGTGGTATGGGCATCTGATCAGGATGCCTCCTGGACGCCTCCTCCCACTTGAGGTGTTTCAGGCACGTCCCACTAGGAGGAGACCCCGTGGCAGACCCAGGACTCACTGAAGAGATTATGTCTCCCAGCTGGTCTGGGAATGCCTTGGTATCCTCTCTGAAGAGCTGGAGCAGGTGGCTGTGGAGAGGGAAGTCTGGGCTTCTCTGCTTGAACTGCTGCCTCCGCGACCCAGACCTCCGGAAAAGCAGTAGAAGATGGATGGATGGATGGATGGATATATATATATATATGGGGGGGGGGGGGGGCTGAAAAGCTCACAGTGGTTAAATTTGACCAAATGTGGTTTATTTTTTTCAATTGCAGGGATCCAAGCCCTGCAACACTGATGGAAGAAGTGTGTGGACCGAAGGGGAGACTATGTTGACAAATAAACCATATTTGGTCAGATTTGACCACTATGAACTTTTCAGCCCCCCCTCGTACAGCAGTTAGTTACAACTGAGCAATCTCATTGGACAATAGGGATTCCAGGAGTAACTACATTCACCAATAACCACAGTCATAGATATATGTGTATGTATATATATATATATTTTTTTTTTTTTTTAAATTTTTTTTTTGGGGGGGGGGGGGGACTTATTTTGTACCCGTAGGTAGATTTGTTCTGCAGTCCAGTGACAAGCCACCAGCTGCCGGTCGCTGCGTGCGCAAGCGCCCCTTAACTCCCTAACCTGCATGTTTTTGGCATGTGGGAGGAAACCGGAGAAATCCCGGAGTAAACCCACGCAAACACGGGGAGAACATGCAAACTCCACACAGATCACTGTTGGCCAGGGGCAGGGATCGAACCCACGATCTCATGATCCCCGCGATCCCCCGGCCGAGGGTAAACTGTGCTGCCGCAGTGCTAACCACTGCGCCACCGTGCATATATATATATCTCAGCTGTGTTCTAAAAATATTTAATTTAAGTAATTGTGACTGGTGTCTTGGAGTTTGAATGTGCTGTTTTCCTTAATTTCTGCAGAGAAGAGCTGTTTGAAAAGAGTCAGTGTTAAAGGCCCTGTCACACCTTGACAATTTAGGCAGCGTTTGCCAAATGCATAAAAATTGGTCTAAAACGCTGGCATATGCTGAAATTTTGGGGCCTATACATCGTGTATTCATAACGAGTAGGACATATACAAAACATATTAGTAACTTATATAGAACGTTTCGATAACTCATAAATAACTTAAAGGTAGGTAGGAAGGTAGGAAACCAATGAATGTTTAGCATGTTGCCGGTGTTCACAACTTATACCCAACCATAGTCTAACTTGTGCATAACTTTTGCATAGTTGATCCTAACTTCTGCATAGTGTGGTCATGCTAAACTGCCATAGTCTACCAATCCATGAATCCTAGGTGTGCAAGAGATCACCTCTGTTCAACCAAGATAATACTCCCCTCCAAAGACCATCGCAGAGCTGTCAAATCTGTCAGGTTGGTCACGTCTAAAACAGCTGATGTGACACGTCAAAGATGTCAGATGACAGCTGTCACAACCTGGCACCAAGGCACAGCAACTGATGGCGATAAAAAAGTTCATTTTCAATAAAGTGAAAAAAAAAAAAAAGCTAATGCATGGAGTGTCTTTTGCCGGTGTGAACCCAAAAACATCAGAGAGCCACAGCCAAGGGAGAGCAAAGTGTGATTTATCATGGAAAACAGCTGAGCTCTGCGCTTCTGGTGATCAGCTGATTAGATCCTCCTACTCTGGTGTTCTGACATTTTAGCATATCTATCAGAACAACACTGGACAGCTGATGGCACAGACTGCAGTCAAAGGTAAAAAACATGGCAAGGAGGGCTAAACAGCGATTTGGATCTTCATAACATCCTGTAGCTTGAAAGCGTTACACTTAAGTTGGCTTGAACACGTCCCTGACAGGCCCCGTTACACAAAAAAGTACGTGTGTGTAGCTCTGTGTGTGTGTGCACTGCTGGCAGCAGCTGAGCTGATCAGAACAGAGAGCAGGTGGATCAAGTCAGCTCTTAATTAGCAAAGATGTCACCTAGTGTACACAGAGTCCATCATGGTGGAAACATGTCAAGGTAGGAAACATCTCTTTACTTTGTCTGAATAGAAGAACAAGACCAGTTTATCAGGTTCCTCCTGTGAACCAATGCTGCAAATATGCCATTACTGGGTAGCTGTAAGTTAGAAACCCATTCAGTAAGTTACGCGTAGGTTCAAAGAGTGTTACTCATATGTTAGAAATACGTTTTGGGTATGCTAGACATTTATTTATTTATCCTGTTTTCGATCCCAGCCCCCGACCAACAGTGATATGTGTGGAGTTTGCATGTTCTCCCCGTGTCTGCATGGGTTTACTCCGGGATTTCTCCGGTTTCCTCCTACATGCCAAAAACATGCAAGTTAGGTTAATTGGCATCAAACTGGGAATTCTAAATTGTCCTTAGGTATGACTGTGAGAGTGAATGGTTGTCTGTCTCTCTGTGTTGGCCCTGCGATGGACTGGCGATCTGTCCAGGGTGTACCCTGCCTCTCGCCCAAAGATGCTGGGATAGGCTCCAGCCCCCCGTGACCCGAAAACAATTAAGTGAAAGAAGATAGCTGGATGGATGGATCTTGAAATAATTCGATTTATGAGTAACTTATGAGTCGCTTACAAGTAATGTGTGTGAACGAACGCATAACTTCTCTACAACTTATGCTCCGCTTAATGTGGGACGTTTCAGACATATGCTGGATACGTCGGAAATTTTTCAGCTTGCTGAAAATTTTCAGAGGAGCTTGGCATACAACGCTGCATACCAGTGTGCTTCAGTGTGCTCTTAACTTATACAAAACATGCCCATAACGGATTCCACGTACACCAGCGTATTCTACAAATTTTTCATACGTTTGGCAAACACTGACTAAATCGTCTAGGTGTGACAGGGCCTTAACAACCAAACTGTGTTGCTGTTTACTGGGTAAACATGTTAACATGCCCAGTTATCTGTGGTTAGCTCACTTTCAAAATTAGTTACACCAAAGTTCAAATGAAAAGCTCACCCTGCACAGTCAAGTGTCAGTAGAAACTGGATGGTGTGCTTCTGAGTCTTTAAAGGAGGCAGCAAAGACAATGCAAACAAAATCAGAGATAGCAAGCTAGTTAGCTAGCAGGTCATTTAACTAAAGGCACTGGCCAATGGACTCTGGAAAAGAATGTACATAATGATGACTGGTGGACGATTGCATTTTTTAAACATGGGAATAAAGTGTAAAATATTTTATGCTCAGTTTGTTTTACCATGATCAAGGAGCAGCAGTTGGTAGCGACTTGTCTTTAGTAATGTTACTAGTCTTGGGGGGGGGGGGGTATACTGTTAAATAAACAAACCAATCATAAGCTGTTATTGCATTTTCCTGTCAACATAAATTGCATTTGTAGAACTGGTGTATAAAAGCAATGTTAAACCTGAAGTCGTGATATAATAGCTATAGCACCACGGTGATCCCCCCCCCCCCCCACCCCCGGCTACGTGTCGGGCCTGTGACGGAATCACTGCAGTGCTATATTCACTGATACCACACAATCTCCAGTGCAGAAATAAACACCTGGATAGACTGACCTGCTGTTTGTCTTTATAATACCCTCCGGGTATTATATCAGCTCTCTGTTCACCATTTTTTGCTCCATGGTCTGAGCCTGGAGACACCAGGTACTGTTTGGCCAACCTGTCATTGCCACAGCCAATGCAAAAAAACCCCAACAAAAATAGCCTCAGGGCTGGCAATGAGCTACCGACCAATCCTCAAATCTGGCAGCTTTAGGAGACAGTACAGAGCACTGTGTGCATTTAAGATGGATCGCTTGCTTCTGAATTGTTTCTCCAGTCGTGCTCAGGCACACCCACCAAGCCACATGAAGGTGATTGTTTGTGACAGGTTTTGACAAATGGTGCAGGTTTCAGCTCAGCAAGGCTGAATTGAGGTGACCACTTATGGATAATTAATGTCTCAAACTGCTGTCAGGAATGTATGAAGGAAAAAGTAATTCTGGAAACACTCTCCTCCATCAAACAATGCAAGCAGATTAATGCGCCGATTTTTACTGGCAGGTAAACTGAGCCAATGAAGAATGCCAGTCTTGACTTGCATCATGTATATGCAGTGTGGAGTTTTCTGACAGCTTTCTGAGGCTAATGCAGAACACAGTGCAGATGCTGCAGCACTTATCTGAGAGGTGAGGGTTCAACAGGAGGGAGTCCAGAAGGAGAGGTCTTGATGAAAGAGAATGATGAGCGAGCACGTCAGCCTGGTTAAGCACGAGAGCATTTACTCCTTTGCACAATGAGACATCAACCGCTGACAGGCACACACAGAAAAAGAGACACATCCACTACCCTCTAAGCACTGCCAAACCATTCAGCAATCAGCTCTCCCAGAGTGTTCTGATATAGCTGGAGAAAACAGAGTGGCATAGCAGGGGTGGGCTATTTCTCTGCAGTGTGCTGGCAAGTGTTTTCATCTTCCTCGCCGGCCCGTTTGCCATGCTTAACTCAGGATCACTCAGAGGACATGGGCAAGCCTTGCTCTGATGACTGTGTTCACAGCCTGGGCAATGTACTTGTCTCAAAAACTCTCTTGTAGATGGGGTAAGAGCCTGTGAGGGCTGATGTGATGAGGTCCACTCAGAGACAAAATCATAAGGGTCCGACAGCAGAAACCACACAGACAGATTTAACACTAATATGTTGATAAGAAGCTGGATGAACAAAAACTTACTTCAAAGGCAACATAACTCTTGTCAATCCAATATTCCAGTGATCACTCATTTTGTAGTGCTGTTCTAAACCTTAAATGATAATTTCATTCACTATATAGGGCACTCAAAATATCCAATAATGCTTTTTGCACCAGCAAATGTTGGATTTGCTGAAGAAAGTGAAGGACAGGAGCAGCAACAAGGCTCTCCTGCAAAATACAGTATAAATGAAGCTGATGGTTATCCATGAAAGAAAGACAAACGGGGAGGATTTTGTCCCCAGCAGAGAAAGACCTGAGCAGGTAGATGAGTTTGAATACCTAGGCTCCCTCATTAACAACAAGGGCACTTCCACAAAGGAGCTTAAGCACTGCTTGGCCATGGGGCAAAGCGCCACACTGAAGATGGTTAGCATCTGGAGGAGAAGAGCAGTCAGTATGGCCTTGGAAGTCAGACTTATTCACGTCCTGGTGTTCTCCGAAGCCTCGTATGCATGTGAGTCATGGGCCATGAATGCCCAGAACAAGAAACACGTGGAATCATTTCAGTTTGATGCTATAGGAGAGTTCTAAGGGTCTTGTGGAGAGATAGAAGGACCAATCACTGGGTCCTAGACGGAACTGTAACTGGAATGGTGCTCAGGAAGGGAATTGTAGAATGGAAAATATGTCCTTTGGACATATGATGGACATGACATAACAGAATTGAGAAAGAGACTTGTACAGGATGCAGTCAGCTGTCCGTGTCGGAGAGGAAGCCCAACAACGTTGTGGCAACAGGACATCCCTGATTGGACGGGTCTGGGCATGGCAGCTGCATCCCATCTGACAGCGCTATGAGATGACTGTAGTTATAAAGTGGTGCTACATAAATAAAGTTGAACTGAATTGAATCTGGTGGCTGATACAGAGGGCTGGCATGGAATTATGAGGGCCACAGTAGCATGTTTTAGCCCTATCTGACTAAAGAAGATGATTATATTTAACACAGAGGCTCTAAATCCTTATACCTATGTCTTTCGGCTGCTCCCTTTCGGGGCCACCACAGTGTATAATTACCTTATACCGCGATGATCCGCATGTTGATTTGGCAAGGATTTTTATAGCAGATGCCCTTTCTGATGCAACCTTGCCCATTTATCCAGGCTTGGGACCGGCACAGGGAGTACAGTGGCTTGTGCACCCCCTGTGGCTGGGTAACCAACTTAAATTCCTCCATTCTGTTTTTGCTGAGCACCATGCTAGAAGGCAGGAAGTACCATTTTTATATGGTGTTTGGTATGATCCGGTTGGGACTTGAACCCACAACCTCATGCTCTACCAGTAGGCCCCCTCTCTGGAACTTGACCAAACTGAGTAAATAGTTAAACTAGAAAAGCACTCGGAGAGCGCAGACCTCCACCAAGCGCCACAGTTCCCCCCATACAGTGTTTGTGTGTACGTTGTCAGATTCCTTGACCATGAAAACATCTGAGTAGCAATTGGATTCACAATGATAGGATTAGTGGTTCCGTAGTAAAAGCATTACCTCCTTGGCGGAGGTAATAAACTGAAGTGTTGGTGTTGTGTCCATGTCCTGCATCTGCAAACTCCCAGGCTGGGGGCGTTGCAATTGAATGAATGAATGAATTAATCTTTATTTCGAATAGATTAAGAGTACAGGTTAAAAGAAAGTGAATAATATAACAAAGGGGGTAATAAAATCCAACAAGGTGAAATTAGACAACAGCTCCTCTGATTATACAATTAAACATAAGTTATCCGAAATATGTGATGGCTGAATCCGCAGCTTATATTGCCCACCCATGTTCCATCCAAGAATTCAAAAGAAAAAACAAATGAAGTCATGACACAACTGCGTACAACCCACAGGCCAATGGGTTATGCGAGCGTTTTAGATCACTGAAAGCAGCACTGAGGGCTTCACTGACGGATGCCAATTAGGTAGACGGGTTGGCGTGGATTTTATTCAAAATTCAAACGTTTATTTCAAACTCAGGGTTCATATTAAATGCAGAACTAAAAGGAGTAGAAAATAAATAAATAAATAAATAAAAGTATATACAGATCAGCAGACAGTCGGCGGTCTTGTAACAACAATAACATACAATATTGGACTCAGTATAAAATGGAACGCCACCACTTCCAAATGCTGGAGTGAAGTGTGAGTGACGAGTTGACAATTGCTGATATAAGATGATTGTTACATGGCAGCAACCTTCTCATCAAACTGTAAACATTGTTACGTATCAACTCGCCCAAAGACGGAATGTTCACAGACACAAACATCTTGCTTGCACTCAACCTTCGTGGTACATCTAATCTTTATCTTTATTGGGGTTGCGCTCCGCGGCCAAAGATGATTTGGAAACTTCCCCGGCAGAGAGCTTCTTTTTGCGGAGCTACTATGGCTAACCGGGGAATTTCTGCCAAATAATCCAGCGGCGGACAGCTGGCCGTCTGAGCTTTTGCAGCGTTGCGCAAACACAGGCACACAGCACGCTGTCGAGCAGCTCGTTTTTGCGCAGCGCCTATGGCTGGCCGGGGAATTTCTGCCAAATAATCCGGCGGCGGACAGCTGCCCGTCTCAGCTTTTAGATTAGATTAGATTAGATTCAACTTTATTGTCATTACACATGTATGAATACAAGGTAACGAAACACAGTTTAGCATCCAATCAGAAGTGCAAAGGACAGCAGTGCAGTATATACGGTAATTAACAGTATGTGCAATTTAAGCAAATATATGCAAATATATGCAGCAGTGCAGAAAGTTAAAAGTACTGTTATGTGCAAATAATGTGCAATAAGTTAGATGTAGTTATGTAGTTATGCAGTTATGTACAGGTGAGGATGGTAAAAGATGATTGTAAGAGAGTCAGCGGGGAACTAAGTTCAATAACGTGACAGCTGTTGGAAAGAAACTGTTCCTAAACCTGCTGGTTCTAGTCCGAAGGCTTCTGAAACGTCTTCTGGAGGGGAGAAGCTGGAACAGTCCATGAGCAGGATGGTTGGAGTCCCTAAGAATGCTGCGTGTCCGGCGCAGACATCTTTTCCTGTAGACGTCCTCTATAGCTGGAAGTGGAGTCCCTGTGATGCGTTGGGCGGTTTTCACCACCCGCTGCAGCGCCTTGCGGTCAGCTACAGAGCAGCTCCCATACCAGAGTGTGATACAGTTGGTCAGGGTGCTCTCTATCACGCAGCGGTAGAAATTGCCCAGGATGTCAGCTGACAGATGGTTCTTCTTCAATGTCCTCAAGAAGAAGAGGCGCTGATGGGCCTTCTTGATTAGGCTGGTGGTGTTAACTGACCAGGACAGGTCCTCCGAGATGTGGGTCCCCAGGAATTTGAAGCTGGGGACACGTTCAACAGCTATGCCATTGATATGGATGGGGTCATGTGTCTCTTCCCTCTCTTTCCTGTAGTCCACTATGAGCTCCTTGGTTTTGCTGGTGTTAAGGAGCAGGTTATTGTCAGCGCACCAAGTAGTCAAGTGCTCAACCTCTGCCCTGTAATCTGACTCGTCGTTGTCCCTGATGAGTCCAATCACCGTGGTGTCAACTGCGAACTGTCTCTTTTGCAGCGTCGCGGTGGCGTCACGGTGGCGGGCCCAGCCCACCAGTGTTTTCCGCGTGCTTTTGTGCCTAAACGTTGAAGAACGCGGAGTTTATGTTGGTCAGACACGATGACCAGCGCCCTCCATTGCGCCTGCGCACATGTTGAAAATAGCCGTATGTCACAGTGTTAAAGAATGCTTTAAAAAATTCCTGTATCCAGACGGTGATCCGGATCATCCCCAAAATTTAATCAGTTCTTCCTTGTACCATTTCCAACAACGCCTGAAAGTTTCATGGAAATCCGTCCAAGACTTTTTGAGTTATCTTGCTAACCAACAGACAAACAGACAGACAGACAAACAGACAAACACACAGACAAACCCCGGCAAAAACATTACCTCCTCCTGGCCTTTTCGGCCTGGCGGAGGTAACTAGAAAAGCACTCAGAGAGCGCAGACCTCCGCCAAGCGCCACAGTTCCCCCCATACAGTGTTTGTGTGTACGTTTTCAGATTCCTTGACCATGAAAACATATGACTAGCAATTGGATTGACAATGATAGGATTAGTGGTTCAGTAGTTATTCACGAAAATGACATTTTCCGTAATGGCAGCCACAGTTCCACCCATACAGTGTTTGTGTGTACGTTTTCAGATTCCTTGTCCACAAAAACATATGACTAGCAATTGGATTGACAATGATAAGATTAGTGGTTCAGTAGTTATTCACGAAAATGGCATTTTCCGTAATGGCGGTTTTCTTCTGGACGGTGATCCGGATCATCCCCAAAATTTAATCAGTTCTTCCTTGTACCATTTCCAACAATGCCTGAAAGTTTCATCGAAATCCGTCCAAAATTTTTTGAGTTATCTTGCTAACCAACAGACAGACAGACAGACAGATAGACAAACCCCGGCAAAAACATAACCTCCTGGCGGAGGTAACAATCACTTATTCTTACAGTTTTACTTAAAGAAGAGAAAAGAAAATGATAGCGCATACTAAAAAGTCCTCCAAGCCTGAAGCAAAAATGTCCATACTCCCAAATTCATACTGTATGAGCATTCTTCTGAAAAATCAAGGAAAAATCTTGGTTCAATTAGGTTAAAAACAGATAAAGTTAAGGAATGGTCATATCTTTCATGTTTAAATTTAATGTTACAACCTTTTGAATGAATGAATGAATGAATGAATGAATGAATCTTTATTTCGGATAGATTAAAAGTAAAGATTAAAAAAAAAAGGAACAGAATAATATAACAAAGGGGAAAGAAAAAAAAATCTAACAAGGTCAAATTAGACAATAACTCCTCTGATTATACAGTTCAACATAAGTTATCCGAAATGGGTGATGGCTGAAGCCGCAGCTTATGTTGCCCACCCATATTCCATCCAAGAATTCAAAAGAAAAACAAACAAGAACGATTACGATTCAGAACAAAGCTAAGACAAAATGTGACAAAAAACTAAGCAACAGCACAACACAGACTGAATACGATAATTCTTATGTGATTTTACATGTCATCTTGTAAATATGTTTGGAGTATTTCTTCCTTTAGTTTTTGTTTAAATTGTCCAAGCTTTGTACATGATTTTAATTCAGGTCCAAAATCGTTCCATAATCTGACTCCTTGCACTGAAACACAGTGTTGCTTGGTGGTGGTTCTGACTGAAGGTTTTTGAAATATACATGTTCCTCTGAAATGATATTGTTTCTCCCTTATTTGGAACAACTTTAGGATATTTGCGGGCAGTGATAAATTCTTCACTTTAAACATTATTACTGCAGTTTTAAAGTCAACCAGATCTTTCAACTTGAGAGCTTTTAATTTAAGAAAAAGTGGATTTGTTGGTTCCCTGTAAGCAGCTTTGTTTATTATTCTTATAGCTCTCTTCTGAAGCATAAAGACTGGATATATGTTTGTTTTATATGTATTTCCCCATACTTCAGTACAATATGTCATGTATGGGACTATTAATGAATGATACAAAGTATATAGTGTGGGTTGATTCGGCAAATATTTCACTCTGTGTAGTACTGCGATTGATTTGGATATTTTACCTTTAATATAATTAATATGTGACTTCCAAGACAGTTTGTTATCAATTATTACTCCAAATAATTTAATTTCGGATACCCTTTCAATCTCTACACCATTTACACTGAGTTTAGATACTGAGTTGTTGTGGTGGTTGTTAAAAATTATAAATTTTGTCTTACTTAAATTGAGCGTTAATTTGTTTGAATCAAACCACAATTAAAGCTTTTCTAATTCCTTTCTGAGTGTATCCAAAAGTTGTTCCAAATTGCTTCCACTGCATAATAAATTAGTGGCATCTGCAAACAATATTAAATCCATTTTTTCCGAAATTTTACATATATCATTTATATACATATTGAATAACAATGGCCCCAAAGCTGAACCCTGTGGGACTCCGCAAGTAACCTTCAGTAACTGAGTTTTTGCTACCAACACATACATACTGATATCTGTTCTTTAAGTAACTACATAACCAGGACAATGCTACCCTTCTAATACCATAATTTTGTAGTTTCTTTAACAATCATTTATGATCCACTGTATCAAATGCTTTTTTAAGATCCAGGAATACCCCAACTGAATACTCTTTATTTTCTACAGCAGTTGATATTTTTTCTATAAATTTCATTAGAGCAAATGTAGTTGTCCTCTTGTGTCTGAACCCAAATTGCTGCTCACACAATAAATTATTCTTCATTATGAAGTTGTCAGTTCTCTCACAGAATATTTTTTCAAGTACCTTAGAAAATTGCGGCAATAGTGAAATAGGTCTATAGTTTGAAAATTCCCCTCTGTCACCCGTCTTGTATATCGGAATTACTTTAGATGTTTTCATTGCACTGGGAAATATACCTGTTTGGAGAGACAGGTTACAGATATACGTCAGTGGCTTCACTATGCATTCAATGATAGTTTTGACTAAAAGCATGTCAATCACTTCCGGTTATGGCTGCCACGTAGGACGGACGTGTCTCGCTCTGCTCTGCTCCTGGAGAAAAAAATCGGCAAATAACTCTCTCATTTGGGACAGAACGTATCCCAGCATTTGGGCGAGGATATGTCGGCGAAGCCTAAGGCTGGAAAACCAGGAAAAGGAAAAAGCGAGCCGCCGAAACAGTCCAAATTAACGGACTTTCAGGTCTGTGACGCAGCAAACAAGGCTCCATATATGGCGGAGGAGGCTGGCGGCGGTGCGATTTCTGCGGGGAATGGCGCAGATGCGCTGATGGCTGCCATCAGTTCAATGAGAGCGGACTTTTCCTCTAGATTTGATGGGATTATGACAGCGCTGGAAGGAATAAGAAAGGAATTGGGTGACTGTGTAGAACGAACGGCGCAGATGGAGCTCCGTCTCGCTAGTGCTGAAGATGACGTCACCCGTCTTCAATTAAAGGTGCGCACTTTGGAAAAAAAAAATAAATCTCTGGAAGATAATATTTTGGATTTGGAATCTCGGTCGAGACAGAATAATTTGAGGCTGGTGGGTCTTCCAGAGGAATCAGAAGGTCGGGACGTATGTTCCTTTCTGGAAAAGTGGATTCCGGAGGTGCTGGGCAGCGAGGAGTTGCAATCAGCAGTGGTTCTGGAAAAAGCACATCGTATTGGCCCACGGAGAGATAAGGGACCGCCGAGGACCTTAATTATGAAGTTTCTTAGCAACAGAGACAGGATGAAGATCTTCAACGCTGCACGTGCTAAAGGAGAGATTAAACACCAGGACCAGCAGGTGCGTTTCTACCCAGATTTGGCCACAGGAATCCAGCAATTGAGGAAGCAGTTTGATCCCGTACGTAAGGAGCTGCGCAACCTTGGGATTCGTCATGGTGTAATCTATCCTGCGAGACTGCTGACCACGTATGAGGGCAGAACCCACATCTTCAAGACCCCAGAGGAGGCGCAGGAGTTCATCAAGAAGATCAAAGAAGAAGAAGAGACTGGTGGGAGCTAAGCATGAACAAAATATAAGGTAGAATAATTAAGCATTTGCACAGGCATCTGACTGACTTGAAGTAAATAGTAAGTTTACAAAATATAGATTGTATTATATATTAAAAAAACAAAACAAAAACAAAACAAACAAAAAAAAAAAAACTATGATGTACAAAGTTGTTAAAAATTTTGGAGTCAAGTTGGAAAACTACAGAGGAGAGTTAATGTTACGTCATTAAAAGCAGTAGAGTTAGGGTGATTGGGAGGATGAAGAAGGAGTGGCTTAGGCTGTTCCCCGTGGGTGTGGAACGGTCGATGGCTATATCGGGAGACAGAATTTTTCTTTTGATTTTGGGGGGTTTGCCACAAGTGTGGGAAGGGGAAATTTGTTTGTGTGTAGTTTGTAGGATGAATGTTCAACCACTCATGTTTTTGCTTCTCTGTATGAGCATGTTTACACTGCAAGGTAATCCCAAACTCTCTATTGATCATGGACCAAAGTGTTAACCTGAATTTAACTTCATGGAATTGCAGAGGTCTACAAAATTTAAAAAAACTTAAACAAGTTATGAATAAAATAAAGGACATGGGTTCAAGAATTGTGTTTTTACAAGAAACTCATCTGATAGAGGAGGATGTTAAAAGAATTAGGAGTAGATGGCAGGGAAGTGTATTCACCTCTTCATTTTCATCCCGAGCCAGGGGAGTTATGACTCTCATACATAAATCAGTTCCTTTTCAAGTGAAAAATGTAATTGGAGACAAATTTGGAAGATATGTAATCATTCAAGGTTCTTTGCTATTAGAAAATATAAATCTTGTGAACTTATATGGTCCCAATATAGATGATCAGAAGTTCTTTGCTAATTCATTTCTCATCTTATCATCACTTACAGGGCAACATATAATAGCAGGGGATTTTAATTGTACATTGAATCCAGGTGTGGATAGATCAACAGGACTGGATTGTACGCACATTGGATGTAGGATGACTATTAATCATTTTATGAAAGAATTGAGATTGTTAGATATATGGAGAGAAATGAAACCACAAGTTAAAGCCTATTCTTGTTATTCCAGTACCTACAAGACATTCTCACGTATTGATTATTTTTTGATTTCCACAGAATTAAGGTCCAAGATTCAAAACTGCTTTTATGATAACATCGTGATCTCTGATCATGCACCCTGTTGTCTAATATATGTAGATAAAAAATTGACAAAGGAATCAGGTAGATGGCAATTTCAGCATAAATGGCTTCAGGATGAGGAATTTGTCAAGTATATAGAAAAACAGATAGACGAGTTCTTTGACATCAATACTACACAAACATCAGCATGTGTAAAGTGGGAGGCTTTCAAAGCTTTTATTAGGGGACATATTATTAGTTATACAGGATCAAAATCTAAGAAGACTCGAGAGGAGAGAGCTAAATTGGAACATAAAATAAAAAATCTTCAGGAAAAAGTGTATGCAGGAAGTGACCCAAGGTTGGAGAATGAATTACTGATTTTGAGAGCTGAATACGACAAAAAATCAGCGAATAGAGCTGCCTCGAGTCTTCTAAGATTGAAACAATCTTTTTATGAACAAGGTGAAAAATCAGGAAAATTATTAGCATGGCAGATTAAACAATTGGAAATTAAAACACCAATTACCAGTATTATAAGTAATGGACAGGTAGTTATAGATCCTTTAGAAATTAATAGAGCCTTTAGAGATTACTATGAAAAATGATATGATACCAAAAATGAACCTGATTTAACAAAACTAAATGGGTTTTTGAACGAACTATCTATACCGTGTATTCCAAATGAAAACAGGGAGATATTGGAGTCTAAAATTAGTCAAGAAGAAGTTGGGCTAGCCATTGATAATATGAAATCAGGAAAAAGTGCAGGACCAGATGGTCTTCCAGTTGACCTTTATAAAAAATTTAAGAATAAATTAATAAAACCTTTTTTGGAAATGGTTTTAGAAGCATTTCAAAATAATAATTTACCATCATACATAAATAATGCCTTAATTATACTGCTGCCAAAACCAGGTAAGCCCTCTAATAAATGTGAAAATATGAGACCAATAAGCCTATTAAACGCCGACCTTAAGATAATCTGTAAAATTTTAGCAAGACGAATACAAGAAATTTTACCAAATATTATTAATCGAGATCAGAATGGCTTTATAAAGGGTAGACAAGGCTTCCATAATGTAAGAAGACTATTTAATATTATTTATTTTAATAAAGAAGCACCGGATACAGCTCTCCTATCATTGGACGCCGAAAAGGCCTTTGATAGAGTTGAATGGCCCTTTCTTTTTGAAGTCCTACAAAGGTTTGGACTTGGAAATAATTTCATAAAATGGGTTCAAATAATATACAATAATGCTACAGCAGAAATCCTAACAAATAACAATATTTCAAAACCAATAAAAATCAATAGAGGATGTCGACAAGGCTGTCCACTTTCACCTTTACTGTTTACTATGGCAATTGAACCTTTAGCGATAGCGATACGTTTACATTCACAAATATATGGAATTAAAGTTGGACCAACAGAACATAAAATCTCCCTGTATGCCGATGACATAATTTTGTTTATGTCGAATCTAAAAAAATCAATTCCAACCTTGTTGAATTTAATAAAGAATTTTGGGGAAATATCAGGATATAAAATAAATAAAACTAAATCTTCAATATTAATGCTAAATGAGACCCAGAGAAATTACCCAGCCCCTGAGGTAAATCAATTCAATGTTGTAAATCAGTTTAAATATTTAGGAATCCAAATTATGCCTAAGCTAGAATCAGTCGCCAGTGTCAACTATGAAGCCTTAATGTCAGATATCAATGAGTTAACTCAGAGATGGATGTCACTACCAATGTCGATGATCGGGAGAATCAATATACTTAAAAGTAATATTTTACCTAAAATACTTTATTTATTTCAATACATTCCCTTATCACCACCTTTAGATCTATTCTCAAGAATAAAAAAAAAGTTAGTGGAATTTATATGGAACAACAGGAGGGCTAGATTACGTTTGTCTTTATTATATTTACCATTTGATCGTGGAGGTCTGAAATGTCCAAATTTTATGTTGTATTATTGGTCGGCACAACTGAGGTCTATGACATATTATTTTTCATCAAATGATCTCCCTCACTGGACTGAAATGGAATCATACAATTTACCTTTACCTCTTCCCATATTCATATACTCAGATTCGGCAAAAAAATTACAAAAACAAGTTAAAAATCCATTTGTAAAGCATATGATCAAAATATGGTGTGAAGCTAAAAACTATTTAAAAGAACCACAGTTATTGTCACAATTTAGTCCAATATGGGGTAATCAATATTTTAAACCAGGGAGAGCGGACGCTGTATTTA
Organism: Pholidichthys leucotaenia; assembly: GCA_020510985.1. Lineage (NCBI taxonomy): Eukaryota > Metazoa > Chordata > Actinopteri > Cichliformes > Pholidichthyidae > Pholidichthys > Pholidichthys leucotaenia. The sequence continues at coordinate 231,786,550 of CM035836.1, forward strand.
AAGTATGGAATTTAAAAGGGATACAAAAGATTCAGGATTTATATTTGCCATGTGCAGACAACATAATGTCTTTTGAAGAGCTGAGGATCAAATTTAATCTCAATAGAACACATTTTTTTAAATATCTTCAACTTAGAAACTTTATTCGATCAAATCAAAATAAAGCTCTCACTCGACCTATTTATTCATCCTTGGAAAAAATGATGATGAAAGATAGTAAAAGAAAGGGTATTATTTCAGAGTTTTATAACTCATTGACACTATCTTCAAGTGAAAATTCACTGAAAAGATTAAACTACTGGAAAGAAGATCTGCAAATTGAAATTTCAGAGGAACAATGGGAATTGGCTTGTACAGAAGCTCAAACCAAATCAATAAATGCACGCCTTAAATTGATACATTTCAAATGGTTAATGCGGATGTATGTTACACCGGAGGAGTTAAATAGATATAACAAAAATATACCAGATACATGCACAAAATGCATGGAAAGTAAAGGAACCCTATTTCATTGTTTATGGGAATGTAGATTAATAAGAATGTTTTGGGAAGAGGTGAGGGTAACAATTGAAAAAATAATCTCAAAACAAATCATATTGAATCCTAAACTGTTTTTGTTGGGTCTGTACCCAGAAAAGCATAATTTTAATAAAAGTGAAAGAACATTCATAGACCTCAGTTTGCTTAATGCCAAAAAATGTATTGCACTATTATGGAAAAAGACTCATAGACCAGATGTGACTCAGTGGTTAAGACAGATGTTAACAAACCTTCCATTAGAAAGAATAACATATATACTAAAATCAAAGGAAATTGTGTTTGAGAATATATGGAGACCTTTTATTGATTATGTAAAAAATTTAAACATAACTCTTGAAGAAGAAGGTGAATGATGTGTGTGGACCTTGTAAATTCCAAACTGGTGAACATAATATGTATACTTATGTATTGGATTGTCTAGACTAAACAGAGGAGCATTGTTGAAGACTTGATTTTGTTGGTGGTTGTTGGTGTTTTTAGTACATTTTTTTTTTTGTAGTACCTTAGTGTTAGTGTTTGATTGTTTGTATCATGTTTGTTAAAAAAAAAAAAAAAAAGGTTCAATAAAGATATTGTGGAAAAAAAAAAAGCATGTCAATACCATCACAATCCGTTGATGTTTTATTTTTAAACGATTTAACAATTTCAATGACCTCTCTCTCGTCTGTGTTCTTTATGAAAATGGAGTCTTTTATAGCAATGTTTTTGCTTACTGCATCACCTGCAGATGCTGTAATGGGTTGTTCTCGAGCCAAATTAGGACCAATGTTAACAAAAAATTTATTAAATTCATCTGCAGATGGGACTGCATTCACACTCTGAGTCATTTTTTTTCTTTGAAAGATTGGTTGGGTAGCTTGTATTTCTGTTTTTATTTCCAAGAATATTGTTAAGGATTGTCCATGTATTTTTAATGTTATCTCTGTTTTTCTCCAGTTCTTTATTATAATAGTCTCTTTTACAACATCTCATTATATATACAGTATTAACTTATTTTTGTATGTTTTATTCCGCTGCTCTGCTTTTCTAAGGAAGGACAGGTTCTTGCGTATTTGCCAATGCTTGTACAACTTGTCATTTTCTCCTCTTTTAAGATTTAGTCCTTCCTGTTGGTATGAAAGTAACTAAACTTTCAAGGTGACTCTCATTCTAAAACAGACTTGCCCAGTCAGCCTTGATTCTGTCAGAAGCGGATTAATGGATTTTTTTCATGGACTTTGCCAAAAGGCAGAATCACTTATTCAAAAGCTGTTGTGTCTAGCCATGTGAAAAACCTAGAAACAGGCAAATGAGATCTGAAAGCAAAAAAGGAGGAGTCAGGGGCCAATGGAAACAAGTGCCACCGCTAATGAGGCTAATATGAAGGTTGGGCGGGGCCTGCTGTGGAAAGTCAGCTGCCCTCAGCATGTTACACGGGGAGAATAATGATGCCGAGTTAATAGGAGACCTCATATTATACTGTCTGCCATCGAGACCTTTAGATTAATAGACTGGTGGAGGAGGGGGGGCTATTGTAGATTGATGAGGAATAATTTCTTTAAAACATAGTGGCGAGCGGATGAGGGCAGCGAGTGGAGCAGGAGAGGAGCTGGATGACAAAGGGACTCAAATTCAGTCTATACCACTGACTGTAGTGCTCAGTACAGGAAAATGACTTATTAGCAGAAAGGAGGACATTGCAGTATAATACAAAAACAAACTTTAAATAGGTTTAAAAATGATACACAAAATGGTCGAAGTCAAACAGCTGAAATAACTGCAGCAGAAGGCTATAAACCATTCTAATACCAGGAGGTGTAAAAGACGAGTGGAATAACTAGGCTTCAAAGAAAAGGGAGAGAGAAAGGTGAACTCGGAAGTGTCTGCAAGAATTGATGCGATGGAGACAGACACTGCAGGTGAAATTGTATTCTCCTTTATGCGCTTGAGAAAACAGAGAAATGTGGAAGCACTTTGTGGCAATGACAGGTGCTGATTCAGATTTAATGTCCTAATATGTCAAGGTTGCTCCCAGAGCCAGACGTGTCAGGGAAGAAAAATCGAGAGTGTCAAGAAGACGTGTGATGAGACGGAATACCTAAATTTAGGGGGCTGAACGGAAGCAGAATGGATACGAGGAAATGGATTTCACCTAAAGAGCTTCGACAGGCTATCCAGTGAGGATCAATGAATGAGATGTGTCTGCTGGGAATGGGTCTCAGAGGGAATTTATTTGGAGAGATATATGATGCCAGAAATTAACTAAAACATGCAGTAGTGTGCAAGAGTCTTAGGAAACCCCTCGTTTCTTTATACTTTGTTTTCAAGGACCTATGCAGATTTTCTGGCACTTTTTAAAGTGGTCTTTAGTGATCGTTCCTCAAGTTTCCTGAAGGTATTTTAAAGTCTTTCTCTGGACAGTGACTGCATTTTCATTAATTTTTTGATCTAGTCCTCGTACCTAAACATTGTCCAGTTTCCTTGTTTTCTCAGAAGAAACTTAACAAAAGTAGTACTACAGCTAATGAGAAGTATCTTAAATTCATGCCCTTAGAAGGTGGAAAAAAAAAAAAAAATCCAGACAGCACCCTCGATGTACCTGGCCCTCCTGTTGATCTATCTAGCCCTGACTGATCCCTGAACACAATGATCTCAGTGGAAGGGTGGCTGTCCAGAAATCCTTTTTTTAGGAAGGGTTAGGAAACGACTGATATATGCCAAATTACACAAGAACTTTACTGAAAATCAGTGGCAACAGGTCTGAAACTTGAAATGCAGGATCATCTTGGCAAAGAATGGAACTTACTCAGAAATTACAAGAAGGAACATCTAAAGAGTTCCGGCTATGTAGAAGAATAAAGATGCTCAGACCAAATATTGACTTTCAGGTTTATTAGAATTGTCCAACTCTAAATGACCTTTTAGAGTTAGACAAAATAATTTCCTCATACAAGCCTTGAATTTGTCTTTTAGACCCTATTCCTACCAGGTTATTTAAAGAAGTCTTCCCACTTATTGGTGGCTTTATTCTTCATATAATCAATTCTTCATTAACTTTAGACCATGTACCGCAGGCTTTTAAAACGGCTGTAATTAAACCCTTACTCAAAAAGCCAATGCTAGATCCAGGAGTTTTAGCTAACTATAGACCAATCTCTAATCTCCCTTTCATTTCAAAAATCTTAGAAAGAGTTGTTGCTACCCAATTATTTGACCACCTGCAGGGAAATGGTTTACTTGAAGAGTTTCAATCTGGGTTTAGAATCCATCATAGTACTGAAACAGCCTTAGCGAAGGTCACTAACGACCTCCTCATCGCATCTGATAATGGACTGGTTTCTATACTTGTCCTTTTAGACCTTAGTGCAGCTTTTGATACTATCGATCATAATATTCTACTTGATAGATTAGAACACTATGTTGGACTTAATGAAACTTCGTTGCAGTGGTTTAGATCTTATTTATGTGATAGGTTCCAGTTTGTTCATGTCAGTAATGAGTTTTCTTTCAACTCAAAGCTTAGTCATGGAGTTCCACAGGGATCTGTGCTAGGCCCTACTCTTTTTAGTTTATATATGCTTCTGTTAGGCAACATTATTAGAAAGCACTTTATACATTTTCATTGTTATGCAGATGATACACAATTATACCTGTCAATGAAGCCAGATGATAGTAATCAATTAGCCAATTTGGAAGCCTGTCTTAAGGAAATCAAAGCTTGGATGACTTGTAATTTCCTGCTATTAAATTCAGATAAGACTGAAGTCATTCTTGTTGGTCCAAAAAACCTTAGAAATACCTTTCCAAATCACACTTTCAGTTTGGATGCAGTTACTCTTTCTCTTAATAGCTCTGTGAGAAACCTTGGAATTATTTTTGATCAAGATCTGTCCTTCAATTCACATATTAAATTTGTTTCTAAGACTGCCTTCTATCATTTGCGTAATATTGCCAAGATTAGGAGCATCTTGTCTCAGAGTGATGCTGAGAAACTGATCCACACTTTTGTTAGCTCGAGATTAGATTATTGTAATTCTTTATTATCAGATTGCCCTAAAACATCTTTAAAAAGTCTTCAGCTGATCCAAAATGCTGCAGCAAGAGCTTTAACAGGTACTAGAAAGAGAGATCATATCTCTCCGGTTCTGCCCTCCCTTCACTGGCTTCCCATAGAGTTTAGAATTAAGTTTAAAATCCTTCTTCTTACTTACAAAGCTCTAAACAATCAGGCTCCTTTTTATTTAAAAGATCTGATACTACCGTATTATCCTAACAGAGAACTACGCTCCCAAAATGCAGGATTCCTTGTAATACCTAGAGCCTTCAGTTATCAAGCTCCTCTCCTGTGGAACCAGCAGCCAATCTGGATTCGGGAGTCAGACTCGAGCTCTGTTTTTAAGAATAGGGTTAAAACCTACCTTTTTCATATAGCCTACAATTAGGGAGGGATCATGTGTTTCTGAACCCTCCCTTAGTTATGCTGCTAATAGATTTAGTCAGCCGGGGGACCTCCAATAATGTACTGGGCCTCACTCCTTTCTTCACTCTCAATGAAATGTTTTTTTATTATTTTTTTTTTTTGCTGGTCATTAACATCTGTTTGTTCTCTCCCATAGATTGAGTCCCCATCGTGCTGTTTGCTCTCTACATGTCTGTTCTTTTCATCTTCTCTGTCCCTTCACCCCCCAGCCAGTCGCAGCAGATGACTGCCCCTCCCTGAGCCTGGTTCTGCTGGAGGTTTCTTCCTGTTAAAAGGGAGTTTTTCCTCTCCATCGCCAAGTGCTTGCTCACATGGGATCGCCTGATTGCTGGGGTCTTTCTGCAACTGTGGGGGTCCCCCCTGCAGTTGAAAGTGCTATGAGATGACTGTTGTTGTGAAATGGCGCTATACAAATAAAGTTGAACTGAATTGAAAGTTTGTTTGTGCCTTGTACCCCGTAGTTTTATTTTATGTTTGTACACATTTCAATTAGGGCTGGGCACTATGGCTTTTAACAAGTATTGCGATGTATTTAGGGTTTTATCGCGCTACACAATATATATCACAATACCTTCAGATCTCCTCCAAACCACTGTATAAATGTAAATGTAAAACCTTTGCCTAAAATGACACCAGCATGATAATAGAAACAGACCCATGTATCGTATTTTTTTAATTGCATCAAAAAAGGGGGATGAAATCAAGTTAAAAAATTTTGCAAACATAATTGAGCCAGTCAGACAACCCCACTCATAAATTTGCAACAAATCAGAATGAATAACTAACTAACTAACTAACCTGCACTTATATAGCGCTTTTCTAGTCACAAAGACCACTCAAAGCGCTTTCATTAATACTAACCCTCTATTCTAAGGGCCTATAGGAAACAAATATCTAGGGACAATTTAGAACAGCCAGTTAACCTAACATGCATGTTTTTGGCATGTGGGAGGAAACCGGAGAAATCCCGGAGTAAACCCGGGATGATAGGTCTTCCTATTATGGTCTGTAATAAAACCAATAAAACCAAATCAAAACAAAAAATGACAACATAATAAAAAGTGCATTAAGTAAGAATTTTAAAGAAAGGTATTTTAAAACCATATACATGAGACTAGAGAAAGCACAATATAAGTACAGGTCCTTATCCCTTATAAGTTAAACTCAACTTTTTCTGTTTGGTCATGTTTTTAACAATAAGGGCCATAATTTGTGACCACAGTTGTGATTGCTTTCTATTTTGCACTTTTACTGTATGGGATAAATTTTCCAAATGAAGAAGCCATATAGTCATTTTCTTAGGACTGGGTCCTTTATTTGTTGAAGTTGCTACCTGGGATGTTGAGAGCAGATTTGAATGCATTCTTCATATTATAATGGATGACATCTCAAGTGGTGAAAGAAATTAGTGCTACTGCTACTTTTAAAGACAACGGCTTTGCTACAGAACTTGCACAAAACTATATTTTGTTCAGTTTCTGCCTTCTGAAGTCCGAGCCACTGCGAGTCAACAGAGCTGCTGCATTTCCTCCTTGGAATGATCTCATTCAACTCTGCTTCCATTACAGCCAGTGTGTGTGTGCCACTTCACCTTTTTTCACCCTCTCCCCATGCTCTTCCAGTGTTGTCAGATTGTGCATAAAAAAACAAGCATCTCTGCTCCGCAAAAACAGGCTCAAAAGAAGCAGTTTCTAAAGAAAAAAATTGCAGGAAAAATAAAAACAGAGCTGGCAACGACCCTGAACACAGGGGGGAGAGGGCGGGCAGGGGGGGACTGAGCTGTGTGAGAGGAGTCCCAACTGGACAAACAAATGCTGACAGCTTACACTGCCATGTCAATTTATGTTCGATATCCACGATAAAGACATTTTATGTACCACATATAACGTATCAATATAATGAGTATATTACGTGTATCACCCAGTCCTAGTTTCAATAAATCACTGAACCTATTTCCCATTTTCCTAGAAAGCATAAAAAATAAGTAGCTGCTTCAGACTTTTGCACATTACTGCAGGTCCAGAAGAAGATAGCTGTAAAGCTGAGTATTGTGGACACACAGAATGATCCCTGAGATGCTGATCAAGGTCCGATTGATTGGGACCTCCTGCCAGATTGTTGGGTTTGATGAGTCTCCTCACTGATGGCTAACACATTGAGTCTCAATAGACTGGGAAGGAAGCTGTGAAGAAGACCAATATTCTCTGACAAGAAAGAGAATTGAGCTGTATCTGTCTCTTAAGCCCTGCATACAAAGTAACAGTGCAAGTTGAAAAAGTCTTCCACACATTACAACACTGCTCCTTGACTGACAAGAATGATTAAGCATGAGGTGCATTTCTTTCTTTGCCAGGGCGCCACTCACCAGGGGCTATTAGTCGCATCTTAAAAGGATTTGAGCCAAATTTTGTCCAGAGCAGGTTAAAGTTCAGGTCAGCAGTGATCATAATGATCTAAGCTTTCCCATCTCTCTTTCTGAATGGGCGAGGAACTCACAGGAGATGGGAGCCTTTGATTTATCGCAGCAAAGGTAATTGCCATGAGTAGTGTTAGACAATACTCTACTGAGAGGGAGTTGCTATTAACGTTCAAACTGATTTACAGTGGTTTAAAGTGAGGGAGCATAAATAGCACTGGAAAGATTGAGTTTTCAGCAAGTGGACGTTGTACACCTTTGGATGATAAATGTGCAAAATGTTACCTCAAGACACAGCTTTTGTGATGGTGGAATAATGAACACAGAAAGGTGGCAGGGGTGCTGGGGGAGGGGGACCGGGGGTTCTCCCATCTGCTTCACACATGGCCAAGCCTGTGATACTCTCTGGCTTATAGTCTCCTGTAAAAATGACCATCCATTCTGCATGACTGCAACGGTCCTCTGCAAACCAGACCACACCTCAGTGCCATCTAGCTGTTTATTTTTCCTTGTTTTTACAGCAGTGCAATGACTCTGGATGACAAAGCTCAGACAGTCTCAGGTGTACCATGCACAAAAGCTTCATGGTCATCTGCTGTAGCCTGATTGTGTCAGAGCCGGGGTTTATTTGCTGAAGAATGGGCTCAAGAAAAAAGATTTCCACCAGACATGAAATACGTGGGTTGAAAGGAAAGTTATAGATTAAACCAATCAGGAATAAATCTCTGCAAATGTTTGGGAGATCATTTTAAGATTTTCGTGGTGATTGATAGAGATCTTTGAAAGATCCTTGAGAGATCATTGAGAAACCAGGAGAGATCATTGAGAGGCAAGGATTGCTGAGGGATCACTGCAAGTTTGGCAGCCCAAGGTTTCTAGCGCTCTTTTACCCCATTTACACAGGGGTGGAGATCATTGAGAGATCATTGATAGATGAAAAAAATGGCCAGCTCTCTCAATGACCTTTCAATGATCTCTCAGCGATCACCAAGATCTCTCAATGATCCGCCAGTGTTCTCCACAGTCTCCACAGTTGAGAGATTGTTTTGACCGCTTGCAAATCAATCAGAAATTCACAGGTAAACTATGCTAATAATTCACATTACTATGACAGCCTTGGCTTTTATTATTATTATTATTATTATTATCATGCAGAATGCTGAATATTTGGGGGTCTTTCTGAAATTATTCAGCATAGTTGAGAAAGCATACCTGCCAATATTTAGGCTTTTAAAAACGGGAGATTTTCACTGGGGTGTGAGGAGTTTGGCACAAAAACTTATATAACAGGCTTTTATAAACAGGAAGGACTGCATCTTTGCTCATTTTAGTTAATTTTACGAATTTGTTTTTATTTTGTTTTATTCTGTTTTTAGGAATCAGAGTTGAAATCATTGTTCTATTCGGGCTCTGAAAATTAACTTTAAGATAGGCTATATGCGGAAAAAGTCACAATTATAATCACAAATTTTTCAAATTCGTTAGCAAAAATTAATTTTAAACTAGACAAAAATTTTGTGGAAAATCCACAAATGGATGTGGGAAAAACTAATAAATTTACAAAATAGGCAGAAGCTTATGAGAAAACCCCTTACAACTTATGAGAAGAAATTTCACAGTTTAAGTAACAAAAATCTTTCAAATTTACAAGAGAAAAGTCCTTAATTTAGAAGAAAACGGTCATAAATTCACAAGAAAAGCCCCTCAAACAGTCAAGAACAAACTTAGATCTCAAATGCAGTTGAAACCAGAAGTTAACACACACTCTATAAAAAGACACATAACCTTTTTGTTCTCACTATCTGACACACACATTTTTCTTTAAAGCTTCACCATTGTTCCTAGAAGGACAGAACCACTTGAAGCAATCTTTAATATTCTCCTCCTTGATTTTTCATCTTTAACCTTAATTTTTCTGTAAACTCAAGCATACCGACACATTTTAGAGCATACCTCGCTAATCCATTTGAACGCTTCCTTCTGGGCCATCTTCCAATACCAAGCACCGTCCTAGAGGGCAATCCATTGTTCTAAAGAAGACAACAGCAGACCCAGGCTGCAGGCCCTAAGTCAAGCCCCCACCTCTGAGAAGGCTCCTAGGTCAAGACCCCGGGGCAGGTCCCCAGAGAGGACTCCTGCCGTCAAAGCCCTGTCTCCAACCCAGGCTGGACAAGCCAGGCTTCCAGAAGCCTCAATCCTCCAGTGTCTGTGACCAAATGAGGCTTGACTATTACATTCTGGCCTCGGTATGAGTCTCTTGAGAACCTAGCCACTCTAAGAAAGTAAGGCAGCCAACAGAATTACCCAGGATTTACACTGACTCTGGGTGCAGTATGTTACGGCTGCGATCCGACCGCAGCAAATAGTTCCCATTCTCGTCAATTTTCTAATCCCCACCTGGTCCGGACCACTGCGGAACGAATCCGGCTCGTCAAATTCAGTTCGCTAATGAAATGCAACAAGTCTGTTTTTGAAAGATGCCAGATCCAATCCGCAAGGAAATCCCACGGTATTTCACGGTATTTAATAGCCATTTGTTCATTAAAGATGATTTAAGGATTGTCCATTATTTTCTGAGGTCTACTCCACCACTGTATCAGAGAAGATAAAAACTTGACGTGACATACAAACTCTTCATAGAATTAAAGTTATCGGGCTACTTATTGTCAAGGTTCTGAGCAGGGCCAGGGGACCATGCTCACGCTTTAAATTATTTTATTTTCCTCTGACAGAACTGCTCAACAAATCTTAAAAATTAAACTAAAACATGTCATAGTAGTAGTTTATATATGAATGAATGAATCTTTATTTCGGATAGATTAAAAGTAGAGATTAAAAAAGAAACAGAATAATATAACAAAGGGGGAAAGAAAATCCAACAAGGTCAAATTAGACAATAATTCCTCTGATTAAACAGTTCAACATAAGTTATCCGAAATGGGTGACGGCTGAAGCCGCAGCTTATATTGCCCATCCAAGAATTCAAAAGAAAAACAAAACAAGAGCGATTACAATTCAGAACAAAGCTAAGACAAAATGTGACAAAAAAAAAACTAAGCTACAACACAACACAGACTGGATATGACAATCCTTATGTGATTTTACATGTCATCTTGTATATATGTTTGGAGTATTTCTTCCTTTAGTTTTTGTTTAAATTGTCCAAGTGTTGTACATGAATTTAATTCAGGTCCAAAATTGTTCCATAATCTGACTCCTTGCACTGAAACACAGTGTTGCTTGGTGGTAGTTCTCACTGAAGGTTTTTGAAATATACATGTTCCTCTGAAATGATATTGTTTCTCCCTTATTTGGAACAACTTTTGGATATTTCGGGCAGTGATAGATTCTTCATTATTACTGCAGTTTTAAAGTCAACCAGATCTTTCAACTTGAGAGCTTTTAATTTAAGAAAAAGTGGGTTTGTTGGTTCCCTGTAAGCAGCTTTGTTTATTATTCTTATAGCTCTTTTCTGAAGCATAAAGACTGGATATGTTTGTTTTATATGTATTTCCCCATACTTCAGTACAATATGTCATGTATGGGAGTATTAATGAATGATACAAAGTATATAGTGTAGGTTGATTCAGCAAATATTTCACTCTGTGTAGTATTGCAATTGATTTGGATATTTTACCTTTAATATAATTAATATGTGACTTCCAACACAGTTTATTATCAATTATTACTCCAAGAAATTTAGTTTCGGATACCATTTCAATCTCTACACCATTTACACTGAGTTTAGATACTAAGTTGTTGTGATGGTTGTTAAAAACTATAAATTTTGTAAATTGAGCGTTAATTTGCTTGAATCAAACCACAGTTTAAGCTTTCCTAATTCCTTTCCGAGTGTATCCAAAAGTTGTTCCAAATTGCTTCCACTGCATAATAGATTAGTGTCATCGGCAAACAATATTAAGTCCATTTTTTCTGAAACTTTACATATATCAGTTATATACATATTGAATAACAATGGCCCCAAAACTGAACCCTGTGGGACTCCACAGGTAACCTTCAGTAACTGTGAGTTTTTGTTACCAACACATACATACTGATATCTATTCTTTAAGTAACTACATAACCAGGACAGTGCTACCCCTCTAATACCACATTGTTCCAAATTGCTTCCACTGCATAATAAATTAGTGTCATCGGCAAACAATATTAAATCCATTTTTTCCGAAACTTTACATATATCATTTATATACACTACCGTTCAAAAGTTTGGGGTCACCTCAGACAATTTTGTGTTTTCCATGAAAAGTCACACTTTTATTTACCACCATGAATTGTAAAATGAATAGAAAATATAGTCAAGACATTGACAAGGTTAGAAATAATGATTTGTATTTGAAATAATAATTTTTTCCTTCAAACTTTGCTTTTGTCAAAGAATCCTCCATTTGCAGCAATTACAGCATGGCAGACCTAACATGATTACACAAGGGTTTTCTAATCATCCATTAGCCTTCTGACGCAATGAGCAAACACATTGTACCATTAGAACACTGGAGTGATAGTTGCTGGAAATGGGCCTCTATACACCTATGTAGATATTGCACCAAAAACCAGACATTTGCAGCTAGAATAGTCATTTACCACATTAGCAATGCATAGAGTGTATTTCTGATTAGTTTAAAGTTATCTTCATTGAAAAAAGTGCTTTTCTTTCAAAAATAAGGAAATTTCTAAGTGACCCCAAACTTTTGAACGGTAGTGTACTTCAACTTGTCTTTTAGACCCTATTCCTACCAGGTTATTTAAAGAAGTCTTCCCACTTATTGGTAGCTTTATTCTTCATATAATCAATTCTTCATTAACTTTAGGCCATGTACCGCAGGCTTTTAAAACGGCTGTAATTAAACCCTTACTCAAAAAGCCAACGCTAGATCCGGGAGCTGTAGCTAACTATAGACCAATCTCTAATCTCCCTTTCATTTCAAAAATCTTAGAAAGAGTTGTTGCTACGCAATTATTTGACCACCTGCAGGGAAATGGTTTACTTGAAGAGTTTCAATCTGGGTTTAGAATCCATCATAGTACTGAAACAGCCTTAGCGAAGGTCACTAACGACCTCCTCATTGCATCTGATAATGGACTAGTTTCTGTACTTGTCCTTTTAGATCTTAGTGCAGCTTTTGATACTATTGATCATAATATTCTACTTGATAGATTAGAACACTATGTTGGACTTACTGGAACTTCGTTGCAGTGGTTTAGATCTTATTTATCTGATAGGTTCCAGTCTGTTCATGTAAATGATGAGTTTTCTTTTAGCTCAAAGCTTAGTCATGGAGTTCCACAGGGATCAGTGCTAGGCCCTACTCTTTTTAGTTTATATATGCTTCCGTTAGGCAACATTATTAGAAAGCACTGTATACATTTTCATTGTTATGCAGATGACACACAATTATACCTGTCAATGAAGCCAGATGATACTAATCAATTAGCCAAGTTAGAAGCCTGTCTTAAGGAAATTAAAGCTTGGATGACTTGTAATTTCCTGCTATTAAATTCAGATAAGACTGAAGTCATTCTTGTTGGTCCAAAAAACCTTAGAAATTCCTTTCCAAATCAAACTTTCAGTTTGGATGCAGTTACTCTTTCTCTTAATAGCTCTGTGAGGAACCTTGGAGTTATTTTTGATCAGGATTTGTCCTTCAATTCACATATTAAATTTGTTTCTAAGACTGCCTTCTATCATTTGCGTAATATTGCCAAGATTAGGAGCATCTTGTCTCAGAGTGATGCTGAGAAGCTGATCCAAGCTTTTGTTAGCTCGAGATTAGATTATTGTAATTCTTTATTATCAGGCTGTCCTAAAACATCTTTAAAAAGTCTTCAGCTGATCCAAAATGCTGCAGCAAGAGTTTTAACAGGTACTAGAAAGAGAGATCATATCTCTCCGGTTCTGGCCTCCCTTCATTGGCTTCCCATAGAGTTTAGAATTAAGTTTAAAATCCTTCTTCTTACTTACAAAGTTTAAACAATCAGGCTCCTTTTTATTTAAAAGATCTGATACTACCGTATCATCCTAACAGAGCACTACGCTCCCAAAATGCAGGATTACTTGTAATACCTAGAATCTCCAAAAGTACAATGGGAGGCAGAGCCTTCAGTTATCAAGCTCCTCTCCTGTGGAATCAGCTGCCAATCTGGATTCGGGAGTCAGACTTGATCTCTGTTTTTAAGAATAGGGCTAAAACCTACCTTTTTGATATAGCCTACAATTAGGGAGGGATCATGTGTTTCTGAACCCTCCCTTAGTTATGCTGCTAATAGGTTTAGTCAGCCGGGGGACCTCCAGTAATGCACTGGGCCTCACTCCTTTCCTCACTCTCTATGAAATATTTTTTTTTTTTTGCTGGTCATTAACATTTGTTTGTTCTCTCCCATAGATTGAGTCCCCATCGTGCTGTTTGCTCTCTACATGTCTGTTCTTTTCTTCTTCTCTATCCCCTCACCCCCCAGCCAGTCGCAGCAGATGACTGCCCCTCCCTGAGCCTGGTTCTGCTGGAGGTTTCTTCCTGTTAAAAGGGAGTTTTTCCTCTCCACCGTCGCCAAGTGCTTGCTCACAGGGGATCCGTCTGATTGCTGGGGTCTTTCTGCAACTGTGGGGGTCCCCCCTACAGTTGATAGTGCTATGAGATGACTGTTGTTGTGAAATGGCGCCATATAAATAAAGTTGAATTGAATTGAATTGAATAGTGTACATGTTGAATAACAATGGCCCCAAAACTGAACCCTGTGGGACTCCACAAGTAACCTTCAGTAACTGCGAGTTTTTGTTAACAACACATACATACTGATATCTATTTTTTAATAACTACATAACCAGGACAGTGCTACCCCCCTAATACCACAATTTTGTAGTTTCTTTAATAATAAATTGTGATCCACTGTATCAAATGCTTTTTTAAGATCCAGGAATACCCCAACTGAATACTCTTTATTTCCAACGGCAGTTGATATTTTTTTTTCTATAAATTCCATTAGAGCAAATACAGTTGCCCTCTTGTGTCTGAACCCATATTGCTGCTCACACAATAAATTATTCTTCAGTATGAAGTTGTCAATTCTCTCAGAATATTTTTTCAAGTATCTTGGAAAACTGCGGCAATAGTGAAATTGGTCTATAGTTTGAGAATTCCCCTCTGTCACCTGTCTTGTATATCGGAATTACTTTAGCTTTTTTCATTGCATTAGGAAATATACCTGTTTGGAGAGACAGGTTACAAATATACGTCAGTGGTTTCACTAAGCATTCAATAATAGTTTTGACTAAGAGCATGTCAATACCATCACAGTCCGTAGATGTTTTACTTTTAAATGATTTAACAATTTCAATGACCTCTCTCTCGTCTGTGTTCGTTATGAAAATGGAGTCTTTTATAGCAGTGTTTTTGCTTATTGTATCACCTGTGGGTGCCGTAATGGGTATTTCTCAAGCCAAATTAGGACCAATGTTAACAAAAAAGTTATTAAATTCATCTGCAGGCGAAGCTGCATTCACACTCTGAGTCGTTGTATTATTTTTTGAAAAATTGGTTGGGTAGCTTGTATTTCTGTTTTTATTTCCAAGAATATTGTTAAGTATTGTCCATGTATTTTTAATATTGTCTCTGTTTTTCTCCAGTTCTTAACTGTAATAGTCTCTTTTACTACATCTCATTATATATGTTAACTTATTTTTGTATGTTTTATACCGCTTCTCTGCTTCTTTTGTCCTTTTCTTTAGGAAAGCTTTATATAATAAATTTTTCTTTTTACACGTCTTTTGTAATCCTTTGGTTAACCATGGCTTATCAACAAATTTATGTTTAAGCTTTTTCTTTACTAATGGACAATTTTTTTCATAAAGAGTGGTTACAATGTTTATAAATGTGTCATAGGCTTCATTTACATCTTTAAGTTCATTTCTGTTATTTTCTGTATTTTTCTCTCCTCAGCTTAGTTTGGTTATTGTATCTGTCATGTCCCTAATTATGTTCTTTCTTCTGAGTTCTGTCTTGTTATGTTTCTTATCTTAGTTTTAGTTTAATTCTTTATAGACTTATTTATTAATATTCAATATTAGTATGATGGATATATTTATGTTTGGTTTATTTATGTCTGCCTTTTATCAGGAATTGAATCAGGCCATGCCTTGCTTTAAGTTATGATATACAGCTCCTGACCAGATAGAGTGATGATATAGCGTGAAGTACGTGGCGGTAATGCACCTGTAATCTGGTTGCCAGCCGCCAATCAAATCTAAAAGAAGAAGAAGAAGAAGAAGTTATGCTTATACTTCTTTAATGTTATGTTTTTGGTTTGGTTTACATTTTATTTTTCATGGACACAGTTATGTTTGATTTCGATTCTAATGGTTATGTTTATTTCTGTCTTGATTTTTGGCTGGGAATTTATCTTGAACGCCTTCTGTTATTCAGTGTGCACAGCTGTGTTGAGTTTTTGATTACTGATTATTCATGGGTGTTGGCGATTTGCTGCACTACTTAGAGACGCCACGCACTGCCCTCGACGCGGCGATCTACTGTTTCATGTCATGTTTGGCCACGTTTATGTCACATCTTGTTCTCGTTTTTGAATCTTGTTTCTCGTCATGTTTGGAATCTAATTTTTGCTAATAAATCATGCCAAAGAGGAGAAAGCCTGCGCATGGGTCCAAGTCTTTGCCCTGGAGGAGATCCGCTACCTCACACTTCCTTGTTATCACGTGATTGCTATCGGTTCATTTCGGCTACTCTTGGGTTTTTTCTCGAGATCTCGCGTTATTTTGTATAATTCTCGCACGATCCTGTATTTCGAACTCTGTTGCCATTGCAAAACACAAACGGAGCTGGTAGGGATGAAAACAAGGGGCCATCCGCATTGCATCTGCAACAGACTGCATCCACAGTCAGTGTAAATCCTGAGTTAGTGTCAGGGACAGACTTTTGGTCACTCCAACCATAACCTTTTCTGTAACGGCCGTTTCTTTTTGAGCATAATGTAAAGTTAATCTGTTTTTCTTTTCACAACAATTTTTCCAAGTTCCTTTTTCATTAGCTTTGTGTTATATTTAATATTTCTATGGTTGTTTCACTGACTCCCCACCATGATACCCAGTCACATCTCAGCTGTATTTCACATCTGCAAATATGTAAATATTGTCCTTTCTTCATATATGCAAAATTACCACTGTTAACACCACCCCTGGTTATTGCTTCCTTCTACAAGCTGTACAGATGTCTATCGTCAGGTTGGGTTTTCTTTGTTAAAATCACTAAACCCAGTTTAAGGTGTGACTTTGTGTATTCAGATTTCTGAATAGCTCAGTGTCAAGAACTGACACTCAAACTATGAGGCTGATTAAATAATTGTTAATGAAATAATTAATTAACGCTTAGCTTATTATTGGACAAATTCTTAAACTAAATTGTTTCTTAATAGAGTTCTTTCTTCTTCTTCTTCTTCTTCTTCTAGCTTTATTCCCACATTCTGGTGGGGTTGCTGCAGCAGACATCGATATATCTGCCATATCCATAGGTAAGAGCTGAGTTTTACACCGGATGCCCTTCCTTACACAGCCTTGCCCATTTTTATCCGGGCTTGGGACCGGCACAGGGAGTACACTGGCTTGTGCACCCACTACAGTTGGATAACCAACATTTCCCTCCTCCATTCCATTTTGCTGAGCACCAAGCTGGATGGCAGGAAGTTCCATTTTTTTATATGGTCTTTGGCATGACTCGGCCGGGATTTGAACCCCAGCCTCCCGGTTGTGGGACGGATGCTCTACCTCTAGGCCACCACTGCGGTCATCTTAATAGAGTTCTCACTACTCTTAAAACACTGAGTGGTGCACCTTGTCAGGACATGGGCTGGAACCCACGTCCTCACCTTGAGTTGTATGATTTTCTGTGTTTTTGGTTTTTGCTCATTATTGTTACTGTTATGATCTCTGTGTTCATTACTGCGTCTGCCACTAACTGTTGTTTCTGTTTTGGTCATCATGCTTGGTAGGATTACCCTGGTCTTTTCTGATTTTCATTATGAGATTATTGTCCCTGCCTCAATTTTGTTTGTGGGTCATTGTTAGTATTATTATTGTCGTGGTCTTGTCTCCCCTCTGATCCTCCGTTCATGTGTGTCCTCCATCTGTGGTTGTGTATGCAGCCCCGCCCCTCCTGTCACCTCTGTGCTCCTCATGTGTCAGCTGTCAGTCATGATTGCTCTCCCCACCTGTGCCGTGTTGTCTTGATTGTCCCCTTGGCTATTTAAGTTCTGTTCCACTTCTGTTCTGTTCAGGTTCCTTAGTTTAATGGTGTGAACAACACGCTTCATGTTCTGCCTGGTTTGTATCCTGCCTGGTCTGTTTTGTTGCAGCTTCTGAGCTGCATCTGCTGTTTTCTGTTTGAGCCCTCGAGCTGCATCAGGGCGATCAGCTCCCAATAAAAAACAGTTTAGACTCACGTCCAGCATTTGGGCCCAATCTCCACCACACCGTGACACCCCTAGTGTTACAACAAAGTAATGCAATAATTATTACTAATTATTAATTCCAGTTTTAATTATCAATAATTATATTCATATTTATTGTTACCACCATGTGACACCACATTCATTTGATGGTGTCCCCGTGTTAACGCTACATGGGTAAAAAGCCAGACCAACAGCAGTCCAGTGGATCTCCATGAAAAGTTACAAGAAACCAGGTGTACACAAGCCACATGGGTCCATCCACCACCATTCACCACCTGCAGAAGGGATCGTGAAGATCATGGTGCTATATGAGCTGGGCAGCAATCTGTCTTCTTTGCTTGGACTGCTGCCCCCGTGACCTGGACCCCCAGGTAAGTGGTAGAAGATGGATGGGCAATAATATTACAACATAACCCCATCTTTTGCGGTCTCCTGTCACTCATTACCAAAGAGTACAGTTTTGATTCTGAGTCCTGCCTCTCCGTTTGACAGCACATTATGAAGGTACCATCTGCAGTGCCTTGAAGGCTCAGTCATGTGTAATTCAACAGAGGGGACTTGGAAGATAATGAACTGTATTGTCCCATAGAGTAGGACAGAAAACTTGAAGGAACAGGAATGATCAGAGCTGACAGCCACTTATGCCCCTACATGAAGGATATGTCTGTTTGCATCTTTCTGTGCATTCATTCCTGACTGACCAAGCCATTTGGATGAATGGTGAAATGTTTCAGAAGTTAATATAAATACTTGAATACAGTTGACTTGACTGAGCTTTCATACAGTATACATGAAGGATCTATTCTGCCACAGATCTTGCTGCCATTCCACATTTTCCATGATGAAAGTAATTTAGCTAATTTGCATGAGAATCAAAATACATGGCAACAGAAGTTTGTAAGATGTGGGCCACATTTTTGTTCAGATTAATCTCTGATGCATGAAGCAGCAATTGGCAAATTACCTCTGGAAGTGCCTCCTACTCTGCAAGTAGTCTGAGCAGGCGGTCAGCCAGGATACAGTGATTCATGCTTAGTAAGGGTACTTCACGGTGGTGGATAGCCTCTTGCAGTGCACAAAACCACTGGAGCATGTCTATCAGGAGCAGAGTGTTGCCACTATTCTATAAGCTCCTTATGGAAGTCTCTTGACAGCCATTTTTACATCTATTTTATTCTACGTTTGCACAGATAAAATGACAGCATCATATGACATACAGCTCTGTGTATATCACCACCAGACCATATTTAATGGTGTAGCATTACTAAGCTCAGCTCTTGTGTCCGAGTCTCTCTCATGAGTCATTGACCTCATCATGGCAGCTTTGTTTGGAGTTTTCTGACAAGGCTGTCTGAATAAAGAAATAACAAGAAGAAATTTAGAGATTTCTGAAACCTCCAGGTCTCCATTTATGTACTACCTTCATTCTTCTTCAATCAATAAAAGTAATAGCTTTTGAAAGAAAATCTGTCACAGTTCTGTGCACAAAAATCCCTCAAATTTCCAACTAAATACTGTAGTACCAGTATCAAAAATAATGATTTACTGAACCACTTTCACCACATGGGCTCTTTGGTTAACCAGTTGCCAATCAGAGATCAGTGCCTCTTATACAAGTTTCATATTCCTTTAATTTTCACATATGGCATGTTTATCATTTCTCTTAAGGAATGAACAAAGGTGTTACAACACCTATGAAAGAAAATGTGTGTATACATAAACAGTGTATTACCAGGAGAAATGTCCAGACTCCCTGGATTCCATGAATAAAACTTTACCACTCTCCCACTGAGCATAATTAGCAAAAGTGAAAACAGGAATTGGAATGCTCAAAAGTCCTTTGAGAGAATCTTCAAGCACAGAAACTGAAAAAAGCTATCAATAAGCTTATCACAATGATGAAACTGAGGTAGTTATTGCTGTCCAGGTGTGTTTAAAAAAAAATACCAAATGCCCTGGCCTAGTTTTCTGAACATGCACTTTCTTGGGGATATTTAAGATAGTATAGGAAGAAATTAAATTAGACAGGTCATGCCTAGCCTTTCAGATAAATCAGCAAGTACTTCAACATAAACAGCAAGGAATATTACATTGTACAGTCATGTCTGAATTCTTTAGGAATTTTTATTGAGCCTGTGTGGGCGTACATTGCCTGCAATAGCTCTATTCTTGGTAGGAACACTGAAAGAACCTCATCTATGGCAACTACAACCTCAGTCCCAACAGCCATTCAAAGGGCACAACTTTAGCCACTAACAACTAAGAACCCTGCAGTTGGCTGCTGGGACTGATGCCACCGTCACCATAGTTATAATCTTTTCAGTGTTGCTACCTGTAACAAGGAAGTTCCATAGTGCTGCTTTAATAAAGATAGGGTGAGGCATTGGAGAGTCATGGAGCTATACTGCCTGACCAAAAGAAAAAGTCACCAGCCGGGTTTAACTAAAAAACGTCCACTGGATAATTACTCTCGTGATTAATGTCTATCTGACAATAAGTCATTTAACCCTAACTGATGCAGTGAATAGCTTCTTATTTGTTCAACATGTCTGAAGACATACGTATCCCAGGGTTGTGGAAAAGATGTTACTCTGTTTCAGAAAAAATCAAAGTATTGGCCCACATCAAGCAAGCAAAACAACTAAGAAGACTGCTGAAACTCCTACAGTTGGGTTAAGAACTGTACAATACATTAAAATCTGAAAGGATAGTTGTTAATTCATCAACTTTCTCATCATCAGTACCAGTTCTTGGACAAAAATTAATGCAACTTTGGACAGAAATTAATGTTGTGGCATTGCATAAACTTATCAAAATAGTGTGGATAAGTGCTGTAACAAAGCTAAAGGCTAAAGCCCAAACAAATATTACAGTGTGTGAGGGTTTTTTTTTTTCTTCTTTTTGGACAGACATTGTAATTTGGGCCTTCTGGGGTTTTCTGGGCATGCCCTGTTTTAAACTGAAAGAGAGCTCTCTGCAGATTAAATAGAGAGAATATAGATCTAATTTGTCCTTGGATTTACCATCAAAATTTACCATAAGATCAAGTTTCCTCTGCAGAAATTTTGCCCATTAAAGCTATGGTCACAAAGATTCTTACAAACAATGGGTTTGTCTCCCAGTTCCTACGAATTCTGGAGTTCACAGACATTCATGGAAGGGGGCATAGTTTCTTATGGCTGCCGGTCAATTTGCAAAAGCAACTTAAGGAATTCTTGAGAAATTAGGTAATTTTCAGTTGTACAATGACCCTAGAGTTCTTATGTTCTTGATAAGGGTACCTTGGACTCTTCCTACGGCATACTTATTGCCATCTTATGAAAATTTTTGTGCAACTCACGGCACTCTCAAGTGGTTGGTAGGAAGATCTTATGGCTTTCGACACATTTTGCTGGCACAAATGTGGCACGAATGACATACTTCCACCTTATGAGCATCTCACTACCACCTTACACATGCTGTACGAAGGGGGATTGTATGCCATTTCCTACAACCACTGTAAGGGGCCCTCAAGAACAACTTAAGGTATACATGAGGCATACTTACAGCCAACATCTTGCGTAGTTCTTAAATGTTGTTCCTATGGCATTCATGCAGCCACCCTACGACCATTGACGCGGCCACAAACTTATGAACAGTCTATGAACGCTGGATTCTCCTACATCTGCCTTAAGAAGGCCGTATGAAATGGTCCAAAAATTGTTTGTACGGTGTTTGCAGTCATTCATAAGGATATTCATGACTGTAGCTTAAGTCCAGTTTCATCAGAGAAATCAGATCCTCCACACACAAGACTGTTAACCAAATTTAAACCCATTCACTGAAATGTAAAGGCTGGTAATAGTACTAGATGTCTGCTAACCAAGTTTACTCATCTTCCTTCTTTTTACCTCTCACTCCTCTGTCCAGACTCTGTTTTTAAACTTCTTAAAGGCGTCTCCTGCCATGCAAACACTGACTCAGCAGAGGCACCAATGGAACCACAAAGCACTCCTCTCACACAAACACCTCCACCCATCCACTTGCTCTTTGAAGCACCCACATTGGGCCCTCTTTAAGCCTGTATCCCAGCAGAATAGAAAAAAAGAAAAGTGGTGAATGGGGGCTTTTGTGACGAGACGGAGTGCAGTGTTTCACCATGCTCAGGCTCTCTATTGTTGCTCTTATCCTGTGTTTTCTCAAGTTTATATATTATTTCTCTGTGTGTGGGTTTTGTTATGTGTAGTTTCTGTGGCATAAGCCCTCCTCTTCCAGACAATCCCTCCTCCCTTTTCACCTTGTTTGTGCACTCTGCTCAGTAATTAGGTCACCTGCCCACTCATGAGATCCACACCTGATGGCACTCATTGTGTTTGATTCCTGGCTTATTTAAGAATGCTTTCTCTGCCACTCAGTTGTCAGTGTCTCATGATTGTCTCTGTATTTCTCTGCTCCGTTGGAACCCCTACCCTGTTCCGACGTGCATTCCTGTAATCTTCTTGCCGTTACCACCACTCTTCAGTTGATGTAAGTTTATTTTTGCTTGAACTTTATATTTTCCTTAATAAATCACACAATTAACAGTCCAGCGCTTGGGTCTTTTGATCCTGCCCCAAGGGGGCAAATCATGACAGTAGGCACTGACCAGTTAAGACCCAGCTGCTGCTAGTTTGTGCCTTTTGTTTTTCACTCACCTGTTTTGTCCGGAGCATCACCATGTCCTGAGCACGCCGACCTTCAGCAAGCAAAGGAAGATCGGCTGCTGGATCCCCAAGCCTGGAGGAGGAGTGGGCTGCTGAATTCATCCAGAGTTTTGTGGATGAAGCTCTCGCCGCCCACAGACCAAAGAAGACTGGAAGAGCGTAAATGGAGCGGTGGTGATTGTGGAGGCACAACCCGGCTTGTGGAAATATCCCCAATTCGCGGAACTGCTGTCCACGGTCTCCTCACTTTGGCAGTCTTTTCCCGGGCTGACAATGGGACCGCCTCCAGCAGGACTGAAGCCGTCGCAGAGGTGCTCTCCGCAGCAGACATCCTTCTCCTTTCCCGCATTGCCAGCTCCAGACTGCCGGAGGAACATCCCCGCCTCTCAGGCAGCAGTTTTCTTTTCACCGAGGTCGAAGACTCCCACAGCAGTCCCATCTTCTGGTTTTTCCTCTGTGGCTGTTCCGCCAGCCTACTCCTCCACTGCTGCTACCTCTCCCTCCTCCTCGGTGATTCCTCCCGCTCCTGAGGGGTCGATCATTTCTTCCCCGGCTCCACCTGTCTCTGTGTCGGCAGAGGCGGCTCCTCCACGATCCACTGAGGGGCCCATGTCTATCATAGCCACGGAGAGGGGTGGCTCCAGACCATCTGCAGCAGGAAACATTGTGCTCCAGGAACACAGGCAAGTGTCTTTTCATTTTCCAACATTTTATAATAATATGCCTTGCCTGGTTCCCGGTAGTGAGGCTCAGTGTTTGCAGTCCCCTGAGTCCTCACCACCTGCTGCAGCTATTAATTTCTCACCTGCCCTCTCCATGTCTCCTCCTATTCTCCCCAAGTGTCCACCGGCCCCATGATCGAGTCACCGGACGTTGGGGAAGCCTGCGGTCCTGGAGGACCTGGTTCCAGGCCTGGTTCCAGTCCACGCTCTGGACGGACGGAGAGTGCTGAGACCAAGCTGCCACCTGCGCTAATGAAGGAGTGTCCCTGGGCTTGAGCTGAGCAGGATCCAGCGCCAGCAGGGTGCAGACCTCCTGCATGGGTCACCTCGGGTGGGGGGGGATCCCGGGATCCACCGGGACTGCACCAACCACCATGCCTGCTGCTGGGGCTGCTGCAGCAGAGCCACAGTTGGATCTCCAGAGGGCTGGGCCCGAGATGTCACTGTCTGGATCGACGGAGTCCTGGACGGCGGTGGAACTTGAGCTCAAGCAAGTGTTCTCCTTTATTTTCATTGTTTCAATTTTGGAGAGATCTTTTTGGACTCTTGGTGGGGAGAGCCAAATGCATCCATCAGCTGCACCTGAGCTCACCTCACTGGGCTCCACTGCCGCTGGTGACCCTGACCCTATTTCTTTGCCTCTCTTGTCGGAGTCTTTCCCCAGGGTCACTGAGGATGTTCCAACTTCACTAGAGGTCTCCGTGGGTCCAGCCTCGCCCCTCGAGACAGCAGTGGGTGCTGCTCCCTCTCCGGATGAGGTCTTCGCGGGTGCTCTGTCCCAGCCCGGGGCCTCTGAGGGTGCTGCTTCCCCATCAGATGAGGTCGTTACGGGTGCTCCGTCCCAGCACGGGACCTCCGTGGGTGCAGCTCCTCCTCAACTCTGGGTCTCTGTGGGTGCTGTGTCCTAGTTGGGGACCATCGTGGGTGCTGCGTCCCAGCCTGAAACCAACTTGTGTGCTGCGCTCCAGTGTGGGCCCGACGTGGGCATTACGCTCTAGCCTGGGGACCACCGAAGGTGCAGCTTTGACCCAGTCCGGGCCTACCGTGGGTATGGCTTTGGCCCAGTCTGGGACCACCGTGGGTACGGCTATGTCCCAGTCCGGGACCACTGCGGGTGCTGCTATGTCCCAGTCCGGGACCACCGCAGGTGAAGCTCCGCTCTAGCCCAGAGCCACTGCGGGTGCTGCGACATCCCAGTCCAGGACCACCGAGGGTGCTACAGGCCAGTCTGAGGGCATCGAGGTTCTCCTTCCTCTGCCTGACGCCATCGTGGTTCCCCTTCCCCTGCCTGACGCCATCGTGGTTCCCCCTCCTCTGCCTGACGCCATCGTGGTTCCCCCTCCTCTGCCTGATGCCATCGTGGCTCCCCCTCCTCTGCCCAAGGTCGCCGTGGTTTCCTCTCCTCACCCTGATGCCAGCATGGGCAACCCGACTCCTCCACCTGGCTCCCCACTGGTTCTTCTCATTGGGCAGCCACCTCCTGGACCACCCTTTCTGTTCAGATGGTTAAAAAACTCTGGTAGACCACCCGACAGACTGTGCCGCTGGGTTAGGTGGCCCATGTTCTCTGGTAGGCCACCCGACTCTTTCCATCATGACATCTGCTGGGCCTGGAACTTTGGCCGCCCACCTGAACTGTCCAGCTCTTCGGTTCAGGGGGCTTAGGTGGTTGGGATTTTTCCTGGTGCGGGTCCTGAGCAGGGTTTTGTTTTGTTACCTCCTAGCCTGTTCCCCCCACCTCCCACCCAGGTTGGTTTGTTATAACTTTGGTTTTTTGTTTTTTTTGTGGGGGGGAGGGGAAAGGGGAAAGGTGTTTCTTTTTTTTTTTTGTTACCCTGGGGTGTCTGGAATCCACCTCTTAAGGAAGGGGGGGGGGGGCTCTTCCATGAGACGGAGTGCGGTGTTTCACCATGGTCAACCTCTATTTATTGTTGCTCTTATCCTGTGTTTTCTGTGTGTGGGTTTTGTTATGTGTAGTCTTTGTGGCATGAGCTCTCCTCTTCCAGACAATCCCTACTCCCTTTTCATCTCATTTGTGCACTCAGCTCAGTAATTAGGTCACCTGCCCGCTCATGAGATCCACACCTGTTGGCACTCATTGTGTTTGATTCCTGGCTTATTTAAGAATGCTTTACCTGCCACTCGATTGTCAGTGTCTCATGATTGTCTCTGTATTTCTCTACTCCGTTGGAACTCCTACCGTGTTCCAACGTGCATTCCTGTAATCTTCTTGCCGTTACCCGCACTCTTCAGTTGATGTAAGTTTATTTTTGCTCACTATTTGAACTTTATATTTTCTTTAATAAATCGCACAACTAGCAGTCCAGCACTTGGGTCTTTTGTTCCTGCCTCGAGGGGACGAATCATGACAGCATTTATCTAGACGACATCCCTGCCAGCTTGGGGACATACACTCTGAATACCAACCTCTGCTAGACTTCATATGAAACAGTGGTGCATTTGCATGCATTTGTGATATTTGACTTGCACCTTGTTTTTATGTGTGAAGTCAAAATGAAAAGAATAAAAGCAGAACCACCGGCTGAACTCAGTTGTGAATCCTTAAACAGATGACATTGTTCATAGCGAGAGCTGCAGGGCATCTCCTCTTTTAGTTGATTCAGTTAATATTCCACAAGCAATCCAGTCACATCCTCAACATTTTTTTTTTTTTGGCTGGGTTTTTTCCATAACTACTCTGGGCCACAGAGAAGCACCACAGGAACACAAAAATAAACAAATGCATCTGGCTTAATTGCTTTTACTGGAAATGTTAAAGATTTTCTCTTCCTCTGGGTTTTTAAAAAATATTCATCATTCTCACCCTAAGAAGAGGAAGAAGACTCAAATATGTAAGATACAGATTCAGCCATTTGACCATTTTGGAAACTAAATAGTATTTTTACAGATTTCAGCAAAAGGCTGAAACTATAGAATTAAGTTAGAGATTTTTTTAAATATTTCCATCATGGATCACCACCTTCTAGTGGTGGTGGTGTGTGTGTGTGTGTGTGTGTGTGGGGGGGGGGGGGGGGTTGCAAACCTTTGTGGTCCCAGAAGCTATGTTGTCACGGATAATTCATCCCTGATAGTGTTTCCCAAGACAAACAGATCCTTGGTGAAGGGCCAGACTGAAAGCATTCCAGTGGATTCCCATGATAGTTAAAAAAAAAAAAAAAATCAAGGATTCAGTGTACCCCGCCCAGTATGGGGTTACTGGGGTGCCACCCTGGAGACAGGCCTGGGGAGAGTGGACAGGTTTCTGCCCATGAGACCCGGCCAGGCTCAGCCCAAAGGAGCCACATGGGTCCACCCTCCAATGGGTTCACCACCTGCAGGAGGAAAAGGGGTCCAGTGCTATCTGGACTGGGTGGCAACTGAAAACTGAAAACAGAGACCTTGGCATTCTGATCCTTGGTTCACTAAACTAGCTTTTGGAACATGAAATGTCACCTTTCTGATGCGGAAGGAGCATGAGCTTGTGCATGAGGTTGAGATATACCGGCTAGATATAGTCTGGCTCACCTCAAGGTACAGCTTGGGTTCTGGAACCAGTCTCCTGGAGAGGGGTTGAGCCTTGGCCTTTCCTGAAGCTGTACCATGTGAGATGTGGCAAGCAGGGGTGGATATTCTCATATCCCCCGCCTGGGTTGGGGTTCTCTTCAGTGGATGAAGGTTTGCAGGAGTTTGCCCAACCAGACTACGGGCTGAATTATAAAGACACAATCCATAATCAGTTGTCACTGATGCAGGACGCATTTATGGGCATTTCCAAGTTCATTTCCTTATTATAGGAATGCAAAAATGAATTTTCTGCCAGGTGCAAGGTGCAAAGAGGCTAGTCTAATTGTTTAGAGGTGTGTTTTGTATAATCCAATCCAAAGTGCTCTTGCCCATCCCTTTAAGGCAAAGAGGCACATTATCTAAAGTGAATTCTGATCATGACCACTTCTTTAAGAAAATGCACGCAAAAGTAACGTGGCTTGGTAATAAGGAAGACGTCAATCACATCAATAAGGAAGACGTTTATGTCTTCTCGTTATTTTAGAGAGGGCAAGCAGGTAAGAGATAATGCTGGGATGAAAAATTGAGCTGAATGGTTTAATGTAGTGCACAACACGCAGACATGAATGGGTTCAAAACTTCAGGAAAAGAGGTTATGCATTTGCAAATTTTCAGCAACTTTCATAAAATGGAAGGATCATTAATGGTGGTGCAGAAGTCATTCTCAGTCCCACAGGTAGCAGGGGGGGCTCCCCCATCTTGTGCAGGGGTTTACTGAGGTTTGTGGCTCTCTATCCCAGTCCCCTCCGGGCAGGAGGGAAGGTGGAGAACTGGTGATTATGACTGTTACAACTCTCACCATTAAAATAAATCAAAAGTGCATTGTCATAAAATGCGCTAGAATACCGATGCACATGAGATTGCGGGCTGTATTACAATGACGGGATCACTTAGTTAGCTGTCAGTGACGCAGAACATGTTTATGGGTGTTTCCAGGTTCATTTCCTTATCACAACGGCATAAAAACCAACTTTCCACCAGTGCATGATGCAAAGAGGCCGGTCTAATCATTCAGAGGTGTGTTTTGGATAATCCAATCCAAAGCCCTCCTTCCCATCCCTTTAATGCAAAGAAGCAAATTATCTAAAGTGAATTCTGATAATGGCACTTTAGGATGGGTTTTGTGCTGACCAAAGCCCATGTGTGTGAGACAAAACGCACACGATAGTAACGCTGCTTGGTAAAAAGGAAGACAACAATCACAGTCAATGCCCAGTTAGTTATGTTAGAAAGAACAAACAATAAAGAATGGGCTGAAAAACCAACTGAATGGTTTAACACACAGACATGAATGGGTTTGAAACTTAAGGAAAAGAGGATGATGTGAGCTTTCATAAACTTTCATTAACTTTCATAAGCTTTAATTAACAACGGTATGGAAGTGGCTTCATACCATCGTTTCCTCCTTTCCTTTCATCCATCTCCAAAAGAGGAGATCTGACGCGGCTTTCCGTCCATGGTGACCCCAGCCGCGAAACAAGCCCGCTTTTGGCGGCTTCTGACGGCCTCTGATGGGTGGCAATCGGGGAGCTTGGTGGTGGAGAACTGCAACGCTGGCCTGGCTGGAAACCCAAGGCGCGCAGCCGAGGCAGCTGTGTGGATGCATCTCCTCTCTGTGAGGAGTTACAGTGAAAAGTAAAACACTGCACACTCCTTGTTCATTCATTTATTTCCCTAAAAATAAACACATTAATCCCTAACAAGTCCATGATGAAATCGAAAATGTGAATGGAATACAGCTCATCAGACTAACCCCCCCCCCCCCATGCTGCACATCACACTGCCTGTTCATTCATTCATTCCCCTAAAAAAAATTATCCTACATTAATGCTTAATCTATAGACTCCAATGGTAAGTCAGCAATTAAAATGTGAGCGTGAATGGAATAAAAAAAAAACTAGTGTGTGATTATCATATAAATAAAATGACGGGCGATCATATGATGACTATTACAACTCTCTCTATTAAAATAAGATCAACGCATGCTGTTTCCTCATGAGTTCTGGAGCTGCATGATTTCAAAACATGTCACTGAAATAGCATTAAACAATGCGCTCCTGATGATAGACTTCCTTTTCTCCTGATCAAAAGCGGATTCTCAGGGAATGTTTTATAATAGTAATGTGCATTAGATTATGTGCTGCCACACCTCTTTGAAATGAGGTGCCTCCTCCCAGCGCATAGTGGACGCACTGTCTACTGGTAATTAGATGGCGTGATGCAAAGCATAAAAAACGGACAATGTGCTGACAGAAACTATCAAAAACACTGGCATATGGTGGGAACAGCAGCACAAAAGTCCATTGACGACCATCAAAAATGGGCGGGCCCTACATGTGTTTTGTGGACTTGGCGAAAGCATTCAACCATGTCACTCATGGTGTTGTCATACCGCCAACAATCAGTCAGACTCGGTCTCAGTGAGAGTTGGACTCTGCCCTTTGTCACTGATCCTATTTATAATATTTATGGACAGGATTTCTAGGTACAGCCAAGCAATGGAGGGCGTCATGTTTGGTGCTCACATGATCAAGCAATGACCTACAGGTCTTGCTGGGATGGTTTGCTACTGAGTGTGAAGTGGCCAGGATGAGAATCAATACTTCCAAGTTCAAAGCAATGGTGCTCTCCAGGTTGGGGACAAGGTCCTTCCCCAAGTGGAGGAGTTCAAGTATCTCGGTGTCTTATTCACGAGTCAGGGGAGAATGGAGCAGGAGGTTGACAGATGGGACAGAGCAGCATCTATAAGGATACAGCCATTGTACCGGTCTGTCATGGTGAAGAGGACATCTGATCAGGATGCCTCCCATTTAAGGTGTTTTGGGCATGTCTTACTGGAAGGAGACCCTGGAGCAGAGCCAGGACATGCTGGAGAGGCCATGTCTCCCAGCTGGCATGGGAAAGAACCTGAGGAGATAGCTGGGAGAAGGAAGTCTGGGCTTCCCAACTTCTAGTACTGGCCCTGTGACCTGGACCCCTGGGACAACAGTAGATGGATGGATGGATGGAATTTTTTAATGTAATAATTTAAGCAGCACTCATTCTCAAGTTTTCCTGCTACATACAGTAATTGAAAAGAAAATGCACAGTTGCAATGTCAAAGTGTGTGTGTGTTTTTGTAAGAAAGAGGATAATCATCACCTACTACTGTGTAACAGGAAGCTGTTCAAGTGGATGGAGAGAGGGAAAAAAGAATTAAAAACACTAGAGCACGTAGCAAACAAAGTATTTAAACAAGAATCACGTTTAGGACATTCTCACTGCATTTGCTTAAACTTGATGAATTATATCAAAAATATCACAGATAAATAATAAAGTGAAGAAAGTGTTTGGGAATTCTCAAACCACTTGCTGGTTTTTGGTCAAAGATACTGCATGAAGGAATGCACTTCTTTTACTCATTATTAAATTTTTGCACATGCACAGCATTGTAGTCATAGGATTTGCCACTAAATATAATAAAAAGTCAAAAGGTTAAGGTTAGGGATTAAGAGAATAGCTAAACCTCTGATGTTAAAATCTCAACCACATTGAAGCTCCCTCTGCATTCTCACTGTATGCATTTTTATTCAAAACCATTAGGGGGGGCTCATTTTTCATGGAAGTGACCACAAGACATTATTCCTGTTGGTAAAAATGTTCTCTCAGTTTCTCCTGGAGGACAGGCTTGTAATTATTATGTTGAAAGATAGATTATGAAAAATACAGCATGGTATAAAGCTAATGTTTGCTAAAATTGTTTGAATTACTATTATATCCTGAGAAAATTACATTATATTTATGATACACACCTTCTGGAAGCAATCAAAACACAGACTAACCTCAGACTGGGTGCAGTGTTGACATCAATAATCTCCACAAGAAAAGCATTAGTTATACGTGTTTTGCCAGCATGTGTTTTCTCCTTAGTGGCTTGTGACAAGAGGTAATCATTCTTTTTATTACTGCTTACGCTGGTAGACTTGGCTGTAAAAGCATGTTTACAATTCATGGCTTCTTCTTTGTGAGATACTGAAGATGCCATGAGAATGATGTTTGTAGAACCTTTTAATGCCTTTTTTTCAAACAATGTGTCTAAATGATTTGAAAGATTTTTCTGTTCAAGCTGCAGAGTACAGTTCTGTTAAAGAAACGCTAAGATTGTTTTTTTCTTGCAAATGCATTTTCAGTTTTGTTTTGAACGGTGCAAAGAAATTATGTTTGTTCCTCTTAATCATTTTCCTCTTATAACTGTAAGTGCAGCAGTCAAAATAACAGAAGCCTGGGCAAACGCATACATAACTTTTAATCTTTTTTTTTTTTTTTTTTCTCTCGGCGCCACACGAGTAGGCTGCCTTTTGCAACAGCGGCTCGATTCCGAGTCTTTTTCCCTTCCTCTCTCTTTTGATCCGTCTTTTTTTTTTTTTTTTCACCCCACTTATATCACGGACACACAGATCGTCCTAAATGTCTCCTGAGCCGGTGGACGGAGCCACTGTTTATAGCAGGATACGATACAGCAGAGAACAGCTGCTAGCATTCAACCGCCACCCGGTCCCATTGGAAAAACTCGACATACCGAGAGAACTGAGGCGAAAACGCCGCGGCTGCCGGGCTGGAGTAAGGCGGAGGACAAAAAATATAAGGTACAGACCCTCCCTTCCATCTGTTGTCATGGGAAATGTACGGTCGATACTGGGAAAGTTAGATGAGCTAGCGGCTATCTCCCGTTATGATAGCACATACCGGGAGTGCTCTCTCCTTTTGTTTACTGAGACGTGGCTAACTGAACTAGCAGCAGATGCTAACATTGAGCTGGAGGGTTTTCACATGATACGAGCTGACCGAACACCAGACAGTGGCAAGGCTAGGGGCGGTGGAGTGATAATGTATGTTAACAACAACTGGTGCAGACCAGGACATATCACTGTTAAACAACGACACTGCAGCAAAGACATTGAGTTGCTAGCTGTTAGCATGAGGCCTACATATCTCCCGAGAGAACACTCACACGTGATCTGCATTGTTGTTTATGCAAATCCGACGGCGAATGCTGGGACAGCACGTGACGTCATCCATTCAGTAACCAGCAGGCTGCAGACAGAACACCCAGATGCTCTTCTCCTCATCTCAGGCGATTTCAACCATGTTTCACTGTCTCCCATTCTACCCACGTTCACCCAGTATGTCACATGCCACACTAGAGACAATAAAACACTGGATTTATTCTACGCAAACACTAAGGAGGCGTACACCTCATCACAACTCCCCCCACTCGGGAGATCGGATCACAACTTGGTTCATCTCCGGCCGGTGTACAAACCCCTAGTGCACAGACAACCTCCGGCCATGCACACTGTGGAGTTATGGTCTGAGGAGACAATGGACACCCTAAAGGGCTGTTTTGAAGCCACCGCCTGGAAGCAGCTCTGCGATCCACATGGTGAGGACATCGATGGCCTCATTCACACCTTCACGGGCTACCTCAGCTTCTGTGTGGACAAATCCGTTCCCACCAAGACCATACGGCGTCACTCAAACAACAAACCCTGGATCAACCCCGAGATAAAAACACTTCTGAGAGAGAAGAAGAGGATCTTCAGGTCAGGGAACAGGGAGATGCTGAAGTCCGTACAGAGGGAGCTGAGGAGAAAGATCAGAGAAGGCAAGGACAGCTTCAGGAAGAAGATGGAGGACAAGCTGCAACAGAGCGACATCAGCGGGGTCTGGAGAAACCTCAAAACCATCTCGGGGCTCCAGAATACCTCCCCCCAGGCCACAGGGGGCAGGGAGTGGGCGAACAACCTGAATCTGTTTTTCAATAGATTTGACCAACCGCCCTCCCCCCTGACTGCACAACAACCAATGCTGCCTCTAAAGAAATCAAGTCCTGCTGCCCACTCCCCACTCCACCAACACCCCCCCACTCCCAACACACAGCCCCCCATCCTGACCCTGACCAGGACCCAGGTGAGGACGGAGCTGAGGAAGATCAAGGCGAGGAAGGCGCCGGGACCGGACGGCATCAGCGCAAAGCTCCTCAAGTCCTGTGCAGACCAGCTGTGTGGGATTGTGACGTATATCTTCAACATGAGCCTGAAACTGGGGAGGGTACCACAGCTGTGGAAAACATCTTGTGTGGTACCTGTACCAAAAACTTCCCACCCCAAAGACCTGAACAGCTACAGACCGGTGGCCTTGACGTCCCACTTGATGAAGACCCTGGAGAGACTGCTCCTTGCTCACCTCCGCCCCCTGGTGGAACCAGCGATGGATCCACTCCAGTTCGCCTACCAGCATGGCATTGGGGTGGAGGATGCGGTGATCTTCCTCCTTCACCGCTCTCTGTCCCACCTGGAGAAGCCCGGGAATATGGTGAGGATCATGTTCTTTGACTTCTCCAGTGCTTTCAACACCATCCAACCGATGATCCTGAAGGACAAGCTGCTGCGCGCAGGGGTGGACCAGCACCTGTCATCATGGATCCTGGACTACCTCACGAACCGGCCTCAGTTTGTGAGAACCCGGGACTGTGTGTCCGACACGATCATCAGTAGCACGGGGGCCCCCCAGGGAACGGTGCTGGCTCCCTTCCTGTTCACTCTTTATACTGCGGACTTCTCACACAACACAACACACTGCCATCTACAGAAGTTCTCTGATGACTCTGCGATCGTTGGTCTCATCTCCAGCGGAGATGAAGCTGAGTACAGAGGGCTTATCCAGGACTTCGTGGACTGGTGCCATCGGAACTGCCTCCAGATCAACGCCAGGAAAACTAAGGAGCTGGTGGTGGACTGCCGCAGGCATGGGCAGCCCCTCACAGTACCAGTAAATATACAGGGAACAGACATCGAGATGGTGACATCCTATAAGTACCTGGGTATTCATCTGAACAATAAACTAGACTGGTCACACAATACTGATGCACTCTACAAGAAGGGACAGCGCAGGCTGTTCCTGCTGAGGAGACTCAGGTCTTTTGGTGTACAAGGGGCGCTGCTGAAGTCATTCTATGACACGGTGGTGGCATCAGCCATCACTTTTGGAGTGGTCTGCTGGGGCAGTGGCATTACTGCAGCCGATAGGAAGAGACTGAACAAACTGATTAAGAAAGCTAGCTCTGTCCTGGGGCAGCGCCTTGATCCGATGGAGGAGATAGGAGAGAGAAGGACGGTGGCTAAACTGTCATCTCTGCTGGAGTCCGAGTTCCACCCTATGCAGGACATACTGAATGCACTGAGGAGCTCATTTAGCAGCAGACTACATCATCCCAGGTGCACAACCGAGAGGTTTCGTAGGTCCTTCCTACCAACGGCTGTCAGACTGTACAACCTAAGCAGGGCTGCTCACAGAGATAGCAAAAAGACGTAACAAACTAATAGTTTTTTGAATGCAAAAGATGCAATAGACTTACACAATGGTCCCCTCCGGCATACAACTAGGAACATACCGGTCGCTATGGAGGGTGAGAATATGTATGGGCACATAATCATACCATGTAGGATAACTAAGTAGACGGTTATGCTGTTTCATTCCATCTAGCAACAATGCTCTGCACTGTGTGTGTTTATATATTTACATATTTATTCCATCTAGCTACAATGCTCAGCACTGGGTGTGTTTATATATTTATATATCTACATATTATTCCATCTAGCTACATTGCTCCGCACTGTGTGTGTTTATATACTTGCATATTTATTCCACCTAGCTGCAATGCTCCGTACTGTGGGTGTTTATATATTTACATATTTATTCCATCTAGCTACAATGCTCTGCACTGTGTGTTCATATATTCATATATTTATTCCATCCAGCTACAATGCTCTGCACTGTGTGTCTGTGTGTGTGTGTATATATATATATTTTATAGTAATACGTACATATGTATATTAGCTGCTCTTGCTTGCTTGTTTTTTTCTTGCCTTCTGATTGTTGCTCTGAGTGTTGCTATCCCTGTGCTGTTGCAATCCTGGAATTTCCCCGTTGTGGGACTAATAAAGGCTTATCTTATCTTAACTGGGGGACACTCAGAGTGCACACCTCTGCCAAGGCTCTGTCTCTCCCTCCATCTGACTGTCCCTCCATACCTCCATCCTTCTGTCCACCTGTAATTATGAGATAGGGCCTTGGTGGAGGTATGCACTGAGGTGGATCACCTCCAGAATCTAATGGGTTCATCCATAGCCCAAGAACCGCCTCTGCTGAAAATCTAAATCTGTCCAATTTTTGTATAATTCTGCTAACACATTGCAAGCAGCCTTGCAAGATGATACAGCTTTGGTGGAGGTATGCGCTCTCAGATCAGCTGCACACTGGCTGCCTCATCCACCCACGTGGATGCCCCTCTGGGATTAATAAAAGTATACAAAAAAAATAGTTGTAAAAAAACAGTTCAATCTCTATTCACAGATGAATAGTTTTGCAAATCTGAAAAAGAGTGAAGTTTAACTAAAATTAATTGGTCTGATTCTTCATTCATCACCTGATATTGCTATAAGAGCCTTAACTTCAAACACCACCAGAATGCACCCTGCAGGTGATAGTGGTCTCATGCTGGGAGCACGTTCTATGACTGCCTTGGGGCATCTCAAAGCAGTCCACACAAAGGCTAACAATCCAGCCTCACTGTCAGTGATCAAGGCCATTCATGTAGACAATCATAGTAAGGACAAGAAAAAGGTGCTTTTGATGTGCTGAATGGCTGTGCTGTATGAACTCACCACAGCAGACACAAATGAAGCCATGCATGGCTGGAAAATGGAACATATTCCTCCACATTATCTGCCTCCTTTTTCCACTCTGGGTTTGGGTTTTCGTCACTGGCCTGGGGTACGGTGCTGGCGTCGTCCCCAAGCCCCTGCTGGTACTGTGGATGATGTCTTAATGAGTCATGAGTGTGTCAGTGTATGAATGGATAGGTGATGAGATGGCGGGAGGGAGACATTGATATCTGACATTGATATTGAGACATGACATTGAGACATTGAGACATTGATATCTGAATATACAAGGGGGGGGGCTGAAAAGTTCATAGTGGTCAAACTTGACTAAATGTGGTTTATTTTTAAACCGCAGTGATCCAAGCGCTGCAAAAACTGATGGAAGAAGTGTGTGGACCGAAGGGGAGACTATGTTGAAAAACAGACCACATTTGGTCAAATTTGACTACTATGAACTTTTCAGCCGATGAACTTTTTAACCCCCCTCGTGTGTGTGTGTGTGTGTGTGTGTGTGTGTGTGTGTGTGTGTAAGAGAAAGAGTGTATGCATGTGCGTGTGAGTGGCCAGGGTATGGTCTGGAGGTTCCGGCTGGATGGATGGCATGGTAGCCCATGTCCCACTTGGGCTTGTGGTGGGGGGGTGGGGGGGTAAGGGATTGGTTATCCCCTGTGTCTCCCCACCGTTCTCTGCTGTATCTCCCGGTCGGGGACTCAATAGCTCCCAGTGAGCGTATCTGGAGCCTTGTGGTGGTGTGGGTCTTGTGATTCCTCATATCAGCTCCGTTTTTCACCCTCTTACAGACATACACTCTTATATAGGGTAGATGGGAAGTGCGGTGCAGCCCCCCTAGGATGTGAACTGCTGGTTGGTCATCCATGCTCCTCACCTCTTTTGAAAGCTGTCACATTAGTTGCACCCACACATGGGGGGGCAGGGTGGCTGGCCTGGGTTGGGTCATCTGGGCCCTCTAGGCCGGCATGACCTGATACATCTTCTGGCTCCTGCGTTGTTCGGGCCCCGCCCCTTCTCCTCCCACTTTGCCTTCCCTGTTTTGCGTGTTCATTCATTGTCTCCTCATGTGTGCAGGCGGTGGATGTATGCTCTGCTGGGTTTGGTGTGGGGTGGTGGCTTGCTGGTGTTCTGGTGGGTCTTCCCTCTCCTGTCCTTCTCTGTTGGGGGGAGTCGGTGGCAGTGCTTCTTGGGGGCTGTCCTCTGTCCCTCTCTTCCTGGGTGTATCTGGATG
Source organism: Pholidichthys leucotaenia (assembly GCA_020510985.1). Taxonomy (NCBI): domain Eukaryota; kingdom Metazoa; phylum Chordata; class Actinopteri; order Cichliformes; family Pholidichthyidae; genus Pholidichthys; species Pholidichthys leucotaenia. The sequence goes on from CM035836.1 coordinate 231,823,351, forward strand.
GCTGGGGGGGGTTGGCCGTGGATGTGCGGAGCCATATTGGGGGTGGGGCTGGGGACTGGTTTTTCCAGGTTGAAGCCCCTGTGATGCTGGCAGCACTACTCTGGTGTGGCAGTGGGGATTCTTGGGTGATGGACCCAGTTTTCAGTCGGGGTCATCCTCTGTTTCCCCCTTGCTTTGCTGCCCCCCCTCCCAATGGGGTGAGTTCCTGTTTGGAGGCCCTGGGTTGGGATAACCTGCTTGGCTGCCAGCACCACAGACACAGGGTCATTCTGCCCATCCCCCTAGGCCCGGGAGTTACCTTACAATTACATGTTGTTGTTATAACCTCTTAAATACTTGTAAATAGACACTTGGAAAAATGAGGACATGTTGGAATTTTAGTATGTAGGTTAAGAAATATTATAGATTTTGTATAACTGTATTTACATAGATAGATAAATACATACTTTATTTCGAACAAAAAAGTAAAAAAACAAAACAAATGACAAGTGCGATAAAGTGACAGTATACAGTGCTCGAAAGGGAGAAGGAAGAAGTGAACACTTATTAACTCCAACTCCTCTTTTTCATAAATACAACCCATGTGAAATATATACAAATTACCGCATTTAAGACTCCAAGTAGACAATTAACTATATTTTGTACATATCAACATTGACACCCATCCATCCCAACATACATACAGTCCATACATCAAAACCAGCCCCAAACAACACAAATATACACAGTGCTGTCCCACCCACCATTCCATAGTGTCCCAGAGTGAGCATAGTGAATCGTACATATAAATACTACCCCTCTAACATATATTCTTTCAGCAAATAATGTTTATACCTCTTTTTGAATTGATCCCTGTTTGTACATAGTTTCAGTTCCAGCTCCAGACTGTTCCACAAATCCACCCCACAGACAGATATGCACATACTTTTCTTAGCTTTTCGTACCTTAGGTTTTGTAAAGTTTAAGTCTCCTCTCAAATTATAATCATTGTCTCTTTTTTTTGAATATTTTTTGTATATTAGTTGGGAGTTGATTATTAATTGTCTTGTACATGATTTGTGCTGTCTTATATTTAACTAAATCCATGAACTTTATGACGTGACTTTAAAAACAACGAGTTAGTATGGTCTCTATATCCTACATTATTTATTATCCTTATAGCTTTTTTTTGTAATGTGCATATTGGCTGTAGGCTGGTCCTGTAGGTGTTTCCCCAGACCTCTACACAGTAGTTAAGATATGGTAGAAACAGTGAATTGTACAGTAGGAACAATGATTTATAGTCCAAGATGTGTCTTGTCTTCCCCAGTATCCCTATACATTTTGCCAACTTGACCCGGTTGTGACTGATGTGAGGTTTCCAGCAGATTTTATTGTCTAGCATCACCCCCAGAAACTTATCTTCCTGTACTGTTTCTATTCTGGTATCATCTATCGTTACCATTATTTCATGATTTATTTTATAATTTCCAAGCAACATAATCTTTTGGTTTTTTTCAGATTTAGAGATAATTTATTTTTGTTGAACCACTGCGTTAACCTTTTCATTTCAGTTGTGACCACCTCTAAAACCTGCTGCAAATTCTCACCAGTGCAAAGGATATTTGTGTCATCCACAAACAAAATAAATTTCAGAATTTTTGATACTTGGCATATGTAATTTATATACAAGATAAAGAGTTTGGGTCCCAAAACTGACCCCTGGGGCACACCACAAGAGATGTTCATGAAGGGTGATTTGTGCTCACCAATTTGTACAAATTGTTGTCTGTTACTTAAATAACTTTCCACCCAATTCAGTCCAACCCCTCTTATCCCGTACCTTTCCAACTTCCTCAGTAAAATTCTGTGGTCGATTAATGTCAAAAGCTTTCTTTAAATCTATAAATACTCCTACAGCAAACTTTTTTTTTATCTATACAACTAGTAATGTCTTCTATAAGTTTGATCAGTGCCAAAGATGTAGATTTGTCTGCTCTAAAACCATACTAACTGTCTGTAAGGAGGTTGTGTTTTTCAATGAAAACATCCAGTCTCTTAGTGAAGATTTTTCCAAGTATTTTGGAGAATTGATAAGATAAGATAAGATAAGATAAGCCTTTATTAGTCCCACAACGGGGAAATTCCAGGATTGCAACAGCACAGGGATAGCAACACTCAGAGCAACAATCAGAAGGCAAGAAAAAAAACAAGCAAGCAAGAGCAGCTAATATACATATGTACGTATTACTATAAAATATATATATATACACACACACACAGACACACAGTGCAGAGCATTGTAGCTGGATGGAATAAATATATGAATATATGAACACACAGTGCAGAGCATTGTAGCTAGATGGAATAAATATGTAAATATATAAACACCCACAGTATGGAGCATTGCAGCTAGGTGGAATAAATATGCAAGTATATAAACACACACAGTGCGGAGCAATGTAGCTAGATGGAATAATATGTAGATATATAAATATATAAACACACCCAGTGCTGAGCATTGTAGCTGGATGGAATAAATATGTAAATATATAAACACACACAGTGCAGAGCATTGTTGCTAGATGGAATGAAACAGCATAACCGTCTACTTAGTTATCCTACATGGTATGATTATGTGCCCATACATATTCTCACCCTCCATAGCGACCGGTATGTTCCTAGTTGTATGCCGGAGGGGACCATTGTGTAAGTCTATTGCATCTTTTGCATTCAAAAAACTATTAGTTTGTTACGTCTTTTTGCTATCTCTGCGAGCAGCCCTGCTTAGGTTGTACAGTCTGACAGCCGTTGGTAGGAAGGACCTACGAAACCTCTCGGTTGTGCACCTGGGATGATGTAGTCTGCTGCTAAATGAGCTCCTCAGTGCATTCAGTATGTCCTGCATAGGGTGGAACTCGGACTCCAGCAGAGATGACAGTTTAGCCACCGTCCTTCTCTCTCCTATCTCCTCCATCGGATCAAGGCGCTGCCCCAGGACAGAGCTAGCTTTCTTAATCAGTTTGTTCAGTCTCTTCCTATCGGCTGCAGTAATGCCACTGCCCCAGCAGACCACTCCAAAAGTGATGGCTGATGCCACCACCGTGTCATAGAATGACTTCAGCAGCGCCCCTTGTACACCAAAAGACCTGAGTCTCCTCAGCAGGAACAGCCTGCGCTGTCCCTTCTTGTAGAGTGCATCAGTATTGTGTGACCAGTCTAGTTTATTGTTCAGATGAATACCCAGGTACTTATAGGATGTCACCATCTCGATGTCTGTTCCCTGTATATTTACTGGTACTGTGAGGGGCTGCCCATGCCTGCGGCAGTCCACCACCAGCTCCTTAGTTTTCCTCGCGTTGATCTGGAGGCAGTTCCGATGGCACCAGTCCACGAAGTCTTGGATAAGCCCTCTGTACTCACCTTCATCTCCATTGGAGATGAGGCCAACGATCGCAGAGTCATCAGAGAACTTCTGTAGATGGCAGTGTGTTGTGTTGTGTGAGAAGTCCGCAGTATAAAGAGTGAACAGGAAGGGAGCCAGCACCGTTCCCTGGGGGGCCCCCGTGCTACTGATGATCGTGTCGGACACACAGTCCCGGGTTCTCACAAACTGAGGCCGGTTCGTGAGGTAGTCCAGGATCCATGATGACAGGTGCTGGTCCACCCCTGCGCGCAGCAGCTTGTCCTTCAGGATCATCGGTTGGATGGTGTTGAAAGCACTGGAGAAGTCAAAGAACATGATCCTCACCATATTCCCGGGCTTCTCCAGGTGGGACAGAGAACGGTGAAGGAGGAAGATCACCGCATCCTCCACCCCAATGCCATGCTGGTAGGCGAACTGGAGTGGATCCATCGCTGGTTCCACCAGGGGGCGGAGGTGAGCAAGGAGCAGTCTCTCCAGGGTCTTCATCAAGTGGGACGTCAAGGCCACCGGTCTGTAGCTGTTCAGGTCTTTGGGGTGGGAAGTTTTTGGTACAGGTACCACACAAGATGTTTTCCACAGCTGTGGTACCCTCCCCAGTTTCAGGTTCATGTTGAAGATATACGTCACAATCCCACACAGCTGGTCTGCACAGGACTTGAGGAGCTTTGCGCTGATGCCGTCCGGTCCCGGCGCCTTCCTCGCCTTGATCTTCCTCAGCTCCGTCCTCACCTGGGTCCTGGTCAGGGTCAGGATGGGGGGCTGTGTGTTGGGAGTGGGGGGGTGTTGGTGGAGTGGGGAGTGGGCAGCAGGACTTGATTTCTTTAGAGGCAGCAGTGGTTGTTGTGCAGTCAGGGGGGAGGGCGGTTGGTCAAATCTATTGAAAAACAGATTCAGGTTGTTCGCCCACTCCCTGCCCCCTGTGGCCTGGGGGGAGGTATTCTGGAGCCCCGAGATGGTTTTGAGGTTTCTCCAGACCCCGCTGATGTCGCTCTGTTGCAGCTTGTCCTCCATCTTCTTCCTGAAGCTGTCCTTGCCTTCTCTGATCTTTCAGAGAATCAATCTCACAATCTTTCTGATTGTGAGAGTAAAGAGACCAGCCTGTAATTTGTGAAATAATGATTGTCTCCTGTTTTGTATAGTGGGATTACTTTTGCTATTTTCATTTTGTTTGGAAATGTACCAGTTTGAAATGACAGGTTACAGATGTGGGTGAGTGGTTTAACAATTCCTTCAATTACTTTTTTCACTATTGTCATGTCAATTTCATTCCAGTCATACATTCATATATAAATTTTGTGTATGCTTATTTGCAAATCCACTCTCCCCACTAGTTTATATGGTCTTATACACATGCTCACACACACACACACACACACATGCACACATATTGTACATGCTTTGTCCATCCATCCATCCATCCATCCATCCACTTTCTACCACTTTTCCGAAGGTCCGGGTCACGGAGGCAGCAGCTCAAGCAGAGAAGCCCAGACTTCCCTCTTCCCAGCCACCTGCTCCAGCTCTTCAGAGAGGATACCAAGATATTCCCAGACCAGCTGGGAGACACAGTCTCTCCAGTGTGTCCTGGGTCTGTCCTGGGGTCTCCTCCCAGTGTGACATGCTCGAAACACATTAAGTCGGAGGCATCTAGGAAGCATTCTGATCAGATGACCAAACCACCTCAACTGGCTCCTTTCGATGTGGAGGAGCAGCGGTTCTACTCTGAGCCTCTCCCAAATAACGGCGCTCCTCACCCTATCTCTAATGGGAAGTCCAGCAATCTTATGGGGAAAGCTCATTTCAGCTGTTTGTATCTGCGGTCTCATTCTTTTGGTCATTATCCAAAGCTCATGACTATAGGTGAGGGAAGGAATGTAGATTGAGTGGTAAATTGACAGTTTTGCTTTAGAGCTCAGCTCCCTCTTCACCACGACAGACCAGTACAACGTCCGTATCCCTGCAAATGCTGCTCCAGTCCATGTGTCAGTCTCTCACTCCATTATCCCCTCACTCGTGAATGAGACTCTGAGATACTTACTGTAAACTCCTCCACTTGGGGCAGGAGCTTGTCCCCAATCCGGAGAGAGCAATCAGCTTTTCCAGCTGAGGACCATGCACTTGAACTTGAAGGTGCTGATTCTCATCCCAGCTGCATCACACTCAGCAGCAAATCATCCCAGTAAGACCTGTAGGTCATATTGCTCAATGATGCCAACAGGACAACATCAGCTGCAAGCAGCAGAGGTGAGATCCTGTGGTCACCGAGCATGACAACCTCCATTCCTTGGCTGTGCCTAGAAATCCTGTCCATAAAAATTATGAATATTATCGGTGACAAAGGGCAGCCCTGGCGGAGTCCAACTGTCACTGCAAATGAGTCTGACTGGGTGTTGCCAATACGAACTAAACTCTTGCAACAGTTGTATAGGTACTGGATAGCTCGTAACAGCAAGCCCGATACCCCATACTCCCGCAGCACCCCCCACAAGAGACCACGAGGGACGCAGTTGAATGCTTTCTCCAAGTCCACAAAACACATGTGGACTGGTTGGGCAAACTCCAACAAACCCTCAAGGATTCTCGAGAGGGTAAAGAGCTGGTTCGATGTGCCACGGCCAGGACGAAAACCCCATTGCTCCTCCTGGATCCGAGGTTCGACCAGCGGCCAGGCTCTCCTCTCCAGTACCTTGGCATAGACCTTCCCAGGGAGGTTGAGAAGTGTGATCCCCATAAAGTTGGAACACACCCCCCGGTACCCCTTCTTGAAGAGAAGAACTGCCACCCCGGTTTGCCATGCCAAAGGCACTGTCCCTGACCTCCTCGCAATGTTGCAGAGGCGTGTCAACCATGACAGCCCTACAACATCCAGGGCCTTGAGGTACACAGGACGAATCTCATCCACCCCTGGGGCCCGGCCACAATAGAGTTTTTTAACCACTTTGGTGACCTCAGCCCCTGTGATGGGCGAGTCATCCCCCTCATCCTCAAGCCCTGCTTCATCTGTGGAAGGTGTGTCAGTGGGATTCAGGAGATCCTCGAAGTATTCCCTCCACTGGCCGACAATGTCCCCAGTCAAAGTCAGCAGGGCCCCATCTGCACCATACACAGTGTGGACAGGGAGCTGCTTCCCCCTCCTGAGCCGCTGGACAGTTTGCCAGAATCTTTTTGGGGCCAACCAAAAGTCTTGTTCCATGGCCTCACCAAACTCCTCCCACACCCACGTTTTTGCTTCAGCAACCACCCGAGCTGCACTACGCTTGGCCTGTCGGTACACCTCAGCTGCTTTGGGAGTCCCACAAGCCCCTCCTCACCACTGGTGTCCACCACTTGGTTCAGGGGTTGCCACCATGAGATGCACCAACAACCTTGCGGCCACAGATTTGGACAGCTGCTTCAACAATGGAGGTGGAGAACATGGCCCATTCAGACTCCATGTCTCCAGACTCCCTCCGAATGTGGTTGAAGTTCTTCTGGAGGTGGGAGTTGAAGGCTTCTTGGACAGGGGCCTCAGCCAGACACTCCCAGCACACCCTCACTATACGTTTACGTCTACCGGGTCTGGGTGGCATCCACCCCTGCCATTGGATCAGACGGTGATCAGTTGACAGCTCTGCACCTCTCTTTGCCCGAGTGTCCAAGACATATGGTTGCAGGTCTGATGACACGATAACAATACTGATCACTGACCTGCGACCTAGAGTGTCCTGGTGCAAGATGCACATATGGACACCCTTATGCTTGAACATGGTGTTCGTTATGGACAAACTGTGGTTGGCACAGAAGTCCAATAACTGAACACCACTCGGGTTCAGATCTGGCAGGCCATTCTTCCCAATCACGCCTCTCCAGGTTTCGCTGTCATTGCCCACATGCTCATTGAAGTTCCCCAGTACGACAACAGAGTCTCCAAGAGGAGCACTCTCCAACACCCCAGTCAGAGACTCCAAAAAGAGTGGGTACTCTGAATCATCATTTGGTGCATAGGCGCAAATGATGGTCAGGACCTGTTTCCCAACCCGAAGGTGCAGGGAAATAGCCCTTTTTTCCACCAGGGAGAACTCCAATGTTGAGGGAGCAAGAATATCCACCCCTGCTTGTCGCCTCTCACCTGGGGAAACTCCAGAGTAGGACAAGCTCCAGCCCCTCTCCAGGTGACTGGCTCCAGAACCGGAGCTGTGCATTGAGGTGAGCCCAACTATATCTAGCCATTATCTCTCAACCTCGTGCACCAGCTCAGACTCCTTTCCCACCACAGAGGTAACATTCCATGTCCCAAAAGCCAGTTTCAAGAGCTGGGGATCAGACCGCCAAGGTCTCTGCCTTTGCCTCTGCCACAATGCATTGGAGCCTTATGACCCCTCCTGCAGGTGGTGAGCCCACTGGAGAGCTCATCATGTATAGCCATGTATAACTCCTTCAGGCTGAGCCCGGCCGGGTCCCATGTGCTTTGTTTGTATCTTGTTATAACTGTTTGAATATTTTACCCACCTAGCATTGTATATATTGTATGTTTCACCTGCCAATGTTAATGATTCTCACCAAAAATAATAATATTCACAAAAGTAGTCACAAATAAGCTCCAATGACAGAAATGATGAGTTGTATTCCGCAATGTCTGCCTCATGCCAAACAAGGAAAGCTGTATTTACAAACTGAACCGTCACAAAGAAAAAGAAGGGGGGGCCTCTGACTTCTGATTATGGACTGCGTTGTTGTATTATGGCCCTTAGTCTGGTTTGGTGGGGAGGCCTGGGGAAATTCATATTAAACATTTAAGCAGTTGCTGATGACAAATAAAAACAGATTCGGTAGTCAAACAGCTGATTTTCATTTTTTCTGTCTTGTTTAAAGATATTAAAGCTTGTTTATGGTTCAGCCATCGTGAAGTTTGATTGGGGAATTCAGGAAGAGCCTGGCCACCATTACAGATGTCATCTAATCAGCATCAGCCTGTGTGTGTGCAGGGCAGTGTTGCCAGATGGGAAATGTTAAAGTATCATACCAGCAGCTTAAAATGATTGAATTTTGAGGAAAATTAGCGTAAGTATCCAGTTTGCATTCTGACATGGCTCAGGCCCATCTGCTTCAATAACACATTATCATACAGTAGATCATGCAAATTATAAACTATAACACAGGTTTATCTTTAAATAATCTAACAGAACGGTCGAAGAAAAAAAAAAAAAACACCTCTTGCAGACCAGTACCTCTACCTGTGTGGAGTGCAAGATGATCGACTGGCCTGCACTGAACTGTCCAGAATCAGTCTTCTACATATATGGCTTCTGTTGAATCATCATGCATCAAGGTCTTGCATTATACCATAAATATTTTGAGAAGTACTCTATTTATACATTTGGAATAAACATCAATTAATCCACCTAAACTTGAAAAAAAAACTCTTCTTCTTTTGGCTGCTCCCTTTAGCCACAGCGGATCATCTGTCTTCATCTTACCCTATCCCTTGCATCTTCCTCTGTAACACCAACCCTCTCCATGTCCTCCTTCACTACGTCCATGAGTCTTCTCTGTGGTCTTCCTCTTTTCCTCCTGCCTGGCAGCTCCATCTTCAACAAACTGTGTCCAAAATATCCACTATCCCTCCTCTGCACATGTTCAAACCATCTCAGCCTTGCCCCTCTTACTTTGTCTCCAAACCGCTCAACCTGAGCTGTCCCTCTGATATACTCATTTCTAATCTTGTCCCTCCTAGTCACTTCCAATGAAAATCTTAGCATCTTCAACTCTGCCACCTCCAGCTCCACCTCCTGTCTTTTTGTCAGTTTATATGCCAAACCATACATCATAGCAGGTCTCAGCTACCGTCTTGTAAATCTTCCCTTTTACTCTTGCTGCTACCCTTCTGTCACAAATCACCCCCAACACTCATCCCCACCTTGCCTGCACTCTCTTCTTCACGTCTCGTGTGCATGTTCCATTGCTTTGGATGGCTGACCCCAGGTATTTAAACTCATCTACTTTCACTACCGCTACTCCTTCCATCTTCACTGTTGCACCTGCCTCCCTCTCATTCACACTCATGTATTCTGTCTCGCTTCTATAGACTTTCATTTCTCTTCTCTCCAGAGCATTCCACCACTTCTCCAGGTTCTCTTCCACCTGCTCCCTACTCTCACTACTGATCACAATGCCATCTGCAAACATCATGGTCCATGGAGATGCCTGCCTGACCTCGTCTGTCAGCCTGTCCATCACCATAGCAAACAAGAAGGGGCTCAGAGCCGATCTGTGATGTAATCCCACCCCCACCTTGAATCCATCCGTCACCCCTACCGCGCACTTCACCACCATCTCGCTGTCCTCATACATGCCTTGCACCACCCTCACATATTTCTCTGCCACTTCTGCCTTTCTTATACAGCACCACACTTCCTCTCTTGGAACCCTATCATATGCTTTTTCTAGATCCACAAAGGCACAGTGCAACTAGAGAAAGCATATGATACTTCAAAAAAACTTTAAAAAAAAAACAATTAAAACTGAAGAACTTACTGTAGAAACCTGTTTCATTTTTTTTGAGAGTCACAATCCAGTGACATTTTTGCACAGACAGCTGCACATTGATACAGCCATAGAAAGCTTTAGTGCTCACGCTAACAACAGATTTTAACCAACCAAAAAAGTTGGGGTCTTTTTTCCCATTTGTTTCTGTAAGCCTGCTGGTGATGTTGCTAACATTTTGAGTCTGCCGTCCTGCATTAGTGCTGTAATATTTCTTAAAGATTTGTTCGAGTGTACTAGTTCTTTTGAACGGGTGAACGTACTGTACTGAATCACATACCGGAACTGTACTGGAAGCCAGGGATCACCAGCTGAATCACTCCCTTAGACAGCAAACCACCCTAGAATCAGCAGACTCTCAGCTCAGTGAGTTGGAGGCAGCTGGAGCTCCAGTACAGCACTGACTGATTCAGTGAACAAATATTGTGAACAGATCTTTTTAGCTTGACTCAGTATGTTTAACTGAAGTGTGGATCCCATCATTAGCCTGCATCTGCAGCTTCCTCTCTGTTACTGTGACCCGAGTCTTCCGTCTTCTTTTGCACGCAGCCTGCTCTCATTGTCACCATTACATCATGACTCTTGCGTGAGGCATGTGGGACAGCATGTAAAAACAAGCTTAGTATATATATGCAGGATCTATACGCAGGATCCGCATCCTGATTGTGTTTGATAATGTATTAACTTAACCATGTAATGAAGGGGTCAAATTCTCATACATTATGGGACTTTTGGAATTATTGATCATACATCATACAGAGGACAAAATTATCATACGAATTTGATAATTATTGTACACCTGGCAATGCTGGTGCAGGAAATGTGGACAGATTAGGAGAGCTGGTAATCATTATCATTATTTAATTTTTCTTTCCTGTGATCCATCATGTTGGCTCAGTTGGTTACTCCAGCTTATTGTGTTTGGAGCACTGTTCTCCATTAATAACGAGTGTCGATGGAACTTCAGTTTCACTTAAACTGATACAAATGTGGAATGGTTCACCAGACAGCACCAAGACTATGGAGACTATGGAACCGGAGTCTTGCTGGTCTAACAGGGCTATATGTCTGAGCCAGTTCTTGGTAGATATTTCTACGTTTCTGTTGTATTAGCTCTTTGAGTGTGAGAATTTTCGTGTCCCTAGTGGCAGAGCGCAGCATTGCGCTTGTCTTCTCACTCTGACATGATCGCCTGCCTTGGGGATTTGTACTGATTGTACTGATTTGCCAGTTTCAAAAAGTGGCAAACATCCATTGGAGGACTCAGCGGATGATACAAAATACACCAAAGAAGTAGAACTCCTCATCTCCTTTTCCTGTTTTAGCATTTAGCCCAGAAAGCTAATATGTCCGCGACCATCACCGTCACTTTTTCGGCTTTGTACGCCGAAAATAGCCACGGGATAACAAGTGAAATTTATGTGGGATAACCATAAGACTTTGTAGATGTGTTACAGACTTTAAATTACCGACAGAATGCAAAATATGGACCATGATGTCTGAAAACGCAGCGACCTCGCCAGCCAGCCATCCACCCGGGCCAGCCAGCCCCCCCTTTGTCAACAGTAAGTGACTTTAGTTTTTTTTTTAAATGTATTGATTTCTTGTTCATATACTTTGAAGATAAGATGATGAGGTACCTCTGTAAAAAAAAAAAAAAAAAAACGATGTCAAAAGACTGAACCATTCTTTGTGTAAATACGTCCAAAGTCCAGGTTTGACTGAGTTATGGAATTTAAAGAGGTGCCACAACATTATGCAAATTAGATGTGTAAATTTATTCCTATCTGAAACTTTGGATCACATTTTACATCTTTCTAATTGACAGTAAGCCATTATCTCTTGCAACTTTCAAGTTATAGCCTTGGAAATCTGAACTATTTTATTGACAAAAAATATTTACCACTCTTGACCACTAGGGATTATGTCGCAGTTCGGCAACATACACACTCAGAGTGTTTGATCTGTATATTTTGACTATTGATCTCAAAAGGATGAATCTGATAAAACTGTCATATAGCCCCACATGCCCACGGGGTAGGGCTGCAGCTAATGACTATTTTACGGCTTGAGTATTCAACCACACTAATTGACGATTACTCGAGTAATCGGATACTTTAAAAAAAAACAAACGTGTTGACCACCATGTGCAAAACTTTCTTTCCTAAAGAGCAGTAGTAATTGTACCAAAAACTCAGTAACACAGGTACACATTTATTGCAATGCTTATTGCAATGTTTATTGCATAGAACATAACTTTAAATGTTATGTTACACGATAAAGTTCTGTTTTGTAGCATTAGCTTCAACTCGTAACATAGCAGCTACCGCTGCTAGCGGTAGCTACATATATATGGTGGCCATATGTTCTTTGGCCATATAAGCATAATTAGCATAGCTGACTACATTCTATTCATCTTGATGTAAAATCTCAATCACGTATCTCGTCTCAGGTGCGCTGGCCATGCATGATGTGGGATGCTTTCTGCTGAGACACTGTAACAGTGACGTTATGGGATGCTAGCTCACTGCTCAGCTTTACAATGTACACGCTGCACAATGTTTTCCTTCAATCTGAGTTTGAAATGATCCCAGACTTGAGATACTTTTAGTCATTTTTTTCTGACTTTCTTCCGTTTTCGCCAGACCTCTGGGCACTCCGTGAGTTATTATCAAGCCCTGGAATCATCGCAGATGGCACGAGAGGAAGCAGAAATGAGGCTGCAGAGCTGGCATCTGTGCCCAGCTGCACAAACTACGCACCAAACCTCTGCTACCTTCAATCTTCCTATCCAACGCCAGATCCCTCACCAACAAAATGGATGAACTGCGATCAGAGATTGCCTACAATCGCTACGTCCGGGACTGTGGTATTCCGATTGTGACCAAGTCTTGGCTTCACCCGCTTATTCCAGAGGCCACTGTGGAATTACGCAGCTGAACTACACTCTGTTTTGACGGCAAAGCCGATTCTGGTAAGGGAAGGGGTGGTGGGCTCTGGGTTTTTGTGCTTCAGACTTGGTGTTATAACAGCAGAATAGTTCACAGCCACTGTTCACTGGACTTTGAGGCCATGTCCTTTCTGTGTAGGCCTTTCCACCTCCCCACGAGCTAAATAAGATAAGATAAGCCTTTATTAGTCCCACAATGGGGAAATTCCAGGATTGCAACAGCACAGGGATAGCAACACTCAGAGCAATAATCAGAAGGCAAGAAAAAACATCTACTAAACATATGTCCATATTACTATAAATATATATATATATAGACACACAGTGCAGAGCATTATGGTTGGTTGGTGAATGTGCAGCAGAAAGTCTAAGCTCTCTCTCCGCGGATGCAGCGGGCCAGCTGGAAGTCTTTGGGCATGATGGTGACCCCCTTAGCGAAGAAGAGACCACCAGGTGGGCCTCGCTGGTCTCCTGCAGAGCCATGACGGCGAAGCTCAGGAAACGCGGGACGGTCTTGAAGTCCTGAGCGATCTCTCTCACCAGGCGCTGGACGGGCAGCTTACGGATGAGCAGCTCCGTGGATTTCTGGCAGCGACGGATCTCTCTCAGAGCCACGGGCCTGTGACGGTGGCTAGCTGCATCCTGGGGGGCTTCTTCCTCCAGTAGATTTTACGGGCGGTCTGCTTGGTTCTTGCCATCGCTCTTTATTATTCTGTCTTATATTTCTTGCACGCCGCCTAAACTCCAGCCCGGCACCCGCGTCGTTTTCGCTATAGCTCCCGGTATGTCGAGTTTCCCATTAGCACCGGGCGGCGGCCAAGTGCTAGCTAGCACTAGCTCCTCCCCGCTGTAGCGTCTCCCGCTGCAAACCGTGGCTCCGTCCGCCGACCCGGGAGACCCCCGGGGCGATCCGTGCGTCCGTGATATATATACAGAGTGAAAGGTGTAGAAAGAAGAAGGAAGATAAAAAAAAAAAAAAAGGCTGTTGCAACAGGCAGCCTACTCGTGTGGCGCCACCGGTCCGGCGGAACCGGAACCGGAAGAAATGCAGTAATTGTAACAGCTGTTTACGTTCCTCCTGATGCTAGCGCTAGTTTAGCACTCAGCCACCTCCAGCACATTGTCAGCAAGCAGCAGAGAGATCACCTTGATGCAGTCCATATTATTGCCAGGGATTTTAACAAAGCATGCTTAAAGACTGTACTCCCCAAATTCCACCAACATGTTAAGTGTCCGACAAGAGGGTAAAGAAAACTGGATCATATTTACAGCAATATTAAGCACAGCTACAGGGCCACCCCCCTCCCTCACCTTGGGCAATCAGACCATCTTTCCCTGCTTCTAATACCTGCTTACACTCCCCTGAGGAAGAGTTCCTCCCCAAACAAACAATTAAAACCTGGCCTGAAAATGCTCTCCTCCAGCTACAAGACTGCTTTAGCTACACGGATTAGAACATCTTTGGACAGCAGGACCTGGACTCTTACACCAAGTCTGTCCTCTTCTACATTAAATGTTGTGTAGAAAATGTGACAGTTACCAAACTCATCCAGGTCTTTCCAAACCCTGGATGACCAGTGAGGTCCACGGTCTGACCAGAGCCCGCAATTCAGCCTTCAGGCAGAGGGAGAGCATTCTGTACAGCACTGCTAGAGCCAAGCTAAGAAGAGGCATAAAACTCACCAAGAACGCCTACAGGAGGAAGGTGGAGGGCTCCTCACAGGCAATAACCCCAGACAGATGTGGAGAGGCATCCAAGCCCTCACCAACTACAGGGGATAGGGCCCCCCAACTTCAGACAGCAGCCTCACTCTGGCAGAGGAGCTTAGCAGTTTGTTTGTTTTTTTGCTCAGTTTGAGCACACACACCCCAACTCATCCCCCGCACTCCCCTCTCTCTACAGGTGCACGATCTGAGGAGGAAACTGAAAGCAGTGAACCCCACAGAGCTGCTGGCCCCGATGGCATCCCAGGAGAGTGGTCACAGCATGTGCAGACAAGCTGGCAGAGATCCTCACAAAGCTGTTCAACCTCTCCCTGAAGCACGCCACTGTCCCCTTCTGCCTCAAGGCCTCCACCATCACCACCATTCCCAAACAGTCGGCACTTGACAGCCTGAATGACTACAGACCTAAAGCACTCACGTCTGTAGTCATGAAGTGTTTTGAGCGACTGGTGTCCCAGCACATCAGGGACTGTCTTCCCCCCTCCTTTGACCCCCATCAGTTTGCCTACAGGGAGAACTGGTCCATAGAAGACGCCATCGGCACCACACTCCACAGAGCGCTGAGCCACCTGGAGAACCCAAGGAGCTACATGCGAATGCTCATTATGGACTACAGCTTGGCTTCCAACACCATCATCCCGGACATCCTGATTAATAATCATCGTGAAGTTGTACTGTACTACTGTACAATGGCAATAAAACCTATTCTATTCTACTCTTTAAACTGCACCTCCTCCAGAACTTTCTCACCGACCGCCCACAAACAGTCAGACTTGGCCCCCACCACTCCTCCACACTGTCTCTCAGCACTGGCTCCCCCCTGGGCTGTGTGCTAAGCCCTCTGCTGTACTCCCTGTATACCTGTGACTGCATTCCAACCCACCCAACCACCGTCATCGTGAAGTGCGAGGACGACACCACCTTGGTTGGGCTCATCACCGATGACGATGAGAAGGCATACAGGGCGTAGGTAGAGAATCTGCTGCTGTGGTGCCAAGAAAACAACCTGAAACTGAATGTCCAAAAAACCAAAGAACTCATACTGGACTTCAGAAAGAACAGACAGGACCACCCCTCCCCCCCTCATAAATGGCGACCGCGTGGAAACCGTCCCCACCTTCAGGTTCCTGGGCACCCATATCTCCTCTGACCTCTCCTGGACTGTCAACACCAAGGCCCTGGTGAAGAAAGCCCAGCAGCAGCTGCACTTCCTCCGTGTCCTGAGGAAGAACAACCAGGACCACAAGCTGCTGCTGGACTTCTACCACTGCTAAGTGGAGAGCGTGCTCACCTACTGCCTGAGTGCGTGGTACGCTGGCTCCATGGCCTAGAACAGGAAGGCTGTGCAGAAGGTCATCAACACCGCCCAAAAAATCATCGGCGGCCCTCTGCCCTCCAAGGAGGACATCTCCAGATCCTCCTGTCTCAGAAGAATCAAGGCCATCACAGGAGACCCCTCACATTCTGCCCACCATCTGTTTAACCTGCTTCCCTCTGGACGACGGTTCAGGTCAATATCAGGTCCCACACCTCCAGACTGATAAACAGTTTCTTCCCCTAGGCAATCCACACTGCCAACAGGCAGAGCCCCCCCCCCACACACACACACACCAAATGCTCACATGCACAGAGCTGAGGACCTTTAAATTATCACAATAACACCCCTGTCTTTGCACTCTGCACTTTCATGTACAGTGTATCCGGAAAGTATTCACAGCGCTTCACTTTTTCCACATTTTGTTATGTTACAGCCTTATTCCAAAAGGGATTAAATTCTTTTTTTTTCTCAAAAATCTACACACAATACTCCAAAATGACAATGTGATTTTTTTTTTAATTTTTGCAAATTTATTAAAAATAAAAAAACTAAGAAATCACATGTACATAAGTATTCACAGCCTTTGCTCAATACTTTGTTGATGCACTTCTGGCAGCAATTACAGCTTCAAGTCTTTTTGAATATGATGCCACAAGCTTGGCACACCTATCTTTGGGCAGTTTCGCCCATTCATCTTTGCAGCACCTCTCAAGCTCCATCAGGTTGGATGGGAAGCATCGGTGCACAGCCATTTTCAGATCTCTCCAGAGATGTTCAATTGGATTCAAGTCTGGGCTCTGACTGGGCCACTCAAGGACATTCACAGAGTTGTCCAGAAGCCACTCCTTTGATATCTTGGCTGTGTGCTTAGGGTCGTTGTCCTGTTGAAAGATGAACCGTCACCCCAGTCTGAGGTCAAGAGCACTCTGAAGCAGGTTTTCATCCAGGATGTCTCTGTACATTGCTGCATTCATCTTTCCCTCTGTCCTGATTAGTCTCCCAGTTCCTGCCGCTGAAAAACATCCCCACAGCATAATGCTGCTACCAACATTTTCATGGTTATGAACGGTACCTGGTTTCCTCCAAACATGATGCCTGGCATTCATGCCAAAGACTTCAATCTTTGTCTCATCAGACTAGAGAATTTTGTTTCTCATGGTCTGAGAGTCCTTCAGGTGAACTTTGACAAACTCCACGTGGGCTACCATGCACCTTTTACTAAGGAGTGGCTTCCATCTGGCCACTCTACCATACAGGCCTAATTGGTGGATTGCTGCAGAGATGGTTGTCCTTCTGAAAGGTTCTCCTCTCTCCACAAAGGAACACTGGAGCTCTGACATCCATCGGGTTCTTGGTCACCTTCCTGACTAAGGCCTTTCCCCCACAATCACTCAGTTTAGACAGCTGACAAGCTCTAGGAAGAGTCCCGGTGGTTCCAAACTTCTTCCATTTATGGGTGATGGAGGCCACTGTGCTCACTGGGGCTTTCAAAGCAGCAGAAATTTTTCTGTATCCTTCCCCAGATTTGTGCCTCAAGACAATCGTGTCTCAGAGGTCTACAGACAATTCCTCTGACTTCATGCTTGGTTTGTGCTCTGACATGCACTGTCAGCTGTGGGACCTTATATAGACAGGTGTGTGCCTTTCCAAATCATGTCCAATCAACTGAATTTACCACAGGTGGACTCCAATTAAGCTTTAGAAACATCTCAAGGATGATCAGTGGAAACAGGATGCACCTGAGCTCATTTATGAGCTTCATGACAAAGGCTGTGAATACTTGTGTACATGTGATTTCTTAGTTTTTTATTTTGAATAAATTTGCAAAAATCTCAAAAAAAACTTTTTTCACATTGTCATTATGGGGTATTGTGTGTAGAATTTTGAGGGAAAAAAAAGAATTTAATCCATTTTGGAATAAGGCTGTAACATAACAAAATGTGGAAAAAGTGAAGCGCTGTGAAGACTTTCCTGATTCACTGTATGTTGACCCATCCGTGAAACCACTACCATACCTATATATATTTTTCCATAATCCTTGGGCCATTTTATTCAATCATGTGTTTAATTGTGTGTTCTGCACTCCGCACTTTTATGTACATTGTTTCATCCGTGAAGCCACTACCATACCCGTGCATATTTACATAATCCTGGGCTATTTTTATTTCAGTCATGTGTTTAATTGTGGGTTCTGTAAATGTGTTATATCTAATCCTTCTTTCATACTTCATTGTGCAGTAGCCTGGTGGAGTACCCACAATTTCCTTGTGCTGTACAACTGTACAATGACAGTAAAGCCTATTCTATTCTCTTCTGTTCTCTTCTATTCTTTTGGATTGTTGCTGGTTTTATGTTTATTCCTTATATATATATATATATATATATATATATATACACTACCGTTCAAAAGTTTGGGGTCACCCAGACAATTATTTTGTGTTTTCCATGAAAAGTCACACTTATTTACCACCATGAGTTGTAAAATGTATAGAAAATATAGTCAAGACATTGACAAGGTTAGAAATAATGATTTGTATTTGAAATAATAATTTTTTCCTTCAAACTTTGCTTTCGTCAAAGAATCCTCCATTTGCAGCAATTACAGCATTGCAGACCTAACATGATTGCACAAGGGTTTTCTAATCATCCATTAGCCTTCTGACGCAATGAGCAAACACACTGTACCATTAGAACACTTGAGTGATAGTTGCTGGAAATGGGCCTCTATACACCTATGTAGATATTGCACCAAAAACCAGACATCTGCAGCTAGAATAGTCATTTACCACATTAGCAATGTATAGAGTGTATTTCTGATTAGTTTAAAGTTATCTTCATTGAAAAAAAGTGCTTTTCTTTCAAAAATAAGGAAATTTCTAAGTGACCCCAAACTTTTGAACGGTAGTGTGTATATATATATATATATATATATATATATAGTGTAACGTCGGGGCCATTTTAAGGGAGCCAGGGATTTCCCAGCATGCTTTGCCAGTTTGAAACGTTACTGTGTGTGTTAAATGTGTTACTTCTGAGTTATACTGCTGTGTCATTATAACTGCATTATAATGGCCCAGCAGTGTTTAGCAGGATTAGGGCAAGATGTATCATGTGTGTGTAACCGTGATGTAAACAGAGGTCTGTGAGAATGACCTCCCCGGCTCTGTGTACTAAGTTGCAAGTTGGGGGGTTGGGGTGTACAAAATAAATCTGGTTGATCAGAGCCATCTGCTCCATTGTCTTTTTGTGTGAACCCTGCAAACGTCACACTGGTGTCAGAAGTGGGATATGGAGCAAGATGAGGACCCAGGCGGAGGTACAGCGGCCGGAGCGATTCATCGCTCAGCCGGGAACAGAGTATAGAGCTGAGATGCCGGCCCCTGGAGAGCTTCGCTGCGATGGACGGAGCAGAGCAAACCAGCCCCGTTTCCCACCCTTTTCAGGGCAGGGCGGGCTGGCGATTCCAGAGCGATTAGGAGCAGCAGACTACCGGGAGATGACCGTCCCATCCATCCAGCAGCGGGCCAAGATTCCCCGCTACAACGGCGAGAACCTGTTGGATGACCGCCTGGCCCAGGTCGAGTTGGCTGCCGCGCTGATCATCAGAGGAAACCACCGTGCTGAGAGCGAGTGGAGGAGGAGCTACGGCAGATCACAGCAGCGCGTGCACGAAGGAAAAAGCCGTGGCGACGCGAGGAAGGACGGCTTCCGCTGCACAGAGCCAGGGTACATGGCATAGTACCGCCCCGCACACAGCGCACGACAAACTGGCCCCTCGCCGACGCTAAATTAGAGCGAGGTGGCATGGACGGGGAAAAAGCCGCTTCCTGCAGATGCTTCCCCCGGCAGATGACGTCACAGAGGCGCAGGAGCGACGCAGCGGAGCGAGCAGGACGAAGATGCGGCCACTTTCCAGGCGCGGCAAGGACTGGACGCATGGATGCGGGCCAGCGGCCGCCTGGGAGAACTGGCAGCGGTGGGAGTCGGCCGGAGCGGGCCTGGGACTCCCGCTGCCAGGGAAGGGACTGTGCGTGGTCCTACAGAGGCTGTCAGATGTGTCCATCCGCCCGCTGATGGCCAAACCGGAACCCTACCCCAACCAGATGCTCTGACCGAGACTCAGATGGCCCGTGCATGCCGCCCTGGCACCGGGCTGACTCGCGTTGGAATTCTGAAAGTGGACTTTGAATTTTCTGGGGACAGAAACCAGTCCGGGGGGGGGCAGTGTAACGTCGGGGCCATTTTAAGGGAGCCAGGGATTTCCCAGCATGCTTTGCCAGTTTGAAATGTTACTGTGTGTGTTAAATGTGTTACTTCTGAGTTATACTGCTGTGTCATTATAACTGCATTATAATGGCCCAGCAGTGTTTAGCAGGATTAGGGCAAGATGTATCATGTGTGTGTAACCGTGATGTAAACAGAGGTCTGTGAGAATGACCTCCCCGGCTCTGTGTACTAAGTTGCAAGTTGGGGGGTTGGGGTGTACAAAATAAATCTGGTTGATCAGAGCCATCTGCTCCATTGTCTTTTTGTGTGAACCCTGCAAACATCACAATATATATATATATATATATATATATATATATATATATACTCACCGGCCACTTTATTAGGTACACCTGTCCAACTGCTCGTTAACACTTAATTTCTAATCAGCCAATCACATGGCGGCAACTCAGTGCATTTAGGCATGTAGACATGGTCAAGACAATCTCCTGCAGTTCAAACCGAGCATCAGTATGGGGAAGAAAGGTGATTTGAGTGACTTTGAACGTGGCATGGTTGTTGGTGCCAGAAGGGCTGGTCTGAGTATTTCAGAAACTGCTGATCTACTGGGATTTTCATGCACAACCATCTCTAGGGTTTACAGAGAATGGTCCGAAAAAGAAAAAATATCCAGTGAGCGGCAGTTCTGTGGGCGGAAATGCCTTGTTGATGCCAGAGGTCAGAGGAGAATGGCCAGACTGGTTCGAGCTGATAGAAAGGCAACAGTGACTCAAATAACCACCCGTTACAACCAAGGTAGGCAGAAGAGCATCTCTGAACGCACAGTACGTCGACCTTTGAGGCAGATGGGCTACAGCAGCAGAAGACCACGCCGGGTGCCACTCCTTTCAGCTAAGAACAGGAAACTGAGGCTACAATTTGCACAAGCTCATCGAAATTGGACAATAGAAGATTGGAAAAACGTTGCCTGGTCTGATGAGTCTCGATTTCTGCTGCGACATTCGGATGGTAGGGTCAGAATTTGGCGTCAACAACATGAAAGCATGGATCTATCCTGCCTTGTATCAATGGTTCAGGCTGGTGGTGGTGGTGTAATGGTGTGGGGAATATTTTCTTGGCACTCTTTGGGCCCCTTGGTACCAATTGAGCATCGTTGCAACGCTACAGCCTACCTGAGTATTGTTGCTGACCATGTCCATCCCTTTATGACCACAATGTACCCAACTTCTGATGGCTACTTTCAGCAGGATAATGCGCCATGTCATAAAGCTCCAATCATCTCAGACTGGTTTCTTGAACATGACAATGAGTTCACTGTACTCAAATGGCCTCCACAGTCACCAGATCTCAATCCAATAGAGCATCTTTGGGATGTGGTGGAACGGGAGATTCGCATCATGGATGTGCAGCCGACAAATCTGCGCCAACTGTGTGATGCCATCATGTCAATATGGACCAAACTCTCTGAGGAATGCTTCCAGCACCTTGTTGAATCTATGCCACGAAGAATTGAGGCAGTTCTGAAGGCAAAAGGGGGTCCAACCCGTTACTAGCATGGTGTACCTAATAAAGTGGCCGGTGAGTGTATATATATATTATGTTGTACTACTAAGAGGGAGAAACAGTATTTTGATTCTTCTGTATGTTTTGTACACAGAGTATTGATAAACCTGAACAGGATTAAGAAGTAGAAGATGGATGGATGGATGGATGGAGTATTGATAACAAAAATCTTACAGTGACAAGGAATCAACACCAAGAAAAAAAATATATAAACATAACAGAAAAAAATGCCTTGTTCAAAAGGAGTGGGAAGAAGCTGACACTAATAAAGTCCCACCCCTTCTCCATAACCAATAACTTACATCATTCTAGTCATTATCCATACTACAATTACATTCATTATACAATACCTTAATATATAATGCATCTTATAATTAAATTATGCAATA